>OW051478.1:5325607-6013501 GCA_932521405.1 Oscheius sp. JU1382 | reverse complement strand
AAGACTATGAAAGACCAGTTGTAGAAAGTGCTGATGAGGAAGATCATCAGATGGAAACTCGTTTCGACGAGTCGCCACAAGATGAGAAAGCATTCATCCAAGACGAATATGAGATTGTCGAAGAGCAGCTGTCGCCAGAATCGAAGCTAGAAATCAGCGATTTTGTGACAGACGTCGTCGAGGAAGCCACGGCAGGAGCTGTAATTGAAGCTACCGAGGAATTGACCCCAAGATCTCAGAAGGAAGACTATCTGCAGGGTCTGGAAGAGCTGGCGTTGGAGAACGTAAACCGAATGAGAATCGAACAGGAAAATGAAACCGGAGACCACCTTCATTCACTGGAAAAGCAATCCGAAGAAAGTCCATCATCTGATCAAGATGAGTCAAGATTGATTGCTGGTGATGACACGTGGAAGGTTTACGATAGTACCGGACAAGTTGTCGAAGAGTTCTCCGCCCAGCTGACAGACAAAGCCATTGAAGAAGCTGGATCTGATGTAACGCAAGCATTCAGCTCCGTCACTCCTGGAAAAAGTCGTCCTTTAGTCACTCAAGAATCCATTAATGATGTCAGCATGGAGCCAGAAGTTGATTATCATTCCGACCTCCAAGAAAAATTGGATATTTTGGCTGGACAGAAGAGTGAATCCTTGCCGATGGTCAGAGAAGAAGAGCTCGATGTGATCAGGGAATCTGATGGAGAAAGTGAGGAACATGATCCAATTGCTGAGACTGCTTCAAGACTTGTCGACGAAGTCATCGAGACAGTTTTGGAAGAACAAGAAGGACCTCGAACCACTTCTGATCTCTTCTACTCGGCAACTGAGAAATCGACCAAAGACGATCAATACGATACCTGCGTTACTTCTCAAGAAGACACCTACGATACAGCTCAAGGATGGACCTCTCAAGATTCAGAATACACCACAGCCACTAGTGAAGCCCCAAGTCGATTGAGTGAGATGGATGACCGAACTGAAGGAACAACAACACCCCAAGCTGCTGTTTCTCCCGTCGACTCGGACAGACAATTTGTAGTTGATCTAGACAACGAAGGAAGACCTCGACCTATGCGATCTTTCACTTTGGATGACGAGACAGCCAGATCTACTCCTGATGTCGCTCTTCAAATTACAATCGAAGAGGAAGAAGAAGGCGACGAGACATTGGCCACTAGTCCTAGTGGAGTCCTGCTTGGACCCAATATGGATCCTGGAAGGCCAATTTCGCCAGTTCCACCCAGAAAACAAGCCGCTGATGATGAAGAAGAAGGAATGTTCGTCTTCGTTGCCAAAGAAACTCTCAAAGACCTGGAATCAGTTGACTCTGTAGATATTCCCGAGCCAATTACAACACGCGAAGTCTCTGAATATACAAGACATTCATCGGATGTGTCTTCTGAATCTCGAGCTGATACAGTAATCCACAAGGAACACGAGAAAGACGACCAGACCAGTCTAGACGAGCCATTGACGTCTACTCGTCAGTCGGAAGGATCAAGTGATTCTTTGGACAAAGCTTCTATCAAGAGCACTGGAAGATTGTCCAGTGAATCAAGCATCAAAGCAGCTGAAGAACCGCTCGAACCAGTTGAGAAGGATTCTCCAAGAAGTCAAGATCTTTCACCTGAACAGCCTAAATCCTCCATCGGAAGTGCTGACCTCTCTCCCAGGCAAGAGAGCCCCCAAATGGAACATCAAGACCTGGAGACGGAGGAAGGATTTGTAATTTATCATCAAGGAGAAGAAGGAGGAGAATTGGAAACAGTCGAGGAAGAACCAGAAGATTCGGATTCATTGAATGGAGGAAGTGGAAATTCTTCTGTCGGAGCTCCAGTCAATCTTGGAAAATACAAGCACGTGTCGAGTGACAATGTCTCTTTGACCAGTCTCCAGGAGTTCGAACGATTGGAACAATTGGTAGCCAATCGAGGAGATAACAGCCTGACTGCCAGTGAGATCGAACTCTACGCTTCTGGAAGACCTCGTTCGATGGAAGGATCTCTCAGCTCCTTGGCTGAATTCGAAAAACTTGAGCAAGAAGCTGCCCATCAAGCTAACCTCTCGCCACACGATGAGATGATGCTGTCTGTTGTGAAAGAAGAATCTGAGGCCGAGGATATGAGCATCCGCGATGACGATGAGGAAGAAGTCTTCTCGGAAACCGAGCTCAAAACTCGTCCAGTCAACGAAGAAGAGAATCGAGCCAGCACACCTCAAGCTCTTTCTCCAACCGACTCATTGGAACGAGACCTCATCTCCAATATGGTTATGATGGAGACCAGCGCTGATTCTCTCGAACCTTCATTCCAATCGAAGCCAACCGATATCATGGCTGACAGTTTGACCGAGTATGAGGTTGTTCCCAGAATGGACAGCACTCGCGATTCGTTGGAGAATATTCCCCAGGATAAGGATTCTCTTTTGGAAGGAGCCAGTCAAGATCTTGCCAGCCAAGAGACTCACGGACTTCTTTCTGGAGACACTGTTGGAACCTATCAAGAGCACGACGACGACGACAAAGTGAGAAATTGAATTTGTTCAAACGAAAGTTTTAGGATTCCCTTGGAGGAGAAATGGAATCGATGTTGCGATCGTATCCGACCACTTTGACCACTTTCGAAACCACCACCGTAGCCCCCGATGGCTCCATCCAAACAATTTCCCGCAGAGTCGAGACTCGGGTAGACTGATCTTCCTTTTGAAAGTCTTGTCTTCCAGGTTGTTGATCCAGTGATGAGCCATGTAACCTTCACAGGCACTGAGAGCCAAGAGCGCCTGAACCAATTACCCCTCGAGCAGCCAATCGAAACCGTCGATGCACAGGGTAACGTAACTCGTACCCTTTTCAAGAAACAGCCACCACATTCCGAATGAATTTGAGTAAGTTTTTCTTTTTTAAATAAATACAAAAGCTACAGTCTCATCAGCCCACACCCGGTTAACAGCCAAGCAGCAGTAGTCAGGCAACCTAGTCAGTAATATCTAGTCCCCCTATTTTTGAGCTTTATTTTTTGTTTAGTATTTAACCAACTTTCTTCATTGATTTACGATGTTCTCATTACGAGCTTCTCCTTTTGCTCTTTGAAGGGTATGATCGCCCGAAAGAGCGTTTGCTTTGCGAGTATTTTGACAGTATTCTCCTAGCCCTAACCCGGCCTGTAGTTATTTATATGCGGGATCTAGCCATTTAAGAGTGAAAAACAGATTCTTTCCCTTCTATTTATTTGTTTTAGAAAGGTCTTCAAAATGTTCTTTCCTTGTTTCGTTAATAAAGCTTATTGCTACTCAACAAATGTTTATTGGAAGAGGAAGTTGCTTTTGATATAATTCCTCATAGCGGTGGTTGCATTTAACTTAGGTAGAGTCATGTAGCCTACACATCAAAAATCAGTATAATAAGTGGGAGGACTGATAGGAGTCACATTCATCTAGTGGCCATAGGTTGTGTCACAGGTCAGAACATAGACACTATCGGCGAACTGTTTCACAATTGCGTCTTGGATAATTTGAGTTCCTTTTTGAGAAATAAAGCCGCAGAGGGTGTTTTTATCACAAATCAGGACAGTGTCGTTGGCGCTGAAGAGAGCAACTAGAAGCTAAAGAAGAACTTGCAAAGTGCATGAGCCTGGAACGATTCCGTCGACTCCAGGAGCATCTGTATGGACTTTGATTGCAGGACAAGTCTTCTTGGGAGCTGAACAGAGAAGAACCAATTGGACGGAAAGGAAAATAACAGAAGCAGCTAATAGCATCCTCATTCTGGCAAAATTATCGTCTAGTCTGGATGATCTATTATATTCGAGAAGACAAACGTGGAAATTCGGAAGCTAAAAACGATATATAAAGAGAATGAGGAAAAAAAGAAGATATGTAGCTTCGACACTATTATTTAAACTTTCTAAAGATCTTTCCGGTAGTTCAGTCAACAATCTGACTCGAGTCATTTCTAAAAATAATTAAAACCTGACCTACCAAGCAATAAGTTCTTCCTTGAATAATATTATTTAGCAAAACAAATCGAACAAACATCTCTTTGTTCTACTACTGCTAATGGTCGTCTGGTTAGAAATTATACGAACTCTTTAATAACGTGGGATTAAAAAAGAGACCAGAGAACCGATCAAATGAAAAGGGATGTTCAAGAAGTACATCCCCGAGACTAATTCATGTTTGTCCGACCAAAAGAAATTTTCCTCCCTCCCCATAAATAGACGATTTAGTCTAAAAAATGATAAAAATCCTGCCAGATTTACGTCATTCAAGCGGATAATTCAACTACTAACACATCCGAAAGTAGGGGCTTATCTCCACCCATTCTACCTCGATTCTCTCATCCGTCTTTCGGCCGACTTTTTAAATGAATGGATGTCAAGTTTGTGGGTTTTCCCTTGCACGAATTCACTACAATGGCTTGGTCTGTGAGTAAGTTTTCTCTCCTTTAAAAAAGCCATAAATACAGAAAATGCCGGGTTTTCTTCTTCCGATGCGTCAAACTCAAAATGCCAAAACCGTGTCAATTTGGGAATAATTGCACTCTCATTCCAGGTTTGTTCCAATGTTTCTTATTTGCCTCTCAGATGCAAAGTTTTGTGCTGCTTGTCGCTTCAGAAGATGTCGAGAGATTAAAATGGATTCGAGCAGTGAGTATTTCCCCCATCTTTCTAACCCAAAACTCTAGAAGTCGCGACTTATTCGTCGATGAAAAACACCAAAGTTGGACGTTTTTCAGAAGATTTTCTCGTCTATGCCATGGTCAGAACTTGCTTGAATTCAGAGTTTTCAGAATGCATATCATCCAAACATTTTCGCCAAAAATCCCGTGGTTCAGCCGGCTTCTTTGGACACAATTCTGCTCTGTCATAGGCTAGTTTAATTTCGAAATTTTACTAAAAAAAACTAAAGATTGTCGTTGAACGAAGGAGCCATCAGTCCAGATTTTACGGAGGCTGATATAAATGTTCCGTTTATTGAAGTCCTCTTCAATCCAACTATTTGTGCCACCAGGAATACTGTAAATCTCGTTTTTTTCTTTAAATAAGAAAATCATAGGCTTGTTTTGTATTTCTCGCCTCTTCCCATATTCCATTACCAAAAGACTCAACTTTCCTCTTATCATATTGTCGTCGAGTCGTCACTTTCGTCGACTTCATTCATTCCATTCATCATTTTATGCAACTTTCTGCCGTTGATATGGTTTTTCTCATATTATAGATAAGAGCATTTTAGGTCAAATTGGCTTGTTATAATTTCAATGTCTTCAAAGCTTTTTGTCTTTTGGAACACGAGTTGACTAAAGGATCAGAACCTCAAAGATTCGTGAGCCAGAGCAAAAATTATTGCTCAAAGGATTCATTCAAAGCAATGTAAGTCTATTTTTCGAAACAGTTTCCACTCGATTAGATGTTCCGCAACTGATTCTGCGTTTAATAGCTTGATTGAAAAGCTGAGACCAATATTTGAAGAACTGATTCTGGATGAAATCGAATTCGTAGCCTTGAAAATTATCTCTTTGTTCATAATACGTAAGGGATTATTCAGCCAAAAGTTCATGAATCGTAGCCGTAGAAATATCACCTGTTGGAACTAGACAAATCAATGTGTGTAGAGACATTTTCACGAGTCTTCTCTCTGATTATATCGTCTATAAGTTACCAGAAATTACAAGAAGTCAGCATTTACTTCGAATGAAAAAGATCTTGGGAATCATTCCTCTGGTCAAAGAATATTCCGAACTTATTGATCAATTCTATACGGAAATTGTTGCCAACGATCTCTTAAGGATCGCCGGCCAGCTCTCTTATGACTTACACGTTCGAAAATACTAATAAATATTGTTAATCTCGATAATTGGAGCACTGTGTTGCTCAATTTCAACATGAACTTGTAATCTAATATGATCGATCATTTGGACAGAATTACTCAAAAAGACTACAGAGATTTGGAATGAAAGTAGACTATTTCTTTATTTCATTACCCCATTGTTCCTTTAATTGCATGAAGTAAACATGGCCGTCGTCGACCTCATTGACTGGATTGACTTTCTCCCCAAAGATCATGACTTTGACGACTTTGACGGCATCTTCATTTCTCGTTAGCATGGCCAGTGTGATAATTGGCCCGTTACTGGAAAAGAAATCTCCCACGCGTCATCTAATCGACTTACATTGTGACGTAGAGATTGAAAACGACGTCTAGAAGCTGCACGGTGGCTGGGCCAAACCACTTGTTGGAGATTTCTAAATGGACAATCAGAAAGAGAACAACTCCGACGACGTTGATCAGAGCTAATCCGACGATTGCGTGGCATATCACCTGAGCCATTCGAAAACAATAACAAAACAGCTTACTGTAGTGGCTTTTTTATTTTCGATCAGCTGGAAACGACAGCTCAGAGAATACGGTAATTGTGCAGTTCTATGGTCATTATTCATTTCCTCGTACAAAATCGCGGCTTTCCTTTTTAATCGAAAGAATAACTAAACAAATCAGATTAAAACTCTCTCTCACAAATTCATACTAGACATCCAATGACGCCAATCAAAAGTCCTAATAAAAGAGTCAGCTGCCAAGGAGTCCAATCTTTAAAGTTTCATTTTTTAAATGATGAATTACCTAAAGTGAAAGAAACTCCCCCATAACAGGAATAAAGAGTGGATACGGTAATGAGAATAAAAGAGATCCATCGTCTTTGATTCTTCTCATAGTCTTGGATATAATATATGGCTAGCCGTCGCTCAATATAGAGCCAAAGTGGCCTAAAGAATTACTGTAGGAGATAGGAGGAAGCTCACATTGAAAGGACAAGACACATGTGGTAATTTCTTAGACAAGAAAGAAGATAGACAAGCCAATGATTCTCTGGAAGAGCTGAAAATGATGTTTTCCCCAAATCAAATAAAAACATTAAACGTAATATAATCAAAATTGATAATAGAATTTATGATCAACGAACGTTGCACATACCAGCTAAGAAAAAGCCGGATTCCAGTGAGAGTAAGACTAAGCGAGAAAATAGAGAGAAATAATATTGAGCCATGGTTGACAGTCCAATTATCTGAACTTTTATTGGAAATTTAAGAGGGAAACCTTAAGATTCGTGTGTATTTGAACTTTGAATGTGACGACTAGCAGCCAGGCGAAGAGGATCATATTTAAGAGAATAAGAACAGCTTCAATGAGGAAAAGGGTCTCCAATTGTTTCGGAGCAATGGGAACAAAATATTGCAGCATCATTGGCTGGGTTCCTGTCGCTGAGATAATTCACTCGAAGTGATTGAGACAGGTGTTTAGTCAAATAACCGAGAAAGCCAGGCTAACTACCTGTCCTTTTCGAATAATTATAGTGGAAGAAGATGATCGCTGAACCTCGCTTTGGACAATGAACATTCCGATGGAAAGCGTCACAATTTGCTGGACAATGAACACTTTCTGTTGAAGATAGCTTTACTAAACTTTTCCTTCTATTTTGCGGATTTTATATTCATGATTTATTCTGTTGGTTGTTGCGTCTTTCAAGAAAAAAAATGGTCGAGTGGTCGCAGCATCTTTTTGCCTAGAATTGAGCCTTTCTTTGAGTGGAATAATTCAAAAGTCTCACGACGACTGTCTCCAAGGGCGTCTCCTCTTTCGTCTTTCTGAACCATATTTTCTCACAAATTCTGGACAAATGATCCAGCTTATTCTTCTGCTGCAAGAATTTTCTCTTGTCCAAGGGCAACTCTACGCCACTACTGTTAATCCACCTCACGCCTGCGACAACTTTGGACTCTGTGCTTCAAATCCTGATCCTCAGTCGACAAACTACTCTTGTCCTGCTGGCAATTGTGTCTGTCAAGCAGGGACTACAGGGCCTCTATGTCAAAATAGTTTGTCTTCGTGATTCGAGCTCTTAAAGATTTATTTTTAAGTACTTGATCAATGTACTGCCAAGCACCCCTGTCCTACAACTGGGCATTGGGATTGCACCAACACAGTCAACACTCCAGTTTGTACTTGTTCTGCTGGATATACTGGAAGCAACTGCGATATGGGTTTGCTAATAATTTCCTGAGGATATAATCTTCCAGCCACAACCAATCCATGTGCCTCATACCCTTGTCAAAATGGAGGAACTTGCAGTCCAAATTCAGATAATGTCACCTACACGTGTAATTGTAATAACGGCTATCAGCCTCCCAATTGCCAGTGTACGCAATTTGAATAGCTTGAAAGAGAACGTCTAGACAAGGATCCTTGCAATCCGAATCCGTGTAAGAACGGAGGAACTTGCAAATCGATCTACAATGGAGCCAATTTCCTCTGCACTTGTCCAACTGGATATTGGGATCGACTGTGCCAGTCGTTTGTCTATAAATGGAGTAAATTAAAAAGATAAATCTGAGAACGGTCGTTTAGCTGCGAATAGCCAGCAATATCAAGGATGTTACGACTACACCACTGCTCTGGAAGATTCAACTAAATACCTCAAAATTAGTGACAATAAAATGACTTATTCGATGTGCCAAAATTACTTGGAATCTACAGTAGCCGTTCCTCCTTATACCATGTTTAGTCAGTGCCTCTTCCTTCTAAAAAGAATTTGAAAATTTCTAGCTGTGATGCAGAAAAATTGTTATTTGTCGAAGACGAATTACCTCAATACCTCGACTCTAACTACCAACATCATGTGCAATAGCAGTTGTCCTGGAAGCTTCTCTGAAATCTGCGGTGCTCAGATCACCGGTGACACGAGCAAATGGAATGTCTTGTGGACAATCGACAACAAATATAGTAATCTATCGCCTTCTTTTTTAAAAGACATTTCAGCCACGGCTCCCCAGGTGTGCTCCTCTCTTCCAGCCACAGCTTGTGAAAACAGTACCGGTCATGGGATGTGTATCAGCATGCCTTCTAGTTTCAATGCACAGCAATATCTCTGCATCTGTGTTCCTCCTTACGTCCAAAATGCAACCCAAACAGGCTGTATAGGTACCGTATCCTCATTGAGTCCAAAAGAGAGTTTAGCTTCACAAGTCTGCACTCCGAATCCCTGTGGTGCCTATGGGACTTGTTCGACAAATTCAGATGGATTGACATATACTTGTAACTGTTTGGCTGGACATTCTGGAAGCAACTGTCAATGTGAGGCTTTTTCTTTCGGCAATATTTCGACCTTGCTCGTGCCTTTGAATTATAGATCCCTTGACAACCACGTTGTCAACAAAAAGTCTCGTGGGTGGTTGAATATTTAACTGTTTGACCAAAAAACATCCACCCTACTGTAGCCATTCAGACACGGCTCAATGCAATCCAAATACCTGTCTTTACGGCGGAACTTGTAATGATAATGGCGATGGAACCTACAGCTGCAGCTGTTTACCGATGTATTTTGGCAATCATTGCGAAGGTCTTTTCTTCTTTTTTTTCCAATTTTATTTGGAATTTAGATATCAATGTTTGTCAATATGCGAATCCTTGTGCCAATGGGGCAACTTGCGTGAATAATGGAACAGGAATTCAAATCTGGCCATGGTGCAAATGCAACGCTGGATACCAGGGGATCTACTGTCAAACAAGTAAAGTTTCTGCTTCTTCTATAAGATCTTCTAGTGATAAATTATTGTACAAAATACCAGCCATGTCAATACAATGCGACCTGCACTCCTTCATTTAAAGATTACTCCTGTGGCTGTATCCCAGGCACTCAGGGCAAAAACTGTAGTGATAGTAAGCTTTCTCTTCTAGGTCTTGCCACGTTCCAGTTATCAATAATTGTGTCCCATATACCGACAGCACTGGAACCTATAATACTCGCTGTAATACCAAAGACAATGGAGCTGCTTGTGTGAACGCGATCAATAACTTTACTTGTAATTGCTCCAGCCAGTGGACGGGAGATTATTGTGATTTGAGTAAGAGACTCTTCCTGATTACTGTAAGAATTAGATGTAATTATCCAACAAGTGATGATCACCATCTACGGCAAAATGGATCCTACAATGTTGCCGGTGAGTCAATCTTAGCTCTCAAAGTAGAGACTTCAAGCTGCTGAATGATTTGATGCAAACTCCAGCTATGATTGCTGATATGGTTCCATTTATTATCGGCACTTTAACGCCCGATCAAAGAGTCAATTTGAGCTGGTCTCTCAGTGACATGTTCTATTGGGCTACTTATGAAGAGAAGGAACTCAATCTAGCGTATTGGATGCTGGCTATTTCAATTTTGAAATTCAGACGTGATTTCGTCGAATGGAATGACGTTGTATTGGGAAATTGTTTCACCTTTAATCACCAAAATGCCAGTGTTTTTTATAAAACCCGATCGTCTCAAACTGAAGGAGGCCTTCGCGTTCGACTCAAACTAAATCAAGTCGAATATGAGCCATGGACAGATACTGCTGCTATTCTGGTCTTTATTCATTACAAGGACGATTACATCATGTCTGAATCAGTACGGTATAATGCTGAGCCGGATAATGAAGTAGTCTTCTTCCCATTACAAGTTGGTCCATTTTTCCTTCAAGAAATTTAAATATAGAGTCAATACACCCGTCTTGGAGGCCAATATGGTACTTGTATCAGATCGACATCTCAAGTAAAAGCCTTCTATTTCCCAGGAGAATATACAACTGATGGTTGTCTTCGCTCGTGTTATCAGGATATGGCAATTTTACTAACTAAAACATATTATTTGGGTTGAATTTAGGTCATAAAGAGCTGTGGTTGTATGGATCCAAGATATCCAATGCCGCCAAATGTAGAATCCTGCTCTGTATCCAATAGTTTGTTGTCTAAACTGTCAAAAAATGGTTCAGTGACGTGTATTGACGATGCGGCAGCAAAAGCGGGAGATCCCTCGACCTGGCCGACGTGTATTTGTCCATTACCCTGCGAGAATACTGATTTCTCTATCACTTGGTCAAAAGTCGACTATCGAGCTAAGGTTTTATATTTTCAAACTACTTTGAAGGCTAAAACTTAGACGACAAATTGTCTGGCTCCTTCGAATTATGTTTGGGATCCGATATGCCAAGGTGCAACTGCAGACAGCGTGATTGTCCAAGTTACTCAGCCTGAGATGACCTACCAACTTTTCCAAGAATCTCCCACAATGGATGTAAGTTTTTAAGGAAATTTTTAAACAAAAATTCCAGTTCAACCATCTGATCGGTAGTTTGGGAGCTCTGCTTGGAGTTCTTATGGGAATTTGCGCGATTACTTTCGTCGAAATCTTTGTAATGCTGGGACGAGTCTGTGTCACCCTCTGTGGTTGTTGTCGAAAGGAAGATGAAAAGAAGCAAAATCATAAAACACCAAATAATCCCGAAAAAGCTCCAGAAAAAGAACCAATTTATTGAATGAATATTTTACCTCTTTCGAACGGCAATTAGTCGGTGACAGCGTGGGCAGTAATGATGCGCATCTTTGAAAGCTGAACATCCTCTCTTGATTTGACGTAAAAAAAGACTTACCATCACAAAAGATGAAGCATAGGAATGGGAGGAAGAAGATTCCGAGAATTAAAAAGACACAAGCCATTCCACCAGGCACAAATCGACGCTGAGTTACGACGCTGACATTGCAATATGGACAGACCTCCGTGTATGGATTGAAGCAGGGAGCAATCTGGATATTCCTAGTTGAAATAGATCAGCTTACCTTTATGGGATGGACGAGTACAACATTTGGTTGAGCGACGTAGACAGTTTGAGGTCCTCCAGGCTGGACAATTACTGTTTGAACTCCAACTGGCGGCATTTGTTGAATAACCACTGGCTAGAAATCTTTTTTTTTGGTTTTAGCTAGATGACCAATACCTGTGGAGGAGCTCCCATAGGCACGAGAGGTGGTCGGGAATTTGCAACTGCAGCTGAGCCAACAGGAGGAGCTGCGAAGGTAGTACCTGGCTTGATAGCTTCATCGTAAGTCGGAGGAAAGTTGCCAGGTCGATCGTCCATTTTTAACTGAAAGATCAATTTGAGACTGACGAGGTGCCAAGTGCGACAGCTGGGAAAAAGAGGCTTATCACAGGGGGAATCGATGGCTCTTCCGATGACGCGGCGACATTTGCTCAAGAGGAAAATGAACTGTTGGGAAAGATCTACTCTCTGTGGAAAGCGTATGACCAATTTGAGAAGGACTTTCAAAGAGAGTGGGAGGTAAGAGCACTGCCCAAGCGAATGAATGACTCAATAGATAAATCATCCAAAAAGTGAATAACGTTCTCTCTCATAGAGTTCTAAAAAGTTGGGGAAAAAAGAAGATGACGAAAACATCGAGAAGAAAGACGTTCCATAACAGCGTCTTGGTTATCAGTTGAAGAGCTGACAATGGAATCCAAAAGAAGATCGAAACTTTCGAACAATTGGATAGGAGGGAGTACGGAAGACAAAAATGCCCGAAGCGCTTTTGTTTGTCTCGAGGAATTGGGGCTCGACCGAGCGACGAACACAAACAAAAGGTGATCCATATCACGTGGAGATTGGTGGTTCTAGGGTGGTCGATGAGTCAGTTCTCTCCGAAAACAAAGAGTTCTTATCGGACAGAACTGTTTTCGAAACAATATCTTCCTTATTTAAGATAAAGAGAACTCGACTGTTGAATAAATGGCCTAACAAACAATGTTTCAAAGCAGTTCTACAAGTTCAAAATTCAAAGTAATTCTTTCAGATTTTTGTTTGCTAATTTCTTTTGTTCTTCCGCAAAATAGCCGTCCCTAATTATGAGAATCTTCCGCAAAGAAGTAGAAAAGGCTGTCTGGACGAGTGAATCATTTCGATAATGCTGGGATTATTCACTATTCTGCTATGCATTTCCTCCTGTTTCTGTCAATTCTATAGTCCAAACACTGGCTACCCTTGTTCAACAAGCAGCCCTTCCATCCAAGTAATTCTCTATTTCTCCTTTATTCAAATTGACCACTTCAGTAGTATTTAGACCCTTACACCTTCGTTGTCTTTCCTTTTCGATATTATGGCTGTGGAGGTGACTCAAATCGTTACGCTACTGCTATGGATGCCAGAGATGCAAAACCAGGTAGAGAGTGCTGTATGAAAAAGCTTATTTTTATTTTTTAGCTGGTCAATTCGCCTGTCTAGGACTGCCTGACTCTTATGGCGTATTGTCAAAACTTTCCTCCCAATTATCCACCAAATGTGAATGACCCAACTGCTCCAAATAAAAACTGCTCGAGTGGACAACTCTGCTACAATGGAAATGTTGTCTGTGATCGAACACGATGTGGAATGTGCTATAGTACTGATGTAATGCGTAAGACAAATGGATTGTAAGCTAAGACGAAACTCTTTCAGAACAATTTGACATCGAGAAGGGAGCTCCACAGTGTTCGGCTGAAACAGAAACAACAGAACAGACTCGTAAAATATGAAGATTTCTTTGGACAGACTATCCTCTTGGGAAGAAGTTGTAGTCACAATTTCTGCCCCTCGGCGAGAATCTGCGTCCAAGGAACATACTTGGCTTATTGCTGTGAACCGGCACCTTGGTTCAAATAAAATGATATTTATTAGAAAGAAATTTGAGCGATAGAGTTGAGATTTTAGCGGATATCACAAAGTGAGAAAGGAGAGGCTCAGAGCCAAGGACTAGAAAACTCGGCAGAAAATGAGATCACAATACCTGTAGAGAGTAGATAAAAGATTGATTAATGTCGATTAAAAGTGCTAACATGGTGGTGTCTCCTCTGTGCAGTGTAGGTATAATAAGCGTCGTCAGCCTCCTCTTGTTCGCTTCGGAATCGTTGAAGTGTTCCCATATTCGAATAATCTTGATTGAGGATCTTCTCAGCTGGGGAAAGGATGGTGTTTGTCAAAGGATTCTCCCTCAATTGAGGAGTATGGTCTCGACTTCTTCTGGGAGTTGTGAGAAGATAGGGATCCACTGGAATTATATCCGGCATCCAATCTGGCGGCAAAATATCAGATTCTTCTGTTCCAAGAAGAGGCGAATGGATTCCGGGGCCGGTGTCAACTGTCTCTTTCTGTGGCTCCAACCACAAGGTGTTGGGTGCTCCAGACTGCTGAAAAAATAATTTATAAAGCGACAAGGAAGAGAACTCACTCCTCCAGGACAGAAACTCCAAACGAGAATGAAGAGAGCCGTCACTACAAGAGTGATATTGACGACGAGTTCTTGCATGGGAGTGGAGATGGCGAAGAGTGGAAGGAACAACCCGACAACTGTTGAAAGGAGTATCATAACAGACTGAAACATTTCTTTCTTAAATTTTAAATCTTAAACAAACCAAGACAAAATGATGGAGAAGGGCTTTCCTCAAACTGAATTTGACTACAACTACGTCATATTGCTTGTTTAGAGAGATCAGCAATGAGGTGGCAGCAGCATAGAATGAGAGCTAAAATAGCTTTTTGCTGGATATTTTTGAACTAGCTTACCAGAAGGAAGAGACCGATGGGAATGGCGAGCATCCAGAAAAGCCATCCAGCTGGAAGAAGAGTGCACTGAGAGGCGAAGATGAAGGAGGCACAAGCAACAAGGCAGGGCAGAATCACTCCAACCAGAAGACAGACGGTGACGCTTGTGTTGGTATTAGCATCGGCTAGCATTCGATAGATGTGGAGGGAGTAGAGGAAGAGCCAGGTGAATGGAGTCACTGTGGTGAAGGTAAGGACAGCGTTGCGAACCGGACAGAAGACTTGATTGATGGAGATCTTGTGGACCAAATAGATGTTGATGGCGCTAATTGCAAAGAAGAAAATGAAGCCAAGACGAATCAATCTGGTTCGAATACTCTTCCTGATCAAAGTGCAGATGAAGGAAAATACGCAGAGGAGAAGAGTCAATCCAGCCAAGACGGGAGAAACTACTCCGTCCGAATGGGCGAGATGGAGCTGAAATTGTTTTGTCGATGGGGCCCTATAGAAGTCACTTACATAGGCAGCTTTATCCGTCTTGACAACCAAACTGAATGTTCCACTTTCGATGAATTCGCAGGCTGCATGGCTCATATTCAATCCGACCAAATTGGCATCTCTTGTACTCCAAGCTGATCCCATCAACCTCACACATTCCGGATATCGCCAGCCGTTCTCTTCATTCAGAGGAAATTCCACTCGAATCGGCTTGGTCGAATTGGCAATGACAGTAACCACAGGACTTTCACAACGCAAGCAACGTGGATTAGCCAGAATGCTGTAGAAGATCTTTGTGGTCTCTTGAACAAGAATATCAACACTCGGAAAATCGGATGTTCTCTTGTCCAAAAAGTTGTTAAATTTGGGAAGAACCTTGCCAAAGTCAAGATGATCCACAGCAAATACTAAAAATTATTTATTAATTCATCTCCAAGACTTACAGATTTCAGGAGAAGTGATGGCGAAAGGCTCCAAGAAATCGATCCTTGAATGAGCTTCAAACACAGCCTGACCATATTCTGCTACTTTTCTGACGAGACCCAGAAATTCCAGCGGTGTTTCACTTGCTAGAAGTTTTCCCAACGCAGTGACTAGAGAGTCGGTGAAGGAGATGTCATGAACGTGAGAACGAGAAGGTGCATCAATTCTGAGCTCGTTCTCAATAATCCTAGCTGCAGCTGATTTGGCTATTTCGAAGTTCCTTCCCATGATCAGATCGTCGTTGTTGGTGGCATTATGAAGTAGATTCAGCAGCTCCAAGGAGTTCAAAGCGTCATATTTGTTGACCATAATGGCATATTCTGGTCGAGTGCAGTTCCAGGTATTCACATTGTGCCATTTGGAGTCTTTTCCACAAATTCTCGTTGCCAACCCAGTCTCAACTCCCTTGCAAGAGGCTCTAGCAGTGGCTCCTTTTAGAGTTGTAGGCCATTGGATGCCAGCTTCAATTTCTGAGGGACATCGATTCACAACTGGGATACATTTCAAGGATTTCGTTTCCAAAAATTGGCTCTCTATGGCACAACGATCGCATCGTCTGCCTACAGCCTGACCGGAGCAGTTGCATTGTCCAGTTGGAGCACATTCCAAGGAGGAAGCTCCCAGTCCACATTCACAGGGAGTACATCGTCCTTTGTGGAGATATTGATGGCGAGGACATTGACATTCTCCAGTTGTTTTGTTGCATTGGCCAATGAAGCCTCGTCCAAAGTCACAAGAACATTGACGACAATTGGGGAAAGATCCCCACCATCCATCTGGACATTGTTGTTGAGGAGAGGTTTGTTGGCAATTGGTTCCACTCATTCCATTCTGACATTGGCATTCGTATCCTCTGGAAGCGTTGGTCGCTTGGCAGAAGCCATCGGATCCACAGATTCCTTTGAGAGAGCAGACTGGGAGACAGGTATCGCCGACAAAGCCTCGATGACAGACACACTCGTGTCTATCCCAATGGCGATGACAGCGACTCTCCTTGGGACAGACTCCTTCCACTGCACACCGATTTCCCGATACGCAGCCGGCTCGAACTTTTCCTTTTTCTTTAACTGAGAGAGGAGATTGATTGATGGAGATTCCTCGAAGGCAACCGTCGAAACGAGAAGGATGGCCAGTTGATGGAGCCAGACCAGAGTAGACTGTTTCTGCACTCATTTCAAGGAGGGAAGACTTCAGGATAGCTTGGTGGATTCCATCAATTGTTGTGGTTACATCATCCTCTCCAAAATCGACGTCGAGTTTCACCCAATGCCCTGGCTCGAACTCGGGAGCATCGGCTATGATTGACGTCTGGCCAAGGGTGATGCGATACAATCCATCTTCCAACTAAATTTTTATTAATTTTGGATGGGAAAACTATTGTACCTCCACTCTGAAGAAGACATTTTTTCTGTCGAATTCAACAATAATGATCTGGGTGTCGATTCGAGAAGTTCGGAATTCCAAGGAGAAAGTGAATGGAACAAGAGCTCCCTCCGTATGGAAAGTCACAAAAGACTCATCATCAGAGAGAGTCAATGCCTTTCCTGTGTCTAAAGGAGATTTCTTTCTAATCGACTCGCTTAAACAAACCCATTGGACAAGCCGTCTTTCCGTGAACAGAATGGGTGCAACGGCAATTGTGGCCATTCCATCTGTTGACACAACGAGCTCCATCTGGACAAAGATGTTGGAGACAAAAGTTCTTCTTGTGGTCGCAGCCCTCCTTGACATTTCCGATCTTGTCGAAATCAGCGAATTCCGAGAAATCGACAAGGGTGCCATCGAGTGTCAAATTGGCAATACAGCCTCTAAATCCTGAGGACACTTGTCGTTGAGGGGCCGGCCGCCCTCCCAAAAAGATGCCATTAAACAAGTCGAGGAATCGGAAGCACGGCACTGTTGGATCGATACATCTGAACATTTGAATCAATTAGAGAATTTCCCCTGAGGAGTCGCTAAGTGCTTCGTATAGTAGAAATGACGACATCAAATGACTGGAGGAGAGACAAAAAGGAAATTGCTCTCTCTCCCCACGTGAAATGGAACCCTTTTGATCTCGAGTAGATGGACAAAGAATTTTTTAAGAAGACTCACTTTGAAGGAAGTTCTATCCTTCCATGGGCAGCACAAGGACTCTCTCCATGGGAATGTAAAGCCACAAAAGGATCACAGCTATCTAGGAAAAGAGTCAATCCCTGAAATATTTTATAATATTTTAAGAGAAATCCTTGCACCCGATCGTAGAAGGATAAAGTTACAGAATGCCATTCGCCGTCGTTTACTCGATTACTTCTGGCTCCATCGAGTTGGACAACTTGTGTCCGATCTCCCAAGGAATATTCCACTTTGATTGTTCTCTCTTGGAGTGAAACTTCCAGAAAATCATGACTCTGATCTCCTGAGAAAAGAACGACTCCGTCATGAGCAGTAGTTGATATTCTAAATCGTTTGTATTTCTTGCCTTTCTTCTTTCCAAACCTGAATTTAATTTCCCATTGATATCTGCCAGGTTCTTTGTTGATATTGACGAGTCCATCTCCTCCAAAAGAGAGCGACCGTAATCGACATCTCTCATCTGTCTCATCTCCTTCATATTTACAATGTTTGCATTCCATCCTTCCCATAACCAAGTCACATCCTGAGCCAGATTTGCAATATCCAGGGAGACAAGTGAACGCCATCGTGGGAATCGAGCATGTTTCTCCTGAAATCCCTCAATGATTCTCAAGTAATCGTGACCCCATAATCTCTCCACTCAAATGACTCTTAGACCGGAAGAGTCGAGTTGCTGAGCCTTGGATGTGATCCGGAAACATCTCGCTCTCCTCGGAGCTCATGCTATTTCTGTCTAATGAGTGGGTATAATGACCGAAGGGAAATAGGCGCGAAATCTCGGGAACAGATTGGGGCTGACCGTCTGGCGCCATGGAGACATCTGCTTTTGCGGGAATATTGGGCTGATTTTAGGGCACAATAAACATCTAATTGGATCTCGAATGACCCTCTCCTCGACTGTAAAAGCATTACCATTAAGCTCTCATAAAGGCTTTTGCGCGCTTTTTAAAAATTTCTTTCTAGAAGATTTCTTGCATTTCCGGTGGATCCCCAGTTTGTGGTCATTTATTAGAGCCACTCATCCATAATTCGCAACCGGCTCATGCTGTCAGCTAATTACGTAATTCACCCCCTCCCCGTAAAAGTCCCTCTTTCGCAATTGGACTGTTTTGAAAGGAGCAAGCCCGCCTTAAAGGGGATTATCAAGCCGCCACCAATTTGACATATCCCACCAGTTCATAATAGGATCGGCCGGAAATGAGGCCCCGGAGAGGAAATTAACTCCGGAGACGAGGATAAACAATTTGGGATTTCTTACCTCTCCAACCAGAAGAACAATCACATCGATAGCCAGATTCCAGAGTGATACAGGTCCCATTATTGTTGCATGGATTACTGTAGCACTGGTCCATTCGAATATCACAAGCATTTGGTTGACCTTCAGAGCCTAAATTAATCAAATTTAGTCTTGGCGAATTGGACTATTCCCCCAGGTACCATCTGGCGAAATTCATGGTCTCTCATGACTCATTCAGTTTCATTTTTCTCCTCTCTCCAATTGCCTCCCAGGCATAATTCACAGGTCACGAAGGTCCCCCGGCTGTCAGCAAAACGAGGAGCCCCCGTTGCCTTAATGGCCAGGGCGATAATTAAAACGGACCAGCAAACAGAGGAATGACCAGTTATGCCCAGAGAGAGAGTGCACTTGCTCACGCATATTATTAACATGAGAGGACTACTACTCACTTGTAAATCCAGTCGGGCATTCACATGTGAAAGTGTTCAATGTCTTCAGAGTCCTAGCCAAGAAATTATCCGTCTGATGGAACTGAATTGTTTCTCTGGAAATCTCTCGACCCAAAAATACCTGAAGGGAGTTGACAAATTTGAGAGTTTGACGGCATTTTTGGAAGTAAGGACAAGGCTCTTTGGCACAGCTCTCCTCCTCGATTACCGTAAGACGAAGAAGAGAAAGACGTTCCAACTTGGCTGTTTCAGCTCTAATCAACTCCGAAACTCTCCATGATCTGAAATGCTTTCTCTTGTTGCTGCCACCCCGAGTGTTTGTAGAAATGTGAGCCTTTGTCCATCTGTCCCTGGGTATCACCCTCTCAGACCAGTTTGTCACCCAGAATGTGACAGTCGTTTTCAAGCCGGCAATATGCTAATTCGGTGAGGAACTGCTGCTTCCCCAAGGGAACAGCTGGCTCAAGACGACGGTCTCTCTTGTCGGCTCGTTAGTTCTCGGCGGGAAAACACTTCATGTCGAATTAGGTCCCGATTGGAAATAGAAAAGAGCCGCCGACAGGCACTCGATTAACGTGATTATGCAGAGATGCGCGAAAGACGAAAACGAGCTCCCGCTGTGATTCAGTCAAGATCTGATCTCACCTTATTACTTTGCCTTTATTGACCACAGCCAGACTGGCCAGTACACCTCCACCTGCCGAGGAAGCCTCTGCCGAGAGGATTTGAATTAAAGCCGGCTCCCATGCTTCCAGCGTAGAAAGAGATTGCCTAAACTCATTTTATCAGAAAAAAATCGCATACCGTAGCCGATTGTAAACAGCGGGATCCCAGAAATCATCCAATCCAATGGCATCAATTTTAAGAGTGATCGCCTCACGAAGCCAGTCATTTTTAACATGAGTATGGATCAAGCGACACTTTGCTTTGACAATATTTGGTCCATCAGAGACCCAGACGCCAAACAAAGCGTCTATATTTCTTTTCCAAGATTGTTTAAATTGTAATCGTCCCGTATATTTATCCACCGAAAGGACTTCATTCGGCTCGAGGGAGAACTCTAAGGTCGCGTTTTGATCAGGATCGCTGGAATTTTCTGTTAAGTCAGATAGAGGAACCTACAAGGCTGGGATGATTCCGATGTCTTTGGATTGAGAATCGTCTTCGAATCGAGTGACAAGAACTGTGAAATCTTTCAAAATCGGTTGATTGTCATTCACATCAGAGACATGGACTCGCACAGAGACGGTCGAACTCAATTGACCGCTGCTTGCTTGAACTTCGAGATAGAATTTGTTGGTTTTAGCCTCGTAGTCGAACTCGGCCCTGGTGAGAATCCGAACGACTCCCGGCTGTTCTGCATCCATTTCCAGATCAAACAGCTTGGCATCAGTTCCTCCGAAGATTCGGAATTCAATCTTAGCGTTGTCTCCTTCGTCTACATCTTGGGCAGAAATCGTTCCAACAACCGATCCGACAGGTGAATTCTCCGCAATGTAGAGATCATAAGATGGCTGGGAGAATTGAGGAGCATTGTCGTTGACATCAAGAAGAGTTACAAAAATAGTGGAAGAGGAAGAAAGCGACGGATGCCCCCTGTCTTTTGCAATGACTGGCAGTCGAACCCTGAAAGAACCTCGTTCAAAGGCAAATTAGAGAAGTCGCGCACATGGCAGGTGGCTCATATCGTTCTCTAATCTGGCTTAACGTGGCCATTGCCTCTCTTGCGCAAGTCTGATTAGCGCATAAAGGATTAACACTTACACCGGTTGGAGCTCTCGATCTAATTTGTTATTGACTCGAAGTGTTCCACTCGTTCGATCCAAACGAAAAAGGTCCATTGCTACCATCGGATCTGAGTCATTCAAGAAATAATCCACAATTCCATTCACTCCTGTGTCCAAGTCATTCGCCGATATCTAATTAATTTTTTTTATAATTTTCATTTCGAAAAAAAAACCTGAAGGAAAGAGGTTCCCACAGCGATGTCTTCAGGAATAGAGGCTGTATATTTAGTCGAAGAGAACTTGGGAGCATTGTCATTAACTGGAAATTCTTTTGTAACCTCCTTTCTCTCTCCCAGCCCTAGGCGGCTTTCTTAAGGACCGAGTCGCACCTTATTCAAAATTATGCAAACCGCGCTAATTGCTGGTACACGCGTCGAAAATAGTATATTCAATGGGAGACGCAGACGAATTTCTAGAAAGAGCGTGCTGATCGTGGAGACAGCCGACAGATGGTTCATTTTGGCTTGTGTGTCTCATCTCGTCTGCCAGCTGTTCAAGCGCGATTATTTACGGAAATTAGCGCCTTAATCCAAAGGAAAGACAGTCTTCAATTAGTTTCAAAAGAGTGCTCACCGTCTTCTACAATTATTTCAACCATCGTTGTCGAATTGAGAGGAGGCGAAGCTCCATCTTGCGCCATTACAGTAATCGCATAGCTGGCCTTTTTCTCGCGATCCAACGGAGCCGCAAGAGACACCTGTAACCACGGGATTAGCCTATACTTGACCCTCCATATGTTGCCAACCTGGCCTGTTTTGTTGTCGACTGTGAAGACTCGACTGTGGAGTGAATATGTCACATCGGCATTGGAACCTCGATCGTGATCCAGAGCTCGAAGTTTGATGACTGGGAAATCAATTGGAGCATCTTCGGGAATTCGAACACTGAAGGGATGTTCTTGGAAGACTGGCGGAGAATTCACATCATCTACCATCAGATTCACCACACAACGACTTTGCAATCCTCCCTGAATATATTCCTTAGCGAAAGTATAAAATAAATAACCTGATCGGTAGCAGAGATTTCTACTTTGATTAGTTGATCGGAACTGTGTAGTTTCCTGGCCAAAGTGAGAAGAGCACCTTGATCTCCCAGATCCATCAGAGCCACAACCTCCTTGTCTGTCTTCTCAATTCGATAAACAATTTTCTGCTTTTCATCTTTGTCTTCGGCACGAAGAGTGATGACATGAGTGCCTCGTTCCATGTCTTCAGACAAACTGACGTTGTAGACCTCTTGTTCGAATTTGGGAGCGTTGTCGTTGACATCTTTGACGGTAACTGTCATTGTGGTGGAGGTCGTCAATGGAGGTTCTCCCTTGTCAGAAGCAGTGATCTGGAAGTCTTTTCACGAGAGACTATTCTCAAATTACCGTCAGGTCATAATGGGCTGTCTTTTCTCTGTCGATTGGATTAGCTGTTCGGATAACGCCCGTCTCGGAGTCGATCGAAAAGTCCTCTGACCCTTCCATTAAATATAAAATATGGCCATTCGGTCCCGAGTCCTCGTCTATCGCATAAACTTTCCCAACTTCTTCTCCAATCGGAACATTTTCTTCAAGAAATATCTGCTTTTGCGAGGCGATGAAGCGAGGAGCCTTAGATATGCTTTTGAAATTTCTTCCAGAAAAACTCACATGATCGTTGATATCCACTATGTGAAGAGTCAAAGTTACGGTAGAAGTGAGGGCTGGCTGAGCTCCATCCTTGGCTCGAACTAAGACAGTCAAAGGAGAATTCTTGGCGTCAATCTTTTCTCTCAAAGTCACTTCACCAGACGAATAATCAATTGTCAAAGGAACCGCAGAAGAAGCCACAATGCTGTAGTGCACTTGCCCTAGAAAAACAATGTTTTGAGATGGGAGGTGAGACAGACCATTGACTCCACTGTCTTTGTCTGTTGCTCTGACAATAGCCACTACTGCTGGAAGGGTTGAATTCTCCAAAATGCTAACATTGTAGACGTCTCTTTCAAAGACTGGCGCGTTGTCATTCACATCAATTATTCCGACTTCTACCAGGGCTGAGCTGGTCTTTGGAGGGACGCCATGATCAGAGGCTATCACATCTAGTCTACAAGCATTTGATAAGAAGCTCTTTCTCACAACTTTACCTAATCAAAGAGAGTGTTTCCCGGTCTAGATTGGCAGCCGTTTGAATGACTCCAGACTTGGGATTGATGGTGAGATAGTTGGCTCCTTCTCCCTCTCCGAGTGAATATTCGACTCGGCCATTCTCACCGGCATCTAAGTCTCGAGCAAACACCGAAAGAACTGTCGTCCCAACCTAGAATCGGCTTCTTTTAACTCTTCTTTTTTACCCGATTAACTACTGGCTTTTACGAGGTCATCCTCCTCTAATCCGGGCCCGATCGATACCGTTTCCTCTCCCCTCGCCAGGTGACGCTAATTACAAGCGCTCTCAATTATGAGTCTCCCCTCCGAAAGACAAAATTGATCGGCTTTGGCCAGGTGGTCGTCGAATTTCAGATTCCGAAGGAGATTATTGACGGAGAGAGAGATTAGTCACTCTACTTTGGCAACTCTGGTTGGATTTGATTTGAAACGGATCGCCCTCTCTCGCGCTTTCTAATGGCCTCGTTGTCCTTATGAGGCTGTTAATGGAGACTGAGACTTGATCTCCCTCTCTCTTTCTCTCTCTACTACGATTGGTGGAGAATTTCACACGCAAGAGCAGACAACAAAAAACAAATTATTTAGACATTCATAGCAAAAATTGGCTAAATTGATATCTCCTTCTCGTATAGTATATTTTGCACGTTGAGGGGCAGTTCCGCCCATTACGGGTAATGTCTAGCGTAGCGCATTGATACTTTTCTACGGCAGGGGATGGAGACTCACCGGAGCGTCCTCTCGAATATCGGCAAAGTAGGAATCCCTCTCGAAGATTGGACTATTATCCTGGACATCGAGGACATCTACCACCACAGTCGTACTGCTGGAGACAGTCGGATCCACTCTCTCATAAGCTGTCACTTTTAGAACATGCTTGTCCAGAGTTTCTCGGTCGAGACTCTTTGCCAAGCGGACATCTCCAGTCACCTGAAATCTTTGTTTCATAAAACCAAAAACTTACAGTATCCAATGTGAAAATATTTTGAGATCTGGAGTCTTGAGGAGCAACCATGGAGTAATAGATGGGCTGATCATTGGCATGAGTTGCTTTAACTGAAGCGACAAGAGTCCCCACTGTGGCATCTTCAGCCAATTCTTTGATGTATCTGAAATCTCTCGCACTGAGACTGCACTTTTCAATTCGTAGTTTTGACCGCGCTGGGCTTTTGTTTGGGCTGAAGGGAAACTGAGAAGTCGACTATTGAAAGTCGTAAAAAGAAAATAAAGGACTACGAGTCAATTAGTCTGAGCCAGTGTGCCGTGAAAAATCCTCACCTTTCATGCTGGAAATGGATACTGGCTGAATTGGGATTTCGTCGTCGAAGCCAACGTTTGAATCGTCGTCTCTTTGAGAAAACGGAGTGTCCAAGTCGAAAAGAAGAGGAATCCTCGAGATCCCCAATCTGATAGAAATAAGGAATCACTTCGTAGGCATAATAGAAGCAGATCCTCTTCTTGGCTAAGACTATCCCGTCTTCATCGACAGAAATAAACTCTGATCGAATCAGACTAGGAGAACTACAATTGCTAGCCTTTGGCCAGTCGAAAATCGGTTGTCCTGGATGGAAACATGGCGGCTTAGAGGCTGGTAGCCAGAGAATATCTACAGGATGTGGGAGACATGGCGGAGAACTGCTAGCGACTAATAGAGGTAAGAGGAGAAACAGTAGAGGTCGACTGGTCATCGCGCACACATGCCCCCCTCTATGGGCTTGAGGGGGCGGAGCCATAGGTGTAGCAGCTGGCAGAAGCGTTGTCTAATTGCGGTTCTCCGATGGCACCTTGTTGGCGGCTGGAAGGCAATCACACTAAAGGAATAATCCGACACCAATTGAGAGATTTATTTAAGTCTCAAGACAAGGATGTAGTAAGTTCCGTCAATATAAGCGCAACTATCCTTTTCATCTGATTTGAAGAGAGAACTTGTGGTGACAGTCTCCCAGTCACGTCCTTTAGCCATACATTGTTTCTTCTGCAGTTGAGCGTGGACGAGATACTTTCCTCCGGGGTAGAGCTTACTATACTAAAAAAAATTAATTAAAAAATAGTTGTGTTAATCCCACCTTAGCGAGGATCTTTTGGGACAATACCGCCATATTATTGGGATAACGGAGCAAGCTTGTGACGATCACCTTGCGCAAATCCGAGTTCTTACAGTACAATGCACGCTTCTCACGAGTGTGGTTGGTTTCCTCTAGAGAGGATGCCATTACAGCTACAGCCAGGATGAGGAGGATGAGGAACTTCATTTCGGGATACTTGGCTACACGACGATGGTTGTTTTATAGTAGATGGTTGACTCATTTTGTGAGTACATTTCTCTCTCCCTCTCTTGGAATGGATTACTCATTTGGTAGTACTCTCATCTAATTAATCAAATAACTCGTTGCTATTCTGAAGAGGAGAGTATCAGTGACCCGTGTTCCCGTCCTCATGAATAATATACGTAACGTGGAGGCTTCATTGAAATTCCACTCCGGATGCTTCGAATCTGATTAGTTCAAGTTTCACCGTTGACGAAGAAGCAGGCATTGTGTGCCGGGGAATCAGATTTGCCTCTTCTCTCCTCAGCATGAGATGGCGGATGTCCACCCTGCCGTGCATATTTCATTCCGGCATCAGAGCCTGTCAACAGAGCGATGTCTCGCGGGAGACTCTGGGGTAGAGTATGTGTCCCCCCTAACGACGCTTTTTTACATCCGGGGGAACCAAAAATATACTCTCTCAATCTAACGAGCTCCGTTCCGAAGAGAGCTCGAAGACACATTAGGAATATGGGACGTTTCATCACTCATTGTTTAATTAAAGGCCAGCCATTGGCCTCAAAATTGGAAGCCATCCGAGTCAGCATCCCGGTTATTGGAGGCATTGCTCTAGATTGGTGACTGATGGGGAGTCCATAAGAAGAAGAATTAGGCATCCATTTTTCAACAAGATACATAGCCTTCTCATGGAAATGCACTTATAATTCGACGAAGGAAGCGAGAGAAAGAATCCAGTATTTCTGTTGAAAATTTTCAAAGGGTCTGAACTTCAGAGAGAAGATCCTTCAGTCCCCTTTTTATTCATCCACCAGTCCAATAATTTATAAAATAATCTAATCAATAATAAATTGTTTCTTCGGTTCTTGTTTCATTCCTCGCCTATAAACAATCGTCGCGACTTCGTGCTTCTCGAGTTCTTTTCTTGCTCTGGCTTCCTTTTCCCGTTGTTTTGTTGCATTTATTTCAGCCCAGATTTTCTCATTGTCCGCTATATCGCATTCTCTCGCTCTCCATTCCAAAAATTTGTTGTATCTTTCCTCGATTTTATCGTAGATTCCATGGGCAAACATTTTCCTTTGGTCATCTGTTGGACAGAGTCTCAGATTAGGCTGGAAGAAAATAAGGAGGAATGAATGGATTATTACCGTAGGGAGACTATAGCCATGGAGCCAGCCCACAGAAAGATTAGTTTTGGCTCGCAAGATGCCAGTAAAGAACAAGTCCTCAATTTCAAGGATCTAAAGAGTGTCTTGAAGAGAATAAAAAATTACTTTGACTTCGTTGGTGTGATTCATCAGAATAGCCAGCGCCTTTGCCGAGATTACATAGAGATTTCCATTGACGTACCAGGGATACCAATCTTTTTCAAAAACAGATTCCGGCACGTACCTAAAGCAACTAGTTTCATCTTCAAACTTCAAAGACCATTGGTGATTTTGCGTCCTGATTGGAGGAGATCCATAGAACAAATAGCCGTAAATAAATTCTGTAGAATTTTGGCGATAGATGTGCTCCATAAGCTATACGAATTTAATTGAGACTTGAAGAACCAACCCCGCTGATGTCCAAAACAGCATCTCTGTCTATTTTGATCAGCGTTGCCTTGGGATAATGGGCCACGATATAGCGATATGCCATCAGCAGTTTATAGACCAATCCTCGATAAGAGTCCAACACTTTTACAATAATCAAGTCTCCAAATTCTCTGTTCTCTGCGAGCAAACATCCCAGATCTTCATCGTTATTCGCAGTTATAAAAACTAGAGAAGCCGTTTTGTTCTGAAATTGATTTGAAAACCAACAAAAAATGATGATTGCTCCCTCTTTTTTTGCTATCAATAAAAGTGCAAATTTAAAAATGCGTCTAACTCACTCTCAAGTAAGGATTATAATTGCTACCCCAACTTCGCCGGATCTCCCTTCGATCCCTCTCTTCCGTGTTCTTTGTAAGTACCAATATTATAGCTTCAGTATCTGGGTTCAAAACAGGAGCTGTCACAATAAATCTGAATATCCTTGTCGACTTTCAAAAGGAAACCAACTCTTCTGGTTCTTTGTTGACAACATACTCGTAATAAAGTTGATTGGGATAATGAACTCCCTCCTTCCATCTCTGCTTCGGGGTATGTCGAACACAGTCCAAATGTCGGAGTAAAGAGTTTGAAAGAATTGGAGCAGAATGTGCTGTGAGATCAACAGAAACAAATAAAAAACAATAAATACATAACAACAACGCTGAAAATGTGCATAGTTTTAGCGGTGAACGGGAGAATACCTAGAGTCTGAAGGAGCAGCCGACTGATGAAATTCATTTGGCGCTTCTAAAGGTTGTCCACAAATTTCAGCTATCCAAATAACGAAGGGCGTCAATCCAGAACAGACTTTTCTGGTTAACCTGAAATATACAGAGGAATTTGGATATTCAATAAGGGGGAGCATTATTGGAATTTCATCAAGTCGATTATTTCCATGAGATTCCTCAATCAAATGAGAGAAATATCTCTAGAAATCTATATTAGGTTTAACTAGACACATTTATAGCCAGACTCTTCTCACGATCTCTCGACCAAGCCAGCCTTCATAAAAACGAGGATTTTAACTATTTGTATGGACTCTAGAATATTGGATTCTCGGATAACGTGTCTGTGCAAAAAAAAACTGGCTGAATATGTCCAGAGATCTCTTAAAAATTGAAAAAATTAGTGTAAATTGAAAGATTTCTATAAATCTTATAAAACTTCAAAAATTCGATAGGAGAACTGGAAATTTGAACTAAAAAAGGAAAAAGGTCTCCTTGAGCCAAACATCCGTTTCATTTTTCCAAACATCTCCACGTATAAAGCGTCATTTAGTGCAGCTGGTCATACAAATGATTCTTGGAGTCTTCATTTCCTTTCGTATTCGAGTAGAGAGTGTGATCAAATCCAAATGGAACGTATTTGTCGATTCCAGCAGAGCATAGTAATGATGGTAAACAATGTGCGAATCAAAAGTTTATTCGAGCAAAGATTCCCCCGTCAAGTTGCAGATCCTCTTCTTGTAAGCCATGAATTCCTCAAAATGGCCAGGTATATCATTGTCGTAGATGCTAGCAGCGAAGAGATTTTTGAATTTATCCACTGGACACGTCGACCAATCAAACTGAAAGAGAGCTAACAAACAGAAAGAAGAAGATTTGCCTTTTCAAATCGATAGGGGTAGAGCCAAAGAGCGGTTAGATTGACGTGATTACGGACAATTCCAGTGAAAAAAAGATCTTCCAATTCAAGGACCTATTTTTTGATTGTTTTAAAATCCCAGAAAAAAACCTTGACTTCCTTTAGTTTTTTGTCATTCACAATAGTGCGGAAGCTATCTCTGGACATTATATAAAAATTGCCATTGACATATTCTGGATAGACTGAGTCATTGAAGACATTCTCTGGCACGAACCACTTGCTCTCTTCTTTGTGAATAGGAGCATTGTTGAAAAAAACATAGCCATATAGAAATTTTGATGTAGTTTGACATGAAAAGAATTTCATCATCTGGAAAGGTTCGCTGAGCAAAACTAAGACTGACTTCGTTTATATCCAGAACACAATCTTTGTCTATTTTGACTAGATGGGCATTCGGATAAGCTTTAACTAGATAGCGGAAAGCCATCAAAACTTTATAAACCAAGCCGCGATAGGAGTCTTTTTGTCTGACGATCAAGAGATCATGATAGAGACTGTCTTCATTCGCCAGACAAGGCATATCTTCTGGATTCATTCCAACCAGAAAAACTAGCGAGATTGTTCCATTCTGAAAGGCTGCATAAGAGGGAAAGAAGAGAAAGTACTTGAAAGTAGGGTTGCTCTAGATTTCCCCAAGTTGCTCGAATCATGCTCCTGTAAGAGTTCATAAGTTTAAAAATGAAATAAACCTGGCCTCTGCCTCGATATTCTTTGAAAGAACCAGAATTAATATTTTGGCATCTTTATTGACTTTTGGAGCTCGATAGATCCAACTAAAATCACTTATAAAAAGTTTTTTTCCACCTACGAACTGGGATCTTTCCTTAGAATTTCCTGGTAATATGTCTGATTTGGATAATGATACCCTTCCTCCATATGAAGCTTTGTCCTTTTCATACAATATTCATGTTGTCTCATGCTATAGGATCGGAACCTGGTTTTATACGAAGAGACTTGCATAAGTCCGATAAAAAAGAAAATAGCTGAAAGTTTGAACTTGATCAAATCTCCTTACTAACCTAAGATTTGGAGAATAAATCTAAAAGAATGTTGGAAATGAATATAAAGCCTCTTGAGCGGACTTCGAGATTGTCTAGCTTCGTGACTTAATAAGGTATACATTTTTTGGATAGAAAGAGATACGTGGAGATATCTGGAGTAGACTGGCCTGCATTATGTTGACGCAGGTGCCAAAGCCATTGGTGTCAATGATTCATAAAATACAAAAATTTGCAAATGTTCATTTTTCTTCGATCTCCCTCGTCTTCCATCTGTACGATTTCTTGCCGACTCGCTTATCTGGCGATATCTCTCCTCGAGATGTCCTTTGTTTTGCATATCCAGCCATCTGGGTCAACCTGATTCAGTCCCTCCCCCCGCTCACCATATATAAATCCAAATCCAAGGACATCTCCTTATTTTTATCTCATCTCCTTCTCCTCTCTTTCTCGTTAGATAAAAATTTATTTGTTTCAGAATGTCCAGCACGGCGGCTGGATTGGCCATCGCCCTGGGTGGCTTTGCCCTTTTGGCAACCATCATCTCCTTCCCAATGATCCTCCAAGAGGTCAACTCCATCTATGTTGAGCTCGAGACTGAGATGGAATCCTGGAAGGCTCAAACTGACGGCCTCTGGGCTGATATGAACAAGTTCGGTCGTGTTCGTCGTCAGGCTTATGGAGGATATGGAGCCGCCGCTCCTCGCAGTGGATTCCCTGCTGGACCTCAAGGACCTGGAGGATTCGGCGACCAGTCTTATCCTTCTGGAGATGCCAGTGGACCTCACAACCCCAGTGGAGGAAGTGGAGGACATCCCAATATTCCTGGACAAGTTGGAATTCCTCCCAGCCTCAACCCTGGATTCAATGATGTTCCTTCTCCCGGAGGCCCTGGATGCAACTGCAAGGCTGATAACACTTGCCCTGCTGGACCACCTGGACCCAAAGGAGAGCCTGGACATGCTGGACCTGATGGACTTCCTGGAATCCCTGGACACGACGGTATTGCTGCTGATGATGCCAAGGCTCAGACTCAACAATACGCCGGATGCTTCACTTGCCCTCAGGGACCTCAAGGACCTGCTGGACCCGTTGGAAAGCCTGGACCCCGTGGTATGCGTGGAGCTCGTGGACAAGCTGCTATGCCTGGACGCGACGGATCTCCTGGATTCCCTGGAACCATTGGACCTCTTGGACCTCCTGGACCCCCTGGAGAAGAAGGACCTCAAGGAGAGCCTGGAGAGGATATTGAACACCAAATTGGACTTCCTGGACCCAAGGGAACCCCTGGACATCCTGGAGAGCCTGGAGATGAAGGACAACAAGGAGATACTGGAGCTACTGGCCAGGCTGGAGCTCCAGGAGAGCGTGGACCTATGGGAGAGAAGGGAGATGATGGAGCTGCCGGAAACGCTGGAGAATCCGGAGAGGAGGGAGAACCCGGAGCCGATGCCGAGTACTGTCCTTGCCCACAAAGGCAAGTGCAATTTCAAATGTCCAAAAAATCTCTAAATTTAGATCTGCTGCTGTCAAGGCTCAAGCCTCTTCCAACTACCGCCGTTCTTAAACTCAATAAATTTTCTCTTTTAAAACTGTCTTTATTCGATAAGTATAGCCTAACGACGAACTCCATCCTCAAAGAAGACTCCTCCATCGACAGCACAATATTTGGGACAAATTCCCTTTTCTCCTGCTTCTCCTTTAGTTCCTTTTTGGCCGTCTCGTCCTGGTTTTCCGTCGGATCCAGGATGTCCATCAGCTCCATTGGAGCCTTTGAGGCCAGGAGTACCTAAACTTTTCTGTTTTCATTTGTCAAAACAATTAGAAACCTCTTTCTCCAGGAGTTCCGGGTTGTCCTGGCTTTCCGGGAGGCCCTCTTGGTCCTTGAGAACCAGCTGGTCCAGGTTCTCCTGGGAGAATATAACTGCTTTCGGCATCTTTCCCTGGCTGTCCAGGAGGACCAGGAGGACCAGGCTTTCCGGGTTTTCCACAGAATCCCTTCATTCCAGGGAATCCATCGAATCCAGGAACACCGGGGATTCCATCCTCTCCTTTATACCCAGCGTCTCCAACGGATCCTGGAGGGCCGGGTGGTCCAGGAGGTCCACGTGGACAAGGTTTGCATGGAGGTGGAGTAGCCGGCTCGCATGGCTGACTAGGTGGTTTTCCGGGGTTGCCAGGGGCCCCAGGAGCTCCAGTGTTTCCCGGTCGACCATTTTTTCCAGGAATTCCAGCAGGTCCAGCTGCTCCAGGAACACAGCACTCGCTACAGGAGCCTCTCTCTCCACTTTCATGGCTACTACTATCATATCCAGCTTGACGGGCTGTCCTATTATTTCGTGCCGATTCATGTAAAAGGACAACAGAACGGGTTATTTCAATTGCCGAAGCCTGAAAATTGCACTTTTATCAAAGGGTCCAAGTCTTACTCTGCAGAAGCTAACATCAGACGACATTCTGAACTTGATGTTGTACGTGTAGCTGTACATCATTGGTAAAGAAATGCTTACGGCCAAAAGAGCCATAACAGAGAATGTAAAGGCGACATAAGCGATAGCCCTATAGGCCTGGAAGGAAGTTTTGAAAGGGGAAAAGGGAAAACAAACCTTTATCCGATGCTCGATCAGCTCCATTTTGGGAGTGGTCTTAGCGCAGCATTTTTGCTGGTTTTATAGCGAGAGGATAAGTAACCTTGAGAGCTGTCGGAAACGCTATCATTACGTAAAAGTCGAGCGAAGAAACCAGCAGCAGCGGAATTTTAGGTCATCGCAATTGGCAAAGTCTGCAGACAGGCCATCCATCAGGATAAGGGGGAAGTTTCCGGTTTTTTTTGGTACAGGGAAAAACGTTTATTACTAAAGTCATAACAGGGATAAAGCAAGCGAAAACGCACCATTGAGGCTCCAGGAATGCACGTTTAAGTGAGACAAAACCGGAAACATAAATAGTGAAAATAACCCTTAGAAAATAAAAAGAATAAATAAGTCCGTATCAAGGGTGTTTAGGGCAAAGTTTAGTTGTCGCCATACTTCTCGGAAAGCTTCGAGAGAAGTTCCTTGTGAGCCATTTCGCTCTCGTCAGAGATCTAAAGTTCTTTTGTCAAGAGGGTTTGGATTTTGAACTCGACCTGGAACTGAAGGAACTTTCCAGTGCCCAGAGCAGTCTTGATGGCAGAAGCAGACGAAGCATAGACCATCTTCTTCTTGATTGGAGCACCATCGGGGCAGACTTGAAGGAAGACAATCTTGTCCATCTTCGAGGTTCCAGCACCAACACGAGTGGTGGTGAACTTGAAGTCGAATACAGCGTAACGGCAATCCGTGTAATTTTCAGTGCGAGCCTGAAAAGTTTTTTTCATTTTTATTGGTGAATTACCTTGATATCGGCTACAAACTTCTCGAAAGCTCCCTTAGACGAGTCATCGTAGTCATCTCCAGAAAGACCCAACTCTTCCTGAGAAACGGCAGCTTCGACAATAACCTCGCGGTCCTTAGAAAATTTAAGAAAAAAAATAACACGACTTGCCTCAATCTTGAAGATGATGTAGCGATACTCCTTTTTACCCTCACTCAGCTTTTGGAAGGTAGATTGGACATCGGGGTTGACAATGACTCCAGAGCTGCTCATTATTCACCGTACCTGTTATTGAGTTATTGGTTTTATAAATATACGAGGTTGTTTAAATAATTCTGGTAAAGAGCTAAATTCCCTCTCCATGTGCATAAATAAAGGGGACGTAAGAAATTTTTTTAAAAAACGATTAAAATAACAGTGGCATTAACCAGATTATTAAGCCTAAAAGTCACACCAAATATATTTATTGAGGGGCTAGACTACCTATAAGCTCGGACCTCACTTATAATCTTCACAACAAACGATCCTGGAACAATCGAGATACGAATAAAATAAATTGAAAGAGTCAAATTGGGATCATTTCACTGGTATGAATCAACGGTTTAGTTGTGTAAAATGACTAAAATATTACGCCGAGTATAAGTAAACAACAGCCTAAAGCATAAAATGAGAAATCTAGCGACTACAAAGCTAAGCTAAAACAAAAGTCGGAGTTAATGTAATCGCCACTTCTTTTCGGTCATATCTTTTTCCACATATTCAAGTAGTGCATTAACCAACTCGGAAGCCTGAATAAAAGACACAATTCACACAATTATTTGTGTTAATAACAAGTCGTTTAAAAAAAAATACCTTTGCTGTGCCTCCAATGTCGACGGTGTGAACTTTCTTCTCCACCAAAGTACGATACAATGCGTCAGAAATCATGTCAGCATGACTATCAAGACCGAGGTAGCGAAGCATATCGACTGATGCTCGAATAAACGCTGTTGGATTTGCTTTATCCTGCCCGGCAAGCGATGTTCCAGTATTACGGGTACCCTAAGACATAAAATGATAAGAAAGAAACTAACTGTTTCAAAAACGGCATATTCGTTTCCAATGTTGACACCAGAAACAAGACCTGGTCCTCCAACAAGACCACATGCTAAAACATAATAGACTCCTAGTAAATGATAACTGCCTACCAATGTTAGAAATAATATTTCCATATAAATTTGGCATTAGCATAATATCGAACTGCTGGGGACGAGCGACAAGCTGCATGGATGCGTTATCAACAATCATAGCATCGAATTTAATTTCCGGATACTCGCTTTCAGCGATTTCTTTGCAAACCTGAATTGTAATTATAAAAAAAACTTGATGAAACTAACCTTGAGGAACAATCCATCACCCAATTTCTGAATGTTGGCCTTATGTACCGCAGTAACCTTTTTCCGACCATATTTTACTGCATATTGAAAAGCAAAACGTGAAATTCGTTCAATTTTTTCACGTGTTACAATTTTCAAGCTTTCTACTATTCCAGGAATTGTAGCATGTTCAAGGCCAGAGTATTCTCCTTCAGTGTTCTCACGAATAATAATCATATCAATTCCCTTATGGCGACTAGGAATCGATGGAATTGTGGCGCAATGCAAAACGTTTGCAAATAGATCTAATTGCTTGCGAAGCTCCAAATTTCTTGATTTGAATTGAGGGTCGTCAAATTTCGTTTCGATATTTCCCTTAAAATAAAAAAAATTATGATTAAAACTAAAAATGCCTTAAGTGCAACTCCGTTTCTCTTAATAGCAATAATGGCCTGATTGAGATCTTCTTCAGAATCTTGTTTAGAAGTCAAATCAACTTCTTCGAAATCAACAGGAACCTAAATAATATTATTTTCTAAAAAATATTACTTTACCTGAGCAAAGCTAAAAATCTTTTCAACGTGGGCGAGCATCTCTGGACCAATTCCATCCCCAGCGAGGACAGTGACGTTATGGCGGCCACCATAGCGAGCAAGGGTTGCCTAAATAAAAATAGAATATTTACTTAAAAATTTACCGTAGAATGACTTAGAACTGGAGATCTAAAGCGTAGCATCTCCGGATCGACGGCAGCAGCTGTGGCCATCAATGCCTTTTGGCTAATTAATCCACGAACGGATGAGAGCGCCATACACATTGGAGAAGCCATTCTGGATATTACCTGAAATTGAAAGAATAAAGCAGAAATGCAAGAATAATAAGAATAGAACCTTTGAAAGAATAAATCAGCTGGGAGCAAAATCAATCCTGAGTTACCAAATGTGCCTTGCATTTGCAAAAGTCATCAGTAGCTTTTTGTTTCTAATATTCTTACTATAGTGTTGTAATTCCAAATTAGTAATAAAAATCAATGGAAATCTTAAATGATGATTGAGAAAAAGGGCTGCCCATTTCTTCAGCCAAACGTAAATTTGTGCCGTGCTAAACACAGAGCGCTCCGGTTTGGACGAGACAGAGCGGCGTTCGAAAATATCCATTTTTGAATGAAATGTCGTTTTTTTCTCCCATTTTGCGGCGGTTTTTGCCACGCATGCTGAACTACTCGTTCTATTCGACCAATTCTTTGCAGTTAGAGGAGGTATTCAAGAAACTTGATAAAGACCCTGACCGTTTAAGCGTAAGATTTTTGTAAGTTTTACTTTAACCAGTATAATTTGTAGGCTGCTGCCAAATTAGTTATTAAAGAGTACACGACAAGCAGTGATCAAGATAAAAACGAGATTCTATTCAAGCTAGCTCAGAATTGTGGCGTCCGGCACGAGGCTCTAGCTAATGCTATCAACTTGTATACAAAGGTAAGAGCTACTTTCTGTTCAATATTTCGATTGTTTTTCTTTTCAGAATCCATCTACAGTCCATGAAGTACAGTTTGCGTCATGTCCTATTCATTTCCATCTGCTAAGAAGTGTTGGAAATCAGCCAAATGGAATCAAATTGGTCTGCTTAATGCGTGAGAACCTTCTAGTAAGTTTTTGGCGATACTTTTTTATTTAAAAACTCAATTCAGGTGTTAATTAAGACTACCACTGATAAGCAAGCAGTTTCAGCTTTAAGACGACTAGAGGAAACATGCAGAGACTTATTAACAACATGGTTTTGCCTATCAAATCTAAAACTTAACAGATTAACCTGGGAAAGTCCGGGAGATATTCTACACAAGTTTGGTTACAATTTAGTCATGCATTTTTCTTTTTTAGATAGCTGAATATGAAGCTGTTCATCCAGTAAGAGGTTTAGCAGATTTACGCACAAGAATAGGACCACATCGTAGATGCTTTTATTTCACACATGAGGCCATGCCTCGAGAACCACTAGTGATGGTTCATGTAGCACTGATGAATAAAATTGGTGACAGCGTGCAGGTATGCAGCCCTAATAGTTGTTAATTATCGATATTTATTTAGGAAATTACAGCTGGCCACTCTGATGCTAGTAAAGAAGAGGATCATACATCAGCTATTTATTACTCCATAACTTCTACTCAAAAAGGTATATTTTTTTTAATTTTTAGAAATGTTTCCAGGACTAGCTGGCATTGATCTTGGAAACCTACTAATAAAGCAAGTTGCCTCCAAAATAAGCAGAGATGTTCCTTCTATTACTGTACATTCCACTCTGTCACCTATTCCCGGATTTAGGGCATGGCTAATTCGTTCGCTTAAAGGACATTCTGAATATGGTAAGCCTCTTTTCATTATTATATTTATAGCTTTAAGGTGATATTTTAACCGATAAAGTACTCAAAGAAATGACAATAGTGACTGGAAGAGCAATAAACGCTGAAGAAGCTACATCGCTACTTCTAAACGTTCGTTATCTTTACTTCTTTATATATGATTTCAGGCGTTTTCAAATGCAAAAATTACACATGAGCAGCTAGAACCATTGAAAAATATATTACTTCATTTGTGTGCAAAATATCTTTACAAAGCCAAAAGAAATGGTTTTGCCTTAAACCCTGTCGGTAAGTTATATAAAATTCGTTAGGGTAACTTTTATTTAGCTAATTTTCATTTACGAAATGGCGCTGAATTGCATAGATTAAATTGGAACGGTGATGTTAGTCATAGAGGAATAAACAATAGCTTGGGTATCATGGTTAACTACAGGTTCGTTTATTTAATTTCTTTGATTTTTTTGTTAGGTATTACTTGGAGAAGGTTACTGAAAATAGTTCAAATTACACTCATGATAAATTGATTACGGCTAATGAACAAGTGCTCTCTTTACTCTGAGTTAGTGTATTTAGATTAACATATACATGTATAATAGGTATGTACTTACTTATAAACGTTGTAAAATAATACTTAAATTTTTTCTTTTAAATCTAGATGTTCTATCAAGTTTTATCTTTTAATTAAGAGAAATGCATTCTATACGCTTCAATTTAGTTGTATGATGAGTTTCAACACCGAAACTTGGAGTAATTACGAGTGTGAAGAAGGCTAGTAGTTTTATCAACTAATTTATTCCATTCGGCAGATGATAGATGGGAGAGAGTGATGCAGAGTGTTCCTCTTCCATCCCGGCATCCACCACCTCCTACACCATATGATCGAGAACTATACCCATTTTGTGAAGATTATCCTGGACTCGAATGTTATTCTACATCATTGAATTATGCTCATCCAAGAGTTCCTCATTTCCCAGCAAATTATGGAAATTATCCACTGCCAAGAAACTATCACCCGGCTCGGGATAATCCACCAGTGGCAGGTTATTCTCAAACGAACCACTGCTTCACGCCAAGGACCTTTCCTAGGAAAAGGCCTTGCCCTCCAAATCATCGAGATATTGGATATCGTCCACAACCAGCTATTTCTCCGATTGAACAGCAGTTTGATTATTTGGCTCACTCGCCTCCGGTTATTGATAAAATTTCAATCGAAGAGCGAGAAAAACGTTTAAAAAAGATATTACCTCAGGAAAGAGAAAAATTTGAAGATTACTTGGAGACTTGTGAGTTGTTTTTATTAGCTACATTTTTTTAATTTAAGTAACGATTGAAGAACAGAAATTTGCCAAAACAGTTGGAGAGCAAGTTGTAAGCGGCTCTCATGCAATTATTCTTCCTGATTCTGAGTAAGAGTTTTCAAATCAAATTATTAATTTTTCAGCCTACTCTTAACAATGATTCCTTTTCCAACTCAAATAGCTTCTACATCGGGTATTTTTCCATCTAATTCAACTTTTTCCTTTGATCCTGCATCGAGTCGAATGGTAACTTTTAGTTTTACATTATACTAGATAATTATAGAGCGATTTATTGGAAGAATCATTTTCAAATGTTTCTGATATGAAATTACCACCATTGCCTCCAAAAAGTTCGCTAGAAGAAGTTAATATGGTATCTTCTAAAAAAATATACTCATATTCCAATATTATAGTACCCTAAAACGAAAAGAAGCATTGAAGAAATATTGTCAGCTCTAAAAACTGAAGCATGTGAAGGCCATAGATTTTTTGGTTATTATATTGGAGAAGAAATTAAGAAGATTGATCCAGAAAAAAGGTAATTTTTATTCCATGTTTTGACTTATGCTGCTATAGAGAAGTTGTTGCCTTGAAGATACTTGATCTAATGAAGGATTTGGAGCATGGGGAGCCTACAAGAAAACGTCCAAAACTTGAAGCCGCACCTACCGATTCTAAGGAATGATTCGTTATGCCCCCCTTAGAAATTGATATAAAAGTTGGTGATAAATTGATTAAGAGTCGAATCATTTTTCTTTTTAGTTGCCTATTAATAAACAGCTGAAGCCAAACTTGTAGCGAAATTATTATTTCAATTTCGTAGAACCTTTAAATACGGATTTTTAGCTTTCTAGAATTTACCATAATTCAGTAACAATTTTGACCAAATGCAAGTCTTCTTTCAAATATGCGATTCCCTGGACAGCAGCCCGGAAAAATTCCACTAAAAGTGGCACTGATGTAGCCAATGCACATATTAAAAGCCTTCGCTCTGCGAACTATAATTTTTTGATCTATAAAAGATTAGTTTTTTGCCATTTTTCTCCGTTGAAGGTGAAGACGTCTTTGAGCTTTAATAGCACCAAAGTATATAAACCCGCATGTGACGACAACAAATGAGACGCTACTCAATATCAAAACGGTATCATACTGCAAACATATTTTTATACATTTTCGACATACTAACCGTAGAAATTCGCTTGGCCAACATCTGAATAATTCCTCGGCTTATTACTGTAAAATAAGGATCGTGAAAGTAATGGAGGCAATAAGGAACTACAATAAGAAAGCTTAATAGCCAAATCAAGCCAATCCATCTAATAGTTGAAGAGCGGGACCAAATCTATGAATATTTACGTCACTTTCTCGCTCTAGAAACTCACAATATCCTGCTCGAAAGGCCGATAAAAAGCAGTGAACCGATTGTAAGCAATCGGAACGTGTCCAAGATACATATTAGTTCGAAAGACCATAAGAAATGTATAAGATATCCATGGCAATATTCCCATCTAAATAATTTTTGGACAAAACAATGGCTTACATGTTCAGTAAATAACCCGAAGTAGTTGTATTTTCGAGGTCGCATTATACATTCAATCCAAAGAAACATGCAGATATGAGAAAATGAATGTGAAATAAATAGTGTATAATATGAAGAATGAAAAGTTCTTGGATGGCGATAGATCAAATAGATTGTAAGAAGGTTGAAGATGAAGGAAATTTGGGAAAAGACCATAAGTAGTATCTGACCCATCGGCAAGAAGGGAGTGCTCATTTCTGAAAGGAATTTGAAGATTCAATTTGGACCAAGAACATCTGGGCGGAGAGGAGGTGAGCTTTGAGAAAACATTCTGGGTCTCTATATTATCACATGGGAGAGAATATGAATTGGCTCATTTTCTCTCCTAACAAAACACAGCAGAAGCTGTTATTTCGAGGGGTCAAAGAGGAAATGAGGCTACTTATTGGTTCTCAGTCGAGCGGACTTCCTCTGGAAGTCAATTTTCCTAATTGTCACAAAACTTCCACAATGTCGGATCAAAAACAACATAATGAGATTGATCATTTTCTAGGCATTCTGGCGTAAATTACGTATAATGCGTGGTAAAGTCCATAGTGCAGGAAGGGCAGATGGCTCCAAAGGAATCCTTGGAATCTGTTTGAGTCAATTATAAAAGACAAGCTTTGATCAGTCCAAAAGACTATTGAAGAGGTGGAAATGACACGACGAGAGTTCTCTAGGATTATCGGTTGAAGAGTGAGGAAGTCATGAGTTTGAAACAAACTGAGTTCTCCTTTTTGGTCAGAGTGAATCAGTAGAATTTAATTTTACGTGAAATACGTCAGGAGAAGCAGCCGAGATCGAAAAGAGAATTCTCTTGAGGTTGGTTCGTCAATTGACGTGAGAAAAGCGTTCTTTCGGACTCAAAACAAACGTAGATTTTTTGGGGAAAAAAACACAAAAATATGTTCGAGAGGGAGAGAGGAAATGAGCTCCTAATTAGGCTCCTCTTTCAAATTGTTTTTGAGCAGAAGGGCGGAAAGAGAGAAAAGAACTTTTATCAGTGACTGTCAATTGTGTTGGAGAGAAGGTGGAGGAGGCAGCTGTGTGGCATCTATTGAAGAGATTCCGTTTATTTTGTTTCGATTCCAACAGCAGAAGCGGAAGATTGACAATTTCCCTTTCGTCAGGAAGTAGATAGCTATCAGTGGTTCCAATGCTGGGCAAGTCAAAATCACGACAAGTAAAATATCCAAAGCTTCTCTGCAAATTACGTTGAGAATCTAATTGTATCACAAACGGTTCTAAATTGACGACAGCCGGCCCGGTAAAAAGAATTATTCCCGGTAAAAAGAGCAGAGTAAAAGGAACAACAAACTAAAGAGAAAACTCAGAAAAGATATGGATCTAACCTGGGCGACCAGCATTCTGAAAAGCAATCGGTTATGTTTTTTCGTAGAAGAGCTCATCGAAATCGCCAATACCTGTTTCTCAATTTTTTTTAATAGAAAAATCTTACTGTCATGGCCTGATGTGTTTTGAATCCAAAGAAAATGATCGAAGACATAAAAATCAAACATGGACACAAAAATTCGACCATAAAAACAAAGCCGCTCAAATCATATGAGCCAGTTTTTGGATCCTGGAATCTTTCGTTCTCAACTCTCCACCATCATACTTTATATTTGAAAATAACTCCATTGAGCTGCCTAGCTGACAAATTCCACTTGGCTCTGACCACAGGATCGATAATTGAAGCTGTTTCGGGATCAGGAGAAGGATGAGAATATAGAACTAGAAACTCATAGGCTCCAAGCGAAAAAACCGTAGTCACAATAAACATTGAGACGATTTTAAGCTCCAAAAAGTATGAATAAGCGGGTCTGAATATATGTTCAGAAAAACGGAAAATTACTTGCAAAGGAGAATGAATCTATAAAAGAAATGAGTAGCTTGGTTGTAGATTTGAACGGAGAAAAGAGTCATAAGGACGCACATATAGAATCTTCCCCACCAGTTCTCCTCATTTTTTGCGAATTCATCAGCATAAGTGATCGCAATCCCAGGATAATGGACTCCTCTCTGTGGAGCGTATTCTCCTTAAATTCAGGAAACTTACAGGCATCACGTAAACATCCAGAATGTAATGGCTCATATTAGTGATGGCGAAAACCACCATCAAAAGCTTGAATGAATTCAGAATCCATTTATTCATATAAAGAACATAAGGTAGGACGATTAGATTGAGAAAGGCTACTACAATACACGTCGATTGGATTATCAAACGATGGGCTAGTGAATAGCCCATCAGATACGGTAGAAAGTGAATTTGTTGATAAAGATGAGACTGACAGTTAGGAGTCTAATTATGACAAACAGCAAGTACACATCCTGGTAAACGAACCAAGTTGAACTTTAGTATAAAAAGGTAACAAAGTGGAAATTTGTCAGCTGATATCGTAAATTTAACAAATTGCATTACGATATTGGTCGTTCTAGAACACCATATCTTTGGTCTGAAAACGTGATATTGAACCCGATTGGGAACAATTAGGGCACTTCAAGAGGTAATCATAGCATTCAGAGGATGAGCTGGAAAATTTGCTTCCTTTGCCTTCCAGCGTGCAAGTCTACTTTCGTGGTTCGAAAGTTAGTTGATTTTCTTGTTAGAAGATTCCAAGTCAAAATACTCAAGTAATCAACTTCCATTAGACAATCCATTAGAGAATCATATCAAAATAACCTAAATACTATAGAAAAATAGTCACGAGCTTCCTTTGCAGAGTAACCGACGATATAAGTTTTCAGGCTGACCCCTGTCTGTTGCCTTTTGTCATATTGGCTCAGCTGGCAAGTTGCAGCTGTAATTAATGGCGATGTTTAGTCGGAATGATAAACACCTGCTGGTAGAGAAGTTTGCGAAAGAATTCAATTATTTTCCAGTTGTCCCCCGCCTCCTCCCAGCCTCATTCTCTCGTCTCTGTTGTCCACTCGGCCAGTCTGCAGCTGCGTCTGCGACAATCTCATTTTGTCGCTCACGTCGACCGATTAAATCTACGGTAGCCTTCATGAACACATGGTTTACGCAGTGCCGCAATTCTGGTCCTGTGAATCACTCGATCCTCCATTATTTTTGCCTTTCAATCGGTCTCTTTTCAGACTGATTGTCTCATGCCACTGGGGTTTTTTGGCGGCGGATCCTCCTCAAAGCCGCAACAAATTCCTAGCTCCGAAAATGGAAAGGAGCGAAAGGAAAAGAAAGAAGCCCCAGAGAAGGAGATCCGTGGCACTATCTTAAAACTTCAAAAAGCTACAGTCACCATCGAGCGCAAATTAGCCGAAGGTTTGTTGTTTAAAAATTAAAGAAAAATAACGAATGCAGGAGGTTTCGCCATCGTTTATCTCGTCTCTGATAAACAAAATCGCCAATACGCGCTGAAAAGACAATTCGTTGGTGGAGATGACCTCCGTCAGGTTGAGGCTTGTAAAAGGGAATCCCAAATTATTGTAAGAATATTTTCCGCCTTTTTTCAAAACATCAAATTGAAGAGCACACTTCGAGGTCACAAAAACATCGTTTGTTATATGGACCATCTTCTGGCTAGGAATACTTCTGGTGTTTATGACTACATGCTCCTCACAGCCTATTATAAACGTTGGTTTCCTTGATCACTGATCGTAGGAGAGCCCTTCAGACAGTGTCCTTCACCTGATGAATGACCGATTGGCCGGAGGAAAGGCTCTTTCTGTCGGCGAGATCCTCTCCATTTTCTGTGACATGACCGAGGCTGTAGCCAGGCTTCATCACTCTCAAACACCCGTCATTCATAGGGACTTAAAGGCAATTTTTACTTTTGAAAAGTTAAAAAATTGCTTCCAGGTGGAAAATATTCTGATAGATGATAGGAATAGAGCTGCTCCGCCTATTTATGTCCTTTGTGACTTCGGTTCAGCGACAACACGGGTAAAATTTGATTTTTCTTTTGGGAAAAGACAAATCTAGGTTCTGTCGGCTGAAACCCAGTCGGTCAGCTCGATCCAAGAGGAGATTGAACGCTACACAACATTAAGTTATAGGTCTCCAGAAATGATTGATATTTATGAAGGAAAACCCATTGGTTTGGCCTTTTGTCTACTAAATGGCTTTGAATTTTCAGGAACAAAGGCAGACATTTGGGCGATGGGTGTGATGCTTTACAAGTTGTGTTACTTCTCTCTGCCATTTGGTGAATCAGCTTTAGCCATTCAAAATGGCGCCTTCTCCTTCCCTTCTCAGCCCCCAATTCCCGACTCCATTCGAGCTTTAATTTGTGAGTTATTGGCTCGATTATCCTTCTCAGGAAAACAACTTCAGTTTGCCTTCTGGATAGCGAAATCGATCGTCGTCCCAATATATATCAATGTGCCTCACTTGCTTTTGAAGCTGCCAATCGCGATTGTCCCATCAACAATGTACACGTAAGCTCATATTTTTACCGTAAAACTTCCAAAATCTCTTCTAGAGTGTTCCTCGTGTTCCCCTTTCCTCGGCCATTTCCTCTCTTCAAGCTGGAAAGAATTTAGGAGCTCCTGCTCCTAGCTCCAGCTTTCCTATTCCGAAAAATCCTTCGGTTGCCAGTAATCTTGGTATTTTTTTGAGAGTTTCCCTTTCAAAAAGACTCTCCTAGACGTACCGACCTCGACCCTTTGCTCGGTTACTCCACCCAAAATCGAGTCGACAACGACCTCGGTGAATCCAAGACTCCGACCTAAACCAACGACGAGTGTCTCTGCTGTTCCAACAATTCCGCCAAGTCCAAAACTCGGCCCAGCTCAGCCGTCAAACGGAAAAGCTGATCCGATCGAGTCGATGCCTCCCCCTCCACGTAAGTGCCTCGTTATTTTTGACGACCTCTCTCTCTGTCTTTTTCCAGCTCAATCAGCCAAACCGCCTATCGAGACTCCCACAACGAAACCAGTCGACTTGGGTTTTACCGATCTGGGTGAGTCAATCTCCATGAGTACGAGATGTATCTATTACAGTCGCTGACGAAGCTGCCATTCCCCGCGATCGGGCCCAGACTGACGCACATCGTGAAACGGGATTTGTTGCTTTGGGCAAAGGTTTGTTTTTTTTGTTTTGCTTTGTGTCTACATATTTTGTCCATTTGACGAGCCACGTTACAGAGGCCGAAGCACCCAGCACAATGTCTCTTCCCTCCGCTTCGAATGTACAAGTTCACAGGCGAAATGTCTCCGATACCAGTCATATCATCAAAAGTGCTTTCAAGTGAGTCTTTCGAATATTCTAATTGAAAAAATGTTCAGACCGTATAGCCAAACTCACCAAGTTTCGGTTACTTCGAGTAGCACACAAGACAACAATTTGCCAGTCGCAGAAGAGTCTTGGAATCCATTCCTGGCTGCTCCTTATAAGCGAGAAGAGCCACGAATGGAGACAGATGCTCGTTATCGAGGTAAGACCATTCTCCCGATTGTTTGAAAGTGGATACAGATTCACCGAATCATTCGGATAGCACATCAATCGACTCATCAGATCCCTTCGGCGCAGCTCCTTTCGACCTTCCTCCTCGAGGTAGGCCTACGCCGCATGCGCCATCTCGTGGTCCACCACTTCCTCTTCCCTCTCGCACTAATATCTCTCGACTGATCATCCAAGAGGAGCCGGCTCCTCCACCTCGAAGTACCTCACTTTGGCGGGCTTTTGACTGAATCTCCGTGCATGCCTGTATCATATTGTGATTGTGACCTTGCCCCCGAAAAGACTAGTCAATCCAATACCGGTGCTCTTTCTCAGCTTCTAACCACACTCCTGGGTTGTCGATTATCAGTATTGCTATTAATGAAATTCGATGTAGTCTCTCAATGTTGTTTGCATGTCTTGTGGGAATAACAAAAAAAAATGGTTACAACTTTTCCCCCGGGTTTTCAGTTCCTCCCCATCTCACAGCTCAACCACGAGAGGATGATACTGACTCGGTTGGTTCAGCCGGAGATCTCAGCCAGAAAATGGAACAGGTGTGTTCATTCTTCGAGTTTTTCCAAGTCATTTTAGATGGAAGAGGATAGCGAAATGGATGAACAGAGGATGAAAGCTCGTCGTCGTTATTCCTACGAGCATATTGATGGTGTTGGAGAGGAAGGAAGCAGTGATAGTCGAGGAAGAACCGAAGGGGAAAGTACCGATGATTTGAGCAGAGTGGGCTATTGCTCTAGTTGGAATATCTTCTTTTCAGAATGAGGAATCATCGCATGATGATGAAAATGACTCGTCACAACAAACGGATGTGGCCAGCGATGATGGTGGTGGACGGCCGTTGTTGGAAGATGATGGACTCGAGGACGACTACGAGGATAACAATAGTTCAATGGAGAATTATCCCCCGCTTTATATTGATCCGCGGAGTTGCAACACGAATCCCTTTCTCAATCAGGATCTCACTCCGAAAATCTCACCAGCTGAACGAAGCGGAACGATTTGGAATCCGCCTGGGTCGAGCGAGTATTTCTACAATCAAACCAGAAAGGAGATGTCGTTGGAGGATCGATTTGGATCTACGTATGCTCCGGCTACCCTCCCTCGACAAGTCACTCCTCTAGCTCCCAAGCCAATCGCTCCACCAAAACCTCTCACTGGTCCTGTTGTCTTTGTAGGTTTCTCTCATTTTTAGAGCATCGAGAATTTTCAGACTGCCCCTGCTCCTCAAGCCTTAGCTCCAGAGCCAATAGAAGAACCAATCATCGGAGAATTGATCCAAGTGGCTGCTACTCCTCTCGAAGCTGCCATTGACCAAATAGTATTTTTAGTTGAGATTAGAAACTAAATCTTTCAGGCGGATGCAACTCCAAATTCTCCAGTGATTACGATAACCAAGACGCCGGGTCCAAAATTTGTCGAAGGGCCAAAGACTCCAAAGCCGAAGAAGAGCAAGGAAAAGAAGCGAGTCGAATTGCGCTCAAGTGGCAGCGAATTCGAGACAGATGGCAGCGAGGCGGAAATGTGTATCAGGTGTGTGCCTTTTGGCTTCTGAAAGAACTTCTTCCAGCGGCTCAAGCGATAAGATCTCGACATCAAAGAAGAAGAAAAAGTCGCCGGCCTTTCATCTCCTCGGCTCGAATCCATCCGTCGCTACCGAGAAGCCTTCTTCTTCAAAGAAAACGGAAAAACGAAAAAATTCAACTGGAAAGCGAGGCAGTGTTGGCGCATTGAACTCGTCTTTTGTGAATTCATCCTTCCAAGCTGAAGACATGGATTCGCCTCCTCATCCCCGGATGATCCAAGGTGCTGCCCTTCACGGCTGATTATTTAATTATTTTAATATTTCACTTCACTTTTAGAAACGCCATATCTCCCCAAAACCCTTAGAGCCTGAGCTTCTCTGGGCATAATTGTAAATAGAAAGGAAAAATTTTTTGTGATTCTCTCTTCGCAGATTGTAGCCGGTTCACTTTAATGCCAAAACGGTACTTATTTATTAAATCTTCAGCTTTATTTCTTCTCTTTTTATCCTCTTCTTCGATACTAAAATAGGTTACGAGATCGACTTAAAACTTACCTCATACGGGATTCCATTATCGTCGAAAAATACCGGCTCTCCAGGGCGAATTCGATCCCAAACTCGTGAATGTATTGGTCTAGAATTTCCCAAATCTCAGAGATTATTGAAATGACCCACTCGCCAGCAACAAAACCAATCGGAGGAGCGCTATCAATTACAGCTTTTCTCCATTCTGTCTCGGGATCTCTGATCTCTTTGGCTCGTTGTCTCACCCGGTAAAGATCCATGATTTGATTGGGAGTCAACGAAAGACAAAATCCAATAAAAATTAGAAAGAAAAAGATGCGAAACATCGTCATGAAGACAATAAAACTCGTTTCAGAGAGCGTCGTCACGTTACAACCAAAGGGGATCAAATCGGTGATCAAAAAGAAAAAAATTAACAGAATTCTTTATTTAGTTAGAGAAAACAGGTTCGATGGAGACTAAATCTTCCGACGAGACATTTCCCCTGGCAAAAACAATGACTCGAACATCTTCCTCCAATCCGACACAAAGGTCTCTAAACTTTTGCTTGTTTCAAACTGAAAATATTTGCCTCTTCGACATCTGGAGTATCGTTGAGAGAAAGTATTGTAAGGCCATCTTGGTCTTTCGATTTCATCACATCGTAGTTATTTTCGTTGTTAAAAATGTTCTAAAAGATTTCCAAAGTTGAAGTCGAGTTTTACCATAGCGAAGATCACAGATGGGATGAAGAGAAGAACAGCGGCACGCATTTTTGACCCTGGAATTATTGAAAACGTGGGCGTTAATTCAAAGTTGGAAATGGATGTTTGTAGTCTGAAATGGGAGAGAACAATGCGGTGGAACTGCTCTGCAAAGGAGTAGGTTGCATAAGGAATGGCGACGACGCGACACGTGGTGATCTTCTAACCAACTAACTTTCTTTGGGAAAAGTTTTTGACGTAATAAATGTCTGAGAAAAGAACAAATTGAGACGGGACGATGAGATTAAACACTTCCAGACAACGTCACAAGACCCTCAGGGGATAATTATTCGAAAATGATCTAATAGCTGAGACCCATCAACATGATAATTTTTGACGGTGGAAGGTGTGACGTGATGGGAATATAGGGGAAGTCGAGAGTCACACCTGAATGACTTTACCTCCGGTCACTGCATTTTTCGGATTCGGGGGATAATTCGAGTGGATTCTTCTTAATTTCTTTCACAAATTTTTCTTGAAGAAAAATTATTTTTCCTGCAGATCTCTTGCGCTGATTTTAGCTCCGCAAGGCAAACAACAAAGATTTCGGAATTTCTGAAACTATGAGCTCTAAAAAGATATTTGAAGAAGATTGAATGTCCCGCCTACTTCATCTTTGATCAGAGTCATTTTAGTCAAGAAAAATGCACGACTGTTAGAGCTGATTTGTGAAAAAAAAATTCCCAGATTTTACACTGATTGGAGCTTTGCAAAGCTCGTGGCAAAAGATCTAGAAATCACCGATGACTGACTCGAAAAAAACTCTATAATAAGCTGGAAATGTGATGTAATAGCCCGTGGGTTTTGACCGGTGATTGCAAGGGATGTGATGCCTCAATTGATGATCAAAATATTGCGAAATTTCGAGGGAGAGAGTAGTAATGTTTGTACTGGAATAGACCAAATAAGGAAGCTTAATGTCATCTGCAGATGTGGGGGAGGCAATTGGAGTCCTTTCCATCTCAACAGAACAACCTTGAGGGGGCCAAAAAGGCGCGTAAATGCAAATGAAGAAGCGGAGACAATGTAATTAGTTCAAGAATTAGCCTCCAAAAGAGCAAATTGGCAGAAAAGAAAGAAATTTATTTTTTACCCGTTTTGTTGACAAAAACAAGACAATTACCGGTTATTCAAAACATGAAAGTCTTTGATTTTTCTTCGTTTTGCTGGTACAGATACGAGATATAGCCCTCGCGTGGAGGCGGTGCTGGCAGAACCAAAAGACCTGCAATTTGTGTTTCTAGTATAACTCTCAACGAGAATTTGTCAACAATGCAGACAAATTATCATAATGTTTAGTCTATCGGTCCATGATAAGCACTTACATAACGCACTCATTTCAGATCTTGTTTGAGTTAAATTCATAAAATGGTTATAGTAAATTCAAGAATCTTTTCGAGAGTATTAACTTTCTTAGAGCTCTAGCTAGCTATCATCGGATAAAGAGGCTACCTGGTTCGGGATCTTCGGGAACTCCTCGCATAGTGGATTGGATGACATGAAGAAGAGTACAGAATATAGAGCCAAAACCTAGGAGAACTATGACAGCCAGAGGCCATTCGAGCGGCGGAGAAATGGGCGACATGATGACTTCGGTGCTCATTTCTGTAATATCTCTTGGGAAAGTAGAAAGAGTTTCTGGATAGAGGCTAATTGAACGCGAGGGAGACGTTTGTGTGACAGTTTTTGTGGTGACTGGGCGCGTGCGCGTTTTCTATTTGTGCAGAAACCAACAAACAGGTGCGGGGAGAGACAGAGAGGGAGCTGACCACCACCAGCACTGGAGGCTGAAAACTGGAATAATTTTTCCAATAGTCTGATTTCACAACGGAGAGCAGAAGGATATTTTGGAATACGAGGCAAGAAAGAGGACATGAATAATGGCTCAGTCTTCCTCTCTATTTGCAGATTCCATTGAAATGTTGCATGTCTTGTGTAACCATTTGAAATTGGGAGACTCAAAAGGAAGGAGGAAACGTCGGAGGAGAATCTGCCACTATTTGGTCAGCGCCACTTCCTCGCAAACAAAAAAAAGTGCGGGTACCAGTTGGTCAGTTTTACTTTTTTGAACTCTGATCCGAGTACCTTTTTTCGGCTTTTCCACTTTATTTCCGCCGGAAATAAAGTTCCAGAATTTGAATAAGTTCTTTCCGCATGATATTTCATAAAAAAATTAATATTTTTCATTTTTTAAAAGTTATATTCTTAAAGTAGAGGCTTAGTATGTTCAGCTTAGCGGTATTTATGAACCAAAATACATGAATAACGCTAAACTGGGCATATTAAACCTAAGCTATAAGAGGAGATTTGATGGAACTTTATTTCCGCTTTTTAAAAATCGGAAATAAAGTGGAGAAACCCCTTTTATCGACCTGATTTTCTTAGTTTTTCAAACGGAATGCTTTGAAGAATTTATTTACAGTAATGTACACCGTTTTTACAGTTTTGTTATATACAGAGAAGTGTGAGAATGTTTAGCCGAAGATGCGACGGAAGAAGCCAGTTCCTTCTGTGACAGCTTCAGGTTGCGTTGTTTCCTCAACGGGAGCAGAGGTGGCAGCAGGAGTTGAAGGCTGTCCAGTTGGATGAGGCTTTTTCGTGTGCTTCTTGTTGGCTTCTTGGATAAGACCAGAGACTTCTTCGGCTTGGGTTGTCTCGTCTACTGGAGCTGAAGTGGCAGCAGGGGTAGAGGGTTCCTGGGGTTCAGTTGGATGGGGCTTTCTTGTGTGCTGAAAATGTTGAGAGTTAATTTTTTTCTGAAAAAAAATATTACCTTCTTGCGATGGGAATCTTGTGCGAGACCAGATCCTTCAATGACTTCCTCATCATCTGGAACAGTGGAAGGATTCTCAGGCTGACTGGTGACAAGTGGAGTTGTTTCTACAGCTGAAAAGGCAGTTGTCTTCTCTTCAGGAGCGAGACGAGTAGGACGAGTGTGGCGAGGTTTCTTGGTGTGTTTTCCGCGATGAGAATCCTGAGCGAGTCCAGATTCTTGAGTGACTTCTTCAGCCGGTGTAGTTTCAGCAACAGGAGTGGTTCCTTCGGGGGCAGAGGTTGAGCGAGGCTTCTTGGTGTGCTTCTTGTGATGAGAATCCTGAACAAGGCCTTCTTCAAGTTGAGTGGTCTCTTCTATTGGTACAGAAGTTGAAAGCTCTTGGGGCTCAGTTGGGTGAGGCTTAGTGGGATGAGGCTTCTTTGTGTGCTTCTCCTTATGTAAATCCTGGGCAAGTCCAGATCCTTCGGAGACTTCTTCAGCTGTAGTAGTCTCAACAGCTGGAGGAGCTGTGGTTCCTTGTGGAGCAACGGTAGAGCGAGGTTTTCTTGTGTGCTGAAAATTAATATTTCTTTTATCGATTTCAATCTACCTTCTTGCGGTGTGAATCTTGAACAAGTTCAGAGGCATGTGTGACTTCTTCAACTGGAGTAGTTTCCTCGACTGGAGCAGAGGTAGCGACAGGAGTTGAAGGCACAACAGTTGGATGAGGTTTTCTGGTGTGCTTCTTGCGATGAGAGTCCTGGACAAGTCCTTTTTCAACTTGAGTAGTTCCCTCTTCAGGAGAAGAAGTAGAGACTTCCTGAGGACCGGTGGGAACCGGGTGAATCGGTCGAGTGAAGTGAGGACGAGTTGGACGAGGAGAATGAGTTCTTCGATTGTCTTGGACTGGAAGAGCTGCTGCCAAGAGAGCAGAAGCAAAGAAAAGAAGAAGAACTTTCATTGGAGCTGTAAGGCTGGTTGTTTTCCACTTGGTCTACCCTTGCTTTTATACAGTACTATTATCAGTTTTTGAGCCTTAAAATAGTCCGGAACAAAAATCAGTGATGCAGTTATGTGGGAGGTGTTGCCTCAATCCGGGGTCTAGCACATGATGGGCATGTCCGGAAGGTACGTTACGCAAGCAGATAACACAATAAACGATAAGGTTGGTCTCTTATCAGTCGGAAAATCAAAACATTTGTTGGTCGAGCACTTCTGACGGTATTCCTGAACACGACTTATGCTCATTCGCATATTTCGTCGAAAAAATTAATTCATATGCGCAGAATAATGAAAATCACGATGCTCATATAATTTATTCATGGGTATGGGTATAATATTAGTGCTTAAATTCAATGTAATATCATACTGGAATTTTGTTTAGTCGTGTTAAAAGACTTGACAATTGGCTTCCTTCGAACGCCAAACCAGCCCAAAATCTTCCAAAACTGTCCGATATACCATAGTCTGTAGGGAGTATAATTGTAGGCGTAGACCATGACAGCAAGTGGATAAGCTCCTCCAGATATGGCGATCGCAGCATTTGCAAGATCTATAAAATATTTCAAATGGAATAATTCTCACCTGCCCTCATTGAATGGGCATAAACTAGCGTCGTTATAATTGGAATTATGATGGCGACTAGACCACCAAGTACAATTATCTGAGGGAATGCTTCTTTAAATGAAAAAGTACCATTGAAAGGAGGGATCGAAGGAGAGTTTTCTGATATGTTCGGGTAGAATTTGACATGGTCGAATTAGTTGACCAAATGACTTGGAAAATCACGCCAGAACTTATGGCAATCAGACTGATAATAAGAATACAAATGGCAAAAATACCCAAGAAGACGAGTTCTGCCCAATAGTTGTTATCCACCCAGACGGCGAGAGCTTTGTCTGTCCAAAAGTGATCAAAAGTCATATTGTAAGATTCAAAATAACGGAGTTTAATGATTATTTGAGGCTCGTTATTGATGGCCATATAAAGGAAAGGAGCCGGCACACAATATCCCAGAATATAGGCACAACCATAAACAGTATAACGAACAAGTTTCATATTTAAAAAGTGCTCTTTCGGAAGAATTACATCCATTCGATAATAGAATAATGGACACACAGCCGTTATTGCAGCTGAAAGGTTCACTGACTCAAACAGTCTAACCAAGAATCGAGGTGAGTAAGAAGATTATTTGGATATCAGTTGGAACTCCGAAAAGTGTGAGGATGCCGGGTGTTTCGACGGCTAGCAACGGCAGCATCAGCAACGGAGGACAGAGGAGACAAAGATTCAACTCACATAGCATCGCCCTGAAAAAGAATTGGAGAAATGGCTGAACGACTCACATAACTACATGATAGAGCAACAGATAGCAGAATTGTTTTGATTTCATTTTTTCTGATTTCCACAGAATCAAATAGAAAGCTAAAAGTGATAAAATAAAGGCGAGAAGACACCAAAACTGAAAAGTCTTCTTTTTCAAAAAGCAAACTAACTCTTAAAATGAAGAACATCCATTGCGGATTGTTCTCATAGTAAGGGTTCGAGGCCATTTCAGTGACCGACACCCTCAACTGAAAATAATTAGCTGTGGGCTTCACTCAACTTCAGCTGGAGATTTTCGTCGGCGTACAAAGAGTATAAAGTACGATAGACTAATAATTCATGGAGCATTCTTTCTTCATTATTATTTCTACTCAAGGAACTAAATTTCACGTGCTTTTCATTGAGGGCAAAGGTCTTTGAAACTTGGTCAAATCTCCTTGGTTCAATCACATACACGGATTCAATTATAAGCCGTAGAGAATCAGAGAAATTGATTTATTCCTGAGGAACAAAGTGTAGCCTATATATTGAGAAATTCAATCGATTGTGAATATCAGAAGGAGATAGATGAACATGAATGCCATGAAAGAAGCAGAGATGGCTAGGAGAGCAAAGCGTTTTCTTTGACCAAGTGTGGCTCGAGTCACGTGGCGCTGAACTGGGATCTAAATATTTTATTAAAATAGAATTGAAAGAGACATACTTCAGAACTATTACAAGCAGAGACGAGTTCGGACGAGGTGGAAGCTTCCCGAGAAAGACCAAGAGTCTTCCCAGCAAAACGGGTAAGAGCTCCTCGAAGACCTTTCTTCGGCAAATCGGCTGAAATGATCCCAAAATAAAGGAAGAGAAACGCTACCATCTAACGAGGTGGAACTATCATATTCCAAGATGTAGTGGATAGGGTGATGGACCCTCGCTCGAAGAGTCAGGGGCACATTCCCAGAGCCTACCAACAGTCACTAGTTACTAGAGGTTCAAACCCTTACTACCAACTACAAACCAAGGAAACTACAGTTTCTACCCGCAACTCAATGGCTCAAACTCACCTTTTGCCAGGATATTCATCGTCGGTCTTTCTGGTCGATCTGCCGACACCATTAGCGAATATCTAACCTAAGTCATTTCAATTCTAAAAAGAAGAAAAAAAGACAAACTCTTCTAGCGGGCAAAATGAGATCAACGGCAAGAAGAAAAGCAGCGTGTAAGAAGCATCCACTGAGCCAGAGATCCAGTAGAGTTGCCCCCGCTTGCGTGCGACCCGAAGTAAGCTGAAAAAGACTTTAATTTCTAAATAGATTGGTCATCTACCATAACTAGCAGACAAACTAAAGCAGCAGTAGAGACTAAAACTTGGACTTTTCGTCGTTTCCATTGGGCGAAGAAAACCAAGGCGAGGACTATCATCGAGGGTAAGAAGACTGTCAAAATCGAGAAATACCACTCGTTTACAAAATAAAAGCGAACATTTGCCGATGGAAAAGATGCTGAAGAGATCTTTTAAGCTATCTAGAATGACCCAACCTGGCTCGATTTCAATTTGTTTTCCTTGGGATTTAGGACGGGCATCTCTGAGCTCAGAGACTGTAAGAATCTCATCTGAACGATGATTACGTTAGAAAAAATTTGACTTACTTCCAAAGTTTTCTATAACAAATTCACAGTCAAAGGTCTGGAAAGGATGCTTCCAAGAGTCGCAATTGCAGGAAATATCTCCCTTTACCCTATTGTTGTGTTTTGTATCTATCAAAAGAAAACCTTACCGATGATACCAATGCAAAGTGCCGGTTGTGGGCGAAAGAAATATAGAAAGACTATTGGCTGAAGGCGAGGTCTGAGCTCGTGGAGTCCAAGCTGTAAATTCCTCGGGCAATTCCACCCGATCGGTCAATTCTCGCAGAAGAAGACGATCATCTGTCCACGTAAAAAGTACAACAGCATCCACATAGATGTTTGACTAAATATTTGTCCCATATTTCTCTCAAAAAGAGGAGGTTTTGACTGATTGGGGGTGTCATTTCTAATCCTTCTAATGCTTCGAATGCGGAACAAAACATCAGAAGGTCACCGCGGTTGCGATAAGATCAGATTTGGACATAGGTTTTGAGATCTTCCTTCGATAAGTCTTTCAAAAGGCTTACTGCTTTGATGTGCGTCGAGAGGACGGTGATCTCAGTGGCAATACTGAAGAAGGAGCCATTCCTGCCGGAGACGTAATTCTCCGGAGCAGTTGGGCGCACAGTTTGGAAGTAATATTTGAACTTTCGTTGCAGCTCGTTCCGCTCGTTGAGGCTCAATCTATAATTTTTAAGTGAAGAGGAGGTAAACACTTTAATCGAGTTTTGACTCACCCTGTAACGGCGGCTGCGACGAGGAAAAGGACGACTAGTGATATTTTCATGTCGACTCATCGCTGGTTTGCTCGTTCATCAGAACATCTGAAGAAAGCGAGAATGAAGAAAAAGGTGTGAGAAGAAGATTGATTGAAGGTTCCGGTCCGGGAAACAGTCTCTCTCGCTCTCGGACACATTCTGCCCCGCGCGGCAGTAAAATTTTAATATCTGGGCTGGATTCCCGAAAACGAGACTCCACCCTCGTTCTGATTGAGACGAGCTCTTTTTCACCCCACCTTCTCAAATTGTAAAAGGATTGCCAAAAAGTAGGAAAGGGAGGAGTCAATCTTCACGGGTCATTTGTCAGCTTGCACTATCAATCGTGGAGTGGAGAACATTTTCTTGTTAGCAAACAAGAACGTTTAGCGGCAAGAAAAAAGAAGGAAACTGAGAAACCTCCGATGGAATGTCGCGCAATTTTTTTGACGGGGATCGATTCAATCTTTTTGGACAGAAGAGCTTGCAGGAGACAACAAAAGTCTTTCTCGGAAAAAGACTATAGTCGAGGCTCTTGTTTTGAATCAATTATTGGCTAATCCAACCAAACAATTTGCTTTATTGCTATGGCTGACAGGGAGAAAGGAGGGAGGACAAGTGGCAAAGAACTGTTACTATATGACTCACGCAATTGACAGTTTTTTAAGTACCAGAAACACACCCAATTCGGGTCGAGACTCCTCGCCAGTGACTAATACGAAAATGACGCGAAAGTTATTATGGGAAACGGTGATTTCCAGTCGGACTTCACAAAACGGTTTTAGAACTTTGGATTGAAAGGTTTTAAATTTCAGTCAGCTGAGAGAGGTGTGAGGGAGGAGAGGGAGGCAGGATGAGCCTCTTCAGACACTTTTTTCGGGAAGAGGCGGACAGGTGGATGAGAGAGGCGGATTAATAGCAATAGTCTGGACTGTCTGACTTTTTTTGGGCTTTGGTTTGGTGGACGAAAGCAATAAATCAGCGAGTCAATTAATTTTAGCTGAAACAACGCGGGGAGAGTAATACATAATCCCAAAAAATGAGCGATTTATCAAAATGTTTTGTGGCGTTCAGCATCGTCACATCGTCTTGCGGCATGTGAGACGAGAGTGAGTGAGACCAATTGCGCACTAAACTCGAACCCGAGAATTCTCATTTATCAGAAAAGGAAGTTAAAATTGATAAGAAATTTTTCTCTTCTAATTTACGAGAGCAAAAGGGGTCGTCGTTGGAGGGATAATGGCTGTAATGGGCTGGTTCTGGCAAGTCATAGAATTAGATAAAAAGTTAAACGCTTTGCGAATCAGCTGGGAGATGATTCGATTCTTGAGAACGAAGGGGCGGCTCTTCCTTGTTTTGACTTATCTTCTCGCTTAATCTTATGTGAGAAAGTTCTGCCAAAAAACAAATTTTCTCTCCCCTCTTTAATTGAACTCCGAAGGACAGTAAGCTAATGAGAGTGGGGGAAGTTTGCAAAATTAATCATTGAGCCACTAAAAAGGACGTAGGGAGGAAGACATAAGTGGATCAGAGAATGTTTCGCCAATAAAAAACAATGGCCATCGCGTGTGCCTGACCAGCGGTGGGAGAGGCGTTTGAACGTCCTAATGAGACGATTGAACAAAAAAGTGACACGCGTGTTCTCCAACCCAATCCGGCCCGGAGATCGTGCCTTTTGTGTTGTTCAGCGATGCGTCTTCACATTCGAAAATGGCAGTAGTCAAATTCGACAAATTTCAGCCCGGCCAGGCGTAAGAGAGCCAAATCCAGAGGAGAAGAGCGCTAGAGGGCAGGCCATAGGTAGAGGGAGAAACTGGAATTCTGGTAATAACAACTCCCTTGCCTTTTACTGTACCTCGCCGAGGGGGAAGAGGCGAGTTTGCTAATTGTGGGAAAGACTCTGGGGGGAAGCGGGACTTGAGGACCTCAGGTATTCCCCCTTTACCCTAAAAAGAGAAGAATCCACCACCCAGAGGCTCTTATTCAATAAGATTACAGTAGCTCAAGTGTAGGAGAGATCCTAAGAAACCTGGAAGAATAGGGAAGTCAGGGAAAACAAGGGACCCGGAGGCTCTGTGTTTGATGACCTCTCGACACACTGTTCAAACCACTTTTCGCCGACGATAATGCGCATGGGAGGCTTACTTGCGCCACATGGTCTCGGGAATCTTCCGGCCTCTTTGTTTTTCTCCAAGATCTCATGGCTATTTCCATGAGTCTTTTTCTATTTTTACTATCAACACTTCAAGAAGGAACTATACACCCACACGGAGAATTGGATCAGTTTTTCTCGGATGCGTGGGACCGTTCTGATGGAACCTAATTTTGTCTCGCCTATAAATTTGAATTGGATCGTAACCCGCTGGCATATCCTTCTATCAAAATATATTTAATTTTGCTTCACAAGTGAGGTTACGACCTCGGTCATTTTGACTGCAAAGTCGGGGGGAGATCTTCCTCTTTCACGCAGAGTATTTAGCCCTCTTGTACGCTCAAAGTAGCCTTACTCACTCGCTCTTTTAGTAAACAAAGAAAGAACAAGTCTAATGGAAAGGAACAACTGAGAGGAAAAGTGCTTTGGAAAGTCCTAAATTCGAAATTGCCAGTCAGGTGTCCGAAGTCACACGTTCCTGATCTGTTTATGATGATTCTGATCCTATTTATCAGCCTGACTAATTGGTTCGATTTTCTTGATTTTTCAAGAAAAATCAGAAAAATAGAGAAAATAATGCCAGAGACGAGGAAAAATGCGATATTTCTAGTCGTTTTGAGGCAAATGTAGCATGTCAGTTGCTGCAATAGAACATCTTTTTCGACTGTGTACAAGTGCTTTTTGTTTTATTTGATTGATGTCGAGACGAGTTGAAACTGGTGAAAATAAATCAAAGAAACCAGGGAAACGGCTCTCGCTGAAATTGGGACCAACGTTTTTTTTTTCTTCAAATAAGTTTACTTCCAATCAGAACCCCCGAGCCATTCGTCTGGAAGATTTTGTTCCCAGACCTTTTTTGACTCAATTTCATTTCGCCCTTTTGAAAAATATAATAATGGCTCTCGGGCAGCTGCTCTCTCCCCGAAAGGTCCTCTTGTCTGCACTTCCGTTTCAGCCACAATTGTTGAATAAAATCGGCTCCCAATGCAAATGAGAGAAAAAGCGAGTCCTATCTGGACCGACAGTTGGTCGCAACCTCCCCCGCTGCTGGTAACACATGCTGATGTTTTCTGTCCTAACTGATGACACATTTCGCCCCCGCCAAGAGGGAAACAAACTTATTTAAGCGCATCCTCAACATCTCGCTTTCACCATCCTCATCCCGGGAGTTCATCAAAATTTCCCAAATTTTCGCCGAGTTTTTCGATCACAAAAGAGGTCTTTGGCATGTTTGGATCCAATTTCCATGTTTGAGTCTTTTGCACAAGTGTATGGCTTTGATCCGAATAGGACGAGATATTTTTAGCTACAAGGGGGCCCTAATTCCTCCAGAAGATTCCTCTCGATTGTTTCATCAAGACGCTTTTCTATTTACCCAACAAATGTTCCATACAATTGTTTTCTGGAAACTTCTCTTGAACTCCTGCCGAATAAAAAGTCTGTGGCTGCAAAGGCTAAAGAGAAGACATAAAACTTCCAGCTGTCTCCGCGAACCTTCCACGAGAGTTGTAATGACCTCCCCGACAAGACAAAGCCAAGAGGGGAACACGGCCTTGCGCAAGTTCACCGCCCAGCATCGACCCACAAATCACTTCTTATCAGTTCCCAAAGAAAACTTAAAACGAACAGGTGTTCCCAATAGCTCCCTTTTGTTTTCTTTTCCCTCATTGGAATCAGTCTCTCGTTAGAAACCTATCATATCATTCAAAACTTCTCTCAAATTGGCGATTGTTTCTCTCACTTTTCTTCCTTAGAAATTCCCAGCCGATGAAATATCATGATTTCTGTCCCCGCGCTCATCCGTAAAATCGGCACTAATTCCGTCAGTCAAAAATGGTCTTTCCGAATTCTTACAACTTCCTCTGACGCTTGTCATGTTACATATTCTGAGAGAGTCCTTTTGCGTGTCTCTTTTGACACAAAACGCTTTCAGTTGCTCCCAACATGACGACCTACAATCACAGTTCTTCGTACAACAGAACCTATGAGAAGAAGGTCATCGAAGAGGCTCCTCGTGTTCGGATCAGTTCTATTCCTTTCTCCACTCATTCTCATGTTCTTCCTGTGAGTTTTTTTTGTTTCTTTTGGAGAAGAAAGGGATCAAAGAGCCAATGAATATTACTGTCAAAATGATACCATAAATATCGCGTGAAATCACTTTTTGGTCACGCCCCATTGGGCTATTATTCCGCGCGCGATGCCAGCTAAAAGATCCGTCTATTCAGAATATTCTGTGGGTTTTTCTCAACTCAAAAAGAACAAGGAACTATCTTCTCCCATTTCAGGCTTCATTCTCTTCTTTCCCATCCGGATTGTCTTCTTCTACTTCAGCTAGTCTTCGTACGACCGACGACTCATTCCATGCCACGATCGATGTTCGTGACTATTCTCCGGAAGATCTTAAGGTATCACTCTAACTCTTCATAATTCTCTCTAGGTTTCTGTAATTGGACAACAAATTATCATTGAAGGAACAACTCCGGAGAAGACAGATGAATTGGGTTTGATCTCTCGGAGTTTCATTCGAAAATTCGCTCTTCCGCAGCTGGTTCAGCCAGATTCCGTTACTTCGAATCTCACTTCTGATGGTATTCTCACTATTGTGGCTCTTCCACCCAAGCCAAAAGTAATCTCATTTCTCTGGATAACAAATTTTTAGGAATCCTCTCCACTTCGTACCATTCCCATCAAAGTTGTGACAAGTCCAGGCGGCTCAGCTCAAGCTTCTCCAGCTCCGGCTAAAGAGACCAATGGAAAAGCAGCCCAGTGAAGAATAAAGTCTTCGACCGGAAGACAAATATCCGCTTCGCTTTAATTATTTCGCTTTGCTTCAATAAAAATCCACGAAAAGTTCTCTTCATTTTTCAAGGAAGCCCAAAAAGTGCTCCTTGATCATCTCGTCAAGTCGTTAGCAAACGTCAAAACACGCAATATATTGAGAGAGATCTATTAGAGCAAATGAGAGGTTGAAAGAGGATAAATTATAGATGAAGATGAGAGTCTTCTCGCTCACCTTTTCAAGGATACCACCCCGAGGGATCGATATTGGCCTATTCGGCGGCGGTCTCTCTCACTCTTCGCCTTTTCATGTCCTAATCAAATGCGTCTTCATCCCTCGCTCTCCCTTTGTACTCGTTCTCCGTTGGCTGCCACGTGTCTGAGCGGCGCTGGTGAGCATGGCTCTTTGCCATGTTTATTTAGCCTTTCGACCACCTGGGCAGGCCCTTTTCGGCGGCTGTTTTCCTCTCGAATTCTTATGAAATTAGCCATCACATTAGCCACAAAACCGGCTGTTTTCAAGTGCGATTCTCGGATAGATTGCCTTGATTATTGACGCTCACTCTCTTTCTCCCACTCGTAAGTTGGTTATCCGATTGTCTCATACCACGACAGCTGTTGCCACGATTTTTGATTTGTACTCTCCTCCTTTACTTTATGTCGTAAAAATGATATCATTTGGTGCTGATTTGCAAAACAAACATTGCAGCTTTTGCTATGTGATGGTTTCGAGCTGGTGTGCGGGTCTTCTTCTCTTCATAGCTGGTTGTTCGCTCAAAGTATGTCCTTTCTATTATAAAACAAGTCGTGGTCTTCTCTGCCTTCACTGGACAGTTATCAATTTCCTGGTCTCATCCTCGGGTAAGCTTCTCACAAGACACACGTAGTGCTTTTAGGTCCATTACCTTTCAACTCCTCGTGTCTTCTGATTTCATTAGCTACGCTCATTTGTCTTTCTGAGCATATCATCACAAGAAACAAGCCGGAAATTGAGCTATCTTCTATCGAACAGCTAGCTATTTGTTGTTTTGTTCTCTGCCTGGATGCTCTTTGCACTATGTATGGACAAATTGCTTCAACGGAAATCTCTTTGCTTATATTACTTGCGCACATCACTTTGGCTCTATATACGGGGATTTCAAATCGAAAAGCATTCACAAAGTTTAGCATGGACGTAAGTTCCCCAATTGTTGGCCAAAAAGACGATTTCAGGAGAGAGCTAAACTTGGATCGGTGGATATTTTCGCTGATCCATTGAAGCCATTTGCCTTTCTAGGGCTGGATGGACTACATTATTTGGCGATTGTTTTAGCAATAATTGCTCAAGTGCCAGCTCTAAATGCTCGATTGTTATATGATTTTATATTCTTAATGCGATCGTTGGGCACTTTGGAAATGATACTCACTCCGCCCTATTTGGGTGGATTTATTCATTTTATGAAATCACTCGGTTCTCCACCTGTCAATCCTATGAATAGAGCGAAATCTGAAGTATTCAATGCATAACATATCCCAAAGAATTTTATAAATAAAAATTTACACACTAATTTTCTCCTTGCATGTCAGTTCTTCCGCATGGTGTATTATGCTGCACAAAATCAGTCCAATCGGGGATTGTTCGATGATCTAACCAATATTGGCGAGAAATTGATCTACAAGGAAGCGCTTCTTTCATAAACGAGAACATACTCCCTACAAACGGTATAATAGTGAAAAATTCAAACCTCCAAGCCAACTAAGATATAATTCGGCTCCTTGATTATCAAATCGGAAAAATTTTATAGTATTTGCTGCTTTTTGTTTGTGTTCTTTTCCTAGATAAATTAGTTCTTCTTGTAGTCTTGATAGAAAGTTTTGTATCCTAGCAGGTCCACCAACAAGTAATAATCCATTGAACATAATCTTGCGTAAATCTATGGGAAGCTAAACGAAATAATGTTTTTTTAAAAACACTATACCTTGGATACTACATTGAATATAAGATTTGGAAGAGCTGAATCATTTTCCGAATTATCCATAAAAAATAGTTCACAAGCGGCTTCTCGCACAAAACCAGGCAAAATAATTGTCTCGGCGCCGTAGAAAATTCGACTGTCAGTAATCTTGGGATCTAATTCGGCTTTTGTACCTTTCTTAAATTTTTACTGAGACTTTGCAATATTATACTAACCTCTTGGATTAATAATCCTCTTTCCCTTGTTGTACAAAATAAATACCGCACACAAATATCTTCTAGAATACCTTTGTTCTATAAAAATGTATAAGTTTAAAAAAGCAAATAAAACATACTTTTATTGTATTTAATTCTTCGTCTTCAATTTTACGAAGTTCTCCTTTAGCATTTTCTATATGAGCATATTCTTTTAGCAAAGCTGCTAGATGTTCTTCAAGCTTTTTGCTTCCAACGGCCGATATGTCGTGATGATTTAGCATTGTAACACCTTCAGCTATCTAAAAGAAGAAATAAATTAATTTAAAAGCTTACTGGTAGAACTAAGGTCTCTGTATATCCCACGTCAATAAACAATGCATTGTCCGTATTGAAAGGGAAAGTTGCACAAAGATGGTTTGGAATAAATAATACAGATAGGGCATCCAATCTTTCAAGTAAGATCTAAACGTAAACGTACAGAATTTTATGTATTCTTACCGTGCAAAGAGCAGCTCTAAATGCTGATGGATAAAATATGTTTTCTATAATGATAACTCGCCTATCTCGAGGCTCGACAACCAAATGGCTAAAAACTGTAAAAATAATTGGAGTCTAAACTTACTTGTAAAATAATGTTTTAAAAAATCGTAACAACGCAGCCATATTCGGCTTCTTTCCATTTCCATAACCATCCAAGGCATCGTGTCGAAGTGCACAATCTTCATCATAAAATTCAGTGCGACAAATAGCACGAGGAGTGAACTCTCCTGAATATCCACATCTGAAATATTTGTTAAAACAAATTCCTACATAATTACTTTGTTAGTTTTCTTCCGATTTCAATGACCACAGCAGGCTTTGAGTCATCTATGCTATTAACTGTATGTGAAAGGGCTATTGAAGATGAAAATGAACTGCGGGCAGTACTGCTTCTAGACGCATAAGATGCTGCCATTTCTGCCTGAAAAACAATAAAAATAAATAATGAAATGACAATGAAAGTAAGTTTAGAAAGAGTTATAAAGTGTCACGCCGTTTTACGTACTGACTTTACTCAGCCAGCTCAAAGCTCAAAAAAACTTTTAAAAAACCAATCAAAATCAAAACTCGAAAAGTTATTACATAATTATTAAAAAAGATTTTTTGGGAAAAATTCTTAAAAAGCTCTGTTCTTGTGTTACCGTGTATTTCAATGCTTCAATCCCATTTCATCTCGTTTGTTACTCCCTTTTTTTTTGTTCCTGCTACTATTATGATTAACAATTATTGTTGTCGAATTGAATAGAAAATCATTGTATCGACCGGGAATCGAACCCGTGCCTTTCGTCTGTCAGGCGGACATTCTGTCTGTGAGCTTGAGTGACGCTTTAGTTGGGAGAAAAAGAGGCGATATCCGCGATTACCGGAATAGAAAGCTGAAGCAGGCTCATAATGGCTCGCTCAGAATTCCTAAAATTAAATTGTAAGAAGCTATCTAATCGAAGGTTTCACAAACGCTTCTACTCCTTGGAGTGAAGAATTGAACAAAGGGGAATCCCAGGCCATTTTTGGTTAGTAGTTACGCATCTCCGGGTTTTCCTGCAAGTAATTTATTATAAAACATCTTCGGAGATGGAAAACAAACGCACTCATGTCTTTAGAGTGAAGATCGGAATCACAGCTAACAAGTATTCATCTCCCCTGCTACTGTTAGATTTATAGTTAGATCTTGATCCCGTAGTAGTTCGTGTTCTCAGCGTTTTGCAATGTAGAAGTCGACAAACAGAAACCATGCAGTGCCTTCCTTGAGTCTGGATGTAGTCGAACTAAAGCTGGAATTATCGAGAAGAAAATCTGCAAATTTGGTATAGACTTTTTACTGGAGCCCCCTTCTCTCCAAAGAATTCCTCCACCCCATCAATTTTCCCAATTTTTTCAAAAGTTTTTTTTCTTTATAACCAGTCAGCTTTGTACCAGTCTAACTGGATTTTCATAGGGTCAGACGAGATGCCCATCTACCGAGATTTGTTTCAGTCTTCCTCTTGAACTCTGACCACCAATCTTACCTTCTTGACCGAGGATTTTTTTCAATTTGCGCAAGTAAGAATAAGCGGAGCCCTTCCAACAATAGTTTTTGTATGTTTTCACTGACTTTCATGTCATGCAATATTTTGGAAAATTGCAGAAGAGATCAGAAACTTTCCAGAAGATCACAAGACAGAAAAATTAGCAAAAGACAAACGCTCAAAAGAAGAAGCAAAGCATGTTTTGAAGTTTGAAAATAAGCGAAAGTTTCTCAAAAATGTTAAGCAATTTTTTGAGCCCATGTGAAGTCCCAATCTTCCCCCTTCTCAAGTTCCTTTCCAAGACTACTTGAAACTTTGCGCAGCTCTACTTTTCCTCATTGTCCCTTCCCGTAGTCACATCAAATCTACTGGGAACTGCTTCCTTCCCACGTCAACAGATGCATTCCAAGAGATTCCCCGGAATATCAAGACAAGAGCAAATCAGCGACTTTTTTTGGGTCTTTTGGGCATTTTAGGCTCGCTCAGCCTTTTTTTTTTGCCCTCTCCATTCCTTTTCTCCGCCTTTGATTTAGAATTACCAGAGCGCCACCCCTGAATTCTTCCAATGCACCAGAGGAATAAAATGAACCCTTTTTCAGGTGTTCAAAAAGGAGACTCGGCAACCTGTCCTCTATGAATGATAGGACCCTTCCTTGCATGGTCAGTAGTGAAGGGGCATGGAATAGTCGAAATTCGAAACTGCCACGACACCTGCTAGCCCTTTACACGTACAGGGATGAAAGGGATGGTTCCGGCTTGCGCCGCCAGATTTACATCTTCAGACGTTTTACCAAGCAAGACGTCGAACGTACTCAACGGCTTCCGTGCCGTCTGCTTTGGTAAAATTCTTGGTCGCGTGGCACAACATTTGTGGTTTGCCTTTTCCTCAAAAGAGGAGTTGGTTCCACTTCCTGTTGTAGTCATTCCCCGTGGCTGGAATGCAAGAAAGTGTGGTACCCCTTAAAAGTGACTCATAGTCGCCGGCGGGAGGGATTATGGAAGCCATCTTTTTTTAAAAGCCGAATCATTGCTAATGACTGATACCTGGTTCGGCTCAGGAAGTACCCTGAAGTACTAGGTCATTCCATAGAACTAGGGTCGAGTGAGCAGCAAGTTACACTGGTGAGATGCAGTGGGCTTGGATTGGACTTCGAACTGGGAAGCCTCCCCGAGTCAAAGACGGGAGAGAGACGGGCTTCAAAAAGAACTCCACTCAAAAAACCAAAAAAGAGGAAGGGGAATACTCAATAAAAAGAAAGAAAGCAATTTGGGGAATGAATCATCCCAAATACAGAAAATCCGCAGTCAAGGCGGCAAGGGGATCAAAATCCCAGAGGAATAATCAGAAAAAATCTAGGCAGTAGTGCCTTAAAGAGGGGTGTCGTCGTATAAAACCCTAGCAAGCCGACTGGAACCCATCTTCAAAAATGGAGAGGTTTGTATTTTTTGTTAACCCACGTTTTTTAACGTGTTCCCAAGGCTAGGTAACTCTCTCTGGTGAAAACCGGCCCTCCAAGCCGTCCGCTTCCTGAAGGACCTCCGAAGGGGGTGGGCAAAGCAGGCCGGGAGGAACCTAGAAGAACTCAGACAGTAGTGGCTCCTCAACCACATGAGAGTCAAGACTTTAGGGAACCGAACAAGTTGACGGAGGACTTAAGGGAAAAAGAGAACAGCCCAGGGGAGACATGAAATCTGACCGCAAACAGCCAAGATGACAACGCTCTACGCAGATTTCTCATTCAATTTAGATTTAGATTTAGCTTTTTTTGCAATTGTTTTCCACTTAACGGCAAAAAATTGCGAAAAAGAAGCAAATAGCTCTGGCCTAATCGCGAAAAAAATAGACCAATTTAACCCAGAATCCCTCTAAAAGGTTTTCAAAAAACGTCGCGCCTTTACTCTCCCATTTTATCTGTGAACCGCCTCATCCCAAGGTCAGGAATAGGAGTAAGGAAAGGGTAAGGAATAACTGGAAATCACGCTAAAGCCATAATTCGGCTGATTGACCAGGATTGATTTTAACCATTTACCAGCAAGTTTTCTAGTCAACAAAAAAATAAAAATAGACTAACCTTGTTAATAGAAGTTAGAAGATGACGGGGTCCGGTATTAGGTCGGGAATCCACGTCGGATTAGTCTGAAAGTCAAGTTTATTTAAATAAAGTATTAAAAACTAACATTAGTTCAGCCGCAGATGCCGGGAGCATAGCCGTTTCGGGCGCTAAGTCCTCAGCGGCTTCTATAAAGTTAATATTATTTTAGTAAATAAATTAACTATTAGCTCCAAATTTCTTCGACAACCGCCTCCGGGGAATTACTGTCCTTTGGCGGTTTGGGCCACAGTCCGGGTATTAGGTCCAGCTACGGCAGCTACAAAATGGTTAATTTTTGTTTTTTTAAAACATTTTTTCATAACAGACTAAATGAGTAGTGAGTATGTGCTACTCTATTAGCGCTCAGGAGGTATATGGCAACCGGGCTGGTAACATAATACCTAATCTAAGCATTTTTTCTTTCTTTGGCACTTTATTTTAATTTTTTTTTGAAAAGCTAATAGAGTAGCTCCCGGTACTCCACTTACTCGTTGGTTTGCTTACTTTTAGATTTCGTTGTAGGAAAACTAAAAACATTTTCACTTACAAGCTGCTTATAATAAATGGTAGTAAGAGCTGAACCAATTACAGATAGACCCATTAGGCCACAACTTCTCGGTTGTAGAAGCAGGCCAGCAGGCAGACATTCTGTCATTGAGCTATGTAGGTATTATTGAGGAGGAAGGACAGCGCTCAACTCCATCTCCTCAAAGGCAAGCGGTTCTTTTTCGTTCCCATAAACCCTCATCAGACTCATTTCGCCCTTCAATCATTTCAGGGAGTACTGTATTTCATTCGGTGTAAAATTCGGAGTTTGTACACGGTTTGATCAAGTACTGGCCAAGGGCAAATCTTCGAAACTAAAGAAGCATAAGAGCGAAATGGATAAAATATCTTTTTTCACTAAGTCAAAAATAGGAAATGACCAAAGCTAATTGACTAGTTGGATTTTTGTTTCTGCAACGTTTAGAGAAAAAATTTTTTTCAGAAAACTCACAGATAAACGTTCATCATGCCGTCTATTTTTCCGTTTCTGCAAAATCCAAAAGTGACGTTGGTAACGAGATTGCCAGCTACCGAAAATACTCTCTCGATTCTATTTCCGTGACCTTCAGAGGCTCGTCAGCGAAAAACTACGTGAGATCCCCCGCCGAAGAGATTCATTGCCATTACCAATGGCTGCTCAATTTTTGCGGAAAACACAATGCAAATCACAGAGAATCCGATTAGAAGACAGCAAATGGACGACGCAATTACCGGGAACGCAAGCCATCTCGGTAAATACTGCTCCATCCTGTTTCACCGGCGGTTCTCCCTCTCTTTTCTTCTGTACGAGTCGAGATCAAAGAAAGAATTTTGCAAAGCTGCAGTTTCCTTGACGACCTTTCTTTTCTGATCAGTGAACCGCCTTCAAGGTTAAAAATTCTCCAGTAATTATACATCACATCCTTCGCCGAAATAATTGCTCTGTGTGGCCATTATTTTTGGTTTGAACTTTTTGAATAAATTGCTCTCCCTCTCATTTCCTCATTTCATCCTCTTCAAAATCATTTTCATAGGGCCATGAAATATCTCATTCTGTTACTTCTGTTGTCTCTCTTCTTGGCCTCCGTCTATTCACAAATCATCATAGCAGAAGGAGACGAAGACATGTGAGTTAATTTGAACTCGAGAAAAGTAGACTTTTAGGTATCAACCGGCCAGACTTTTCATTAAAAGAAACAGTTTGTCGAACATGATGCGACTCGGCAAAAGGGCGATGACGATCAAAAAGAACTGCGAGGACTGCCATCTGGGCAATTTGATGCGACTCGGACGATAGACGACTCCATTTATTCTTTTTATGAATAAATTTGTTGTCCTGTTTATTTTGTCCATTCTCGCGGCAGTTCGAATTGAATCTAATACTTGTCTCTAGAGTGTAGAAAGTACGCTGATCTGTGCTCCCTTTGTACGGCAGTCGTTTTGAATTATCCAATATTTTAGCGTAATGCCAAGCATAAATCCGCCACTAATCTCCAACTCAGCTGCCTAGCTATGCACTTTCTCCTTCTAAATCAATGAAATAAAACTTTCTACACATCAGCCTTCCTCACTGCTTTTCCAATACAGAGATTCTTTATGTATTAGTCGTCTTCTAAAAAGCAATCATTTTGATTGGTTCTTCATAGGTCTCTTGTTTTGAATTTGGGACTAAAAATCAGCCTGTAAATCTTTTTCAAACAAAAAGAAAAACACAAGCGGACGCCCACCCTCCCCTCTACGATGATGAATGTCAGCCATTGTTAATTGATGAATGCTTGGATTTTTTTTTCGAAAGAAACGATCTCAAAAAATTAATTTGGAAACGGTAGTTTTATTTATTTTTAGGCGTAGGGCGTATTGACAGATTGCGTACGCGACAACGTTAGGATAGCCGCGAGCGGTTTGATCCATGAGTGGGCATATTTTGGATTTCGGTTTTGTATTTCAGAAAGTAGACGGAAAGCTTCTTCAAAATCACTGGCGATAACGAATCTCGCACATTGCCTGTCTTTCTCACGTCACTTCCTCTTCACAGTCATATTTAATTTGCTTTTAGGTATGGAATTGCCTCAGTTAAAAAGCGGCTTTACTATTCCAAAGAAGAAAAGGAGAACGGAAGTAGTCCCAGGTTAGTTTTATTTTCGCTTTGCTCCACCAAAAATAAAGCACCTCCCCATTTGAAAATAAGTTCATTTATATGAAAATGTCTGTTATTTTATTGTTATTCCAGAAGACCCTCAACCTGCCCCATCAACAGTTGAAATCAGGCCTTTATTAGCGACCAAAGATCGAAATGATGAACTTCTCTCTAAGGAATATATTAATATCGTAACCAGCCGATTTGCTGACAAATCTTCTAAAAATATCCTCAATATTTCGGAAATTTTTGCGGTTACAAATAAGCAGCTCATCTCGAAGGTTAAGCCAGGCCTCTCCTTAAATTCAACCAGTTTTTTAGAACGAAGAATATAGGAAAAATGTCTTCAAAAACACGCCTTTAAAGAAGTCTTATTACTTCCTTCCGGTGGCAAATCTAGCCGAAGCAGAGATGATCGCTCATGACGGGTTGAATAAGGGTAACAGCTTGTTCAGTGATCTCGGAGATAGTACACAAGGTAGGCTCTCTTCTTGCTAGAAATGATGATTTCAGGAGCTTATGTTTTCCGTCATCCAGATTATATTTTCCCGCATCCATTCCATAAAAATCACAAACTCTATGGAGTCTGCTTTCAGCTTCAGCTACCACAGTATGATCCAAACAAATAATAAAGTTGATTTGCAGCAATAATTTGACAAGAGTAGAACTCGATGCAGAATGGATCTCCATTAATAAAATCGAGTCGAATGGTCATGCTGCCATTGCAAATAACCAGAATAGACTTCTAACTCGATTGGAAACGTACAAGTGTGATCAGGTATGCTCCCAGAAATGAGAGTCCAAGTTTTTTTTAGGTTTTTATTTTTGACAAAACCGAGGAAACAGACGATATTGTAGTCAGTCTTTTGCCACTTTTTATCTGCGAATTCACAGTCTACCATGGATCAAGAACGTAGGATTTCTTCGCTCTTTCAAGCATTCCATTTAAGATTATTAAACCCCATTCAACTAAATCCATTATTCCATTGGCAGCATCAAGGAGGAATCTTTGGAGATAAAGAGATGATCTTTTCTACTCTAGAATTAAATCCGAAACCTTACTCCCTGTAATTTCCAACGAGAATTTGAGACAACAAAATTTCAGCAACGCAGACCTACAGTTCACAGAGTATACCACATCGGATAGTATTATAAACTATTTGCCGCTTATGAAGCAGCTTATGGGACATCAATTTGTACATAGCAGTGGATCTTACAAGGAAATAATCCTTAAGGTATTTGGAGAGTGCGATCTTAGCCATACTCTTTTAGAATAAGTACGCAGAAAAGGCAGATGCCACCGCTACGGCAGCAGTTCTAACTGTCAGCAAGGGAGCAAAAGACTTTTCAGAATTTGTTGCTTTTATGAAGGCAAAAGAGCTTGTAAGCTTTTATAACAAAAACTAATTCCAAAATATAGGCAGCAATAACTACAGTTGATGGATGCTTACACGTGATTTGTCTCCCTCCATGTGAGATAACATTACGCTGCGGACTACCGTATCTAAACATTGAAGGCTACATGTATGTCTTCTTCATCAGATATGGATCAGTTACTGTTATGGATCGGCCCGAACAGAATATGTATTCTAGTGGCAGTTTGATGTTTGTCTTCATAGAATCGATTAAAAAAAACATTTTTAGGGCTGGAATGCCTTTGAGGGATTTTTCTCTAATGAATGCGAATGACACTTTTGCTGCGAACGTCGAGGCCATGTATGAGAACAAACTCAGCGATATATCCGATAGCGCAAGGCAGAAAAGTAAGTTTTCCATTTTGGATGTCCAAAATAACTTCCAGTTCCCTCAATGGAATATGAAGATGATACTGTAATAGAGCTGGTCGTTGAGAGAGGCAATAATTATCCATCCAAGGGGATTTTGAAGAGTAAAACAGCAACTTTTGATCGACCAAATAGGCATTTCCAAAGAAAATCGATTCACCCCAAAAAGAAACTTACATTTGATGAAAAGGTTTTTTTGGATTTTTTTTTTTCTAATTCTTACAGCGTTTGACCCAGACTTCTGATGGAACTCCACTCGACGTGGCCCGATTTCACGATAGTTCCGTTGATTTAGCTCAAATGAGGAAAATGGCCGAGCACAATGAGCATTCAGAAAGAACTCAAAAGAGAAAAGAAGAAGAAGCTCGAAAAGTAGCTGAGGCAAACAAAATAATGGAAGAGTATCGCAAAGCCTTTGGAGGTCCGATGTCCGAACGTCAGGATGATCAGGCACCTGCTCGAATCCTCGTAAGTTTGAAAATAGTATTCACTAATTATTTAGGAGCCAAAAAAGACATCCATGGTCAAAGCAGACAAGATTCGTAGCTTGCCGATGCCTCCTGGACACGCTTCACGATTCATTCCATCAAAACCCCAGGAAGAAAGTGCGACGCCTGAAGTTATGGCTATGGAGATCGACTCCCAGGAAGAACAGAATGGAGATAATGTTAGATTTGATTTTAAATTGACTTTGTTTTATCTTTTAGCACGCGGAGGAACCAATGGAGATCGATAGTATGGAGGTTGAAGATCCAAATGACGTGAATTATGATGAGATCTTTGCTGGACATAGCATGGATGGGTTTGAAGAGACTCAAGAACAGCCGCCAGCTGAAGAACAAAAGGAAGAGTCGCCAAAACATCATTTCCATCCTCAACCAGATGTGAGAGATCTCCATCTATCATTAAAAAAACAAATTTCAGTTGATATCTTCAACTAACGATAAAGCCATTAGCATGACGTTAAGAGGATTTTTAAAACAGGATCGTCCAACAGAAATGTTCGAGTCGTACTCACCCGAACCACCGGCTTCTCCAGATGCTCCTGCCTCTCCTGACGCACCAGCTTCTCCTGAACCCGATAGCTCAATAGTTCGCATCAATCAAGCTGGACTTCAACCTTCAGAGTAAGATCATTTCACAAGAGGAAAAGTCTTGTTCAGTCTTGAGAATATCCTAAAAAGGATCAACAAAGGGCATACCAGTTCCAATCAATTCCCCAACGATGTGGACTACAGGAGACCCGTCAGACAACTTCGACAAGAACCCTTGAATATTCCGGTATATTTAGACCATATTTTTACCCTTTGTTTCAGTTGACTGGAGCAGTTGAATTCACTCTGGCCAATAAGGCAGCTAACTTGAAAAAGAATCAATTAGCTGCCTTCCAAGCGGAAACCGAGGACGATGATGAGTCCAACAAACCAAAAGATAAAGACGAAAGGATTGAGATTGCCGAGAAGCCAGTCGATAAAGAGTTAGTTCTTTCAATTTATTTTATTATTTCTTTTTAAGTGAACGAGACGAACGACGTCGATACGATTCGAATAGAAACGAGTCGAGGAAGGAAAGAGTCCGTCCTCGAGACCATGATGAACGGGATCGACGGGGTTACAATGATAGAAAACATGATGACGATAGACGGGGAAGTGACAGAAGGAGGGAAAGAGATCACAGGGATAGGGACTATAGATCAAGAGAGAGGGATAGAGATTATCGAGGAAGAGGTCGAAGCTATGAAGAAAAGGTGGGAGAGAGAGAAGAAATGGGAAGAAGGAAATAACATTTAGGGATCACGGAATAGTCGAAGAAGAAGTAGCAGCAGGGATAGAGATCATCGACGAGCTGAAGAGGTTAGTTTCTTTTGTTTGCTTTCTTCTGGAATAATAAACAATTGCCTATTATAGAAAGAGAAAAAGTCACGACATGTATCTGAAAAACAAAAGAGTAGACAAAAAGTTATGGTTAGTCGGTCGTCGTGATGTCCTTTCTCTATCCATTGCTTTATCGTGTTGTCTATACCCAAGCATTTTGCAGGAAATTCCACTGCCATCCACATCTGGGAGTACAGCTGAAGAAATCGAAGAAATAGAAATCGAACCAATAAAAGTTCCTTCGCCAGTTCCTCATCAATTCACCACTCTCGACAAGGGAGCCATCCCATCCCTAGCAGATACTCCTGAATCACCTCCACCTGAACCAATTTATTTTGATGGATCCAAATCTATTGTAAGTTTCTCTTTATAGCTGAAAAAGATTCTGATTCAGCCAACTGAACCAATAATTTCTCCTCAAAAAACATCAGGATTCAGAGTGAGTTTTGATTTTCCCTTTTTTTCGATGTTGTTCAGTAAATTATTTTGAATTTAGATGGGAGGGGTCTCCAAAATTCCCCAATATCGACCAGACGAGAGTTGGGTAAGTCGAGTCCAAAAATTACTCCTAACCTGATGCTTTTTCCTAATAGATAGCTTGGACCTGGTTGTTAGCTTCACCTCTAACAATTTCTTTTTTTACGGAGCAACAGATTTTTCAGAGACCAGCACCACAAGGAGCAAGACTGCTTCCCCTTCAAATGGCACCCGCACTTGTTATTCCAAAATTAGGAGCTATAAATACGTCAGTTCCTCCTCCAAATCTGGCTATCCCTCCACCTATTAACACTTCCATTCCTCCTCCTAATTTTGCAGCAAATCGTCCACCACATTCTGCTCCTTATGTTCCAAACGGTAAATATTAGTCTCTTCACAGTCATCATTCACATCTTTAGGTAATGAAAGACGAGGGACAAAGCCTTGTGTAAACGATATTACCGTAATTATGGTGGAAGAGACGCTACTTTCGACTCCAACTCATTCTTTGTAAGATTTTTTTGTTCTAAAGTTTCTCTTTTAGTGGATCCAACGAGTTCCCAGAACTTTTGAAAAAGATGGCCAGATTTAGCGAATCAACAAAGACAAAATGCTTGTTTTACATTCATGAAAAAACAAAAAGAAAGCTCCAAGATTATGAGAGGTAGGCTGATCTGACTAGAGAGAGAGAGAGGAAATGCTTTAGGAATAGAGATGGATTGAGTATAGCCCAGAGGACGGCCGTCAGACTTATGGATGAAATAAATAAATACCAAACGATGGGAATCGTCCACATTTTTCCTGATCATTTGAAATGTGAGAGGAGCATCGAAGTAAACGGAGAACAACACGAATGGTGTTTAAAAGAAATAAAGAAAGATCTCCTCAAAAAGGGATTCACCTCACCTCGAATTCTCTTCTGCAGTGGTTTGTTTTATCCTAACATTCTAATCAAAATTCAGATGGAATCTTTAATAATTCGGCGGAGAAACAACACCACACAATACAGGCTGATGCGAAGTGGATCAACGTCAAAGACGTCTGCAACTTCGATCAGATTTGATGCTTTTTGGTCATATAGCTTGTGCTACTACGGGTGCCATTTCCCAATGATATTAAATTCCAAATGAGATATTTTAGAGAGATTATTCATTTTGTAATTCTTATTCTACTCTTTGCGTCAAAAGATCATTTCTATTTACAATAATGTGATTTAGACATCCGGCAGGCCGGCCACAATTTCTTCGGGAAGGTCGAGAAGTCTCACTCGGAAAAACCCTAAAAGACTTTTTAAACAAGACTCTCATAATTTTACCATTTTCTCCCCAGTCTCGACTCCAAGTGTTTGCATAAATCCAGAACCTTTCCTTTCCTTCTTTTCCCCAGCCAATAAGTTTCATACAGTGTCCATACATCTCGTCATCTCCTTCCAAATGGCGATAGATTCCTCAAGATTCTCATCTTTTTTTGATAAAACAACCAACCTTTTTCATAGTGTTGAACTTCTTCAAAAATGGCAGAACAGGCAAGAACTGGGCCGTAGAGATAGATCTCTCTCATGATCATATTAATATAAAATCTGTCTGTATCTCCCTGAAACAATAAGAAAGAGGATCAAGTGACCAATACCTCTCCAATATATTCCGCAGTCAGATTTTCCAAAAGACGTCGCACTTCGTCAACATGAGGGCCGAGAACCCAGGCGCGAAGCCAATAGGCACTTTTTCCTTTGTTTATATCCTCGTCGTATTGGATTGGATGGAGATCTTGACACTTCTTTTGGCAAGCCGGAGTAGGAGTTTTTGAGTATTTTGGCACAGAACAAGGATAGCCACAATGAGGCTCAAAGGAATAGGGGCGACATCCAGAATGACTGCCATATGGGCCGCCGGTGACAACTCCATTAGTTTTCCAATGGGAGAAGGGAGAAAGCGTCCAAATAGATCCTTTACAGCTGAAGAAGAACTTTGAGATTTGGATAGGAAGATCAGAAATACCCTCCACAAAACTCGCAACAGCTGACAAGATCTTCTGGGCTGATTTGTTTCTGTTGTGTTCCATTGGAAGCGATACAAATCCGATCGCTCATCACCGAAGCCGATGCTATTGCCTGATCGTTTTTGTTTTATCAAATGACTAGACTTACCCAACAAGACCCACAAGGACCTTGGTTAAAAATCTGATGGACAGTCCAACACTGCGACCAAATATTTCTGACGTCATACTCCTGGGGAAGAGTCAGATTCAAACTAAGCTCTTTTTTTGAATTTTCTAGAGAAGAAAAGAAACTCTGCAAGATAGCGGAAATGCTCCTCCGTCTCATGGAGATGCCTGGGTCGACTGGTTAAAAATTGATTGACAGTTTGAGCAGAAAACAACGAGAGGTCTGAGGAGTGTACTTCCTTCTTCGTATCAGCAAATCGATTGTATCTTGCCTGGAAAATTTGTTTTAAAAAAATTTTAAAAACGAACAGTCCATGTTGATTTCTTTTTGTTTATTTTATCGACTAAATCCTTGTGATAGGCCTCGTTTTCTGGTGTTTGAACTCCGTCTTCTCGAAATCTAAGGGATATAAAAGGAGAGAGGAGAGTTTACGTGAAATTAGAAGCAAAGACGAGATACGAATAGACAAGAAAAATAAGGCTTAATGACGGAACACCCATCGACTCAATCAAGAGGAAGACATGTGTCTCGAGTGCAGACTGATCGACTTTACAACTTAAGTTTTCATAAAAAGGAACATATGCTCAGAGAGCTCTCTTTCTCTCTGAGAAAAGAACGATAGGAAGAGGGACCAAAGTTTTTATTGGACGAATCGTTTTCAGAAAGTAGAAGATTTTAGACTTGTCGATTTGATGAAATCGGAATCACTTTCTGAAGAAGCGAAAGTTTTCTTCTCACGGAGAAAGGAAGAAAACGTTTCATCAGTGGATTCAATTTTTTGTTTCTTTTCCAAAAGAGTCAACTCCTCCGGTTCTAAGACCAGATTTCGAGTGATTTCCTTAGCTTTCTCTTTAAGTTCTAGGATCAATTTCTTCGCTCCTTGAGGATAGACAAAAATGTTGGAGAGACACGCAATTTTGAGTGGATAGTAGAAGATAAGATACTGGAAGAGACGATCAAAAACAGTTAACCCGGCGAAAAATGGCCAATAGATGAGCATTTGATCGGAAGAAGCAGCTTCTTGAGGGAAAAAAATCGAGAGAATCAACGGATAGATCAGCAGTGGCAAATTTGCCAAAAGAGCCGCATTTTTCGACAACATTAAACAGAAAAAGTAGATTCCAGCGACAGTCTTCGCTATCTGAAACGACTCGACTACAACAACTCAAAGAGCTTACAGCATTTTCTTGTTGAGAGGTACTAATTGCCAACTTGCGAATTATTCTGGCGCTGAGGTAGTTCTAAACTTTGATTGGAAAAGGGTAAACAGTAATCACCTGGTCATAGATGTACTTATTCAGCTGAAGTTGAATTTCGGTCGTTGGCCAGTCCATCATCTTGAATCAAATGAACACGGTTTTTTAATCTTATTTGATTTTTGACCAAACTCTAACAAGGCTGACCTAGTGTCCTTTTTCTCCTCGCTTCATTGCCTTTGACCAAAAACGATTAACTGACCGTATCACGACCTTTCAGGGGTAGAAAAGAAACAGATTGATGTTCGATCTTTCTCGATCTCTTCCTGGATCTCAAAAAGTCTTTCCAATGTTTTTCAAAGGTCTCATTTTCCTTATATACTTCTTATGTTCATTGGAAGGGAAGCCATCAGATAGTCCACAAGAAAAAGTAGCCAGTGAACTGCTGGGAAATAAAGTAATAAAGGTATGATTTGTCTTGTCCTTATACAGTGTGACACATAAATATAGATACGCCCCGTGATTAGAGGTTTCTCTATGTAGACGTACTCCAGGCATTTTGGCTTCCTCATAAATCGATAAAGCGTATCTGAAAACCCTAGAAACAATGGTTTCCCGACAGATTTACGAAGATACTTAAAAACTGCAAAGAGATATAGCCGGCGGGGGTGACACATATATATAGATACGGTATGTATCACTGCGCGAATAAGATGAATAACTTCAGATTTTTTGGTTTTCTTTTTTTGTTTTATATATTATTTGTTTTTTATTTTTTGCTTTTTTTAGAATGCCCCACGGTAAAGAATTGTCCGATAGCGAGAAAGCCCGAATTCTCGCCTTTCATGAGGTTGAGATGCCTCTGGCTGAAATTGCGAGGAGGCTTGGAAGGTCTAAAAGTGCTGTACAGCACGTGGTCAGCCCCAACCACAATTATTACAAGAAGAAACGCTGTGGACGTCGCTCAAAGCTTACCGAAAGGGACCAGCGCCGCGTGGTCAAACATCTCTCCAACAGTATGGAGTTCGTACGAAAAGCTTCGGCAGCTCTAGGACTTGGTGTTTCACGTGAAACAGTTCGTAGAACTGTGAAGAAGAGCGGAGTACTCCAATATAGCAAGAAGAAGACGTCTCCTGCTCTTCAGAAGAAACATAAAGAGGCACGAATTTCCTTCTGCCGAGCCAACATTACGAGAGACTGGTCCAAAGTAAGAATTATTTTAAATTTTCTTAGTTTTTTGCTTAGGTGGTGTTTAGCGACGAAAAGAAATGGAATTTGGATGGTCCTGATACATTCGCCTATTATTGGCATGATCTCAGGAAGAATCCACTAACCCATACCACGCGCAATTTCGGTGGTGGAAGTGTTATGACGTGGGCAGCCATCTCTTCTTTCGGAACAGTTGATCTAGTGATCACCACGTGCAGAATGAGCTCACAGGACTATGTAGATATTCTAGATAGGTCTATTCTACCTTATTTTCGTAGGAATTATCGTCGTCGTCTCGTTTACCAACACGATAATGCCTCTATCCACACCTCCACAGCTACTGTTAACCACCTTTCTGGTAATAATATATCGGTATTAAGTTGGCCTGCACGCTCTCCAGACCTTAACATTGTCGAAAATGTATGGGGATACCTTGTTCGTCGGGTATATGAGAATAGTAAGCAGTACGTTACCGTAGTGGACCTGCAAGCCGGCATTCTCAAAGAATGGGCCAATATTGACAATAATTACCTGTCAAAGTTGTATAGCTCTATCCCTAATAGACTCTGTGATGTTCTGCAGGGAAATGGTAGTGCTTGTTCGTACTAGCGGTTATAATAAAATGTTAACAAGCTATCGTATCTATATATATGTGTCACCCCCGCCGGCAATATCTCTTTGCAGTTTTTAAGTATCTTCGTAAATCTGTCGGGAAACCATTGTTTCTAGGGTTTTCAGATACGCTTTATCGATTTATGAGAGAGCCAAAATGCCTGGAGTACGTCTACATAGAGAAACCTCTAATCACGGGGCGTATCTATATTTATGTGTCACACTGTATATCAATTTCAGGTGCGAACGGGTACTGAAGCCGGCGTTCATTTGTACTCAAAATGGATCGACCAAGGACTTTCCTCTCTAATGGCTGCTGTAGCACAGGAAAAGTCTTCTACAATCGTCATATTTTTTAATCTTTGAATTTAGTTTGAAAGATGCATCAAAGTCAGTCCGTGAGCAGCACAGTCGATGTATAAAAAAGGCGAATTCCATTCGGAAACACGCGAGATGTGTCATCAAAGTCTTGGATCATCAGGAACGGCTCTTTTCAAAACAACCAAAATATATCGACTTCGAAGAGAACAGAGATTTTAGGAGAAAGAAACGAGAAGTAGCTCCTAAAATTTCATTAAATTGGATCTCAGATTACGGTACAAGACTCCTATAGATTACGGTCAGCGAGTGAAAAGAATATTTTTAATTCTTTAACGGATATGGTAACTGGCCTTGTGAGAAAACAAAAAGGAAAGGAGTTTGGACAAAGGTTTACTCTTTCCCTTTAAATATTTTTTTTTAGTTGGAACTCGCTTTATGCCTCAATCTTGGAACAGAAAAAAGAGATGGATAGGAAAAAAGCTCTGGAAGATTTTGCCATGAAACTGTTGAAAACAAAAAGGAAAAATTTGAAGCCAGAGCAGGCAGAATTGCTCGCTCTTCTCCGAGAAGGTTTATTCCGCTTTTCTAAGCAGCAGATTAGTTTAGGAGTCAATTTGAGTCTGAAAATATCCGGCCAAAATGGAACGAACGAAAAGGATGCCCTTCGACTGGTTTCTCCCAGATTCCTCTCAATTGTCCCAGAAGAAAACCAGGAGGAACATTTCTTATCTCCATCATTATTTTCTCTGCACAACAAAGGAAAAGGACTCGAAAAAGAATCTTCTCTCTATGCTCTTCTCACTAAAGTTGATTCCAACGCTCCTAATCATTTATTGGAAATGTTGGCAGAAGTCACTGGACTGTCTGATGCCGTCGAAAAAGCTGAAATTGTAGGAGATTCTGTCAAAAACAATAAGAAATATTTCCAGAAAGCTAAAGAAAAATCAGTGGGAAGTATGGTCAACTCGAATGGGAAAAGCGTCAAATTGTCAAAAGAGAATTTGACATCACTGTATGGCGAAGAAAGCTACCGAACCCTGAAAGTCTTGGAACGCGTTCACTCAACTTACACAGAAGATCAGGTCTTTTGATTTCTATGAAAAGTTGATTCATCTAGATTCGAGCAATGAACAGTTCTGGATATGCTGTTTTGAATGGAAAACAGCTGGAAATGCTCTATGGAAAGGGCTCCCCTTTTGAGGATTTGGACTCTCTGGAAAGGAATAGCAATTTGACCAAGGAGATCGTCCATAAAGAAATGACAAAAGTAGGGCAATCTCTCTTTTATAAAAGGAAACATAAAGGCAATTCGACATATCGCCTCTGGAAAAGCGTCATTTTCTCGTCGATTGAAAGATCTCGTCAAGACTCCGATCGTTAAAATGCCATTTGTTGACAACTCATTGATCTATCTAATCATCTTTATTCAGGTTAATAGACCTCAATCCGGATTGAATCTTATTCTTTCGCCAGCTCTTCTTAGTCCTCTCATCCTCAGTCCAGCCATATTTGGCGCAGTTATCCTGAGTCCTTGGGTGAGTGAGATTTCAAAAAGTTATTTCTTGTCAGGTATTTGTTCCTCTGGTTCTCTCTCCAAGAGCCTTTTCTCCAGTGGTCCTCTCCCCATTCCTATTCTCTCCACTAATTTTATCGCCATTTATGGGAAATCCTCTCATTCTATCGCCAGGAGTAGGTAGGATATTAATCGTATACAGGAGAAACCAAAATCTTTCTTGAATTGCCAATTTATGTTTTAGCGAATCCTCTGATCCTCTCTCCGGCTCTATTGAATCCAGTGATTCTTTCGCCTCAAGTTTTGACTCCAATTATCTTGAGTCCTCTTTGTCTGTCGCCTGTAGTCTTGAGTCCTTTTGCTCTAAGTCCGGTAAGATCTTTCCTTTCACAAAAAGGAATTTAGTTTGTGTTGAGTCCATTTGTGCTGACTCCAGTTGTGTTAAGTCCTTCAATTGTAGGAGGATTGGTTTTGTCTCCCTATGCGCTTTCGCCGATAATAGCTTCGCCTCCTGTTGGTGGAGGAATCATATTCGGATCTCCTAGTTTTTTGAGCTAATAAAAGAAATATTTTGTTTAAAATTTATTCACCGGCTGGTCAGACCGAGATTCCGTTAAGAGAAAGACTGAAGTAGAGATTATCTATTTTCCTGAGCAAAGGCCACAAGAAGTTCCACAGAACTGTTGTTTTTGAGCGGTTGTGTAGAAGGTGGAAGAACAAAAGCCATTGGATACCCAATTGGCACAGGAGGCAACTGTATTTCCACAAGTAGTTGAGCTGCTAGTAACTGAAGAAGAGGCTGACGTTGTTGAAGACGATGAGCAAAGTCCACAAGTGCGTTGACAATTGGCAGCAACAAAGGCTTGCATGCCATTTGTGACACAGATTGTTGGCTGGGTAGAACAGTCGGGAGCGGAGTCGATGCATCCTCCAAGGAGACAGAAGCCACAGACATTGGGACAATCCGTAGCGAGGATCGACCTCCATTGAGTACTCATGCACATCGATTGGGTGACAGTCGCACAATTCACGCGGGGATCTGAGAACTTATGGTCAAATGGGATGGCTTACATGGAGCGTTTGTACAGGAATAGGCGGGAGTCTGACAACAGTAGCCGCAGAGTTTAGGGCAATTAGCAATGGCCATATTCTTTACATCTTGGCTGGGTCCATTAGTTCCCTAAATGAATGAATTGTTTGAACTAGAAAGAAAAAGAAGAAAAAAGAAAGACAAACGCACATTAAAGCAAGGCTGTGGTCTTTCGTCACTTCCTCCAGGTTGTACAGCTGTGGCGTTGAGATAGAGAGTAAGACAAGCCTGGTCGGAGTAGGTGTTACTGCAGGATACGGCATTTGGAGCATACTGTAAAAGAGAAGAACTATTGGAAAGAAAGGAACACATACAACTCCGCCTTGTGTGCAATTCATGTCGGAGATAAATTGGAAAGAGAGGTCGACCGAGAGGAGGAAGAGAAGAGGAGCGAACATGCTGCTGGATGTTTCTGATCTCAAATGGACACTTTTATAGTGCGTGAGACCATTGTTAGAAAGGATGTTATTACAGGTGTTTTGTCTCAACAAAAGCTCCGAAACATTTCGATCTCTCGGTCGATTAGTGCGAACAAATAGGGGCCTATTTGAATGGACTGTAGGTTTGTCTTGTTAATATCTCTTTGTCAAATTTCCCATTAAATGTTTCCTCGAGAAAGAGAAAACACTGAAAAAGTTCCGAGGTTGTCAAAAATATTTTTGTTTTCTAGTTGATCTGGAAACTTTTTGTCTAGAAAACGCTAAAAAGAAAAGGTTATTAGCACAAGGAGAATATATTAATAAACACGAAGAACGAGAATGTAGGTCTGCATGTCGTGATAGAAGCAGCCATACCAGTCCTTTCCAGCAAAGATGGGTGCATTAGTAGTGGCTGAAAAATTGCAGATTTAAGTTAAAACGTAGTAAAACACTAACTTTGCCAATCAGGTCCTTGTCGGGTTCCGGCGATGACTTGAGCATGGACGAGCCATTGCCCGGCTTTACGAGCAGCAGTGATCTATTGATCTTTATGGAATGAAGGAGAAAAGGCTACCTGATCAAGAATGCTTCTGGTCAATCCATCCATGTTGTGGATGTAGCTGGCCATGGCTTGGTTCATGTAGCGAGCCAGATCAGCATCACGACAAGTAGCGACTCCACGAATTGTGGTCGAATTGACGCTATTTGTCTGAAATATTGTTTATTCTGAAAACAAGGAGAGAACCTTGAGGAATTCAGGCTTGGTTCCGACGGGATTATCGTATCCTAAGGAGGTGGCGATGACGAGGACGAAAAGGAGAAGAAGCCGCATTGTGAGAAACAAACACAGCGTGGATTATGCGTGCGTTGAGCCAACTGTTTGTGTCGGCTGTTGTCCGAAAAATTGGGTCAATCCAAAACAATAAGGCAACGCCTTCCCGACCTCTCACCTCATCAATCAGAATACAATAAATGCAACAACTTTATTGCAAACGAGCACTACTACTTCATCAGGCAAGAATCCCAATGACTTCAACAGATATAAGAATCAAAAACTTTTCCTGAAAAGTGAGATCACTAGATCCGTTGGCATCACAGTCGGCGTTGGCCTTCACCCCAAATGTTATTTGTAGTAGTAGCCGATATTGGCCAAATTGTCTAAGAGAGAGCCGCGCTTTCGCTTCGGTTCCACCGGTCCTGGCTGGAAAAGCTTATATTCTCCGCCATTGGTATCTCGAACGTAGATTTGAAGCTAAAAATTTATATTGAGGAGAAAAAAGAATTCTTACCTTGCGAAGGGGAGTTGGTTCAAGCGGATTGACCTCCTCGTTGGCGTATTCATCCCAGTTTTTGATAACAAGAGACGGATGGGCCATAGCTGATGAAAAGAACAAAAGTAGAAGAAGAACCTTCTGAAGAAATCGAATCAAATATAAATAAAAGTTTCTACCGTGAGCATCTTGAGAGAAGCTCCTAGAAAGGCAAAATCGTTCGAAGAGTCGACCTTTTATAGCCCGAGGATGAAGCTCCGCCTTGAGGGGAGGAACACGCCTACTGGGAGAAAAGCTGACAATCTCAAAATCCGACTGGTGGAATTTAATTGTTTACGGTAGGGCAATGGGATAAGAAACTGTTCGAAGGAAGCAAATTATAAACAGACCAGATATAATTAGACATTTTGATTCTTGAAATTTTTCAGTTTGGAATACTGTAACTCTTCTAAAATTCAAATGAGATAGCTCTTTTCATTTGATTTTTAGAGTTACCGTAGCAGGGATGTTATTCAAAGCGTGAAAAGCAGAAATGTTGAGTCATTTTTTGTGCCTTTTCTGTTGTATTATTTCTGGAATTACCGATCAGAATGTTTTCTGGTTAGCTACAAATAGAATTTCTATTTTTCTACAATATTCTCGTACGATCTCTTGTTGCGACAGACTTTTTTGCTTGAAATTTTTCGCTATAAAAGTTCTTTAATATAAGAAACCTTGAGAAATCTAGTTTATCCAGTCTGAGCCAATCCAGGAAGCCATGCGGCGCAAAAAACACAAGAGAGAATCCAAATTGGTATTCCGTTTCAACTTGACCTCTTTGCTCCTTACTTAACTCAACTAAGCAATTCAACCCCCGTCAAATGGTCAATGGTTTTGTCTATTTTTCAGGGCACATCAGGTCTTCTCGAGGCAATTAGACACTTCAAAACGATGCCTGGTGATCCGACTGAAACCAACAATTTTGACAGCCATTAGTCTCCCCACCTACATGATTGGTTCATCAAGATTCAAATGGGAAAACATTCATCAGACTTAATGACTAGCTAAAGGGTCAACCAAATTGTAGACTCGAATACGTTCATTGCTCTAGCATATTGTAACCGTCCCATAATAGTTCAAAAATTTATCAACAACAAGGCAAATTATCTGGAAAGATGGCGGCGGAAGACTTCGAAAGAGGCTTCAGAGAGCTTCTTCCGTCTCATAGCAAGTACTCCCATCTTCGGTTTTCCCACCCTTGACCGTGGTTTGGACACTTTGTATGTGAGCATCTTCTTCCGCTGTTTTTGCACTGTATTCGTCTCATACCAATTTCGTAATTCTTTGCCACAATCGCATTCCAAGAAGATGTCATTTCCTGGCACAGCTGAGAGGATAGCTACAGTTTGGCTACGTACAGTCACCGCCTAAAAAAGAATCTGAGATTGTGTTTGTCTGATTGCCCTTTCTGTTATGATGGAGAGAACTTTCCCCGGAAAATTAATGTTTTCCTCGATTGCATGTGAGTTATCTGCCAAAAAAGATGTCGACTGAATCAGACAAATGGACAAAAAGCTACGAGAAAGAAGCGTAGTCGAGGACATCAGGTATTCTTGGAACTCACTTTGTATTCAATTGGGATGAGTCAAAGGATCTGCCGAAACTAACCCGAATCAATTGAGCTGTCGTGAAGAGGAGAGGGGTATTCTTAGCGACGATAACAAGTGACGAATCTTTTGTAACGAGCAGAATCTTCCTTCTATCATGTCCTCGAACTATTTTTGCGAAAAAGATAGTTCCTGAAAAGATCTTCAATCTCTTTTGTCACATTGATGTCACACGTAGGAAGATAAAAGAAGCAGCGGTTATTATCCCCCGAGGTTAATTCTACCCTCAGGTTATACTCTAAATCATCTTCAAGTGGTCATAAATCTCTTCTTTAAGTATAACCGCCGGGAAAATAAGACCAAGAAGAGCAAAAGGGAGCACTTAGCACTCCAAAGATGATACCTGAGGCTCTGATTCCAGCTCCAATGGCCCAAGCAAAGTACTGTTCTGTGTGGAGACTTGTTGGGAAACGAAGAGAGAGAACTCCAGAGACAAAAATCAGATGAACCGATTGCTTGGGAGAATCTAAAGGTTCTTCTTCTTCTGGTGATTTCAAAAACAAACCAAAGGCGCTGTGCATCAATTGGAACGAGCTGTGAAGGGCAACTTCTGTTCCAGCTCTTGTTAGAGAAAACCAGTGGGAACGATCGGGAGCTCGAGAGATTTGAAGCTGATGTCGATGCCACTGAAACCGTATTGTCTGGTTTCTCCAGGAGAGTCGAGGGATTACTGTTGCGTATATTGTTACGCAAAAAATCGGATAATCGAAGCTGGGGCTCGAGTTACAGACTGACCTTTCCATCAGCAGTCTTCCACAATACTGGACATTTGAACATTTCCTCCGACAACGTGGCTGATTGACTCTGGAAATAAATGACTCTTTTCAAAGGAAAAACAACAAATTCACCCGACTACTGGAACTGCTCGTACTTTTCTTCTTTGAAAGTTTTGTTATTTCGCCGGAACGTCTTTTTCTTCTTACGAAATTCATCATTGAGGAGAGGAGACGCATGACTAAAAGTATTGTGGTCGAGACAACGAATGAGTCGAAGAGGTGCGAAATGTAAATGTAAGCGGGAACGGCGCCGCAGAAGGAAAAGCCTACGGGAGGCAGCACATAGGTCAGTCTCACACTCTCTAGGAAACTACCTTCGACTGGAAAGAGAGACTGTAATTATAAGAGGGCGTGGCTATGCTAATGGGGTGAGATAGCGATGGGACAGAAGAGCCGATATGTCACGATTTATGGCTCGGTATGTTTTAAGGAGAGAATTATCAGAAGCGATCGAAAGACTAATTAGAATAATTAGAATAATCGAAGTCGGGCTTTTAGAGGAATACACAAAAGATTTATTTCATCAAAAATATCGAAATTTTATCGTTGATACAAGTTTTAATAACGTCCTTTTCCACCAGATACTGTAGCATATTTCTTTCCACCAGAGGAGGGGCGAGATGGAGGCGCCTGGTATCCTTTTCCTCCTGGACTACGACGAAGTCTCAACGGAAAGTCCTGGAATTTTTTGAACTGATGATTACGAGTTCCCACCTCCAATTCAAGATCTCCAGCTGAAAAGCGAACAGTCCTCACAACTCCAATTTGAAAATAGGCTAACTTCCGGTGGGAATTCAACTCACCACTTTTGGGCGTTTCGGATGAAGAAAAATCTTCCGCAGATGTGGAATTAGAAGTCTAAAATGGTAGACTAGAGAAGAAGAGAATGCAAAAAGTTCAACCGAGACCTTGGCTTACCGCATTTTGAATGCTAGCTTGAGCCGATCCGGTTTGAAGGACACAAGCGAAGAGAAAAAGGAGAAGGACGAGCTGCATTGTTGATATTTTGCCTCGAAGTTGAGGCCTACTTATAACCACAGAAACAAGTCAGAATCATATTATTTGAAAGGAAAAAAGATTTGTGAAAAGTTCATTCGACGAGGAATACAATAGAGAAGACGGGTATTAGAAGAGATGGCCGCTGCCCTCGCCGGACGACTCATCCGAACCGTCTACTGAAATTTTTATTGAAGATAGATAGAGGAAGATTTACCCAAAAGACTTTGGAGAATATTCTCGGCTTCAGCTGATCCATCTCCACTCGATTCTTGACACTGAAATCAAAAGTTAGCTGAGGAATGAATCAAATCACCTGAACAAAAACGCAGAGAATGAAGAGAGTGAGAAGGATGAAGGTGATGAAGCTGTTCATGGCTGGATGGGAAATTCTGAAAATTGTCAGCTTTTATTCAGATTTATTCTGAAAAGAACAGGTGGTGGAAATGGGAAAATAGACAAAAGAGAAGCCGCCAAACGAGCGTCTACCCCCTCAGGTCAAGCCGAAATGTTGCGAGAGAAGAAAAAAGAAAAGCACTTTTTTGCACTTTTGTTACTGCGTTGGACAGTTGTCGTGAAACGTGAACGTGGATTCGTCTGCGATTGGAAATGCTGATTGTTTGGAAGAGAGGCTATCGCCCGACAAAAACCAAATCATAGCCTGTTGAAGCGAGGAGGTTATCGCCCTCTCCTCCGCCCCTTCTTTAGTCAAGGTCAACAGGATCGCTTCAGGGGGAAAAAAGGAGATTATGGCTACCTTGTTGACATTTTCACTGCCACTGTGACTGACTCTTTCAATGGCAGTAGCCTTGACGAGACGAGAATGATGTGAGAAAAGAAGGACATCAGAGCCCAACGAGAATGATTCAATGTTTACTGACTCACGCAGATTAGGTTCGAAGGCACGAATCATCCCCACTGTTTAGAATATTCATCTAAACATAAAAATTACTCATTTTTAGATCAAATTCTTACTTTTAGTTTTCTAGTCACTTTTGATATCTCCTTCTCGCCGTTTCTTCCTCAGAATTATAGTTCGAAACAGATAGAAAAAAAAAACTGAAAACGCGTCATCCATGTGATCCTTCTGAAAATATGTTTATTCGGAGATCTTTTTCTACTTTTACATAAAGTTTGAACTTTAGAACCCTTTTTGACCTCCTCCAAAAGAACGATTGCCCTTTGAGCACAAGGAACATCTCTCTGCAGAGAACGCTGGAGTCATTTGTCACTCGTGCACCCTCGTCGATTCTGATCACTCTGATTGAACGAGTGATAGGCAGTCATTGGCGGTGTAACATCCATCGAAATTAATTGAGAGAGCCGCGAAAATGAGCAGGTTAAGGGGCAGCTGGCTGTCATCTGCCCTCACTCCTATGCTAATTGGCCTCGTCCATCCTGTCGCCTCATCAAAACTTCCTCCTCAAATGATTCGAGGAGCTGGTGAGTTCAGCCTTGAAAGATAAACTTTGTGGCAATGGAATTAGTCCAGAAGTCAAAAGAAAGCCTTCGAATTTTCTGGAAAAGAAAGGTACAAAAAGAGAAGAGAATGGGTCCATTGTTTATGTTTGTCTGGCGACTCTAAATAGCTTCGTCTACTCGCCTTCCAAAACTTCTTCCTCCCAGGCTGACTTCGAGAGCTTAGGTTAATGTTCCCTTCGTCTTCAAGGGTCAGGTCGTTAGGAAGCGACGGACGGAGGCGCTCTCCTGGAAAATCGGACAATCCCTCCAAGGGATTACCGAAGCACTTCGCGACGGAGAGAGTTCTTCCCACGGCCCGTACATACACGAAAGGTGGACACATCTGTCACAAAGGGTTAGGGTTCAAAATGACGACTTCTAGTGGGAACGTCTCCCTCAGATTATGCATTGAATATTTCCTGCTTATTGCTCAATCTGCTAACTGGCCCATCACGCAATCTCCTCCACAATTCATTGTTATTATCTTTCCTCTAGTCTTTAAACTGTACACGAGTTGGTGAACGGCGTCAATCGTTAGTCACCCATTTGAACTTTTCGGCTAGACTTCCACCAAAATGTTGCCGTCTACTTACACATATTTGTCTAAAACATCTAGCAGATATCACAGCTAAGAACTTTCTTACAAAAAGCCTGACTGATCCTCAAGAATTACGCATTCTCCGAGTCAGTCGGCCGCCTCAAAAACATTGTCTTTTAGTAGGTTTAGTCCCCGAATAATGTTGGTTTTTATTTGCTCATTTCTTCCCCCTTCTTCTTTCAAAAACACTCGAAAACTTTCTCTCCCTCTGACACAATCCTCGAGCCGTTCGAACCGGTAAATTGGCTGAAATCAGTCCCTCTGTCCGCGTGTAAACTGGTGGAGGGAAAAACATCAAATTAACGAGGCCAGCTCTCGCGCTCCAAAAAAAGACTGGCCACCCATACAGCCGCCTCCCAGGAAGTCGCTTGAGACTGTTGCCAGTTTTCTGTGGATGGTCATTAATTACGCGTCGATGCGCTGCGTCTCGTCAAAATCATATTCTCTCTAAATGTCGCTTTACAGCACATCGACACGCTCATCATAACCGAACGTGTGAAGATTCTCTCAATCTCTTTCCTGATCAAAAACAGCTGATGGAGTAGTCTTTACACTTCTTACTTTCCGAAACATATTGGTTCCTGCTTTTACACTCCTTTATTCCCATCGTTAAGCTTCGTGTCGTATCAAAATCTGGTGCCTTCTAGTGGGAAGAAAAGACAAGTTTCCAAGCTTTTTTTGTGAAAATCTGTGGAAATTGGCCCTGGTTCCAGTCGTTCTTTTACGCGGTAGATTCCTAAAACAACAGCGACAGCAGGTGTGAATTCGTCTCTCTTATCTGACGACGGAGATCTGACTGGACCGATCGGAGTGTTCTCACCTTATTTCCTCCACTCGTAAACATCACAACTCTTGCGCGACAAAAAATTACCCCCGCCCTGTGAATTGAATTTAGTTGCTTCTTCCCCTCCACCCGCAGCCGTTGTTATATTTTGCAAATGACACATTCTTCGTCCAAAATAAAACGTCCGTTCCTCTCGTTTTGCATAAATGTCAGAAAAGTCGTCAGCTTAAAAGGAGAACAATAGCTCCGACCCCCCACTGAGCCCTAGGTTCAAACCCTTTGTACCCCGGTAATTGTGGCGTCCTGGGGTGAGAACGCCAAAATAGCTGTAGTCGTCAGCTTTTTGACAGTCGACGTCGACTTTGTCCAGCTGCTTGTCCTCGCCGGCGCCACTGGCTGTCATAACTGCTCGTCTCGAACCAGATGACCACCCTGGACACTTCCTCAGCTCTCCCTATATTTACCCAACAACACCTGCTCCTTAGAGAAGCCGTCTTTGTGACTAATCGTGTCCCTCCTCCCTTGATAATCCGTCCCGGCAACATCTGCCGTAGTAATTTCCCCTTCCGAGGTCTATCATTATCAGTAGAAGAAATAATTAGCTCATTTGGACGATGGAAAGAGTAAGCACTTCAAAACCGGGAAATAGTCGTCGGTCTCTCTTTCCAGTTGCTCTTTCGCTCAACAAACAAATCCTATCATTACGCCCCAAAATATTTCCTCCAACTGTTTTTGGGCAACTAGTACCTGTTTTTTTTAAAGATTTTTCTTATAAATTTATTCACTTCTACTTCACTTTAATCTCCGCAGTCAATAAAAAAAATTATTTCTCGGATATGAACTTCCCTTTTTTTTACAGAAGATCCAAACAAAAATCAGAGCTTAATTTGTGAAAGACTTCTTATCCGAGATCATTTCTCTGCCCTTAGAAATCGCTCGGCGCTCCATCCATCATGTTCTCAATGTCATAGACTAATTTTTCTTTGGCCAAGATAGCCTAAATCAACACCTGCCGTCGATTTCTCAAAGTAACCCCCGCCTCCTCTATATCTCTCTCTTCACACAGGTGTGCCAACCAGCTGCGGTCAAGCGGTGTCTGTCCAAATAAGTTTCCTCTCTCGAACGGTAATTACAGGTTCAATAGCGGGACTGGCCGGGGGGTAATTATCTCGAGTCGCTGGCTATCACTAATTCGACTGTACTCTCATTCTCTCCAGGCTATTATCTTCGCTATTCGCAAACCGGACTCACAGTTAAATTTTTCGTGAGAGAGGGAGAACTGTTTGCCGCGAGAATTTTGTTGACTCTTCTTCTGTGCCGAATAGGCCTTGGCTATTAGCTATTGGCTCGGTCTGTCAATCTGTTTCTTTACTCTTTCAGGCAAAGGGGAGACTCCACCTTTTTACTCTCTCCTGATTCATCCACTTTGTCGGCTCAATTCAATCGCCGTCTGGATCGAATTTCACTCTTTTACCTCCTCACACTTTTCATGTTTTCTGGATCTCTCGCTCTCTTCTTCCGCCCCTAATTGTTATCTCCCTGACAACGAGGACTATTGCTTCCTCTTTCTCTTCGAAGATGTCTTTCTCTTTGACTCCTTGGATTCGTTCAGATGACATGAATAAGCCAAAGGAGAGTTGCGTCGACGAGGTTGAGCCTCTTCAAAGTACAGCTTCGTCGATCTCCCCGCCGCTTCGGAATGGACATCATCCGCTTTGTGGCAGTCCGGGTAAGCCAATTTCCTGAGTAAACAACCAAAATCTCAAAGACTCGAATATTTCGACGAGGAAAAAGAGCGTCCTTCCTCGTCATTGTGTCATCTGTTTTCTTTTTTTCCTCATAATTGGAGCCTCGATTGGAACTGCTCTGCTCATTGGCCATTGGCTCGAACAAGATCAAGTCAACGCCAATCAACGAGACAAGGTGCGTGTCTTTGACTGTCTGGCTTGGGTATTGGTCTTTATTTCTAACCGCACGTTTTGCAGTTATTGCAAGAGTTAACCCCATCCAAAGCATCTTCGACTGATCTAACACCTCAGCATCCTCAAGTCCCCATAACCCCACTACCGGTTCCAATTTTAAGGGCCGTCACTGAACGTCTAATTCCTGTAAGAAATGAATTTCTGTTAGGAAGATGAAAAAGATTCAGATCGATGACAATAAGCCGAAAAAGATCCTAACTCTTAATGAGATCTATCCGCCGATCACAGAATCCTACGAGTTAATGGAAGAACTTCATGGTGGAATGGAAAACTCAAAAAGGGCCAATTCTCTACTCGTTCCTCTACCTCTTCATGTCCTTCCTCTCCATTATGATCTCTTGGTTTGTCTAATTTTATTACAATTCGAAGAGAAACTTCTAGCTTGATCTCAGTCGCTTCTCAGAAGATCGCTGTATTCGCGGAAATCTCTCAATCCATTTGGATTCCTACGGCAATTCCAGTGACAATGAAATCCTCTTCCATGTTGGTAATAGAATCTACATCGAACGTTTGCGACTTCTCAAAGATGGTTTGACTTTTTAAATCTTTTTTCTTTAAATAAAACGATTAAAGGAAAACGAATTTATCCTCGGACTATCAAGAGGGAGGAAAATAAGAATTTGGCTCGAGTGATGTTGAGAGAACAACTTCACCGAGGAAAGTACATCTTGGAACTCGAATACAACACCACAATTTGTGAGGAAAATGATCCAGGCGGAGTTCATTGTTATCTGGATAGAACGCAAGAGGGCAATGGAATGAGAGTCGCCTCCTTCACAACAAAATTTGAACCAACGATGGCTCGATCTTTCATTCCTTGTTGGGACGAACCTGGCTTCAAAGTAGGGAAAGTTAAGAAGAAAAACACTTCCAGGCTACATTCAATATTTCTGTGCTTCATAGAGCGAAGTATGTGGTGCTGGGGAATATGCCGAGGAGGAAGGATGAGGATCCGCCTTCTGGAAGACATCCAGAGATTATGGTTAAAACTTCCTTCCAGGAAACTCCTCCAATGTCCACTTATCTCTTGGCTTTTGCTGTCGGTTAGTTATTTTTTGAGGGATGGAAGAGATGGAGTTTCAGGGGAATTCCAACCATTTGAAATGAGAACTGAGAGGAATATCCCCCTTACAATCTGGACTCATAAAGAAGATTTTCTTTCCTCCCGATTCGCTGCTCAATTCTCTCCGACAATGTTTGACAAACATGAAGATCAGTTGGAGATGCCGTATCCTCTTCCTAAAATGGACTTTGTGGCGGCTAGAAACTTCCCGGTTGGAGGAATGGAGAACTGGGGTCTTGTTGTTTTTGATTACCGTACACTTCTGATGGACCCAGCTCTTGAAGGTTCTCACTTTCCTAAGAGGAAAACAAATACAATTGCAGAGAACGCCAATCTGACTGTTGATCGAAAACACCACGAGTATAAAATTGAGAAAATTGTGACTCACGAGCTCACTCATCAATGGTTTGGAAATCTTGTGACCATGCGGAATTGGGATGACATCTGGTTGAACGAGGGATTCGCCACTTATTTTGTCTTGGATTTTCTTCATGATGAACATCCGAAACTGACTGACAACGAATATTACACTAGATTGGCTCAATTATTTAAGAAACAGGTTAGAAGATATGCGAAAAAGAAAAAAGTTTTTTCAGTCGGCTGAAGAACGCTTTTCTTTGGTAAAAGAAATGGTGACGGAGAAGGATGTAGAGAGCACATTCCATGCGACTCATCTCTACTCAAAGGGATGTGTTTTCGTCCGAATGATCCGTGATCTCGTGAGCGAGATTGACTTCCGAAGTGGAGTCAGGAGATATCTTCGAAAGAATGCCTTTCGTTCTGTTTCAAGGGATGAACTCTGGGAGTCTCTGCCCTCACACGCTGACCATGGGGCAGAACATGAGCCTTTGGCCAAAGTCATGGAAGGATGGCTCGTCAACAAAGGAATTCCAACTGTCTCCGTCATGTATTTTGTTCATCCTTCTTCTTTTTATAAAATATTATTTTCAGAAGGAATTACGAAACCGATATGATCACAGTTTCCCAGAAACAATCAGTTGAAAATGACTACAAGGCCTTTTTGAAGGATCAAGAAGTGTAAGTCTCTCATCATCTTTTCGTAGATAAGTTGCAGAGATGTCAGAGAAAATATGAGAAAAAAAAGAAACATTGAAGAGACAACTCCTTTCGATGATAGTTTGTTCGATGATATGCCCAAGGATTGGATCGGTCAAGTTCCCAAAAAGAAACATAAGAAGAAGAGAAGAAAGTTGATCAAACCACAGCTTCCACAACAAGAATCCAGACGGGAGGAGTTGAGGATCCCGAGGAAGGCTCTCGAACCGACTGATGCTTGGAGTATTCCTTTCAGTTATATGTTTGGATCAGTGAAGAGTACGGAGGGACAGGTTCGGTCATTTTATAGCTAATTAAAGGAGATAGGTGATGAGACAGTTTTGGTTGAAGAATAAGTCGCTCTCCTTTGCTGATGTTGAACTAGTCGCTTCTCAGCCTTTAATTGGAAATCCAGACTGGGCTTTTCCCTATCGAGTCAACTACGACTATACCAACTGGAAATTGATAGCCAGACAGGTAATTCTTCCAATCTCCTTTTAATTCTTTCTTCAGCTTCATCACAATCCGAATGAGATCCCAATAAAATCTCGAATGCAACTGATTGTGGATGCAGAAATGTTCTTGGCTTATTCGGAATTTCCCCATTTATATGTCTACCTTCTGGGTTATCTCTCAAGAGAAACTGATCTCGGAGTGGCTCTTCTTGGTCTGGATGCAATCCATCGCTTTACTGACGAATGGAGAGGATCCAAAATTCTCAATCCTCTTCTTCTCTACATCTCCCCGGTCGTTGCTCAATTTGATAAACTTTTGGATACTTCCCAAACCGATCCAGAGGAAGCCGCTCTTTGGCTGGTTGAGCCTACTCGGTAAGGAAAAAACACTTTTTACCATGTGTCTTTAGATTATCCAAGTTGTATCAACTGCGTTGTGTGACGAATCTTCCCAGTTGTGATCAAGATGCCCAAACTCGGAGATGGCTATTGTATAGCTCGTCAGCTAACGAGGATGTTCATCAGCAATCCACGGCTGTTTGTCACTTTCTCTACACGAATAATGCTGATGTTGAAGTGAATTTCCTATTAGATAAAAAATAATAAAAGCACTTGTAGACTGCCCTTCTAGAGTCTCAACTGCGACAACGAGGCTCCTCTTGGACAACATCAGTCCAATTGGCTGCTTGCGCCAAAGAGGACAGAATCGCTCGATTAGCTGCAAAGCAAATCGTCGGAACAAAGAATGCCGCTGTCTATGCTTCTTCTCTTCAATCTGATTTCGGTCTTCATTATAATCGAAGATTCCGTTCAGCCTTTTGGCATCAAATTGGACGTCTGACCGAGAATGAAAGAGTCTTCCTCTTCTCCGCAAATGATACCAGTCCTCAGCCTGTAAGCAAGATTCTTCTCCATTCAGTTAGAACTGAAGATGAATTAAATCAGGTTTAATCTCTTGGATTCAAAACGGATTCAGGTTGTGAAACTTGTTCCCCAATGGAGAGGAGAAATGGCACAGAGAGTGGATTACTTGGAAAGGAAAATGGCTTGGATGGAAAGAATGGAAGGCGGCGTTCTCAAGGATCTTTTCAATGGAGATGCTTTCATCTGACGTGGCTTTAAAAAAACAATCTCAATTCTCGCGGGTCGGGAAAAACGAATCTCAACAACTTGCCCCCTTTCCCTTACTGTGATTTATGGTTCTATTTCACGTGTAAAAATAAAAATTTACTCTGAAAAGACAAAACACAAACAACAAAATCACAACCTTTCAGTGTTTTGTATCGTCAGAATCGTCAGAATCTTCGTATTCATCCTCCTCGTCCTCGTCGCTTCCACTTTCTTCATAGCTGTCGTCATCCTCATCCTCATCTTCGTCATAATTTGTCGTTCCTCCTCCATAACTATAGCTTCCATAGTCTGGGCTTTCGTAATTGTCTTCTTCTCCAATCTGGTGCCTTCCATATGCATGTCTGCGGGCTGAAAAAAATGTCCAATGAGTCCAACCAAAAGAAAACTTACTCGAAACACTATACTCTTTAGTCTCTTTAGTTGGGTAATTGCATTTCGGACAAGGGATGTTCTTAGCCGTCTGAAAGAGCCATGATTTAGTCAGAAATCAGACAAACCTTATCGACTTTGACTCCTTTTCTTTTCGCATGGTCCTCGCAGAAGCATATCTTGCATCTCATGCAGGTGTATTGGCCAAGTTTGTTGCAAGACATACCTATTTTTCTTTAGTCAGAAATGAGGAAAAGTCTTACATTTATAACTCTCGCTATCAAGTTGTTGGCAGGACGCTTGGTGTTCAAAGTGGTCATCTTCACAAAGAAATTTTTGACAGAAAGAACATTTATAAATTCTTCCACCATGCTCCCAAACTCCTCGCTTGCATTCTATGCATTCGGAATCTCGCAATGGGCAGCTACAAGCATGGGTTTGTAGGCATTTTCTGCTGTGGCAAATCGGAGCTTCACAGAAATCACAAATGGCTCCAACTAGGGCGATTCCTAGAAGAATAAGTTGTTTTTAGTGGGAGGAGCATTTACCTGTGACAAATTTACCGGCATGTTTGACTCCCTCCACGCAATCTCCTCCCATACATTTCTGTTTTCCGCATTGAGCACACGAGGGCAGCTTATTGACTGCTTGACAAAAATAGCAAAAAGCTCTGGATTTCTGTTCTCGCTGACACTGGTCGCATTGCTAAAGAATAAGAAAGTAAAAATACTCTTTAGCTCACCATTTGTGTGTTGCATGGTTGATCTCCGAGTTCTCGTTCAGAATTCCGAATTTTTTTCTGGATTTCTTTTTGTTTTTCGGCTTTTTTACGTTGACCCGTCTTCTTCTTCGGCATATTTTACTCTGGAAAGGAACGACTAGAGAAAAATAGTAAAGGGAAATACGCAAAAAAATATTTTAAAAGTCATGCCGGTCTTATGCGGATGAAAAAGACAGACCGAAAAACCATCCGCTTTTTTACTTTCATGCGCTGCAATTTTATTGTCTTCTTGTATAAACCATCAACTTGTTATTTTGTGATTTTAGGGATGTCGTTGGTTGGATTTGTTGGCCTCGGAAATATGGGAGCCCATATGGCCCGAAATCTTATGAAGAGCGGTCACAAATTAATCGTCTTCGATGTCAACAGGAAGGTAGTTGACCAATTCAAGGTGAGTTGAGGTTTTGCACGATTTCCAATCACATTTTTAGGCAGAAGGATGTCAAACAGCAGACCATCCAGCTGATGTCGCAGCTGCTGCCAAGAATATTGTTACCATGCTTCCCAGCAGTCCGCACGTGCGAGAAGTATTCACTGCCGACAATGGCCTTTTAAAGTTAGTTATTTTGCTTTATTTTCAGTCAGGCTTAGAACAATCCAACCCGGCTCTCTCTGCATGGATTCTTCTACTATCGATCAAATTGCTTCCATCGAAGTTGCAGCTCTTTGTCAGCACAAGAATGTGGCATATGTCGATGCTCCTGTTTCGGGAGGCGTCGGAGGTTTGTGTTTGTATTTGTATTTTTATTTATTGATTTTGTAGGAGCACAAGCCGGAACGCTGACATTCATGGTCGGAAGTGGAGAATGTTCAAAGACTTTTGAAAGAGCAAAGCTATTTCTTCAATTTATGGGAAAGAACATTGTTAGTTATATTTTATTATTATTTTACCTTTTAGGTTGATTGTGGCAAAGTCGGAAATGGTCAAGCTGCCAAGATTTGTAACAACATGCTTCTTGGAATAGAAATGATCGGAGTAGCAGAAACCATGAATATGGGCATCAAGTAATGTTATTTTTCTTCGTTTATTTGAATTTTCAGAATGGGTTTGTCTGGAAAACAACTAGCAGCTATTATTAATACCTCTTCGGGACGATGCTGGTCTTCTGACACTTACAACCCAGTCCCAGGAGTTATTGAAGGAATCCCACCAAGCAAAGGATATCAAGGAGGGTTTGGGAGTGCACTTATGGCAAAAGTTAGTCTTTTTTCTCATTTTCAAACCCAAAATAGGATCTATCTCTCGCCCAAAATGCCGCAACTAATGTGCAGGCTCCTACACCTTTGGGCTCACTTGCCCATCAAATTTACCGTCTTCTTGCTCAGCATCCCGACTTTGCTGGAAAAGATTTTGGGGTTGTTTATCAATTTCTCAAGGATCAATCCAAATAATCCATATCTTCTTTTTAGGTACTAACTGGTTTATATCGTTTTACATGGGTTTTTGTGCCATATAGGTCACATTTAAAGCACAATTCAAATAGTTTTATAAATAAATACGTTTTATTCATATTTTACAGCTAGAAATTTTCGTTTTTCGAGTTGTTACCATATTAGGTAGTTTTTTTTTTGTAAATTTTTGTAGATGGCTCTGTATGATTCGGATTCTGAAGATGAATTCAACCCAGGGCCTGGAAAGCCTCTGCCAGCCGTAATTTCAGCTGCACCAGTTCTAAATATTATTAGAGATGAAACACAGCCAAAAGGTTAGTCAATTTTTTTTTGTTTATTCTATTATAGAACCACCTAAAAATGATGGAGCAAAGGATGTTACTATGAAATTTCTTCAAGCGCAGCTTCAGCAAAGAAGAGCCCAGCCGAGTACATTTGTAAATTAATATTTTTTCTTAAAAAGTATTACAGAAAACACATATAAATCCAGTAATTGATTTATCTGCAAGAAATCGTAATGCTCCTAATATGAAACGGGTTGTACCTCCTAAACCTAGACCGATATCTGATATCGCGCCTCTTTCATTTTTACCAAAAGCAGCAGTAGATGAAAGTGTGAGTTAATTTTTTAAAAATAAATTTCAGAATATTTTAGTTTTCAATGTTTGGAGAATATACTGTTAAAAATGAGTATCAGCCAGCTCTTCCAAATGACTATGTTGTACATAAAAAGAAAAAGGAAGAAAGAGAAGCAAGAGAGAAAGTTGCTAAAGAAGTCGCGGAAAGGTTTGTAATTTTTATAATTATAATGTGGCTTTTTAGGCTAGAACGAGAGCACAAAGAAGAAGCAATGAAAAGAGAAAAAGGAGCTGCAATTGCTCCGCCTCAAGCATTGTTAGAAGATCCACCAGCGCCAAAAGAAAAAGAAGAACCAGTTAGCCAATTTTATTTTAAACGTTTTGCCTTTCAGGAATTCAAACAGCCATCATTTTTACCGGCTTTTGGAAAAGGAACATCGCGAGGCCTCGGTGTTGCTGCAAGCATTATGAGCAAATATGGATATAAAGAAGGCTCTGGTTTGGGACGAGACGAGCAGGGCATTAGTACTGCTCTCTCTGTTGAAAAAATGGGCAAAAATACTGGAATAATTAGAGATGAAACTGGTATTACCAATACTCCTGTTCAACCCCTCACTTTTCAAAAACCTGCAAATACTGATATGATCAGTAATTCTTCAAAAATCATCCTCATGACTGCAAGTCACATTCTGACAAATTATTAGGGAACTTTTTAGAATATGGTGGGGGTGGCGGATGTGGAAGATCCTGGCTTGGAAAACGAAATCAAGGAAGAAATGTCGAAATGCGGACAAATAAATAGTGTTATAATTCATAAAGTTCCTGGTGCTCCGGAACAGGAGGCCGTTAGGATATTCGTAGAATTTACAAATAACGCCCAAGCCATCAAAGTAATTCATCTTTTTGTCATAAAAAAATCCTTAATTTCAGGCAAATATTGTAATGAATGGAAGATTTTTTGGTGGCCGGCAAGTTGCTGCTCGCTTCTATAATTATGATGATTTTTCCGCCCAAAACTATGACCGGTGATACATTTTTGATCTCTGTTACGGTGATGATTGTTGGATTTATAAATAATTTGCTACGGAAATTACGAAAACCTTTGCATGTGCTTTTTCTCTGCATGCCTTTTAACTTTTGCTAGCCCTAACAATTCTAGAGTTAACAATGGCAAGGGAGTGTCTTCGTGTGGACCAGGTAGACTCCCATGTTCTTGACGAGGAGTTTCGACAGTTGGCTTTGTCTCAAGTCTTGTCGGGGGTGAACTGAATAATACCTATGTTTCAGCTTGAATCAACTCTCGAAGGCCTTCCAGTTTCTGTCTCTCGTGCCTTGGAGAAAGTAAAGCCAGAAATTGAATTGGCTGTTGATTCTGTTCTTTGGTCGTCTTGTATTTCCCAAGGAGCTTCTCCTGGACAAGTAGAGGAAGATATCGCCTATCCAGATTATACTCGAAAAAGAGTGGCCACCCATTTCGGATTGGCCGTGTTTCTTCCTTATTTGGCAAGAAGAGTTCCCCAATTGGCTAATAAGCCAAGTTGGATAAGAGCTGTAGCCAAGGCTGAAGCTGTTTTCGAGGCGAGATGAACTGTGAACGATAAAAAGGGGATTTAGATCTTTTCAATTCTCCACTACTTGAGATTCCTCCGAAAAGGTGGCCACAGTAATATTGTTGAGCAATTCCTTGGTCTTCGCAATTGGAATAACAATCTGCCTACAATCGGTTCGAGAAGAGTTAGTTCTTCAAAAAATTTCTAGGAACTCTGAACTACGAATCACAAAATCGAGAACTTCTATGGCACGCTTTCCGCGATGCTTTGCTCCTTGGTTACCCCTTTTTCGCTGTGATCCAGCGCTATTGGAAGAAGACTTCAAGAACATTCCAAGCCTCTGAAATGGAGTGCATCTCTTGTGGAAAATTAGCCACAATCCCCGTGAGATGGAGTTGCCATCACACCGCGTGTTATTGGTGTGATACGTCTCGAAGCAAGGAGAAAGGCAGCTGTATGGCATGTGGAACGCCTGGTCCGGCCAAGATTGTCCAAGGAAAGAAGCTTCATTGATTGTAAATAGATAGAAACGAGACAAAGTGCTGTGATAAATATTTACCTCGAGGAAAAGTTCTCTTGACCCTCATGTCTCAGATTTCGGATGTTTAGGACAAAACAGTTGTCCCTCTTGATGCCTCATGGTGCCAGTGTACCTCGAAATTCAATCTGTTAACCAGCTGACCATATTTTCCCCCTTTCAATCACGTGGTTCCTCGAAGAAAATTTATTAATTATCACGCGGATTTCGATAGAACGACAGGCCAAAGAAACCTCGTTTTGTTTGAACAAGAAGCTGGAGGGGAATGTGGCTACCTGGAAGTGTACTTGAAACAGTTGCAACGATAAGAAAAATGACTCTCATCTCTTCCCCCAACTGCCAACTGCTGTTGCACTGCTCAAATACATTTTTTCATACACATCTGCTACATTTAATGAACGTTTTTTTACTCTTTTAAAGGGAAGAGATCTTCAAAACAGATGAAAGTCATTGAACTTTTCTTCCTGCTTTTACGTGCAAACAGGCGCGTGAAATTGATGGCGAAAAACGCATCATCAAAATCTTTCGGCTTGATCCCAGATTTTTCACTTTTACACTTCTGAGCCACAAAAGTCTGCAAAAGAACTGCCGAAGAGAGCAAAGAACTGTCAAAGTTTTCGCAAAGACAATCTGCAAATGAAATTCTTCGAGCTTGAATTTCAAGTCTTCTGCAGTAACTTGTTGGTCATTTGAAACGTGACTCTTTTAAAGTATCATAGCCCAACCTTTTAGTTTTCGTCCTTTCCTCCTGCAGCCATTGCTGAAGTGGCTACCATATAAAGCAGAGCCATGAGGACGGTCAGAATGACCAAGTTCACAATCAGAATGACAGTGTTCTTGTCGAAGTGTTGCTCAGCGGCCTCGACAATCGAAGTCTTTCGGGAGTTGGAGGCCATCTGAAAAGATATTCAACAGGGCTAATGAGAACGAGAGAAAAGCACCTTGTAGACCATTTTGGCAGAGAGGAAACTGAACTGTGGAGATCGCGTGGGATCGCGCAATGTACTTGAGGCTGTTTGCATTCGAGAGCAAGGGGATCTTAGATATCACAAAAGAAAAAAGATTGGACTTTGAGTTGTTTTCGAAGGTCGTGAGTCAGAGAATACTTGACGACAGTTACTTGGAGATTTGGGACAACTGTCTTCACAACAAAATGTGACATCTTTTGAACCTGAAAGTGCCTGTGAACGGCACCTCAGCCGCCTGTGAAAAGGTTGTGTACGTGGAAGAACAGGAGGAACATGTGGCGAGCCGCATAACCATTTTACACTCAAGCAAGGCGTGCATGACACCCATGAACATCCGGGAAGCAAAATTTTGAGTTAAACGGCCGTGCTTATTTATCTCTATCAATATCGGATCTTTGTGAACTCAAGAGAATTTCTTTCTTTCCGAGAAACATCTAGGAGGAGTAAAACGGGTGATCTATGGAATGCCGACTGCTGGCAATTGGAGACAGCTCAACTGCCTCAACTTTGAGGCGGTAGTCGAGGAAAAATGACGACGACGGTCAGTTGGCTATGGGAGGAGCATCTTCCTGATCGATATTAGTTCAAATAACAATTTCTAAATATTACTCCGAAATATAAAAGCTAATTTCCTATAAATATTCATCGCAGAAACCGGTGAGATATGAGAATGAATGCACAGGTATGACCCTAAATGGAGCCTAAAAGACTAGAAACAAGAACATAGAATTATTAACAAAAAAGATGCCTATTGTAGTTTTTGTTGAGCTTCTTCATGAATTCTTTTGGCTGTGCCTTTAGGTAAGTGTCCTATTCGTTCAGCCATTTCAAATAAATTGTCCTGGAGGAAATTCGTAATAGCTTTCCTTCGCTCAGTGACTGTTTCCAAATGTGATACTTTAGAAAGAATTGCTTTAGTGTCGATTGGTTCACCAATGAAAACCTCGACTGTCTAAACTTGAGTTAAGAATTTTAAGATGGGTAAAATTACGTGTCCGAATCTTGGATAGTATGGTGGCTCTATTGGCCAAACACTTGCCATATTATGGCACCAAATTGGTAGAACAATAGGAGGCGTATTTGATTCCATTATAAGTCGTCCAATTCCCCACTTGAAACGAATTGGAACTGGAGTCACTTTCCCTTCCGGGAAAATGTGTACCCATCCGTTGTGATCAAGAACTTCCTTAGAAAAATTCATTCCTTCTTGGTCAATTCCAGCTCCTCTTACACACGGAACACAACGTCCGAGTGAAAATATACTGTAGATTATAGTTATGCAAGAATGACACTAACGTTGTGTGGAACTGCGTGGTAAAGCAGATATTATGTGCAGCAAGAGTATAGCGCCAGCGCCAAATATTTCTGAAGAACTCACGCCATGAAACCATAGCTAAACAACTAGGATATAATGAATGTGCAAACTAACTCCATAAAAGTGGATCATCAATGTTACTCCGGTGATTAGACATTGTTATCAAAGGGCGTGATTTATCTTCTAAAGCAGTAATAAATCGTTGTTTATTGTGGACTATCATTTTATTAAATACTAAATATCGTTATTAGAGAAAAAAGGTCAAGCAACTTACATCTGAAAAAGAGGATCCTTGAAACTGCAGATACAAATCCCATTGTGAAGCATGACTTTATAGTATACAAAAATGTTGGGGCGCGTGGAAATGGCCATGGGAAAGTAAAACGATCCAACGGCTTAGAAGCATCGTAATGTCGACCCGTCATCTTATCTAAAGTATTATAAGGTATTTCCAATTAATGAGGGTACTCGAAGAAAAAACTTATGTACTGAAAAACAGCTTTAAATGGGTAGATTTATTGTTTCAACAAAACAAAATCCTTAAAAGTTCAACAAATAATTCTCAACAATAAACAGAACAGAATTGACTAGAACTCTATGATAACAACAAATTCAACAACATTTTAGACAAAATAAGAAAGGAACAGTCCGGTGAAAAATTTAACCAAAACTATGTGGGTTGCTCACTACATATTCATTTTCTCTTGGCGGCGCAGAAGCCTTAGTGCTTTCTCTGTAAAAAAAAAATTCTATTAAAAATATTGATAAAAACGAACCCTAATTTGTTATTAATATTTTCCCAGTTTAAAAAAGAAGTGTAATCATTTTTCGTTTCAGCTGGCATTCCGTAATCCGCCGGGAGGGTATTAGTTCCTTTAAAAGGTTCAAAAGGATCGAAAGCTTCTACTGCTTCATGATTTGCATTATTATAGCTCTGTCGATTGCCACCTCGACCTCGTCCTCTCCATTCACCTTTACCTCTTTTCCATTCTTGAGGACTAGGGTGCTGATCATGATGTCTTTTTTGAGGAAACATCTGAAAAACTAAAGAAAACAGTTGATTTTCTTACCATTCCAGGTTGACTTCTATTATTATTCTGTATGAAACCTGCTCCACGAAAACCACCTCGTGGTCCACCTCTAAAGTTGCCATGGAATCCGCGACCAGAGCCGCGGCCTCTACGATGAGCACCCTAAAGCATAAATAAAAATTTAATTCAACTCACTTGTGTACTTAGTTGCATATTCCTTTCTTTTTGCAATTTATTCCGTAAATCCTCAGCTTCATTTTCACTCAACGTCTAAAAATGTTAGTTATATATATCAATAAATAAAACTTGCAGTCATTCCTACGCATTCATTACCAATAATTATGATGAATTTTGGATGATCAACAACTACTCTGTTTCTTGTATTTTCTAGAATCGTTTTATCTGCATTAATAACGTAGTATCTGAAATTGATTATAGTACAATAATAGTTTAAAAAAAATAAATACCTCTCTTTTTCAAATCTAGGTACTTTCATAAAAAGCGCGAGTCCTTCAATCCCGATTTCAATGAATTTTTTTAATTTTTCCAAATCTAGATCACTTTCAGACACGACACATCCATACTTTCTAGGTTTAAGAAACTGCTTTAGTACCTGGAAGGTATAAAAAAGCAGCTTTAAAACTAACTGTGCAAATTCGAATTGTTTCTGGGATATTTTGTACTCTATAAGAATAATCGGAAAAAGATCCGTCTTCTTGTTGCCTTCTAAAAATGAAGTCAATGCACCAGAAAATACTATCAGAGAATTGCTCGTGTCTGGAGTTATCTTCTCCTAAAATTCTATTATAAACTAGAATAGAAACAGCATTACCTGTTTCTTTTTCTCCGCTGAAGGATAAGAAAATTCTTCTACGGTATGCATTTGGCAGCAAAAAGCGCTCTACTGCAGAGTTTGCCTAAATTTTTAATTAGAAACTCACTAAAAATAGTTCAAAGTACAATTGTCTGGAAGAAAGTGGACTGACTTTTTTGCTTATCTCACAAAGATTGTAATTTTGTTATCTCTTAAAAATTTCTACTCAGAAAACTAACCGAATTTCTTGTTCCATCTTCATTAATATATTGAGGGAATTGGCGATTTGCCTGTTGATCATTATCCTGGACTGAACTGCTAGCTTCGTCATTATTTTCCCTTTTTTCTATAGTGTAATCTTCCTCTCGATTTTGATATTGTGAGTGAGCTGATTTATGTGCTTCAGGTTCACTGTCATTGTACACCTTTAAAAAGATGTTTAATAAATTTTTTAAAATTACCGTATTATGCATACTGTGCATCCAACCTTGATCTTTAATAGAGGTTCCAGCGTCAAATTGCGACAACTTTTTAAGTGGGTTGAATGGGGGACGAACACCATCACACTAAAAAATATAAAATAAATTCTAAAATATATATACTTTTTGAATTTCCTTGTGGGTATTGATGCAGTTTAAAGAGCAGGTACGAACGTCACATTTTGGACATCGATATTTGTAAGGATTGTCTCTACAAATGAAACAAATATTCTGATTATAGTCTTCAGTCATTTCAGACTTAGCAGAGTTCTAAAATATAGCAATAAGCATGCTTAACAGAAAATAACTAACCAGTTTAGCGATCCTGTTTAAAACATTCTCGGGTGCTTCATCGTCATCTTCATTATAATCTTGGTCATCCTGTTCTTCTTGTTCTAGCTCTATAAAGTAGCTATATTTACACTAAAACAAAATCACCTTCATTCGTTATTGGAATGTAGCCTTCAGATGCTTCATTTGCGGAATCGTCCGTTATTTCGCCTTCTTCCACGTTTTCTAAAAAAATAATTTTGCCAAGACAATATCTTACCTCTGCATTTGCCATCTTCACTGTCCATCGATTTTCTTGTGTTGTATTGCCAATTGAGCACTAAATTGGTCTAATAAAATGGTTTGAAGAAGCAAATGAAAATTTTTTCCGTTGGAATGAAAATATCAATCAATGAAGTTTAAAAAGCAAAAAATAAAGCATTTTATGTTCACTCGAAAAATATCAAATGGAACAAGGAAATGTGGAAAAGTAAGGAGAAAGGTCTCGAAGAGAGAGAAAGGAACATAAACTGAATCAAAATTAGAGCTCAACTGCTATTTCTTCTGATAAGCTGTTTCTGCTATGTTAAAGCTGCAATTTTTTAAATTTTTCCTTTGAAAACACACTTTTTATCTATAATGTCGTATATCGTAGCAACAATTTATAACAGTAATCATTATTTTCTAGTTTAGTTTGTGTCCCGTTTGATTCTGTGTGATACTGATAAACTACTAATTATGGACTTCTACTACTCGACTCGACCGAATGGAAATAGTCGCTTCATGAATCCATTATTGACAGATGGATGGGTTAGCTAGCCATTGTTTTATTTTATTGTTCTATTTTTAAGAGAAACTACTCCAATATCCCACCTCCACCAACCAAGCAGCTTCTGAAGTTAAAAAAGCAAAGTGCTCCTAAAGAAATGCTACAGTACTGCGGAACGACTAGAGCCAATCATACTGTTGATTGTGCTGACAGTGGGATTCACAGCTACAAGTACTCTTCTGACATGTCCGAAGTTAGTTCGATTCAGATCTATTAGTTTTAGGCATACTCAGACAGCTTTGATAAAATCAGCTTGGGAAGTGATTCTTCAGTTGGCAACAAAAGCAACCATTCTGTAAGTTTTCTTAATCAATGTTATATATTTCTTTTAGTTGGATCATTGTGAAATTTGTTACTTTACTGAATGCGCTCGTCGCGACATGATTGGAAAGCAGCGTCCGTACACCAATGACTGGAATGGTGTCTGGAGTGGACATTCTCGTGAAATGTAAGTTCCAACCATTATTTACACTTATTTTTAGGTGTCCTCTGGTCTATTTCAATGCCTGTATGTGCGGATCCACCAGTGTTAGACGCAAGAATAAGTTCAATACTTTCTACCCCTGAGTCTAATCTCTTACTGGAACGTTTGACCTTGGCAAAGTTTAAATTTTGTTGTTCTTCTGTGAATTCTTAGTTTTACTTTTTTGCTACGTTTTGTTATGCTGACTAAGCTCTTAGTCTAATAAATTTTGTTTTCTTATTTCTGTATAAGTGACTACTCAGTTGGGGGTTCGATGTGAAAAATTGAAACATCTTCCCTTGGATAAGATAAAGAACACAATAGGAAAGCGTCTTCGTAACATTTTATCCTATAAAAACTGCTATATTTATCACAGCGGCTAGCCCGAAGATAATCATGAATATCGTATGAAGGTGAATCATCAAAAATCTTCGAACAATTCCCCATCTAAACATCTAGAGTACAATTTTCAAACTCCTACTTTTCACAGCCTTTTCTACCTTGTTTTGTATTGGCTTTTCCTGTAAGCATTACGGTGATCACACAAAGCGTAATCAGCGCCAAATTTGCAAGAAGATAAATGGCTAAAACTCTGAACTGAATCGCTCTATTTCTCTCAACTCACAAAGTTTATCTGTTTCATTACTTTTTGGCATATCCTGAAACAACATCTTTCCATAGAAGACAAACTACCTGGGTGACCATCTGAAAATACGAATCTCAACGGTATTAAGCTATACAAAATACCTGAAGAACAAACATCATAGCCAAAATTGCGGCAAATCCAAGATTTAACTAAACTTTTTAAAATAGATCTTCTATAACTAACATTATCCATATAGAATTCGGCCTCAATTCTTCTCCAAAATAAGCCTGTTATGCAAAGAATTGTCAGCACAAATGATGGAATAATCATAAGCATCACATAATAAGTAGGACTCCTCTTCAGATAAAACGTCACGTAAGCTATGTCGAATGGCCTTCCTAGACTTCCAATGTAATCAGTATAATCCGTTGAAATATTGGTATAAGCCCACTCGCCGTTTCCCTAAACCATTTCATGAATGAATTGAAATCTTGCCGATATATTCATCGAGGCCATTACTTCGCCCCCAATCAATACTCGAATTGGCATTTCAGTCTGGGGAAAGCTGAAACTCGTCAGCTTCAAATCGCAGTGTTGTGTATCAAAAGGAAACTTTTTCAGCTAAACGATCCAAGTCATTGGAGAAAGGGGGAACTACATGAAGTCGACAAATTAATTCAACATAAACGGTTTTGTAGAAACCAATCGATCCATTAGAAGAAATCTGAAGATTGATTTACTCTTTGAAGAAACCTACTCCTACAAATTGCTGCTCCTCGGGTAAAATGTCATCAAAAGTTAAACTGAGATCATACTGTTCTGTAACGAAAGCTAACTCACACATCGTACGGGAGGGCATCGGGTATCCATACCGTCTCTTTGTTCATAATGGCAATATATTGGATTCCATCATAGTGAGAAGGATCCCAAATTAGACGAGGATCAATCCATTCCTGATGCATTTGCTTTAAAAATTAATTGAACTCACGTAATAGAAGTCGAGGACCATGGATACAGTTTGTTTTGCTTGGTCCTAAAATGGGTTATCAACATGGGCTCGATTACCACTAGGAGTAGTTTACAGTACATAAGAGTTATATTAACTTGGAGAGGGTATTTTGGTAGATGATTCATATCTGTGGGATTTTAGCTTTTGAATCTGAATTTACCTGAAAGATAGAGGGCTGGAAGGACTCTTTTATAGCCATCAAAAAGATCATCTATGAGGCGATTGTTGATATCGAAATAGTCCTTTAGAATTTCCTTGGCCGTGAAATCTACTTTTTTTTTCTTCATCTAACCAAAAATCCTACTTTTTGAGTTGGTGATATTTACATCCGATGAAGCGATTTTAAAATAAAACAATAGGGGAAAGTACCAATAGAACATTTGTCTAATCTCGTGGCTGAAATTTGATCTAATCGGCCAACAGAGAGGTGAAGTATGGTTTCATTTGAAGTCATTCTACCCGACTCTTTCCTTTTATTTCAACTCATCAATACAACAAAATTTATCACCGAAGTTGCACAGAAAAGAACGAGTAGAACCATATGCAAATAGTTGAGGAAGAATTCAACGAATAAACCAAATCTGGAAGATACCGTATCTCTCCTAATAGAAGCCTCTCCTGCAACGGGGAAGCTTCAGAAATACGGTACCTTGAATTTGGAACTCCCATTCTTTTCTTTTTGTTCTGCTTTGTGTTGGTCTTTCCCATTATCATGACGCAACAACTTGCTACCGTAATCAAGCCCAAGTTGACCATTAGAAATATCGCTAAAATTTGCTCTGGCTGTTCTTCTTACTTACACAATTTGTCAGTCTCGTTAATTTTGGGCATATCTTGCGTAACCATCTGAAGCAGAGACTTTTAGAAATTCTCAGATTACCTGAAGAACAAACATCATAGCCAAAATTGCAGCGAATCCCAAATTTAGCTGAAACATTCTTACTCTTTACTCTTCAACTTACACCATCGATGTAATTTTCACCAATTTTCTCCCAAAATAAGCCGATGACAGAGAGGATAGTCAAAATGAAGGAGGGGACGATGATCAAAACAATATAATAATTTGTGCTTCTTTTCAGTTTGAACATAAAAACTGGTGTAGAGTAGGAAAAACCACTCGTCTCGATAAACTCTTGATTCTCAGCTGTCAAGTTCAACAATTCCCACTCTCCATTTCCCTGGAAATTCTTCTTCAATTGTTAATGTCTTACAGAATTTGGAATATCTATAGTAGTATCTTTTCCAACAAGACCTTGTATTGGCATATCTGAGTTTTGATAGTTAAAGGAGCCCAGCGAGAGATTACAGATTTGAGTGTCGAAGGGGAAATGTTTCAGCTAAATATCTTCCTCTTTCGTGAAATAAACTCGCCATCAATTTACAGATGAACTCAACAACTGTCGACCGATAGTAGGTGACGGTACCATTGGCAAAAATCTAAAGGATTCTGAAAAAAGGACGAAATCCCACATTAACTGTTTGCATATCTTCAGGTTGACAATCTACGAAAGAAATTCTGAAATATTTTCCTTCCGGTCTACAGTATAATTCTCACGTATCAAACGGCAAGCAGTCAGGTATCCAAATTGAGTCCTTCTTAACTAGTGCCAATGAACCTATTCCACTATATTCGCTTGGTTCCCAGACCAACAAAGGTTTTACAAAATAAATAAAAATATGGCTACCAGTCTCGGGTCTGTCCAGGCGTTAAAAAAATCAAGTATCATTGTGGCTGTTTGTCGGATTTGATTCTAAACGAGCTTTTCAAAGGGAAAAGAACTTTCTACAATTTCTAAGACTCTACAGTACTGTAGAGTTGTATTCAATTGGAGAGGAGCTGGAGCATATCTGAACCTTCCTAAATGACTAACCGAGTACGGTTTTTTTAAAACTTTTACCAGACAAAAATAAGGCAGGAAGTTGTCTTTTATATTGGGCGAAAAGGTCATCATAAAGTCGATTATTCTCAGCAAAATATTCTTCCTTTGTAAGACTCGTGCTATTGAAAGAATAAGCTATTTGAACAAAGAGGAAGAGGAACATTTTGCAAATGTAGTGGGGGAGACATCCGAAGACAAATGTAAACAGAGAGAGACCAATGAAACACTTTTTTAATTCAACTAACGAGCACAATAAAATTAACCAAACTCGCTATACAAAACAATATCATCAAGAAGAAATGGAGATTTTTCACAATGAAGTTGACTGCCCTCTTTGATCTAAAACTAAGTAAGGAAAATGACAGAATACTTTTGAGATTTGTACAGTTTAGAAGATTTTCCCAGGGCAACGCCGACACTGCTAGCCAATGTTATTAAAGCCAAATTGACCAGTATATAGACAGCTGAAATTTTTTTTTCCTTTTTTTTGCCGACAGACATAGACTGTCGGTTTTATCGATTTTTGGAATATCTTGAGAGACAAGCTGATGGACGAACATCATGGCCAAAATGGAAGTCAATCCGAGATTCAACTAAAGTATTCTTTTCTCCTTAATCAACCTCTCACATGATCCATGTAATTTTCGTTATTCGATCGTTCCCAAAAGAGTCCGATTATTGTGAGAATCGTCAAAATAAATGATGGAACGATCATTAACATCACATAGTAGGTTGTACTTCTTTTGAGAGTAAATTTAAAAATTGGATTTGAGAAGACATTTTTGGAAGACCCAGTGAATTCTGCTGTTGTTACCGAGATGTTTAAAACGCTCCATTCACCGTTTCCCTGGAATGTCATTCTCGGCTGTTCAGTGGAACAAACCGCCATCTCTATGTCTTCAGACTCAATTCGAATGTTTCCAAAAACGGGCATCTCATTCACTGGAAAACTTGTAGAACTGAACTCCAAGCTGCAGTGTTGAGTATCAAAAGGAAAATTTGTTAGCTATAGAGTGTGTAAATAGGAAAACTCATACCTTTAGTCTACAAATAAATTCGATAACTTTTGAGGAATAGTAGGCGACAGCGCCGTTACTTTTAATCTAAATTGAGAAGTACTGTAACCTCATTTCATCTCACTCCGATAAACTGTTGATCCTCGTTCAGCACATCCATGTAAGAAATTCTATTTTTTGTATTAAGAGAACCCTCTCACTCACATATCAAACGGTGCACAATCGGGTATCCAGATCGTATCTTTTTTAGCGATATAAATCATTTTCAGTCCATTATAATCAGAAGCATTCCATACTAGTCTGGGATCTGTCCACTCAAAAGAGAAGTCTAAAATCATAGAAATACTCTGCTTAGCTTGATCCTAAAGAAAATTTTTTAAAAAATTCCCTAAGCTCTTACAATTTGGAGGAATTTACCATAAACTATGCTTATAGTTAGAGGAAGTTGTTTTGCTGGTAAACCACTTCTATCTAAGATAGATTTTGTAGTTATTTTCTTCAGATTACCCGTCACATAAATGGCTGGAATTTGTCTTCTATAGTTGTCTAACAGGTTGTCAAAAAGGCGTGTGTACACAATAAAATAGTCGTCGAAATTGTATTCTTCAACATCTTCAAAAAAAAAAAATGAGAAAAGGACTTCTACAAACCTGTAGTATTTTGACTGAAACCTAAGGAAAAGAATGTTGAAAAAAGAACCACGTGGCTCATAGGTGACATAATGACCCTGGCTGGGACCAAATAGACCGAAGGGGTTGAAGATTTAATGTTTGGTGTTGACTCACTTCAATTGAACAGGACTTAAATTTCACTCACGTAGATGTTTCTTGTTCTTCTATTCCTGGTTTCCTTCACAACTTCTCAAAACTCTTCCCTTCTCAGTAAGTTTCTTGGCAGCTTCTAGCTACTGTTCAGATCCAAATAACGACTACGTGTTGGATAATTATTTCCATATAAACGCAAAACTGATCCACGATGTCTTTAAGAATTACAAAAGAGAACTGCCAGCAATCTATTTGGCTGTTTCCAATGGTCTTCCCAAGAGACCTTTGCCAGTTTTGATAACTCTCAAATACTGTAAACTCCTCGCAATAGTTGGTCTCTTTTCTCTCAAAATGTGACTTCTAGGACCAAGCCAAACAAAGCATTTTTATGGTTATTGACTTCATATACGTGAGCAAATATCTCTTAGACTGAATTGTTTAGGATTGGGTTGATGTTCGACTCAGATGGAATACTTCCGAATATAATGAGATTGAGGCCATTTCAATTTCAAAGAAAAACTCTGTCTGGCTGCCGGATGCACTTCCCTTTGATTTGTAGGAAATATTGTTTTGAAAGAAAACTTCCTTCAGATTGTCATACGAAGTAACTATCCCAGAATACCAGCAATACGCCAATGTGAGACTATAGAGATCTCTTTTAGTAAGTTCCAGATAAATTACACTGGAAGTGTCAATTATTATACAACATTTTCCATCGAATTCATTTGCAAATTCAAGGTATGCCTCCATCCAATTCGAAAGTTTTTAGCTTTCTTCTTTCCCTTTTGACACACAGATTTGTGATTTGAAGATGAGCTCTTTTAACTTTGCGTTGAGCGAAATGCCTTTGAGAGGAGTTCTCGCAAGCGATCTTACTATCGAAAATTTGATTGTAAACGCAGCAAAAAACCTTACCGAGTTCCTAGGGAAATGGCGAGTGGAGTGTACTCAATATTTCAACAAAATCAGTCCTCATAGCCTCCAACGATGAGCATCGAGCTTATAATAATATCTACTTTCGATTCGTGTTAAAACGAAATGCCACCTATTATATCGTGCTGATGATAATTCCCTCGTTCATTCTGACTTTCCTAGCGATAATTGGTCTTTTTTGGGAACAGATTGATCTAAAATACTACATGCAGCACGTAAGATTTCAATTCTTTCTAACCCCATGCTATTCAGCTGAACCTTGGGTTTGCTGCAATTTTATCAATGATGCTGGTGTTGCAACTAGTCACGCAGGTATTCATCGACGCTAGACAATTGATTCTTTCAGGATATGCCAAAGATCAACGAGACGGATAGTTTGTGTTTGTTTCTTTTCATTTGGGGAGACAAAAATAACTTCAGCCACCTATCTCATGACAAATTTGGCTCTCATAACAGCAGCTAGCATCGTTGTGCTAATTATTGGAAAGTTCAAAATAAATAAACATTATCCAATAAAGGAATCGTAAGTCTTGTTTCATTTCAAACTATCAGTTCAGTTGGGGTAAGTTTCGGGTTTTCCTGATCTGTCGATTCCATACAATTGTGATGATCCTCTTCAGTGTCGCAGCAATTGTCAATCTGATTGTTATTTTGCAATAAATCGTTCTCGATGAAGAAAGAATCAAACTACATCATGAATCATATTCCTCGAACAAGCCATAATCAAATTTTATCGGACCACAATTGTCTCGCCTCCCAGGATCCTATTTGTTCCGTTTATAACATGCTCATTGCTTTTTTATTTTTAAATTTCCTTCTTACATTCTGTGAAAAGTTGGCAGAACTTCCTCTGAGTAAGCTTCTTGCCCATCTGCCCATCTAATATATTAGATCCAAATGATCAATCTGTAATTGATAATTACTTCACAATAAGCAATCGATTGATCAGCGACATTTTTAAGGACTATCGAAGGGAGATTCCGGCTCTTTTCCTTTCAGGTTTAAAGGGTTGTTGAGGAAACGTTGATTCCAGATAGAAATCATTTGCCAATTGTTCCTCTCCAAGTAAATGTGACTCTGATGTACTGTAAAGTTCTCAAAATAGTAATTCCCTTACTCATCCTTTTAGAAGTTTTAGGATCAAGCCAAACAAAGCGCTCTGATGATTTTCGACTTCAACTACGTGAGATATTTTCAATCAAAGGGATTCTTTAGGATTGGGTCGATCCTCGTCTAAAATGGAATCCATCAACTTATAGTGGAATGGAAGTGATCTCTGTTATGAAAAAAGACACGGTCTGGGTCCCGGACGCCTTACCGTATGATGTACTTTCTTTCACCGAAACTCTGCCGGAAGATCAGAAGTTTGTAAATGTGAGTCAAATTGAGATGAGGAAAGAGATGGTTAGATTCGATACACAGGGAAAATAAATTATTATTCATCAGCTGTTGTCGAATTTATCTGTCGACTAAAGGTAATTTTGAAACTATTCGAAACTCCTTTCAGTTGGGAAATTTCCCCTTCGATACGCAGATTTGTGAGATGAAATTTAGTTCTTTCAATTTTCCTCTGACTGAAATGCCAGTCAAAGGCTTTGTCGATCGAACAGTCTTGGAAGAACTCAGCGGAGCCGTAAGACTTTGATACTTTTTGGACTCAAAAATTAATAGAGTAGTGGTGAATGGACTGTCTTGAATATAACAGCAGATTATTCGGAATATACTGGAATGGAAGGACGCAATTTTTCCATAGCTTTATTTCGAATGAGTTTGAAGAGGAGCCCTACGTACTATGTGATGCTAATGATTGTTCCCTCCTTTATTCTGACATTACTTTGCATTATAGGCCTCTTCTGGTCAAAAATACACGAAGAAAGTTATATGGACAATGTAAGAACCGCTCGAAGAACTCAAAAAGTTTAGCTCAATCTTGGGTTCGCAGCTATCCTTGCGTTGGTCTTCGTTCTTCAAGGTCTAACTATAGAGCTGCCCAAAATAAATGAGACTGACAGCTTATGTAAGATTCTCTATAGGCCAATCATCTATTCAGCTGCATATTTGCTCGTCAATTTGGCGGTTCTTACCATTTCAATAATTGTTGTAATGCTGATGGGAAAGTCAAATGAAAAGAATCCAACGAGGGAAAATGAAAGGTTGGGTAATTTAATAAGATTTCATGAAAAGATTCAGAAAATCGACGGTTTATCTATTTCTATGCAACCGCCTCAACATTATAATGATGGTTCTATTCTGCGCAATTGCTGTGATAAACTTTGTAATTCTCCTAGAAGACTAGATATCTCTTTTGAATTCTAGAAATAACCAATTAAATTTGAACCTTTCTCAAAGGAATATTTATATCATCAAAATGACGAAATTAACAATTGAAATAAAGGCAAACAAGATCATAAATAATATGTGCATCCTCAACATTATAAAGCGTTGGAACTTTCCCCGTCTATAAAAAAGATCTCATGAAATAATAATACCGAACTCACGTTTCAATTTCTTTAAACTTTGCTCTTGAAGACTTTCCCATAAGTAAAACAATACAGCTACATATTGTGATGATGGCCAAGTTGACTATGAGGTAGATTGCTGGCAATTTGTTTCATTTGTGCAGAAGTAAACCTACAAAGTTTGTCAGTGTCGTTGATTTTCGGCATATCTTGAGTTGCCATCTGAAATCCGTTATTTATTTTCCTCTTTTACGGACATCTCAGCCGACTTTAGTGTATTGATAAGTTCTATAAAATTACCTGAAGGACGAACATCATGGCCAAAATAGCGGTGAAGCCGAGATTCAACTAAACTGTTTTTTGACTGAATCCAAGATCTTACATTTTCCATATAACTTTCTTGATCAACTCTCGTCCAGAAAAGGCCAATCACACAGAGTAAAGTCAGAATAAATGATGGCACAATCATGAGAACGATGTAATAAGTTCGACTTCTTTTCAATGTGAAATGAAAGATTGGAATCGAATAGTTTCCAGTAAAAGATTCTATTTCTGTATACTCATACGTCACATCCGTTAGCGACCATTCGCCATTGCTCTAAATGGAAACATGTACATTTCTCAAAATTCGTACAGAATTGGAGACTGAAGAATGAACATCTTTCGTGATGTATCCAGCAATAGGCATCTCACTCGCTGGGAAATTAAACGAACTTAACTTTAGATCGCATTTTTGAGTGTCGAAGGGAAAATGTTTCAGCTAAACGGGGTTGATTTCTGTCTGCTAGTTAAACTCACATTCAGTCTACAAATAAACTCGATTACTGTAGTCTCATAATAGCTAACATGACCATTGTTTTCGATCTAAAAACCTCCGATAAGTGGACCCTCGAGGGGTGAAAATCTTTGAACTCAATAAATTTCAAGCGTCTCGAATTACCAATGGGACACAAAATACTCACGTTGACAAATTGCTGGTCGTCAGGCAACGTGTTGGTGAACTCCAAACTGCAGATTTTAAAAGAGAGATGGGAAAGACGCTTACATATCAAACGGGAGAGCATCCGGCAACCAGACTGTGTCGATTTTTGAGACAGAAATCAATTTTATTCCGTTATATTTGGCTGGATCCCATTTCAAACGAGGGTCGATCCAATCCTTAGAGATTCTCTTTTTGGCGGAAATATCTCAACTTACATAATAGAAGTCGATTATCATAGACGCCGTTTGTTTAGCTTGATCCTAGAAGAAATCTTTGGAAGGAAAGTGGCTTACTATTGCGAGAACTTTCACATACATAAGAGTTGTATTTATCTGAAGTGGCCTCCATTCCAGACGATTTTTATCTAAACAAATATATTTTTGAACAGGTCTGGTCACCTGAAAGATAAAGGGCCGGCAATTTTATATTGTAGTCTTTGAAGATGTCGGTTATTATCTTATTATTTATATCGAAATAGTTGTCCAAAACATATGTGGCATCTATAATTTTAGAGTTAGTAAGAGGTAGATTTTACTCGAAAGTTCAATGAAATCAGCAGATACTATAACAAGCTGCAATAGGAGCCAACCGCCTGCCAGAAGCACAACGCACATTAGAATGAGGCGGGGGTGCTACCCATCTCGTCAGACAAAGACAAACAATTTCATCTTTTGGATCATCTGTGGTGTTAGTTGGATAAAAATAGTTTTTGAATCATTTGGGAATGGGCTTATGAGAGTCTTCTCACGTGCCGTATAAACTTTCTCAGAGAAGAAAACTCCAGGGGGATGTTCGAACTCATTCCGTGATTCTCCACAAGTCTCTCTCTCTCTCAAAAACATTTTATATAGGTCGTAATGCTTCTAGAAATGCATACTTTGGCCGCTCCTTCCTTCATCGTTATGGTCGTTTATGGAGCAATTTCTCTGCCTATTTATCTTCTGACAGTCATCGCAATCTTGGATACAAAATGTCGGAAAGGTTCTTTCTTCCGCATCTACATCCTCATGGCCATTGTCGTTAGTTTTTGCCTCATTTCTTCCCTAATAATCCAATCCAGAACATTGTGGCTTATCTGAATAAATTTCTCATTATAAGACTGCCTCTCTTCACTTGTGGCCAATGCGGATTGGCACCTCTCTTCCAAAATACAAGCTATTGGTGGCTGGAATCTTCGCTCTTCATTCACTGGCAGATAATGCAGCTTCAGCTCATCCTTTCTGTCACCATTGCATCTGACAGATTTATTGTTATTGTGCTGAGTGGAAGTATATCGACGGTATGGGAAATATTTTAAGAAAAAAAAGCTAATTTAGTTCTGGCGGACGAATTATAAATATTTTCTGGGAATTGTTTTCGCGGCTCCGTTCATTTTTACATGGCCTCTTCTCACCTCAGAATCCAAGTACATCTATCTCCCGGCTGGAGACAATTTCCGTGTTGAACCAACCACAGCGGACCTCGAATGGCAATACGACTGTCTAATAGCCGTACAAATGGTCTCAGCGATCTCAAATATCTTCCTCAATTTTGGTGTTTTGGTCTATTTCTGCCTGGGAAAGCTAAAACTACAAGGAGCTCAACACAGCACGGAAATGAAATTATTCATCAACAGTGTAGTCGAGGCTGCCACTCAAATAACTACCACAATTTTGACGGTATTTGGCTCGTTTGGCTTGAGATCTTTTTTTTGCAGCTCTATCAGCGATTATTCATCTCATCCGATGCTGTAAGCTATGATCAATCCCGAGTAGTTGTCCTATTTGCTCTCGATGCGATGACACTTCTCCCACCCTTCGTACTGCTCATTACCTGTCAAGAAGTACGTCATTGGATGTTCTTTACTTTCATGAAAAGGAAAGATTCTCAAGTTCGATCAGAGTTCGTTCGTGAGAGGACAGGAAGTGCTTCTTGATATATCGTTTGTTATTCTGTGCAGTTGTAGTTCTTGAATAAATTCCTCATAAACAATTATGGACTCCGCGCGCAAAAGGTGTGACGTTCTTTGAAACATAAGGATTGGACCAAACTTCCTGTTTATCCTCGAGTTGCAAAGATTACCATATAGCTAATCTCATAGTTGAGAAGTTCCGCATTCACTGTGCCAGACATCTTTTTTGTGCTTCGAAAGTCATGCGAGATGATGAGTTGAACCTCGATCCTCACAGATATCCTAAGCAGCACGCTGCATCGACGGCCGTTTATGTCCGGCCCCTTTGAAATAGCCACCAAATCACGGGCTTTGCTTTCGATTTTTCTCTCTCAATCTCTCAAAACTCCGTCTAATTACATTCTCTTCAGCACGCCACCTGCCCTCAGAAATATATTCCTAGTAAAAATGGTAATCGACTTGATGGAGGAGCAAATCATCCAGAATCTCTCGTGGTTTGTCTTGCCAGAAAAGATCAGTTCAGCTGGCGGAAGAGCCATCAGGTAAGAACTCTCTTCCTCTCAATCTGTCTCTTAGAGTTTCCTCCTCACAGATCACATTAGGCAGCCGAAGCTCGCTAACCATAGGTCAGAGCTATTCCGGCGGCTATTATTTCTATCAAAATGTCCGGGATTATCCACGGACTGAATGGGCCTGGTGAGTCGAGAATTGGACACCCAGGGAAAGTTCCTTTCAGGCTTCTATTATTCGGTTTTGTTTTAGTCGTCGTTTTAATTATTGTAGCTATTGTTGGAGTCCAAAATGTAAGTTCGCTAATCGAACAAAACCTATTGGCTTGGTAGTGCTGTGTTTATGAAAATGAGGAGGAAGAAAGTGTCATGTCGTCAGAAGAAAATGAAGAAGATGAATTCGAGATGGAGGAATGTGGACCGCCGAAGCCGAGAATAATCGAAACTCCGAATATAACGACGTATAGTACAGCTGACACTGTCGAATTATTCATATGAAACTCTCACAGGTGTTTTTTTTCTGGAGGAAATAGCCCGTAAAATCGACACATTCATGTCCATTTAATTGGCGTATATTCACTTATATTCATTCCCTCTCACATGTACAGCTTTTCAAAAGAATTCCTACGGTTTTCAACCCTTCGCTGGGTTACAAGTATCTATAATAGAGGGGCTTGGCTGAGAACAAATGATTATCGGCTGTGGACGAGGTTTCATATCGTTCGGATCAACTGCTGAAATTCACATCCCCATGCTGTTGCAAATTACAATATTAGGAGGCATTGTGACTATTCCACAAGCGCCGCCAAGGAGAAAATTGCGAGTATTTTGCAAGGATATTGTCACGTTGAAGGGTCCTGGCGCAACAGCAGCTCCATTGGAAATACATTGAATATTTGGGATTACGCAATTATTTGTATCCATAGTATAAGTAATCTAAGCTTTTGAGTTGACCCCATTGATTGCTGTCGTGTTGCCTTGTGTCAAATTCTTCACACATGGGCTACAACCTGAATGACATTTTATTGGAGGGAGAACAAGCTCTAACCTCCAGAAAGAGTCGTAGTTGTGGTTGTTGGTTGAATTCTATAACTTTCTTTACGATAACATAATAAAGGAAACTGACTGACTTGTGGCAATACAACTTGCGGCTATCCAAAAAAGAAGAACAAGCGAGATAACGGAAAATATATTTGAAAGATGATTGAAAGTGACCATAAAGTGGAGATCTCTTCGCTGCACTTTCTCTACTTTTATACGACTTGTTCGCCTCGGGAAACAAAGCTCTCATTACAGTGATTTTACGATTTCGTAATTGTGAGACTCTCGTATTTCCATTACGGACTGGTTTCCGAGCTTATCCTTTCTTGCGATAATTTCGAAGGATCGAATCTCGCCGCCAGCTACGTAACTTCCGACAAAAAAAACAAGTCTTCCATTATTTATTACTTTTTAGAAATTGGCTATCCGGCCATCGGACAGCCGTTATTTCCGTTAAGATCTTGTTCGCATCTGATCATCGGATTGTTTGGGTCTCCGATCCCCACATAGCCTTGTTCTTTCCTCAAATCCACCCAATTTCCATTTCGGCAAGCAAGGATAGCAGGAAGTGTCGCAGTAGCACAACCCGACCCAACAGCATTCGCGCTGTTATCATCCTGAAGCAAAGTTATCACAAAAAATAAGTGAAACATACACTGAAATAGATTGTGTTCCTCAGATTTCCCGTATTATCTGGACCGCTACAGGTGATTGTTGGAATCAAACATCCAGCGGCGTCCATTGCAAATGTGTAAGCCAATGTTGCCTTGGTTGCGCCGGCGAAGACGTCTTGAATTTGGACGAACATTTTTGGACAGTTGTTGCACGCTGAAGAGATTCTTTCTCGGACAATCTGAATCTACAACTAGCCCACGGTTGTTGTCGTCGTCGTAGAGGTTGAAGTTGAGGTTGAGGTTGAGGTTGAGGTTGAGGTTGAGGTTGAGGCTGAGGTTGAAGTAGAAGCTGATACTGTAGTTGCGGCCTCTGTAGTCATGGTGATTGGCGATACAGTTCTGGAGGAGTTTCCCTTTTAAACGAACACTTACGGACTTGTGGAAATGCACGCATCCGATGAAAAAACATACACTAAGGAAAAAAATATCACTAGCATGCGCGCAGACTTTTATGCGGAGATAGGGGCTACCGCCTTTTATACGAATTCTATCTCGACCGCCATCAACAAAACAGCTAATTGATCTTTTCGTAGTTTTAATGCACGGACTACGTTTAGAAGAGAACGAGATCTCGAGAGCGACAATGGAACACGCTTTATCACTTAAACGTAGCTTAATACGTTGACGACCAAGCACATTTTGGCGTTTTTGGCCGTGTAGGACCACAGCATTTTTTCACTTATGTAAAGTGTGACCCACTCGTGGGTCACACGGTCGCCAACGTGTTAATGGTCTTTCTTTCCTTCATTTTCATAATTCATTGGTTCATTCATGGGCCTGATTGTAAGGTAAGACATGATCATTCGATCGAAAGGTGTTCTCTCAGAGTTTTTATAGCGATTAATTCCTTGACCTGGTTTCTTTGAAAACAGGAGATCCCATCAAGTTTGCCTACTTCCTGTAGTTTTTTAAATTTATTTTTCAAGAATAATTTCATCGGAACAGTTTCAGCTGTCTATAGGCGTCACACGATAGGACATACGAGAATCAAAAATGTCAATTATTGCTTTTCTTCTTCTTTGGGAATCTCCAAAACACAGTAATCCTTCTCCAATCCTTCGAGAACAGTGAGAGCCTTGTCTTGGTAGACCTTTGGCTTGTAGGTCACTTTGACTTCATGGCTCTTGTAGTATCGAGCCCAGGCCTTCTTCTGCTGTCTATCGTAGTCTTTATCCAAGCACTAAGAGAGATGGAGAGATAAGGAAAAACTTACATAAAGTAGACAATAGAAACAACCACCGATCAACCCGGAAAGTGTACAAAGAATCAGAATAATGAGACTGAAAGCGTTTGGTTAAAAAGGAAGGGAAAACTTACATAACTTCGAAGATGGATGGGTCTGTACTGTAAGCTTTCAGCCAATCTTTAGCTTGAGGTAGGACGTACATTTATGCAGAGAGTAAAAGAGAAAAGTCTAAACGACAGGTGAACTAGAGAATGATATTGGATCAGCGAGAAAAACGGCAATTCTTCGAACAAATTTATTCAGTTATTGAATTTGAAGAAAGGAAGTCGCTCGTTAAAGGTCATTGATAGAAAAATTGTTCTCCATTGCCTCCTCCTCGAATCTATTGCACTGAAGCTCAAATGAAAAGTTGAAACAAAATTCAAACCTGTATTAAACACCAAAAAACAAAAATACAAATAACAAAGAGGATGACTAAGGCGAGGAAGAGAGATCTAAAACAGCTGGTTTTAAGTCCAGAAAACCTACACGTAGACGACTTGATCCGTAGTGTTGACCTTTTGACTAAATACACTCATAGAAGACGGGAAAGAGACTTCTTTGGAAAGAAATCATCAATCACGGGCCGTTAATCACCTGTCGTTGATCATAGAGAGCAAGGAGCGTTCATCCTTTCAAAAAGCCATCAGTTCATCAGACCACTTGCTCCCCAACTACAGGCAAGAGACTTTTTATTTGGAAAAGTTAAAACAAAGATGAAATAGAGACCACATAGAAAAGACAAAAAAGTTGATCGGATTGAATGACCTTGATCTCGGGTCAAAAAAGAATCAAACCGCAACCAGTTTGGAAACAACTCTGTTCAGCTTTTTCTTCTTCACAAATTGTTATCCTTTTTTGTTGAGTCGAAATGTACATCTGGCTCCATCTCGTGGGCTTGTTCATCAGCTTTTCTTTTGGCTTGAAAACGCTAAAAAGACGAGTCGAATGGATCTAATTAGTCTCACCTGGATCACACACCACAAGACCAATACAAAAATAGCGAAAAGACTCACTGCTCCGATCATTGCGGCCCTGGAATCTCCCTGTTTGACAAATAGATTGACCTACCAGATGCCAACATCGGTGAAGTTTTCACACCAACCAGCACAATGGACATTTGTAGTTTGAGGGATATACATATCTGGGAGAGAACTAGCCGAGACAACTCTATCAGCTTATTATGGCGGCAAGCTGAGAATAGAAGTTATTCCTGTTGACCAGCTATAGTCACGAGACCATGAGATTTTCATAATTCAGTAGCCACAAGTCGTTTTATTTCTAACAACAGTCAACAATAGACCAGGGAAAGTACACGTAAGTTCATCTCTCTCATTCTAAGAACCTTAGGCAACTGCGGCATATGGTGGTGGTTTCCCATAGACTGGTGGTGGAGCTGATGGCATTTGTCCATCTGATGGCATAGCTGGAAGATGAGGAGCTCCAGGTCCAGCTGGTGGCGCACTTCCTGGTGGATAAGGACCCGGAGGATATGGCTGGATGACAGCAGCACCATGGCGGTAATAAACTACTTGGACATTTCCTTGTTCGAGACGTGCCCTCCACATCTAAATTGTTTTGTTTTTTTTTTACAAAAGCAACTCGGAATTACAGCATTTCTATAGATTCCAACAGCTGATGAGATCAAAATAATAATGATAAAGAAAATAAGAAGTCTATAAACAGAATCGGATTGGAGGACCGAAATAGAACTCACGTGTTGAAATTGGAATAGTAATAGATATCAGACATGTTTTGTGAGAAGTACGATTGAAGCTGACTGAAAATGAGAAGTTTCACCTGGTATTTTGAGACAATTAGAGACGTGAGTGAGGGGGATAATTTCTCTCAAACAGACAAACAGAGCAATTAGCAAAATCTTCGAGAACGAGTCTTGTCTTCTATTCAAAAGTCTGTGTCTATGGCGACGAAGAATAAAACCTCTATTTCTCTCCTTCTCTCTCTCGGGTAATAAAACATTCTTGAAATGGGGAAACTAATTGGTTGTAGTCGGCACAAAGTTTTCCAATTAGGAAAAGCCAACGGGAAAAATATTGATCATCAACGAGGTAGAGAGGGGAATGAAGCCATGCAATCCGTTGTCAAGAGGGGGAAAGATCCTCAGATAAAGATGATAGGATTGGACTCTTTGATGTAATGAAAAGAGAGGAGGAGAGTGTTTGTTTTGAACGCAAGAAGGGATTGCAACTCCGAGTGGAGACAGCTCGAGGCAAAAACTTCTCAACTTGTGAAAGTGTCCTTTGAGGAAATGGAAAATATTTTGAATCTGTAGGAGTCCCTGTAAACAGTCGAAATGTCAACAAAACTTTATTGAGTTCTCATATTTGAACCAAATTATCGATAGCGATGATCTCCTTGCCTTCTCGAGGAGAATCTATCGGCTCCTTACATGGCAATCGACCTGCACCAGAATAGGCGTACGTCACTTGTTTTTCGATATCACGCTCAAATTCCTTTCTTCTTTTCAGGCACTAAATCATTTTTCTCCTTCGGTTCTCCCCTACCTTGTAGCAAGAGATCGTCTTGTAAATGATGTAATAAAGAATGCAGATGGTGAACAAAACAATCCTAAAGGGCAATTCATAGAGAGGCGATAGACTTACACAAAGAAGAGCCAGCTGGTCCAAGTCTCGTACCAATATCGATCCCAATCGTAAGCAAAAAGTTCAGGGAAAAAGATTGTTTGATTCATTTCTTCAGGCGCAAAGTGCTTGCAGGTGCGCCGAGAAGCGTAATCACCTAGGCGATTTGCTGATTCAATTTAAACAGTATTTTATTTGAATATGTAAAGGCAAAGAGGATCTCCAAATAGAACTTATTGCATCAAAAAGAGATGGCGAAACAAACGCCAATTGAGTTAATGTGGGCGAGTGTTGATCTTTAGATTTTCTCGTAAGACTCACCTGCTCAGAAGAATTGATTCAGTTTCGCCAAGAAGCCGTCTTCCAGCCACAATTACTGTCGAACATCTACTCCACTTCGGGTTCCATTTTCTTCCAAAAGGTGGTCCAAGTCAATTTGGACCATGGTCGTGGGCTTTGTAAGTTCATTTCCTTAGAATTTTTGAAAGAATTCAGCATAATTGTTGCCATTATTGCAGCAATTATACAGTTCTATTATGGCATCAAGGGCTTGAGAAAGGTCTGTTGCTTCTCTTTTAAAATTAGTTCCATTATTTTAGTACTGCAAGGATAAAAAGGCCAAAAAAGAACTCCAAGCAGCATTGGAAGAAGAGCTAGAGATGCAATACCGAGAAATGGACAAATATGGCCAAGTTGAAATGGGAACTATTAGGCCTCAATTGTGAATAAAGATAGATCTGTTTGTCCAGTTGAGGGTCAGTTCTAAAAGATTCGAAGAACACCTCTTGCCATCCTGAAAACGAGATGATAAGAGGGGTAAATAACCGAGATAAAAGCTTGCTGACAGCAGCAGAACCACCTAGAACCTTTACGTTTACTCTCTTTCCAAAAATGGAACCCTCCACGTCTCGTTCTACCACGTAAGTTTTTCTTTTTCTCCCTAGAAACGTTCTATAGTAATCTGCTTGGATCTAATGAAGGTCACGATTTACCTCAAAATTACAAGGTATTTCAACCATTTTTTGAATAGCCATATACCAGAAAACTTTACTCGCCTTGTATGTGATCGAATGCTGCTGTTTGGTCAAATATATAATCATTTTGATGTATGCTTTGACCTTCCATACATACGATAGACCTTGGGCGTTTGTTCTTTTGATTTGTTCCTTGATTGGAGTCATTTTATTGAGTCGAGTTCAAGGTCCTCCATTAGTTCGAATCCGAATTTTGACTGCTTATTTGATCATTGGATTGGTAAGCACTTTAGTATTTTTTAAATTAAAATCCAGGTGATTCCATTCCTGATCAACGTAATTGAAATCTCCGATATTCTGGCTATAATGGACGATTTATTAAAAGCCCTTCCTTCTCAAGGTGAGATTTGTCCTCTTTTTTTCTCATGGAGTCATTCTAGTTTTGATTAGATTAGTCGATATTTTGGGTCTTTTCCTGTGGCTTTACTACTACACGTTGGCTACTTATGTCCTCCTAAAGTGTATCTCTTTTTATAAACGACAGCTACAAAATCAAGAACCAGTTGAACATGTATGACTTTATTGTTTCTTGATTTTTTCAGTCCTCTTTGAGGAACAACAACACGTTTTGAGAATAAAGAGTACAAAGACGAGGAGACCAATAAATATACCTAGTAATAGCGCATAGACATCGAGGTTGTGGTATTGGATGAAAGTGAAATTCCTACCGGTTGGCGACAGACTAGGCAGAGAGCCGAATTTGGCGACGAGATCCATATGTTTGATGAGAAGTTCTTGTGGAGAAAAGGGACGAGAATCTAACATTTGTTTGGACATTCGGGCTGATTCCTTGATCTTTTTATCTCCCAGACCTTTCTCGATGACTGATTTCAACTCGGAAAAGTCGGGAATATGCTCCTTGTTCAATACAGTAGCTACAATACTTAAAAGTTATTTAAGAGAGAAAAAGATAAACCAAATCCAAAACGCTGAGCCATAAGGGCATTACGATGTTGGTCTCCAAATAAGGGAATCACAGTCAATGGAACTCCTGAAGAAGCAGATTCCAAGATGCTCCCTGCCCCACCGTGAGTCACAAATAGATCCAATTTTCCAGAGGCTGAATGAATTTTATTGTGGGAAAATTAGCCATTTTTTATTGATTCCATTCTCTAATTTCACAAAAAGAAGGCTCGTTTCGCTTTTTCTCCAATGAAGTTTGAGGCAACGATGGATAGGTGAATTCTTCGGAAGAAAATGAACAAAAAAAATCGACCATAGATACACCAATGTTAGGATCTCCTTTAAGATTATTTTCTATTTGCTATTCTTTTGTCTCCTCGCCTTTGCCCGACTTTGGAAAGAAAAGCAAGAGTCTAACGATTACGGTAGGTCTTTTTCGCTCCGTTTAATATAAAAATATTCAGCTGTGAGTCCTCAAATAGTAACTGCAGCCACACCACCACCCACCCAAGATATCTGATTGAGGAGTCCATTTGGAGAGATGAACATTTTCAACTCCTTTGCCAGTTCCATCTTCGGGATGTTCGTATTTCCAAATAAAAGTTGTATCCGGGAATCTGATTCATTTTGTTCGGTTGTGGAATCAATTTACTCTTTGGCCACTCTCAAAATGTTGTCTTTGTATTCTTGTGGCATTTGGAAGCTGGGAGCAACACTGCCGAATGAAATGAGGACATTTCTCTTTCTTTTCGAGAGAATTTTTATCCAATCCTGGAAGAGGTCCTGTTCTGAAAAGAACGCAAACCTCATCCAATTTCTTGGCGGGTTTGAGTCCAATTCCTCCAATGTCGACAATTTTATGCAATTTTGGTCGAGGGAAGTCAATCAAAGGCTCCGAATTCACAAAAATAAAGCTCATATTTGATACGAGCTCCTATTCTTTTTAGACTTTTAACACTCGGAAATTACCTGGATTTTTGGGGCTTTTGGATAATGTTCATCCATGTAGGTTTGAGCTGGACCTTCGAGAGTTTTCTCAAAATATCCAGAGGCTAGGGTAAAGACTACGTTCGAAAGACGACTCCATAAGGATCCATCATCTCCAGAAGAGGATTGCATAGCTGAAAATTACCTTTCTCTTATAGCCAAAGATCCTACGAGGCACAAAACTGGGAAGAATTGGGATTCCAGTCGCATAGGAAGTTCTATCCGTGAGAACAGTCGAATGAGATCCAACAATATTTGTGATTCCCAGTTCATAGAAGACCGCTGAACGAATTTTATTATCAGACTGTCACAATAGCTACAACAGCTACACTTAATACAGTCTGTCGTTTATCGTTTCGTACTTCGGAAAACACGTTTCCATGATGACATTGTGGTAAGTTTTAGAAATTTGCGCGCGTTCCAAAGATTAGCTTGACTTGGTTCCTGGCAAAAGAAAACTTACGGAAAGCACTGTAGTCAAACATTTCAGCTATCCCAATGTCGAATTTCTCCTTTCGAAGTCTATCCATAATGTCCTTTTGGGAAATCGTATTCCTCATTGCAGCACCGAAAATCTTCGCCATTTTGGGAGAATGCTATAGAAACTGCTCAAAATGTAAAAAAAAGACCTACAATGACGACTCCAATGGGATTTTTGGTGTTAACAGTCCAAATCATTTTCCAAAGTTCTGGATCTTCCATAGGTTTTCCAGCTTCCAAAGTGGCGGCATCTGGCTCAATGGAAATGACTTCAACCTCTTGGGCACCCGTTCCTCGGACTTTTCGATCAATCACTGGTTGCAATATCGTCTAAAATTTGTCACTATTATGATCAGAAGATGAAAAGTCCAACCACTTGATGACCAGCTCGATGCAGTGTGTCAGCCATACTTCCCAGGAAATTCATATGCGAATAACCAAATTTGGAACTGTAGACCAGCACTTTATAGGAGGAGCATAATTGAAAGAGTAAGACAACCAGCAGAAGAATCCTCATGGCCGACAGCTGGGACAACTGCTGTTTGCTTTCGTTAACAAGGCGGCGGTCTAGGAGAGTTCGTTCATAGGCCGATAACTGACGGCAACTAGACTCTACCCTCTAGCTGGTTTGTCACCTCGATTCGATCACTTTTATTGATTCTTTTCTTTTTGGTTGACTTTTTTGAAAAGTCTTCTAATTAAATAGATAGAAACGATAAAAAAGAATAGAAATATCAACAGAATATCGAGATTATAGTATTCGAAATAGTTTAGATTCCTCCCGACTGGAAGAAGACTTCCTCCTGGCCCAATCGCTGCTGCCAATTCGATGGTTTTAACTAGTAATTCCTGAGACGAGAAGGGCTGCTTCCTCAATATCTTCTGAATTCTAATGGCTTCCGTCTTCAATCTAAAAAGGATTTTTCTTTTTTCACTCTTTTACCTGGGTTCCAAAGCCTTTCTCAAAGTTTCTTCGAACAATTTTTGATCAACTAAGTCTCTCTTACAAAAATAGATTCCTGAATGTTTGAGTCATTTTGGGGAAAATAATACCATTTCCGATTCTTTCTAACATTTTGGCGTTTCTAATCTGATCCGCAAATAGAGGAATAGTAATTGCCGGCACCCCGTAGACACTTGTTTCACACGAACTTCCAGATCCTCCGTGAGTTATGAAGAGATCTATTTTACCGGAAGCAAGAAGGTCATTTTGCGGTAACCACTTGGAAAGAATTAGATTTTCTGCTCCTTTCATTGTCAAATCCTCGAGATCGTCATATTTCAACACAAAAGTTATATTTGGAAATCTGGAGTGTTTTTCCAAAGATTTATAATAAAGTTACTTGATAAATGTTCTGAGGAGTGTATTTTTGTATTCGAAAGGCATGATGGAGACAGGTGCAATGCTGCCAAAGGAGATGAGAACTGTCTTTGATCTAATGGAGATAATTGACTCCCATGCCTTTTGAATTCTTCAATTCGAAGATTTACTAACTTGAGATAAAGGCTTTGGTTTTCTCAGCCCGATTCCTCCCAGATCAACGATTCCGTAAAGAGTTGGCCGAGGAAACTCCAGTAGAGGATGGGAATGAGTGATACAAAATGAAATATTGGTCCTGGCTATTTCCTAAAATTCTTTCTTTAAGATCCATTTAAAAGGGCTACAAATGAACTTGGGATATTTGGATTTCTTTCTTGAGCTACCTTATCAGCAGCCAAAGCTAAAAGTTGATTGAATCTATAAGAATATCTCAAAAAGACGAGGTTTTTGGCTCGCTCGAACATTGAGCCACTATCGCTGGTTGCTCCTTGTGCAGCTGAAAGTCGTGTTATTGAGAGCCAACAATTCACCAGGAATATAACTGGGAATTGGAACTCCCATAGCTAGACTGGCCCATTCCATCAAAGTATACGTTGAGGCTCCTACGATCGTATGGAGGCCAATTTCGTGAAACACGGCTGAAACGCCTTCAATTTTGGAAAATTGCGGAGATCATACGAAATCCACAAAAGTCGAAAAACTCATTAATTCCCAGATCAAATTTCTCATTTTTCAGTTGCATAAGCAGTTCCTCATTAAAAAGGACATCTAGAGGGATTTTTCTTTCCAAAATGAACTGTACCTCTGCAAGAACTTGTGAAAATAGGATACAACATGGGCGCAATTGCCGTTGAACCCCAGAGCTCTCTTTCAATCCAAGCATCTTTCCAAAACGTTCCAGACTTTAGAACTTTAGTCTCTTCCAGAGTGTTTTTAGAAGGTGGAACACTAATCACTTTATCAACAAACTTAGAACCTGTTCCTATATGGTGAGGCACTATGATTGGTTGTAAAATTGTCTGAAAGAATATTGTAAAAGTAGGAAAATACTATGTTATGTCCAGCTTGGTGTAAAACATCTGCAACTGCTCCTAAATAAGTCATATGGCTGAAGGCGTATTTTGGACTATAAATGAGAATTTTTAAGCTAAAGCTTATTGCAGCTACTTGCAGTAGAATTGCTACTCTAAGCATCTGAAAAAGAAACAAATCTTGTGGGAGGTTTTTAGTTTATTTTAAAAGGTAAAACTCAACAAGAACGTACAACAAAGTGAAGAAATTAAAAATCTAATTTGCCTTTCACAGTTGATCGCACAATTTGTACCAGCATTGCGAACTGTGTAGTTTTTTCAGTGGATGATGCCTGAAAGTTATTTAATAAAAAGAAAAAATCATTTACATGTCTTAATATAAATCGTCCAAGTTCTTCTGAGGCAATTGTGAACATTAACTGATTTCTATCACGAGTAACTTTTTCGTCACGAATTGCTGCTGCGTAAGCCCCGAGAAGTTCCACATATAGAGTGTAATGTTGTTCTTCAAGAACTTTTGCTTCTTCGTTGCCTTTGGCACGAATTTCTGTTAAGATATCAATCTGAAATTTAAAATGTAAGTCTCTGCTAAAGAACTTACTGCTTTTGAATTTTCTGCTGTAATCTGCCGAGCAATATGGCTTTTTGGACTCCAAATAGCAAATCGACATTCTAAGCTATCAGAAATGGCAGAGTTCAAATAGGCGCCAATGAGAATAGATCGAGCAAATGGCACATTTCCTAGCGAATAAGATTCGTAATGTCGAAGTAGATCATCATAACTGAATTTTTTTTTAAAATTTAAATAAAGGCTTACAATGGAGCAAACGCATCCAAATCTGCTATTTTATTTTGAAGGCGGATAGTCAGAAGTCCATCTTTAGCACCAGGAAAAATAAAATTATCGATCAATCTAGTTATACATTGCATTGAGATATCATCAGCTATCACTTCAGAACCTAGATTTTAAAGTTTAAAAAACATAACGTGCAACAAGCCTAGCAGGAATGTTTCATTTAAATAAACATAAAAATCTTTTGCTTCCGATAGCTGAACGAAAATTGAACGTTTTTCATAGAATAATATCAGAGTCCATAAAAGACTTAGTCTTATAATTTCAAGATCATCCGTAGTCAAGACACTGAAACAAAAAAATAGCAATAAAAATTAACATACTCGTTTTTTCGTTTGAATGTAACATCTAAGACTGTTCTAATGGGTCGCAACATCCAGCAGCTATCTAGAAGAGGATTTAATCCAGCAGCAAATTGAAGCGAACGATGCCCATCTGATTCGCTAAAAGAATCACATTATGAATTACAAATATAACTAACACTTCTTCTAAGTAAAGCTTCTTGATTTCTTCTATATGAGATCGAGCTATTTCAAGCAAAGGATCTTCAGATTTATTAGTTTTTACTGAATCAAAAAGTCGCAGTACGTTTCTTTGTTGCCGAGGAACTATGGTTTTAAGGCATTTTCCTGCAAAATCTAGTTGAATAGCATCCTAAAAACAATGAATTAACTAATGAAACCGTTAGACTTACTGCAGCAAGTCTGTTGTATTTTTCCTCGTCTTCTCTGTTAACAAACTCATCTAGCACTTCTAATTGTTTTACTAGATCATCTACAATAGGCTCTGTAATTACGTTGACAATCTTTTCAGATCTTAAATAAAGTAAAATAAACTTTGCTAACTAATATTACTTGATAGAATTTGTAATTGATTGCGATGATGTCAATTTTGCTTGTTTGAACTTGGAGATTTTAGCAGGAACTGTAGCCGGTTCTTCTACTTTTTTCTTATGACGGTTTGTAAGGAATTGCAATGTTTTTGAATCTAAAAACTTTGTAAACAAATTTAGAAAGTAGTTAAACCTAGTTTCTGTTGTATTTCCTTCTGCATTTCTTGTATTTTATCTGGAGTTAGGCGCAAAAGATATCTAAATAATAATAATTGCAAAGGTAAACTAACTAACTTTTCATTTTCGGCTGAAAAATCGGCAGTATTTACAAATTCTTCGGAAATATCTTTGTATGAGCATGTGGCCTCGTCTAAAGCATTTGTTTAAGTAATAGGTCAAATTCTAACCAATCTTCCCATGAAGTAGATCAAATTCAGTTGCAAAGAAACTTCTGCCACTAGATGCCTTTTTAACCTTATCTTCTTTTGCGCTAAAGATGTGAGCTAAAGACTAAAAGAACCACTTACATATAGTACTCACTCAAATCCAATGGCAAAGGAAATCCATCTTCTTTTGAGTAATCTAACTGTTCAAATCCTTGCTTTTCTAGGTCTAATGTATGATCATTAGATAACCAGCTAACATTTTTTTCCTAAATATACATAATTGCAAAGAATCTATGCTTTACTTGAAGAGGAAAAAGAATTTGTATTGAATTTTCACGTTCTAGCTCCTCAAGATCGATTTTAAATCTTCCACAAGCAGCAAAGTTTTTATCGGATTCAGTGCTAACTTTTACTTGCGTAGTTTTTTCTTGACCTTTTCTGCTTACTCGCTGAATTTGCACAGCAGGCTATTATATTTTTATTGATCGAATAAACGGAACTAACTCTGTCTTTTTGTGATTGCCACTTTTCTTGTAAGTTTAATAAATCCTCTTCAGTTTCTTCTGCATTAGGCCTTTTTAAAAACATAGATTTTTCCATCTGAATAAAACGATTAATCCAAGTAGAAGATATATTAAATAATTTTGTAGTATAATCGACTCAATAAATAATATAAAACTTTGAAATAACAGGATTCATTACTAGTAGGAAATTGACAAGATGTAAATCACAGAAATTAATCCCGTAGCTGTGTTGTTGTACCTGTTTTTCACCAGAGATCTCAAAAACGAAACAAATTTAACAATAAAATATGCTATAATAAGCAATTTGAGCTATTTGGTAATTTTTGACCTCACAGAGTGAAGCACACGATTGGAACGTTTTCCAGAATTTTTTTTTGGAGTAGGTCCAGCTGAAGGGGACAATCTGCGCAATCTTCTAAAAGCAAAAACAATTTTTTAACCTAATTATAATCACTTACGGTGAGCTTGTCCTAATTGTACAACTTTGCATAATTCTTGTCAATTGGCTTCCAGGAGAATCGGCTGGTTTCAAAGAAGAAGCATATATTATGGGTCCCATTGACCTTCGCGCTTTTTTTCCCCTATTAAGGATATTTAAGATAGCTTTTAAACACTAACTTGTTAAGGAAAACCTTGAATCTTTTCTTAGATGGGCGACAAGGGGGAGTATCTCTAGAAGTAACAGTCCGTGTTGGCGTCTTCATTAGATTACTATCCTTGTCAAAACTGTATTGGCTGAGATCAACGCCCAAAAGCTTTGCACTATTTGGCTAAATAACATTTTAAAGAATTAGAGACAACATACCGTGAGACCCGGAGAGTTTCCCGGGGTTCTTCTAGCAGGAGTACTTGGTGAGAAGTTCATCGGGGTGTTAGAACGACTTCTTCTTTGAGTAACCTCAACTGTTCCAACTTTCTGATAAATGTTAAATAAAAGAAATATAATATGCACTTACTGATCTTAAATTGTACACAACTCTTGTGGTGGGCGTTCTGAAAAGTCGCAGTTTGTACTTTTTTGTCGGTTGGCTATCACATTCCATTTCTGAAAGCAAAGTATTATGTGAAGAGAATGAATGCAAATATAAACTCGTTATTTTAACGTTTTTTAAGGGAAAAATCTAATTGCAGAAAGAAATACTCCTTTTTGTTTTATATTTGGCTTGTAAATTAGCTAAAGGGTTGGAGGATGTAAAGAACAAGTAAAATAAAGGCAATTATGTTATAAAACTAGAAGCATAATAACTATATGAAGACCAATGAGAGGAAACTTTGACCAAATGATTGTAAAATACAACAGTTTATGACTAATTTAAAATTACTACGGCAAATTATACAGCAATCTTTAAAAACTGAAAAAACGAAACTTTTGACTTGAACACATTTTTGGAATGACGAAAACTTTTTACGTAATTGCACCAAGCGCTCTCTTGTTTTATTATTGTTTTTATGATTTGTTTTTCACTATTTTCCATTTAGAAAAATGCCCTTATTTCAAGGTAAAAATGCAGCCTCTGTTGGCCAACAGACGGATTGCTACGCTATATCCGTTAATTCGAGCATTATCCTCAGCACCGACGATTCCGACTACAGCAAATGTTAAAGCGAGTTCCGGTTTGAGGTTGGCATCCCTTTTCTTGAGTATCAACTGATAATTCAGAAACCAAATGGAACATGCTGTAGATTCATACGAAGAATTTATTGGTGTAAAAGCTGTTAAAGAAGCCCAAACTGAAGTAATGCGGGTATGCTATTTGTTTATTTTTTCACTTCTAACATTATAGTGGGAAGAAAAACTAAGTCAAGCTCAGATGGAAAGAAGGAATAAACAAGCCGAAATTAAAAGTCTGCAAGCGAGATTGAAGGAAATTCATTTTGATTTAGATAGAACTAGCAGAGGAGAAGACAGGTTAGTTCATACTTAACTTTCCAACAACTTTTTTCAGATATTTACATCTTTTAACTGAAGAACATTCGACTATAAAAAAAGAACGAGCATTGTTAGAAACATTTGAACAACTAGAAACGAGGGAACGAGAGGCATTTTATCAGTTATCCAACAGGTTAGCTCTTCTTTCTTTATAACCCAAGTGAAGTCGAACTTTGTCGCGGAAGTGCCCATTGAGAAGCACTTGCTCTCCTTTTTCGACAAATTCTTAAAAATCGTGGCCAATGTAGGCTTTTATGAGCTGACAGTGCCAGACAGCAACTCAATATAGGCAATATCGCATTAGAAAATGTCACAAATTCTGAGATAATAATGCGCATGTTGGGTGTCTTTAGTAAAAATGATGAAACCATGACGATTGATGGAAAAACTCCATAGAATGCCCCAAAAAACATTTGAATCTAAACTTTCTATTTGGCTCTCTATTCTGATACCTCAAGATTAAACAGTTCTGTTGATTTTTCTTCTAGTGTTGACATTCTCAATGATTTTTGCATCTAGAAAATTACTCATTTTCGTTAATTCTTACTTGAATGTGAATCCAGTACGAAAAGAACATGTAAATAAGCACAATTACACAGAAAACGCTCATCACAATCACATATAATCTTGTTGAAACGTCGATAATAGCAAATCCTGGAGGTATATTTACTCCTGGGGTTTCTGCGTAATAGACAAATGTACTGAAGCCTCCGATAATTGCCAATATTAGAGGAATGTTGATCAATGCTAACATAATTTTTGTTCCAAGAGGAAGTGGGCGAGTAGTTCCCTTTTGCCACTTTAGGCGAATATAATTGGCAATAATCAGCGCAATAGCCTGTTTAAAAAATAATTTGCAAGATCAGAAATTACGGTTGAAAACGTGTATAGGAAGATCATATAATATCCCAGAATTGACGCCTGGATTAAGGGGAATTTTTGCAGTTGAGACATAGATACAACAACATATCTATCCGTAACTAATAAGATATATGGATGAATCAATGTAATAGGCATAAGAATAGCGTATACCAAAACCATTTCAATGAGAATAAAAGTTTGTATAGTCCAACGATGGCTTTTTAACGCAATCACTGCGAAGGTATAAAGTGTCATCACACATCCTAAATTATTTTTTTACTACTGTAAAAAACAAACCTATAGTAACTATCACATAAAGCGCAACTGTAACACCAGTATGCCCTCCATTTTCGTACAAAGTTAAATCTGAATAAACTTCTTTCCCAATTTTCTCGTAATCTGAATCTACAAGAGTAGTCCCATCGCCGTCTTGCCTAAATTATTTGTTGCCTATCTTGCTGAAAAACTGACCTGAGAGCATTTACAGAGTTCGAGCTAGCCATGAGCGTGAACGAGAACGAGCTGAAAAGACCAAATGGTGGTCGGTTAGTGCTTCGCTTCTCGGAGCTCTTTTAGGAATAGCTGGTGCTTCAATAGGTATGTCTGCAATTTTATAAATCTATTGCTTTAGGTAACGAAATGAGAATGAGACGATTGCGTGAAATGTTGCCAATAGGTGGAGCCCAAATGAGCGAAATGGCCAGGATCATCGATGAACAAAACGAAAAGGTGAGCTATTAGCCATGTGGTTTTTCAATACCACTAATTTTTCAACCAAAATAGCGGTCAACAGGCCAATGAGCACTATTTCAGGTATCTGGTTTCATAAGCGAAATGAAAGATGCTCTTAAATTGGATACTGTACATGTGGAGCCAGTAAAACATGTGGAATCCAACGCAAATTTAGAAAAAGTGAGCTTTTTTTGTACTGTTTTCAGAATTAAAGTTAATGAAGAGTAGACAGATCAATTGTGAAAAAACTAAATGCTATTAGAATTAATTGAGAGTATTGAAACTAAGAAGACACTTCGATGAATACGAAAAATATGTGTGGGTAATTTAAGTTTTCAGGTAATTGCGACTATTCGCGAAGAAAACGCACGACTATCAGATAAAATGGCCGAAATGAGCAGATTAGCAAAGCTAGAAGCAGCATTAAATGCTGATCCGAATTCAGTGGTAGATTTACTTCATTTAGAATTTTTTAATAATTCAGGTATATGTTGGCAGCGAAATGGAGCATCTTTTAGAGCAAACAGAACGGAATATAGAATCCAAAATGAAATTACAAACTCTTCTCTCAGTAGTCTTTGTATATGCAGCCGTTGGAGTAACAGTACCTCTGATTTTTGCCTTTCTACGAGGTGGTTAGGTGCCTTTGTGTATTAGCGAACGAGTCAAATAGAGCCTTCCGTACGGGTCATAGTGTACGTCTATAGGAAAAGGATTGTGTATAATGTAATAATAAAGATGAGTAAAAATTGTATTTTGTGATCTTCGTGAACACACGTGAATTCGTCTTGATTGCTTCGGTCGGATAATTAACTTTATGATATGGAGGAAGCGCTCTGTTGCGGTGTAGATACGGTTGTCCAACGATGTTCACTCTGTTTTTCTCTATTCCAAAGAAGATAAGAACTTTTCTTGGCCCAACAATATAATATATGAGCAGAGAATTGGTTGAACAGCATGGAATAGAGTAACAATTTTAGATATCATGATTCTGTTTTCAGTCTTGTTGAAAAAGATTGACGTAACTATAGTGAGACAGGGAAGTACTGTATAGAATGATCCGAAGAGCATTTGCATCTGAAAACTTGTTCGGGACAAACGAGGGGGAACCTTTAACTGCAAAAGCTCTTGGGACTTCTCTTCTAAAGTGCAGTTTCGCAATACTCTCGACATCTAAAATGATTCTACATTGATTAAAATGATTCTAACCTTGTAGTGAACAACATAGCAAAAACAGAAGTAAGCTAGAATAAGTAGACAGAAGGCTATCATAACGATGCTTATACTAAATTTTATTATCAAAAACACTAAAATTCACTATAAAACAAGTCAAACAACAGATAAAATTGTCCAAATTGGACACAGAAACAAAAACACATACCAATCAACAAGCATACAGATCCTTAAATAGTTTGTCCAACAACTTCTTTTCTTCTGCAAGGTAGAGTTCTTTTTGAAGGAGAACCTGCTCCCTAGCTATTAATACGGCTTCTTTCTCATTGAGCTCGGCCTCTCTTCTTTCAACTCCTTCAATTTCGCTTCGACGTCTTGAGACAAGTCTCTCGATAAATACCTAATTATTGAAGACTTTTCTTCACTTCGAGCTCCAAACGGTGAGTCCTTTCGATATTTTTGTGCGTCCAGATCCTTTTATTTTTGATTGCCAACTTTTTGTCCTTGGCATCAGCATCCACATCTTCTCTAGTCAAACCTGCGGGCCTAACACGTACATCCGTAGTAAATCCCTTGTCGATGTAGTCATATATCGACATACTCCGACCGAGGAACTAAATTTAAATAGCAGCTATAAAACTAGAAAGGCTTACTGGGTCAAATATAGTGGAATTTCTCGAAAATCGAAGTTGCGCAAACTGATCTTGAAAAAAAACAGCAGTTCGTGTGGAATTTTTTTCTGTCTCATCATCAATTGCAGGGGTATTTCTTCCGTTGATGAGTTCATAAATGTTTGCAAACCCTAGAAATATCATGCCATATTCGATAAATCTGGCCTCTTCTTCAGAAGCAATCCCATCTATACGAGCAACTCCAAAGACTTTATCCTCTTCAAGCGCAATATTATGAGCAAGTCTTCTGGCTGTAATTGGACCCGTTGCCCATTGTTTAACTGAGTTCATGGGTCTCTGCTTCGTACCACTACCATAATATATTGGATCTACAGAGTTTTCTTCGAGACTTTTTTAGATTTCATCTCTTTTGATCTAAAGAGAGAAGATAAGATGTTAGATGTAACATACCAGCGAAATGGAGTAGACGGACCAAGATGAATTCGCTTTGAAATAGGATTTCCTCATCTGTTCAGCGGCTTTTTTCAAGGGACTCTTCTTCTCCTTCGGGTGATCAGCAAGTTTTGCCATTCTCTTCTTGTAATTAGCTCACCTCTAGGTCTTGAATGCTTCGTGTTTAGCGGGATCGGGTTTAATTCTCTCCCTCTTTCGACGATCTCGCATTCTCTCACTCTGCTAAAAATCTCCCCCTTAGAGCGATCAGAAAGGAAGGATGAAGAAGAGTCATCGGCATTAGAAGAAGATAGACAATCAGCATTTGAAGCAATAGAGAATTATAGAGTGAAAAGGAATTCGCTCGAAAAATAAGCAAATAGAATGTAAAGGAGATTGAAAAAACTCCCAAGACCACCAGTGCATCGAGAAGTACGGTAATGATGCTTGAGCTACTACAGTATGTTGAAAGATAATGATAGACATCGGATGTCAACTTCTCCATTTCGGTTTCAGTAAGCAACTCCATCATTAGAAGCGGTGAGGAAATGTGAGAAGAAGATGAGAGAATGACTTTTGACTGACGAGCGAGGTGCACCGGGGCTATCGTAATAAAGGCTTATTCATAACCGAATAGATACTCTTCCACAAACTTGATTCCTAGATCAGAACACAAAATTAACAGAATAACAGTTTAATTTGGGAAAAATCGACATTTTGGTTGACTATTCACGGTTTATTTTCAATTCTGCTCTCAAGAATGGCTGCCGTGTACTTGAATTCCTCGCGGAACTGGGCATACTGCTTCAGATAGGTGTAGCATCGTTGAGTGATCGAGAAGAACCAATACTGAACGAAGGTACTGATGATGAACGAAGTGCCGATGAAAACCAACAGCAGACGGGTCTCTGGATATTAAAAGGTCCTTGTGTTTGCCTAAAACTTACTGATTTCAGTGGTTTCTCCTAGCTGGAACGTCTGAAGCTAAAAAGGTTAGATAGGAAAAGAGAAAAGTGTAAACTTTCCTTGGCCAGAATCTCCTGATCATAAGGGATGACTGCCAATCCAAAGCAGAACAAAGTGGCAAAGCATTCTCCAACGAGCATAATAAGCATCCATCCAAGAAAAGGGACTACCAGCCAAGATCGACGGAACATTAGACCGAGGAGAAGTCCCACAACAAAGCCCATCTGTGCCAGGAGAGTAATTACCTATCCTTTGTTTTTTGAGGTAGTCAATAGAGCTCACAATCACAAGGTCCTTCCTTCCTGCTGCTGAATAGACTCCAAGCCAGAGGGCAACTTTGATTGCCAGCCCGAGAATCTTAGTAGCGATCTGGAGCCAAATCTAATAGGAGGATAAAGTGACAAACTGACAGTAGAATGCATAGAACCACAGCAACAAAAAACCATAAATTTGTCCTGCTTATGGTCGAAACCATCCTCCTCCTGGTTGGGCTTGTAAGAGGCCGCTAAATGCTTCATAGATGGTTGTTCATGAGAAAAACTAACCAGGTTCATCACAGCCTGCGCAGCAGGGCATGGTGACACGTTAGAGAAGAGTAAGAAGAGCCGATGAGCCAATTAGCACGTTGTCAGATGAACTCGTTAATTTTACAATCGATGGCGGCGGGAAGAAGAGTTTTTGAGTTAGAAAGGACTTTGGAATCTCGTAGTAGAGAAAAACAGAAGAATCTTTCTGCTCACCAGGAAAATAGAGCTTGCTCTAATTAGATTCGTTCTCAAAGTTGACTTGCTCTTGACGCTTGCAGAAAAAAACGAAAATTATAATTTTTCTTTAAAATCATTGGAGCTAGCCATGAGTTCTAGAAAAGTACTGACTCGATAAGAAGATCATCAATGATTCATTGAGAATTAGAAATCATCTGAGAGAATATCGTTTGAACTGGGAAGTTGAATCGCTAGAGACCGAAGATGAGAAGTCGTTTTTTCATGAGTCATATCTCCTCATTTAGGTTCAGTTCAATTACGCCCTTCCATCCATCCTTCACGCATCTCTCCATTAATGATCTTTCCATCGCGCAAGACTCTCCATTTTCGTCTGGCGGCTCTCGATTTCTTTATGGTAATTAATTATCAAATTTCAACCACTACAAAAATAGATTCTTTATCTCGGTTACTATACTTATTTGTCGTGTAAGACATACGATCCTTATCTTGAATCCTACAACTATTTCTGGCCTATTGGTATCGTCTTTCTCTGCCTCTACAACTTCTATGCAACTGCGCATTTGAAGGTTCTATTTGATTCGTTCTTTCCTACTAATTTAGATCACTTGTACTAATAGAGAAGACAACCATATGGCTAATTTTTCCATCATCTGTAATTTGCTTTTCGTCTTGGTGAGTCTCCACTAGACTTGCAGCGAAAGAGTCCTTCAGAGAGTTCTAGCGATTCCAGTGATCCTTGGATATGCTTGGTCCTTCGTGGCTGGCCGTACTGATGCAGAAAAGATCATGCTTACCTTTGAAGGGGCTATTGGTAAGTATATTCTATCTCCTCGAACGATTTATTAGTCTTTTGCATCTCAACAATGGCTAATTTCAACTGGCTGGGGAAAGATATCACCGGAAGACAATGGGATCCAACGGCTGTCCAGCAAGAAGAAGAGACTCCCATTAATTACCAATGAATATTCTTTCGATTAAATTATTTAAAAGCAATCGATTGTATTTGGTCAGCCTAATAGACATTGATGTTGAGTTCTCTCATATAACCGTGCTCCATCTAGAGACTTGGCCCCGTGCCAATTGTCGATTTTCAAAAACAATTTTTCACTTCCTTATGGAGTTTTCCTATTGAATCTTCATGATTTTCGAGCTATTCTGATCAAAGTCTATCCAGGGATGGCAAATCCACCAAAGCAAGTGATTCCAAAGAGAGCAGGAGATGACCTGTATTGTGATGAAGTCATGCAGCCGCTCAATAACAGTGAACTCATAACCGAACCGACACCAGGAATCTACCATCTGCAACAAAATGAAGTGAGTCTTTCTTTTATTCCTCAATAAATCGATAGATTTTACTGCCTGGAACGAGACAATCGACCTTTCGGACAGATTTAGAACCAGATGATGTGAAACTGGTCAATGGTAAGAAGGAAAAAATTAGCCAGAAAAATATTCCAGAATTAGGACGATTGTCTGCTGATCAGCTGATGGAATATATTAGACATTTACAAAGTACTGCCTTCTCTTTGGGGTTAGAAGAAAGTATGTTTTTCTAAAATCGTCAGAAACAATTTTTAGCCAAACAATTCTCCAAGACTAAAGTTCTACAAATCTTCAAAGCTCGGGATGTATAAACTGTACAAATAAATCTCTTTAACTTTATTCGAGATCAAATTTACACGTAGAACTTTTATTCATTGACGCTCAGCTTTTTAATATCCACCTCTTCATCATTCTTTGTGTACGCTGGCTCACTGGATCTAATCATGACACCATTGAAAAATGTATCTTCTTTTGTCACATCTGAACTGAGAGATTACTGTCAAAAGCCTATTACCGCATCCAAGTCGGGTAACTCCCAAAACCATTGTTTGACCCTTGTTGTTTATAAGACGAAGAATCGTTTGGGCAGTAGAACAAACTTCATCCTAAAATGTATTTCTTAATTATTGTTAAATTAAGTACCATTTGCTCATAGCTCAAATCGGATCCAATGGCTCGGTTTGGTTCAGTTGGATCGTTGAGTGGAGGAGCGTTGGGTAGAAAGGCTCCAGCTGCGAGGAGTTGGAAGAATCTCCTAAAAGCCGGTCCAAGTGGATAAATGGTTTTCTCCTGCATATTTGTCATGGAAAACCAGCACTAAAGCAGATTAAATGGAAATAAATAAGCTTGCCAGGAATTGGACGGTCCAGATATTGAGATATTGCAAACCAACAAACCTTCGACGAACATCTTTTACGACACGAGTTAATTCCTTAAAAAAACGTGAACTTTAGGTCAAGGAAATGACTACTTTTAGAGGTCCTTGACCCGAAACTCCTTCGATCCATTGTGAGTGAATGACAGCTTGATAATTGATTCTCAGGACTTCCTCTGATACTTTTAACGAGATGCCTGTTATTTATAGATAAAAAAAACTTACAGTGCAGGCCTGGCTCTAGTTGGGGAACAATATTTGGAGTGACTGTGATGAGTATCCGAGCATTTGCCTCACTTCCACAAGCAAGACAGCCATAATCTTTGGGGACACAGGTTAAAACTAAAGCCATAGGAGACTCTCGAAGATAAACTTACATTCGTCAGTGTCGCATACTTCTACTAGTTTTTCTGCTAATTGGGAGGCCAATTCGACTATAAAAACGTTTTACGGGATTAACTTCAAACTTACAAGAAGGGAGAGAGCTAGTGATTATCACAATATCTGCTATGCAATTATGCATAAGAGCGGTTTCTGCTTTGACAGAGCCAACTTCATAGATATCCTCGATTTTCTATAAAATATGATGCCAAATGGGGCGAATAGCCTCACCAATGTCTCCAAAATACTCGGATTCATCGCCAAATGGTCTAATTTCTGTTTTAGTCGGGCTGAGAGCGCTTGTGCGGAATTCTTTTCTTTATGGGATGCTCCCAAACGTTCAGCACATGACATTATCTCCTATAACACTCGTTTTTCGGTGAAAATATTAACTATACTTGGGTTAAAAGACTTTCTTCCGCTGAATTTCCTACATAAGTTAGGTCATAGGGTGGCGGCCTCATATAATTTGGATGCATTGGCATCGCTGCTGTCTGAAACTGCATTTTTCCTTATTTATGAAAGCTTTGCTCTCAAGACAATCACAAAGAAGTAGAAAAAAGCAGGAAACGTAAGAAAAATGAAGGACTGTTGAGATTGAGTCTTGACACGGAGACCCAATAAAGTCCGCGAAAGTATGGCGCGCTCAGAGGAATTTTGAACTGGCCAATTCTAAACCAAGAGAGTTTGGCTGTTTTTACACATTTTGATGATTCTATTGACGCTTTTCTTCAACACTCTTTATGCATATTTTGCCTGACTAAATATGTTTTACAGATAATGTCGTCATCTCGCGATCCAACTCAGAATAATGAGGAGGAAGAAGAAAATTTCGGTCAAAGAGTGGAAGAAGATGGAGAAGAAGATGCCGTTGATCTCTTTAACAACGAAGATGACGAGCTTGAAGATGAAGAAGGAGAAAATCTCTTTGGGGATGATATGGAAAGGTAGGCTCTTCAGTTTTTTGTTTTATTCCTCTACCTTAAGAGATTATCGTCCGCAACCCGAGCTAGATCAATACTCGGAATCTGGTCTTGATGATGGATCTGAATTCTCAGAATTGTCAGTTGCTGCCCGGCGAGCTGCCGAACGAGATATGGCTAGAAGAGATAGGATGGATGACGATGATGCTCTCTTTTATGACGCTTCGGATGATATGGGAGTAAGCTATTTTTTAAAGTGAGGAAATCTGTTTCAGGACGTACGGAGACGTCGTCGAGTTCATCGTGATGAAGAAGAGGATATGGAAATTGGAGCTGAGGATGTGCCTATCGATATTCTTGAAAATATGCGTGGTAGATCAGCAAAAGATCACGTTTCGGATGAAGCTGTTGCTAGGGAAATTGAACGACGTTTTAAGAACTTTCTTCGAGCCTTCAAAGATAAAGAAACCCGTGTTCCTAAGTATATCAACGTAAAGCTTTTAATTTTGTGATAATTTTATATTTATTTCAGGCTATTAAGCAAATGGCAGCAGATAACAAAGAATCTCTTGAAGTTGATTATCAAGATCTGGCTGACGAAAATGGAGAGCAGAATATCGTTTATTTTCTGCCGGAAGCTCCCACTCAAATGTTTAAAATTCTCGACAGGGCTTTGACAGATGTTGTTCTAACTATGTACCCATACTATTCCCGCGTTTGCGGCGATTTGAGAGTTCGAATCTCTAATCTTCCCGTAGAGGAAGATATTCGCTCCTTGAGACAAATTCATCTAAATAATCTCATTAGAACGAGTGGTGTTGTAACGGTAACCACAGGTATTTTTTTTTAAAAAAAATTTCACTTATTTTTTAAGGAATTCTTCCGCAACTGGCTGTTGTACGATTTAACTGTCTTGCTTGTGGCTACCTAACTGGACCAATTATTCAACGTGAAGGTGAAGATGAAAAGCCGACTAATTGTGCTAGTTGTCAAAGCCGAGGACCTTTTGAGTTAAACGCTGAAAATGTAAGTTACCTTTGATATTTATTTAAAACTTTCTTGCAGACTATTTATCATAATTATCAGCGGATAACTATTCAAGAATCGCCAAATAAAATCGCAGCTGGTCGGTTGCCTCGTTCAAAGGAAGTAATTCTTCTTGGAGATCTTTGTGACTCATGCAAACCAGGAGATGAAATTGTTAGTTTTTTTTTTTAGAAATTTAATGATAGTTTTTAGGAAGTAACTGGAGTTTATACAAATAATTATGATGGAGCTATGAATTATAAGCAAGGTTTTCCAGTATTTAACACAATTATTCATGCTAACCATATCACAAATAGAGATAAAGTTGCTAGTGATCAGCTTTCCGATGAAGACATCAAGGTAGCCAAATTATTTACTTATTTAATCCACATTTTTAGACTATTCGAGATCTTTCAAAAGATCCTCATATTTCTGAGCGAATTTTTGCTTCAATCGCTCCTTCTGTTTATGGGCATGAAGATATCAAACAAGCTATCGCATTAGCTCTATTCCGCGGTGAACCGAAAAATCCCGGAGAAAAGCACAGATTGAGAGGTTTGTTTTTTACTTTTTAAAGTTTTATTTTTTCAGGTGATATCAATGTTCTTCTCTGTGGAGATCCTGGAACTGCCAAATCGCAATTTTTGCGTTATGCAGTGCATACAGCCCCTCGCGCCATTCTTACAACTGGACAAGGAGCTTCTGCTGTCGGTCTTACTGCCTATGTACAACGGCATCCTGTTACTAGAGAATGGACTCTTGAAGCTGGAGCTATGGTTCTCGCCGACAAAGGAGTGTGCATTATTGATGAATTCGACAAAATGTCCGATCAGGATAGAACATCTATTCACGAAGCTATGGAACAGCAATCAATTTCTATCTCAAAGGCTGGAATTGTCACGTCTCTTCAGGCTCGTTGTACCGTTATTGCAGCAGCTAACCCTATTGGTGGAAGGTCAGAAAATTTTAATTATTAAATAGTAAATTTAAGATATGATCCTACCCGTACATTTGCTGAAAATGTTGATCTAACTGAACCAATTCTGTCTCGTTTCGATGTGCTTTGCGTAGTTAGGGATGTTGTTGATCCAGTTGAAGATGAAAGACTTGCAAAATTCGTTGTCGGCAATCATATTAAGCACCATCCAGATTTACAAGAGGAAGATGAAGATAAAGAAAACGATGAACCACAGGTTAGATAGGGGTTTAATTTTTTTTAAAAATCATTTCAGGTGGATAAACGTACTGGATTACACCTTATTCCTCAAGATTTACTCAAGAAATATATTTTATACGCAAGAGAGCAATGTCATCCTGTATTGAGCGATCGTCATACTCAAAAGTTGTCAGATGTTTTCGCTCAAATGAGAAACGAATCAAAGGTAAGATAACACTTTCTATTAAATCATTTTTTAGGCTACTGGATCAGTACCAATTACTGTTCGTCACGTTGAATCTATGATCCGTCTCTCTGAAGCTCACGCTAAACTTCACCTTCGTCCTTACGTTAATGATGACGATGTGGCTTGTGCAACCCGGATAATGCTTGAATGCTTCATTAATACTCAAAAATCTTCCGTAACTCGAACCATGAAAAAGGTTTTTAGCCAAATTTTCTTAAAATTATCTTTTCCAGCACTTCGCTAAACATTTATCTGCTCATCGCTCTTCTGGAGATCTCCTTCTCTATGTTCTTAAGCAATTGGTAAAGGAACAAATGCTTTATGAAAATGCCCGATCTGGTAGCACTGGCCAACAATCCACTGTAGCCATAAACGAATGTGACTTCCTCGAGAAGGTTTGTTTGTTTCTTATTATTTATTCTTTTTAGGCACAACAATTGCGAATTGAAAATGCTAAATCATTCTATCAGTCTGATCTTTTCAGTGGAAATCGTTTTGTTTTTGATGATAAGAGAAAAAAGATTGTACAGACTATTTTCTAATTACATTTATACTTACTTGTAAATGCCCTGCCTTTTTTCAGATCTCCTTTTATATTTTCAACCATTTCCGAGTGTTGTTCAATTTTTTTTCAATAAATTGTCCAGTCTATTCTTGAGTTCTCACGTTTTTGGCAACCTGCTCGCCGGTGCTATCCATCGCGGTCCAAGAGACCATCTATTTGATCGCCAAATAGCGCACTCGCATTCTCGGCCGCTCATCCGAGTCAATTTCTCGAAAAACCCTGGGTGCAGCGACGGAATTTCCGGATGAAGCCGGTTACCTCGGGCGTATATAAACCTCTTCGACGATGATCACCTCACCCAGCCATGGCTCGTCGTCTCCTCGTTTCCGTTCTTTTCTTCGCTCTTACCTTCTCCACCTTTGCTGAAGAGGCCGAAGAGAAACCCGAGGTTATATTCCCACTCTTCTAACTTTTTTTTTTAGAATTCGACTTCCATCGCCAGGGCCAAGCGCCAATGTTGTAACTCGCAGACCTCGTCCTGCTGTGGCGGCAATTCCCAACCCATTATCCTTGTCGCTCCCCAGCAGAACTCCTGCTCCAGCTGTCAATCCTCTTGTGCTTCCAGCTGTTCTTCCAACAATTGCAATTGCGGCCAAACCTGTGCTCCAGTCTGCGGAGGATCCTCCAATAACCAGCCCATCATCGTCGTTCAGAATTCCGGTTCCTCCTGGTAATACTCCATCCGAATCCCATAATTCAATCATTCAGCCAGTCTCAATGTAACAGTCAATGCTCCAGTTCTTGCTCGACTCCATTGTGCGCTCAATCTTGCGGAAACAGTTGCAATCAGGCTTGCGGAAACAATAACAACAATCAACCTATAATCATCGTCGCCCAGCCTGGAGACAACTGTAACAACAACTGCAACAATCAGTGCAACAATGCTTGTGGTGGATCCTCTTCCTGTGCTTCTTCTTGCAACAACCAATGCAGCGTAAGCATCTCCTCTCCCCCTTATCTTCTCGGTTCAGAGCTCCTGTGGAAACAACCAACAGATCGTCATCGTCCCTCAACAAAACAACGGTTGTCAGAACCAATGCCAGAACTCTTGCATGAATACCTGTCAAGGTAGGTTGTTCCCCGTTCTCACAAACAATAATTTCAGCTCAAACCGTTCAAGTTCAATGCCAGCCGTTGTGCCAGTCAACCTGCTCCAGCACTTGCAATCAGGCTTCCCAGATTGTCATCCCCTGCACTACCAGCTCTTCCGGTGGTTGTGGATGCTCTTCAGGCTATTCCCAATGTGGAAGCTCGTGCTGCCGTCGCCGTTAAAAGTCTCCCCGGTGGACATAATATTTGTAAATACTGACAACGAGCAAACTTTTTAAATAAATTTTCGCTTATTTACAATCCTCCGAAGCCCAGGTGTTCACATTTTTATCGAAATACCACAAATGATCGTTGAAATCATCGCTACTCTAAAAAAAATGTTGAATATCCAAGCAAAAGGAAAATTCACATCGTCATTGTTCCCATTATCTCCAGACTGGACTGTGTAATTACTTCCAATTGTCATATCATTATCATACCAAACTTGGAAAATACTGTAGATGTGTGAGCGTTGTTACCTTGAAAATTATGATGGAAATAGCCACCTGTAGTGGCGGGCGAATGAGGAACTGGATCATTTAGATGGACCACTCGATAGGCAAAAATAAACTGAACTTTTCTCTACTTAATTAGACAATTTTACATTATAATTGAACCATTTGGAAAAGCTAGCATCTCCAGTTCTTGGTTGACCAAAGGAAACAAATTTCATTCTTTCTGAGGGATAGATCTCTTCGTAGATAATTCTGGCAGCAATAAGACAAGACGCCGATCCTCCCAAAGAGTGACCAGTCACCTGAAATCTCATTTACTTTTGTCAATAAAATGTGACCAAGATATTGTATTCTGGAAAGACTTTCTTGAGTAAAGTTAGGTTCTCATAGATTCCCCCATTCCATAGCTGCTCATAGGCATATTTGAAATAAGGCTGAACCATTCCCACCCCGAAGAAAGATTCTTTAGGTCTGGGAACCATTTTAAAATCTTTCAAAGTTTCTAACTGATTCATGCTGTCGGATTCAAGTTGTTTCTGGTCGTCTCCTTTGGTGCCTCTTACAGCCACAACGATTAGCTTATTTTTGCTATCAACAGCCAAATAGCCATGGCAAGTTGCAGCTAAATTCAGAGATTTGTGGCACAAAGAAAGACCAACTCATATTAGAGAGAGGAGAACAGTTCACCGTAATCACGGATTGGATCTTAGCGGAAGGAAGATTATTCTTCACACATTGCTCAGGAGTATCAGCTATCGCTGCTACAGCAAAGGGAAAAATGTAGTTTCGAACAAAAGGGTCGCTGTAATCGGTTCCAACTGATTGAGCGGCTATTTCGGAGAACAGAAGGGGAAGTAAGAAGAGCATTTTCCTGAGAAAAGACCAGCTTCTTCTTGGAATTTTATCAGCAGATAAGACCTTTTGCTTTCAAACTAAACATCCAAGGGATGGATTCTTACGAGAAGTTGTTTATTCAAAATTTACAATACAAATTGACCCATTCTCCAAGGTCTTTTCCGAAATAGAAGAGATGGTCGTGGAAATCATCATTCATCTAAGATTTTGAATATTTTTTTAAAATTAGAAACATACTGTAGAGGTCAGACCTTTATCAACACCCGAAATGGTATAACTACTACCCGGCGACATGTCGTTGTTATACCTAAATTACCATATACTTGTATCAACAAAACCAAAACCATATTTCCCAACGATGATGGAGATAACCTTCACTGACTGGAGGCATTTGACTGGCCGGATCGTTCCTCATCACAACGCGATAAGAATAGAGGAACTAAAAGCATCTTTTTTTAAGAGAAAGACCTACGTTATTATTGATCCAATTGGCATAGTTGGAATCGCCAGTTCTTGGCTGACCAAATGTGATGAATTTGACTCGACTAGCTGGATAAATCTTCTCGTAAATGACTCGAGAAGCAATCAAACTCGAAAGAGAACCTCCTAAGGAATGTCCCGTCACCTAAACATTTCTGTTCAAATCTCTATTTTACCAAGAGATCATAGTCTGGATATCTTTGTTTGAGAAGAGTCAAATTGCCATTGATTCCTCCTTTCCAAAGCTGTTCAAACGCGAAATAAAAATAAGATTGAACACTTCCAACATTATAAAAAGGAGTCTTTGGCCTGAATATTTCTTCTAGCAGAAGAAATAGCCTTACATCGTCATAGCTTGTTGTTCGAGATCCATTTGCGAGTCTTCTTTTGTCCCTCGAGTAACAATTACAATCATCTTCTTTTGTGTATTCACCGCCACATAACTGTAGCAACTGGCAGCTGAAAGTACATTTTGTTCAGTGGCACTCCCTGGTCTCTTACGAATTGTCGCACTATTTGAACAGTTCACAAGAACTTTCGCCTGAACTCGGACAGCTGGAAGAGTGTCTCTGAAAGAGTTATTGTTGAGCAAAGTAGCATACCGTAAGCAGGGTTCTGGCGCATCTGGAAGAGCTGCTATAATCAAAGGATAGACTTCGTTTCTTGCGAAAGTGTCATTGTATTCATATCCAGGTCTGATTGAAGTAACCGTTTGGGAATATCCAAAGTGAACAAGAAAGAACAGAATGACAGTCAGCATGACTCCACCGAACTGGTAGAAGGAGATCAGTTAAATACGAACATATGTTTGCCCTCGTGTTAAACACTTCTTAATCCTCCGAGCATTTGCTCTCTTTTCAGTTCCTTTGGCAAAGACCAAAAATGTAAAAATTCAATTGAAAGAATGACTCGCTCTTATCTCAGTCTGATAACGGCTCCCGACTATGCGGCTACTGGATTTTCTAGGTGAATTCTTTTATGCTTTTTTAAATTTCTTATTTAGTTTTCATTCCATTGGTTTCATCCCAATGCCTCAAAAATTGGATCTTCGATTCTTCCACCAATAAGTAAGGACTTCTCTCTCTCTCTCAAAAATGTCTAGATGCTATCTATTTGCGGCCGATACCTTCCATTTTGACGACGCAGAAAGTGAATGTAACTTCCAAGGAGGACACCTCGCGTCGATTCCAAATGCCTTTGTCGCCACCTTTATCAATCGTAGATTTTTTTACGTTTCTCTTCTAACTATCCTTTGCAGAGAACGCTGATGTCTATTTCCCGGATAGTGAATTTTGGATTGGTTTTTCTATTTTTTGGAAGAAATATTTGAACTTTTAGGCGGACAATTAGCTTCTAATGGCTCCTGGACATGGACTGATGGAAGTAGTTTCAGCTATACTGATTGGGATAATGGCCAACCTAACACGAAAAACTCAAAATATACATGCTTGTCAATGGATACAAACACTCATCGGTGGTAGTAAGTTCCTCTCTTTTAGTTACAACATTCAGTGCCGCTGATTGTCTCTACTTATTCCCATATGTTTGTGAAGCTGATCCACCCAAATATCCAATCGATGAGAGCTGTTGTCAATCTGGTTGGACTTTTTATCAGCCATCTGGAAATTGTTATAGAGTTTGTTTCTTCATTTTAAAGTCAATAGCATGCCCCAGATCATTCGCTGGTATGATTGGAACACAGCAGAGAATGCTTGTCAACAGTTAAAAGCAGAATTAACGTCGATCCATGATTCAAATGAAAACAACTTTGTCGCTGGTAAGAGAGAAAGAAAGAGAAAGGCAAATTTTAGAATTGGCTCGAGCTTCTGTTCCTTTCAATGCGACAGGTCAGGCTTGGATTGGTCTTTTCCTGGCTCCTCACGCAATCTGGGAATGGACGGATAAGACCGACGTTAGCTTTACTCCTTTCCTGACCGGTCAGACCATTGGCGACCCCAAGAAAAGCAATTGCGCCCTAGTTAGTCTCTGAATGAATAGACTAAAATTGGAAATTCAGCTAGTCGCCGACGATTTGACTGATATTCCAAATGCTCGATTGTCTTGGATTCCTGCTGATTGCTCAATGAAGCTCAGGACAGCCATCTGCAAGTACTCTCCCAACGCTCATTAAAATTTAATTGCACAAATTAATTCAATGGTAGAACAAAAAAAGAAGTCCAAAAATAGTTCCTAACGGTTAGAATAGAACCTTGTCCTTGTGAACCCAAACCGTGAATTTCGACGGAACAGATGAGGACTGTGGTTCCTGACGTAGTGGTCTTCACGCCTTACCGATCACGGTCGAAATGTGTTCGAAACTTCGATGAAGAACTCAAAGTGTACAGTGATCTTGGCTCTTCCCGGGTCATTAAGTTCTCCGATGATTTTTCTCACTTTGTCAGAAACTCAAAGAAGATCTTTGAATGGATCCTTTGGACTCTCTTTCCTCCTACAAACATCCTTTTCTCTGTTTATTTTCTAGGTGAAAGTCCATTGCACTTCGGAAGGGAAAACTTACAAGAATAGAGCAAAACAGACTCTCAAATGACAGACCGATCACTTGAATGGATCCTTGGTAAAATTAGGTTGTTCGGTTTGTCACACGCATGTGTTATCGTCTCCATAAATTCGAAACGGTCATTCTTTATGGCTTCACGTGGATTGCCGTGAAGGTCAAAGAAAAAGTTGAAGGGCTTATAAATTTCAAGGAACTAAAGTTTGACCAAATCGTCTTGTTTCTCTCTCTGTTCTTTCCATCTACTCATTAAAACAACCGAATTTTCAGATTTCTCTTCACAATATGCAACTTCTTTTGAGCTTCTTCTTCCTCGTCCTAGCCGTTTCTGGACAAATATTCAATGCCAATATGTGGCCGTATTACACGGGACAACAATCTGAAAACTCGATGGGCAATTCATTTGTTGGAAATGATCTGGGAGGTATCTATTTGCTGTGCAATGGAATTGGCTGTCCAGCTCGAGGCTGAGCTTCTTTGTATTCGTGATAAGCTAAGACATTTAATGTACAAAATCTTTCAATAAATCTTTCTCTAATAAAATAAAAAGGAAGCTCATATAGCTTTTATTGTCATGCTCAGTATTGTTTACTTGGGCTTCATCATGACGAGAACTTCTCCCAACTCGGCTCCAGCTTTGAATGAAGCAGTTGGGTCGGACTCTTCTGGAGGAACTTCAGCCCATTGAATCACGAGTTTCTCGTCCTTTCCGGCTCCTGTGAAGCGCAAAACCTCGATCTTGAGATTGCCTTTGGGATTGACGAATCCATAAACGGGCTTGACACGGTACAGCTCGATATTCGATGTTTTCACCTACGAATATTTAGCTCAATTCAAGCAAAAGTCAACCTTGAAAGCGACACGACCTTCAAATGTAGAGGTGACGTTGATGAAAGCAGATCCACCAGCTGTGGGCACCTGAAGTTCTTTCGTGTCAGTCTGCAGAGCCATCGAAATTAAATTGGCCCCATTTACAATCCAATTTTATCTATGAATCTTCACAAGTCCTGTCTAGACAGGTTTCGAAAGTTCTGACTAAGGAACTCGCCAAAAAAAAAAAAACGAGTTCCACAAAAGCCTTTAAAACATAGTTCCCGAGAACGCAAATAGATCCATAAAACAGTCACACTTTTTTGACTTATGATTGACTGCTTCTGGCTGTAACCACAGATGAAGAAGTCCCTCGGTCTATCGCCGTCATTGGCGGGTAAATAAGAGAGCGCAGTTCCTAGTGAACCGTCTCATGTCTCTTGATCACGCACACATCGATTGTTTTGTCTAGTTGGCATTTCAAAAGAACACCTCTTTCTCCTCTCTCATTTTAAGCTTTTCAGAAAATGTCCAGTACAATTGTTCTTTTCTTGCTCTTCGTCTGTCTCTTTACCGTCACTTCAGCCCAGCTGTTCAACGTTTGGCCAAATTCCATGGATTCGATGGATTCTGCGAACTCCATCATAGATCCAGCTAATACAATCGGCTATAACAACGATCCAGCCGGGAAATTTCTTCTTTGTAATGGTCTCGGATGCTGATCTCTCTCCCTCTTCAGATCTTAATTGTACAAATAAATTTTTATTTCATCTCAATATCAAAATTAAAGCGAAGGTCCGTGAGCAGCATTGGCGGCAGCGTGTCCTCCATTGACCCATCCATCAGAGTGTCCAGCTTTCTCAAATCCGTCCTTCTTGAAGCCGTGATGGGCGTCGTCGTGTTTCTTTCCATAGTCAGCATGACTACCGGCAGTTTTGTCATAGGAAGAATGAGCATCAGCATGGTCATTTTCGCCGTAGTTGAAGCCTTTCTTGTATCCGCTTCCACTGGCATCAGCAGAATATTTGGACTTGGAATCGGCATGTTCGTATCCTTCGCTACCGTAATATCCTTTGGAATAACTGCCTTCAGGTCCAGATCCAGACGAGAAATAACTGTATTTCTTCGATCCTTCAGCGTCTTCGGCATTTCTGGCTCCGTAATCGTGATGAGCGTTGTAATCTCCATCAGCTCCACCATTGGCGTAGTTGGAATGCCCATTAGCAGCTCCTCGAGATCCTATTCGCATCATTTCAAAAATATAAAATCCCACCGTATTCTCCTCCATAATAACCTTCTTGTCCAGCTGCTCTTCCGTAATTAGCAGCATCATAGCCATCTTCATGGCCGTAACGAACAGCTCCATAACCTCCATATTTGCTACCCTAAAGTAAAGATTGAGAGGAAGAAAAGAGGCTGACATGATCATCAAATTCACTGCCACGGTTATCGAAAAAGTCTCCATAATAGGGAGAAATATAGACGGCTGATACGGCAGCAACTAGAGCTGAGAATATGAGAAGGACTGAGACCATCTTTCTCTGAAAAATCTTATTGAGGAAGAGGAAGCTGATAGTGAGTGAATGCTTGTCTGGATCATCTTTTATACTCCGGAATGCATGCCGCGGAGACTTTTTCTTTGGCTGAACAATGTAGTAAGAGAGGCTGAATGGTAATGGCTTCTGCCGTCTGCTGTAGCTGAGAGCGAGGGTTTTCTAAGAACAAATACTTCTTTTAATATCTATTGGATCTATAGTTTCATGCCAAGTCTAATCTGAGCGAGGTTTGAGTTAAGGTTTCTTGAGGAATTCTGTGCTGATTTGGGTATTCCGCCTTTCTTTCAACCTGGAATTTTATTGAAGACAAATTTTGTTAGATTCTGGACTATTGAACTCGACGATGTTGATCCACCTAAATGAGAAGAAGAAGCAGAGAGTTTCCGCTCTAAGAGCGGCTATTTTTTGAGAAGTGCGGAACCCCTCTTTTCCCTGGGATTGGCCCGCCGCCGCCGGCTTTCTCTCTTCGGTGTTATTCTTTCTCCGTCCGGCGCTATTTTGGAACAGGCAAACATTGCTTTGACCCTCGGCCACTTGCAACGCTCAGCTCTTCGGATCATTTCAATTCATAAGTTTATTCAACAGTCTATTCAAGACTTCCAGTTGTTTTTTGCCTCTCCTACCGTACTTGTTGAAAGACTCTATCCAGAAGCAGAGAATAAGGCCATTTCGCAGCTAATTTGAGTTGGAAAAAACGCTAAAAATCAAGCGCGGACGGGACGATTACGACCGCTTTCCCAGGCTTCAGCTGAGTAATTCACTCTAGCCTTTGAATATCCCTTTTTCGAAAGATTACGCGACTCAACCGTGACTACTATTTGTAGTTTCGAAACATTTGAGCGGCGTCGCGCCGTTTTTAGCTCCCCTCAGGCACAGTCTGTCCACCTCGAAATGTGTTCCCCGCTTCGTCGCACCTCAGGGGGAGAGGCGAGGGAGAGAGAGAGGCTGCACTTTTTGCCCGGCCAATCGCATGTTGACCCAAATACAGGCAGATAGCCTCCGGGCGGCAGATCGGACCTCAAAAAAAACTGCCACAGGATATCAAACATAAAGTGAATCATGGCCATCATCCTGTTCCATTTTTTCTGGCCTTCTTTTTACGTTTCTAGCACTATCTATCTTTAGCTGTCTTATGACAGATCTGAGAAGAATTTAAAGCAACTGGTTCTCCCAAAGCCCATGCTTTGACCCTCCTTTTGCCATTTTTAATTAGGGGGACAGACCGTTATATGATTACGGTATCTTCTTCTTTTTCCTTCGCTCAAATAGAATTCCACTTTTTCTGGCGCTATTTTTTCATTCGAATTTCATCCTCGTAACGGGTCAAGGAGTCAAGATCAGACTTCCAAATGGCTATACCGAAAACCGGTGCATGTCGATGACGTTATTGGCCATTCATTGTGCCCTGAGGCTTGCTTGTTGAAGAGAGAGTGAGTCAGGTACTGGAATGCATCCAAAACACAACCAGGGAAGACTATTAATTTGGCTTCTTATTCTCTCAATCATTGCTTCGTGAGATCTGTTGAGTTCAATTTTTCTCCTTTCCTCTAAAGTTCAAGTAAATACAGACTTTTCTTGGACTCTTTCCTTCGAACATAGAAGGGGAGAAGTTGACCAAATTGCTCAATAATATTCGTTTTAAAAAAGCTCTTCCAACCGGTTTTCTTTGACCTTCAAAACCTGTTTTTCCCGCAATAACCGCCGGGTCAACTGGAAATAGGAAAACTATGTTGTACTAGCTTAAGAGAGAGAAAGAACAGCTACCGTAAACCAAGACATTTTGGTCAGTTCTCTTGTAATTAGAAAAACAAATAAAAAGGTCAAAGCAATTGGTCGCTTTGTGGTTCTTTTGGATGTTCTTCCCTCTCTTGTCTTGACCATAACTTCAGAAGGGATGACAAAACTTTTAGTGGTGGGTGGTGCCGCCCGGGGGCGCGAGTACATACCTGCACTTTCGAAAAGATTAGTCACCCATACTGTGCATTGTGGTCAGCACCAATTTCTTTGCGGACCATTCAAATCGAAATTTTGCATTTTCCAGAGAATAATAAGGAATGATGATCTCAGATTGAAGGGGTAATGAGTCTCCCCGAACCACTTTATTATCTTTACGAAATCGTCTCTTGTAGATTCCGGAATCCTTTTGCGTCATTCTGATCATTCCTGGCTACTGTAACTCGAGAAGTAGAGAGCCTAAAAATAAGGGAATCAAAAGGCCGAGTTTTTAGCCGGTTTTCCGGTGATGTTGTTCCGGGATGGCTCTCTCCAACCGTTAGTTGTATACAGTTTTCAGGAGCTGAGGTCTCTCCCCTTCTCTCTCGAATCCTCTGGTGTCGCTCGTTCTCTCTCGCTGTCCAGTTTGACGATGTTTGCCCACTCTCCCATAGTCCATGGCCTGCGGCGCCATTTGTTTTCCTACCTCATTTTTCCCGGCAGCCAGGCAGCCAATCGATTCAATCAAATCAACATTCGATTACTGTAACCATGCCTACCGTAACTCCTCAATCTCTTCTTTGACTAGCCGAAGCTCTCAGTTGGCACATACCGTATCCTTTACTCTCAAAAAAATATCCAAAGTTCCCGGAAAATTTCACAATAGGTCAACGAAATTTCCCCCTGAGGCACGAAGCAAACCAGTCGGTTGCGTAGCATTACGTGATGACGACGCTACCATTGTGGGCAAAAGTCTTGAACCTTCCGGATGAATCAACATTTGTTGCATTCCGTCACACCGAAAGACGACAGGAAGTGGCAAACTGTTCGACACTTCGTCTAATTGTAAGCGGTGAAGACGGCGTTTCCAAGCAATTAATAGCAAATCAACTCTTCGTCTCAGAACTTTTGGCCAAAACTTAAACAAACTGGGAAAAACAATTCGTCGAGTTCTAAAATTGTCTCTTCTGAAGCTCCATCAACAGTCTCAAAAACTTGCCCTTTTCTCTCCAGCTATACTCTTAAACTCATTTGACAAACTTTAGCTCTCACAACCCCCTTAAACCTCAGTTTATCTCATTTTCTCATCTCCTTACCATAGCTTTTAGAATTTTTATTTTACTGGATTTTCACTGAAGCTGAAAGCATTGATGCTGACTTGACCTTTTCAAGAATTAAAGCTTTCAATCTCTCAAAGCATTTGAAGCGAACTTTTCTCTATTTCTCATATTCCTTGTCCCTCTTTCTCTCTTTCTCTCTCTCTCTCTCTGTCTTTATTAAATTTTTTAAATTTCTAGTTTTGAAACAAATCTAATCCTAAAAATACCCCTGCTCTCAAACATTGCTGCAAATTGTGCAATCTCTCGGCTGTTTTTTCAACTTACCCTATTGAAATTAGACCAAACTATAGACAGCTTCGGAGCAAAATGTCTAAAAAAAAAGAAAGATCCCCATGTATACGATTCTGGTTCGCCTTTGCCAGCGTTACAGCGTTGCAATCAAGACTGTGCGCGTGATCCGAAGCCCGTTCCACTCGAGTAATCTCCCCTCTTAGCTAAGTATTCTCTTGACTCTCGACCAAAATTCAAATTGCCGTCGCAAAGATGAGAGAAGAAACACCTGATGTGCACATGGCTTTTATCCGCTGCCTGATCGGGCCCCAGAACCGGCTGCATCAGCTTATTTGGTCGCCTTCCGATGTGCCACCGATCGATGGATCGCCCGGGGTCGGTCGCGACATAGCTTTGCCAATTCATCATCTTCGTATCGTCTACTGAGTCCACATTTACCCAGTCCTTCTGCTCTTTGATTCCTTCTATCCATCTTGTCATAAGATCTCTTTAAAGCTCTCCTCTTTTGTTCTATTCTTACTACTGAATATTCTAGTTGGACCCATTCGAGTCTTAAATCCTTTTACTTTCCCTTTAGTCTCCAATTCTCTCTGAATTTTCGTTTATAAACGAATTCAGTCAAAGATTTCTCCTTTTTGTCCTTTTTCACTTTTGATTTTTAAAAAATAAAAGAAAATACCTTTACTTGACGAATTGATGTGAGTACATAAAGCCGATTATGATCTCTTGATACAACAAGAAGATTTGTTGTCTACTGCGCCTCTCCTGTCCAATCTTTCTCTACACATAGAGTAGAACGAGATCTTTCTGTCACGCGTAGTTACATACCGTTCCGAACCTATAAACTTGCATTTATTTCAAATGACTATCCCTTCAGGTTCTCTGTCTTTCTCTAATTAGCCCTCTAACAAGGTATATTTCTCTCTTGGTGTGTTTATGAGAGACAGTCTAGCGGCGTCACCATATTTCTTGGCCAAAAAGATCTATTTCCGTCTTTCAATCCGAATGAGAGGCTCGATTCCCAGATATTTTCTTCTCTTTACGACCCCTAGCCGACCGCCAGCTTTACTCGCGCTTTCTCATGTCATTTGCCCCCTCGTTTAGTGTCGTTGTTCTTGCTCTATTTGCCTTCCGCCGTTTTTATTATCTATAAGGTGTGTTCACGACTCTTGGTGGCAATTCAGAAAGACGGACTTCCTTCTTTTTGACCGTTTTATAATCTTTATTTGAAATTGCCTTTTTATATTCCGTCAACCAATGACCTCGATTCCATCCTCCTTCTGGTCAATTTTCTTTAGGCTCAGTACCAAAATGGTTCGATACCTCATCTGGTTAAATTGCCTTTGATCCCCTCGACTCGTACATTTTTGATCAAAGGAAAAATTAAAAATTTACGACAATTACTGTGAAGGACAGAGTAGACAAAATGATCCCAATTGCCATACCATAAACTCAAAAGAGAGGAGGCTGTAATTCAAAAACGACACAGCCATCTCTCGCGATTGCCTTCATTATTCTCTTCAGGCCGTTGCTCCTTTTGATCGAAGCGGCATTTCCTTCGAAAGTTCTTCCATATTTGCTTGTTTGTTTGTTGCAAGAAACCAGCTCGAAAATTATTTTTTTTCCACTTTTCTGTAGCTCCGAAATGCTGTGCGCGCGGGCTTTCACAAGCTGAGAGGTGACGTCATCGCGTCCGGTAGGAACCTGTTCCCCTCTTTGCAAATTCCTTGAACCCTAGGGGCAAAACTTTCCTCACAATGAGGGGACTATTTTCCGACAAGATTTGATTTAATTCAAGATGAAATCTCTCTCTCTCTCCCAGCCGCCGCCGCCTGCCAGACATTTCACATCGCGCACCGGGGTGTGGCTAAATCATCGACGGCGGGATCTTCTAATCGCGAGGGACCGTACTGATTAATACGACACCATTAAACGAGGGAGTAATTTTCTCCTCTTCCCTCACAAACAGTTCAGAAAAATTCCTGTTCCTACAGATTCTGGAAGAGACAACATACTCGATACAACATCTGGAAATTGATCGAACCTCTATATTTTATGGCATCGTTCGTTTGACCGCCCTGCTGCCTCCACTAACACTCTCTTTATCAACTTTAAAGTCCTATCTTCTTCAGCTAACGTACGTCTTCGGTGGCTACAGTTATCATTTTATCATTTGATTTTGTAACACCAATACAGCTGAAGATGTTATGGATCTTTTGGTAGAGGAAATGTTGGACGTTCGACAGTCTTGATCTATCCCATCTTCCAGTTTATTCATTCTTTGCACCTTGCCTTTTGGACTTTTCACCCAAAAACGAGAAAAGAAAAAGTTTTGCTCAGTTTCTTTCTCCTAAAGAGTCAGAAAGAATCTTCAAATCTATCTCTTCGATTGGCATAGTCCTCAACAGGCGTTGAGATATAGATCTTATGCCGCTGTTTTGCTTACAGTCGATTTGCGTTTCCCCAAACTCCAACTCTTTTTTTTTCTATCTCCTGCTTTTATGATCTCGTCCCTTCTCTCTTCAATATTGACACATCAAAATCACAAGATTCTTCTCACTTCTTATTCTCTCTTCTCTTCTTTTTATAAAGCCTTTTTTTCATAAAGACTATTCAGAATTAGAGAAAACTTTTGATGTGTATTGATGGACGTAAAGATGTCTGGAGACGAGGAGTCTTACGAGGAACATGTCCTCCAGAATAACACACGTCTTGTGTCGATAGCTACTGTAAGTCTTTTTTCTTATTCGGGGGAGGAAGTCTGGAAAGACCCGGAAGTGTCGTTAATTCATCGCCAGCCAAAAACAAGCTCATTTGGTGGGACTTCTGGACTTCGAGACTGGCAGAAAGAGACGAATGGCAAGAATTTTTGAATACAGTTTTATCTCGACGAGTGATCTGACGACGAATATGATCTACGACCCTCTCTGCAACCCAGCTACTTTCCCCAAATCCGGTTCTCAACCTGGAAGTTATCAAACCTTCTCCCGCGTACGAGTATCGTCCCGCCGTTCCCCCTTTTCTGCCAGTCTGTCCAATTGAAATGTATGCGACCAAGTCAGAACAGAGCAGGATTATGGTAGACTTGAAAACGGTAAATATCTTTATTTGGCCTATGAGAATTGACAGAAGAAATGCGCGCTAGCTCCAAAACCCGTTTGCAATCGCAGCCAAAGCTGAAGCCTATGAGATGACAAACAGCGCTTAACGACAACGTCTTCGGGGTCAAAAAGAACGGGAGAGGGATCTTTGTTAAATTTCAGAATTTGCGAGATCCAGCTCATTTCGCTGCTGCCTGTACTGAACTCACTCAATGGTGCAGCGATCCTCGTGCCTACACCCCTCATTTTGAGGAGAATCTTCTCTCCGCTCTTCAGGTTTTCTTTTTTTCGGATTTTTCTAACCAAAATTATAGATTTGTGTTGAGAATGGAACTAAAGATGGCTTTGATTTCACTCTAGCCCATCAGCTGATCACTTGTTGTTTCCAACATCGAAAACTTTTGAGCAAAGAGAGCGCCGGTCAGTTCTTCAATTGGTACCTCCCAGTTGCCAAAAAGTCCTCCCTGTTTGTAAACAATAGCCTTTTGGATTATCCCCTCACCCCCTCAGAAGAAATTCAATGCGAGATGCATTTTGGGTGAACGAATACTGACATCATCTTGGATTCGGATGTGAATGTGATTCATGGCCGTGCGGAGGCACAAAATTGGCCACCGAGCCACGGCAGGAATATTAAATGCTAAAGTCATTATATTCCTCTCGAACGATAAGAGTTTTCAGTGCGAATCAATCGATGGTACGAACAGTATCGAAGAATCAAGAAGAACGGAGGAAAAAGGAAAAGAAAATCCGAAATGCCGCCTGTGGATCCTGGAGGTCTCGAGCAGATTACTGTAACCGATAGGTACGTTTCGGCTGAGAAGCCGACCCCCTAGCCTCATTCCATTACATTTCTCGTCTCGGGAGGAGGTGGTGGTCACGGGTCCAGCGGACGGAGTTTTTTCAGTAAAGATGCGGCCATCATAACAAAAATTTATGGCGCACCAACCGCCATATTACATCCCAGTTGTTCCCTTGTTCTATATATTGGAAAGAATATCGATCACCCAAAGAGGAAGGAGGTGAACTGCGAACATTTTTCATTTGGCTGACAGTATTTCTCAAGGACGACACCTTCTTTTTACCGGGTCGACCATCTGTTCTGACTTCTAACTTCTCCCGCCCTCGCATTTGAACACAGAGAGATACTGTAGTTGGTTCATAACCTGTAAGCACGGTCAAGAGCTCTTATGAACTCGTAAATCCACGGCATGTTGTCGGTCGGCCATTGTCTTCGAGGTCAGCGCAGGGTCGTGCAGCTGTGCAATCCCAATAATGCGAGTCTAGATATGTTCGATCAGACCCAACAAGACACCTTAGATGGCTCTCTATGGCTTCCTCCCTCATTGAACCTGCCATACTCTCTCCAAACCATTGGATGACGTAGTCCCCTCTTTCGCCCAACTCTCCTCTCCGTCATGAACAAGGCTCTGGTTTTTTTGGTCGGGTTTTGAATCTGTTTAGTTATCCGGTCACAGCAATTGCGCAACTCAGTTTGGACTCTCACTCTCCCTTCAACTGGCCTCAACACATGACGCCCTCTGAGCCCAGAGCTACCTAACAGACCACCCGATGAATCTCTCTCCGGGCCATAATGAGTGACCAATAAATGGATTATGGCGGGGCAGCAGGCATGACTCCTCTTCGAAGGGAGGATAAACAAGCTAATGTCTTAGAGAGACTGCCTTCTTGATCCCTCTATCCAATTTTGAATATTCCATAGGCTCCATCAAAGTTCAAAAGAGTTGATTAGTTTCCACAATAGCCAGATTGGAAAAATGACCTTTTTGAACAGACCAGACTCTATCCATTCCAGCTTCGGGTATTTGTTCGCCTCGACTTTTGGAGAGAGAGAGCTTCGGGCTAAAGAATGGTGGAATGCTAGGGACTTCCCTTTGATCTCTTAAAACACAGGAGAGAGAGAGCTCTACTCAAGCGTTTTGCTTTAGCCTAAACTTGGAACATTGCACGCTTGAGTTGTCAATAATTCCATTATAGGAGTCCGAGATCTGGTAAGAAATCTCTCTTTCCGTGATCAAAGACCAGATTACTAGTCTGTCTCTAAGTGAACTCGGAAATCAGCTGACTCTCTCTCTCATTTGAATGTCTCTTTCCTTCCAAAAAGTGGCCGTTCCCCCCTTCAACCATCTGTTGTGATCCAGTTCTCCACCTCGAGGCTAGCCTCCTTTTCCAACTTGACGTCACTTTTCTTGCTAGTTGGTGCCAAGGGCGTTCGGCACGATTCGAGCCCCTCTCCCGTATGATTCCACCAAGTGCTGGGAGAGAGAAAGAGAGACTCGGCTTGGTCCGCTCTGTGGCACACTCCCTCCTTCGAGTGTTCTCTCGGCTCAAACGCACCCTCACACTCCTCTTTCTCTACAATATCTTAGTCTTGAAATCCGTCTGCGTCTCTCCTTTTTCAGCGCTCTTCCAAGGGTTGGAGGGGTTGGCCGTTTGAACGAACCTGATGCCCTCGCATCCTCCATAAGCATTGTTCGTGATTTCGGCAATGCCACATCGATTAGCCTGTTGACTTTTTAATTGTATTTTAATTGGTCCCAAGTCTCTTCTCCTAATGGTCCCTTTCTCTCTCTTGGCTTCTCTCCAAACAATGAAACCTGCTATTTTTTAAACGAAGTGAGACTATCTAGATGATTGAGAATATGTGAGATCGTGGTCTATGCCCAAGACTCTGTTGTTTCTTCGCTCAACGGCCGAAAAATTTCAAAACTTGGCTTTTGTTTGACAAGCCATAATCATTTCCTAGCTCTTTCTCACTCCCTCCCCCATACGAAGAGAAATTACACTGAACCAGTCAACCCACATAACCTATTGCAGGCTTGCCATTTGGGAGAAGATTCCTATTTTCATAGTCTTTTTTGCGGCAATCAGCTGTTGGCTGGGCCGCGAAAAGCCCAGTGCTGCCAGTCGTCAACCCCTTTACGCACCACACTTCCCCTTCCGTATGTAATTGCTCACCTTCACCTCGTTTCAAATTTCTCTAAATCTTACTTATTGCTCATATCTGCTCAGTAATCTTCTGTCGATCTCGTCGTTTATCTCGTCGTGCCGAGAGCCGATTCTTATACAGTTTTTAGCGAGTTAGCAATGCGCGGACGGATCCCCCGAGGCAGCAAACGGTGCTTTCGCTTTCTTTGGTAGTGAGTGTGGCGAGGAACCGGTCGACAGAGACAGCAGTCCTCCGGAGCCGTCGGGAGAGAGAGAAACAATCCCTCCCTCTCCCCCCTCTTTCTTTTTGTTATATCATCCTTTTTGGCTCATCTAGTCTTCCTCCTCCCCATTCTGGGCTTCCTTTAGTCAACCAAAAACCGCTGTGTGCTGCATGGAAAAACAAGGGCTTCGATTCCTCCGAGTCCCCGCCAAATTTTCCAAAGATCAGCTGTCCTTCTAGTGCTTTTAGTTCTGCTTTAAGCTTCCTAGTTGTCCTTCGAGTCCAAGTCTCCCAGCTTCCTGAATACATCCAAAAGGTGTAAAGACGAGCTCATTTTGAAATTCAAGGAGCAACTGTTTTAGGAGAGAGAGAAAGAAATCCAATCGATTATGAGAAATCTACCACGCCTACTAGAGGACATCGAATCGACAAAACATGTCACAGTCCCGGGACCATTTTGTTTTTGTCTCTTTTTTACTTCCGCAATCTCAGCTAACTCGTTCATTTGTCCCCATGAGGAGAGACCTTTTGAGGTCTTCTCTTCTCGATCAATCCATTCTTGGACCAGTAATTTGAGTTTTTGCCGGGAGGCGCGCTAGCGAGACGAGCTCGCAAACACGTTGCTTCTGTCTCTCTCCGTCGTCAAGGCCTTTCTTGAGGGAAAAATCTTGTGAAATGCTGCGCCAACATTATCACCCCAAACGGTCACTGGGCCATGATATCACTCCCAGCACACGCTTGTTTCATGACATTTCTAGGACTTCTTTCTATCCAAAAGTTCTCTTCTCGAAATAGAATCTGAATCTAACAAAAAAACACCCGGAAGCAACTTACCTATCGCCCAGACGCCCACAATCTCGCGCCCCGATCAGCACACGATATCTCAATTCTCGAGTCATCACTCTATTAAGTTAGGAAGTCTGTGTTTTGACCTAGACTGTAATTTCTTAAGTGAAGCTGATGACTAATAGGGATGGGGTACAATATGACTAAGAAAGTGTCTCATCAAAGGCATTACTGCCTTCAAGCGCACTTTCCTCTAAATATGAAGCCTTCGACATGTGAGAAATTGCGCTCTTTGCTTCAGAAACGAATAGAAGAACGAAGCAACAGGTTGGTTTTGTTGACAGCAGTGAAATCTGGCTCTCCCTCTACAGTAGGAAGTCTCTTCGAAGGTGAGACCTTGGCTGTCAGTCTGCTTGGTACGAGGACACAGTTATGGCTGAAATTGGGTCATGTTTTGCCTCCAAAAGAGGCAGATTCTCGCTGGCCTTCTCACTGACAAGAGTCAGAACCCTCGTGTTGGACCAATAGATTCGACTGGTCAGTCTCTCTGCCATAAGAGAGTAGACCGTAACCTCCTCCTCCGAAAGCGACTGCTGGTAGAGACCATGTCCCGGATGGAGGGCATACGCTCATAGACATCGTACGGTAAGGAGGTAGCAGGGCTGTCCTCGCGCAGAGACTGCAGATGACTGCGAGAGGCCAGAGTCCGCCCGCTCCGGTCAGGCCCTATTTTCGCCTCCTCGCCTCCAATATCACGTTTTGACACGGAGACACGCCTCCTGCGCCACAATTATTCTTGTCTATCGATTGATCATCTTCCTCAAATTGATCGATTTTGCTTTTAGTCCTCTGTGGAGACATTCTTCTGTTTTTCTCGTTGGTTTGACTGAGACATTGCGAGCTGTTTACTCCTCGAGTCAAACAGCTTGTTTTCTTCTTTGTTTTAGAATTACGGTAGACATTACTTGTACGAGGGCAAGGTCAAGGTCTCATGCGTATCGTGCTCCAAAAGAGCTATGCGATTTCCCTCCAACTTTGACGTCAATGTTCACCGTTTGCTCATAATTCAATTCGCGGTATCCTAATAGTCACGGAGCCTTGGTACCTGGGGGTGGAATACGTGATTCTGGAATAACCTCATTCCTTTTAGAGTAGGTTTACAAGCCAAAAATTACATGGCTTTTGCTTTTAAATTTATTTTTATCTGTTTTTTTTTCAAATTTTCTAAATTTATTTTTAACCTTTTTTAAAATTTATTTTCTTTCTAGCACAATAGACTTGGCTTGACTTGAGCAAAGTTGTGAGGAATCTCCTTCACACCTATAGTCAGCTCCGTCTCTCCTGTGCGCATTGCCCGCACCCAACCTATCTGTTTGTTTTTCGCTCCGCAACCGCTGCAGACCGGGTGTTGGCTTTCCAAAACGTTCCCTCCATATTTTCTGGCTGCCTTCCACTTCCTCCAGGGGAGGGGTTCTCCACCCCGTCTTGTTGTGACTTGGTCGCCTCTCTCTCTCCCTCCCGTGACAAAAACATCAGCTTCAGTTTATCCAGAGCCAGCGGCGGGATTTCTGATCCTTTAGAGGCCCTCCTCTACCAAGTTTAAAATTAAAAATCATGCATCTTGGGATCTTGTAGGTCTTATTGTCGCCGGCCGCTCGGAGAGGTTGCTTAACGAGCCATCTGCCGCGACCAGTGCCCTCCGAGAGCCACAGTTTGCCCCCTGGACGACTACGTAAATAAGCGCACTTCAATACTTTTTAAAGCTTTCTTCCGCTAAAGATTCTTCATGAAAAGATAAGACCTCCCCAGCTGTTTGTTTGTATGTTTTTGTGGGTGTCAGTCCATTCTCAAAGCAATTCCGACTGCTCAGAAATTGCCTCGATGACGTTTTCCCGCGAAATTGGTATTCCCTCAAACTATTCCCTTTCCGAGAGAGAGAGAGAGAGAGATCTTATCTCTGACATTTTCTGAAACAGCAGCTGGTATTGTCTCTCTGATAAGAGTAAACTTTCTTTCTTTCAAACAGACACGACGACCTTTTTTTATTTTTTATTTTATTTTTCGTGGGAGAATGCGAGAGAACGCGAGACCCAGATCATGGATTGATTAGGCAATCTAGCTGACTCAGTTCGCACGCTTCTCACGACAACCATTCACCTCACAATCGATTTCCTATCCCTAAATGTGTTTTTGCTCGACGAAACCGGGGTGTGACCGAGGTCCGATCGGGATCGATTGGCTCTGTTTATGCGGTGGAAGTCAGTCAGTCTCTGCGCACTTTTGGACATCATATCCCTCTCTCTCCTCGACCTCCTTCCCTGTACTTTCGTCAACAAAATTCTGTTTTGACTCGATAAGGATAGATCTAGTACTTTCCTTTTTCTCGTTATTTTCTTCCAAAAAGAGAACAAGTCGAAATGACTAAGAAAAGCATCATCCTCGCGAAATGAAAACAATTTCCCACAGTCAAATATGTGGAATTCGTCCTGCGTTCTTTTTTCATTCGAAATTCTCGACTCTGGCTATATTTGGTCAGTTTAGACTTTCATTCTAAAGAACACTGTTATTTTCTCAATCGGATAATCCGACGCGGGAGGGAGGGATAAGATCCCATCTTACAAAAGGCTCAAAGTGTGCGAAGGTGTTGCTCTTCCAGTTGGACTCCGTGTAGTCCAATTCCGGACGCCAAGAGGGCGGACATATTCATTGCACGAAGGGCCGAATCAATTGTTCGCCGTGCTGTCAGGATGTCTCCACGCCTCTAATGGCCGTGTGGCCACCGCCGCCAATCCACTAACTGAGATACTTCTTGATTTTCCCGAGGGCTACTCTCAACTTCCCCTTTCCTAACACCCCTAGAGACTCTCATCCTTTCGGGTTTTCCTTTGACTTCTACAGTACTCTCTTACAGTATCCAAATTTCAGTGGCTGTACCTCAATGTGGCCTCAGGGCGGTCCAATGGCTGGAGCCGCCTCTATGACGAGTCCAGGATATCAGGGGATGATGATGCCAGGCTATGGAAACATGCCTCAACAAAGTCCTTTTCCAATGGATCCAACTGGAGCTCGTCCAGGCTATCCCGACGGGTTTGATCAGGTCAGTAAAGTTTCCAACAGAAGGAAAAATATCACTCGTCATTGCAAAGTACACAAACTTGGTCCCATGGATAGAACCAAAACAATCTCTTTTCAGGCTGCCATGCTGCAACACCAACAGCGCATGATGCAGATGCGCATGAGCCAACAGCAGAGAGCACGAATGATGGCTGCCGGTCCAGCTGGCTATCAAGATCCTTCGATGTATTCGATTCCAATGGGAGCTAATTCTGTTCCTGGCCAGTCGCAGCCTCTTTTGAGAATGCCAAGTCAGCCTGGTCAGGGCTATCCTCCCATGATGTCTGGCGGTCGTGGTCCTTTGATGTCTCCAGTCTATCCTCCGGGAAATTCCCATCAAATGGTATTCTTTATTTTTGCTTTTTACATCATTTTTCAGATCAAAGCTTCTCCCCCAGTGCTGTTCTCCAACCTACAACAGCAACAGCCGCAATCCCAGCCGGTACGTAGTCTTTTTATGTAGGGAGCAACATAACACGGAACTGAAAGAGAAAAACATAGAGCCAAATGTACTCGATGTTTCCTGGCACACATGAGAGGGGGAGCTTTTCCTTTCAATATTATTGTCATTGGGGTTTCTACTTCGAAAGATTGCTCAAATCCCCAATCTGATAAGACTTTTCTTGAGAAAAGGATTAAGATTTTTTGTCGAGGAATTTGCTACAGTAGCCCCTTTTTTCATATTTAAATTTCCAGGTGATGTCCTATCCCAATCCACATGCCATGCATGCACATGATGTGCATCAAATTTTCGTGCCAGGAGCTTCTCATCTGGTGACTCCCTTCTCTCCACCCGACGGGATGACCCAATATCAAACGAGCTTCACCGTTCCTCCAGAACTCTTCGCCCAGCTGAATACCATCGGCCATTTCAACCTTCAACTGAAGAGTTATTCCTCTCAAGATGATTCGGGGACTCATCGGACGCAATGGCCTCTCCGACCTGGTTCCAACGAATTGGCTGTTCAAGTAAGATTGCAAACTGTAGACCAAATGCTTTTTAGATTTCGATAAATGGATCGCAAGTTCTTATTACGAAGGATCAATCAGCTTTGGTAAAAAGATTTGTGAAACAAGGAGAAAACAAATTGGAGATCCAGTGCATGTCGTTGCCATTTGTGAGTCTTTGAATGTTTAATATAGAGAGAAGAGAGAGGGGAGGATAGCAGTCGTTTTCTCACGGCCATTTTTAACAACGTTCTGACAGAAAATCCCTTGGAAGAGCTCGGCTTCTGACCTCCTCTCACACCTGGCCAGCTCGAATTAGGAAGAGTAATCCTCCCGAGGCAGATGGCTACCTCCGTCATTATTTCTTGCGCGTTTTCCGCCGCTCCCATCTCCGCCATTTTCTCTCTCCCACTACCCGTATTTGATGAATAACATCACATTTTCTTGTTAAGCGGTCGGCCTTGATTAGTGTCAATTGCCTGCGAATCTCTGACCGCCAAAATTTACAGTTTTTTTTTCAGAAACACTACTTCTCCATCCAACCGATCTCCATCATGCCGTTGTCTCGCTTCACCGAGGAAGTCTTCGCCAATCAACAAAGAAAAGGCCTAACTCCTGAGAGTTTCAAGCAGAAAAGTAAGAAGCTGCTTTGATGGACACATGGATTTTCAGTGATAAGCAAGGGAAACGGAAATGCCGTCTCAATTCCTTTGTTGGATGGGCGAAATGGGAAAAAACTCCGAATACCAGCTCGAAGTGTCCGATGTCAACATTCCAATTCGTTCGAGCTTAGCGAGCTGCTCGTGAACCAAGGAGAATGTAGCTCTTTGCTTTGTCCCATCCAGGGATGCAAGTACGTTTTATTCTCGTGAGGGCTTAGATAAAAGACAATTCCCACGATAACAGACCTTTATTTTTTTCTTTCCATTATTCTTCCCCCTGTAAAGACAGAAACATTTGAGAGACAGTTTAATAGTATCAAATTACAGCACAATCTTTTCTTTGGCCGAGCTCGAAGTGGATCTTTTTGTTGGCGACATTCTGCGCTACGTCACCACAAATAACTCCTCTTCAACGGAAGCCGTCATTGAACCGAATGGCTGTTGGCGACTCGTAGAGCCCTCGGCTGCCGTCGGCTCAAGAAAACGTCCCTCTACTGATGATGGTAATAATCCCTTCGTCGTTCCTAGAAAAAAAGCTCTTTCAGCCAATATGCATTCTCTGAAGCGAATCAAATCGGAGCAATTCCCACCGACCAGTGCTTCTCCTTTCCCAAGTGCCAACTCTGTCCCCGGCGTCATGTCGCTTGGCCAAAGTCCCGCTGCTAATCTGATGAGTCCTTTTGGCAGTAACATTAGGTAATTCTTGTCAACAAGGCTCTTTCAAATTGGTTCAATTTCAGTCCGAAAAAGGAGATCATGTCTCCTCCCACAGCTGGAGTCACCTCGCTCACTCCCCAGCCGGCAATCAAAGAAGAACACCAATCTCTGCCGGGAGCAGCTACCTTGACCAGTCCACACGGTCTTCCAGTCGTCAATAACGGCAGTGTCGACAGTGTCAACGGCTCAGCTCCATATACCCCAGCCTCGATGAATGGAACAGCTCCTGGTCAGACGGCTCCTCAACAGACGGAAGCACAAAATATCTCTCTATCCACATTGGAAAACGAAATTTTGGAGCCATTCCGACCAGATGTAAGTTTGCTTTTTGGAAACAAAGCTAATTTGAATGTTTCAGTCCTTCAGTGTGCACAGTCCAATTGAGATCCAAAAATACCTCCAGGATCCAGAAATGAACACTCGATGTCACAATTATGCGGTAATTTCTAATCTTCAACTTTTCAAAGAGCTTTCTTTCAGCTGGATGAAACGACGTTGACTCATCTGATCGAAATCCTGAATTTAGATGCGATCAAGACATGGGGAATGGATTTGAGATCGATTGAAAAGGAATTTACTCCTCTAATTCTTCCTATTTCTTTTACCAAACCCGGTTGATTCTCTTCCTCCTTCTTCTTAGTTAATAATTTAGTTTTCTCTCCCAACTCTCGAGGCAGACATTCTCTTGAATCGTATGGGTAGCCACCAGATTGGCAATGCCTCGTCCTTTTGTGTATTCTAGACTACGTAGTATTGTTGTGCAGCTCCTTCCTTGTCGCTTTAGGTTCTTCCATAATGGGAAAGAAGCTCCTTCCAAATTCCCCGTGAATACTACTTTTATGTGTGGCGCATATTGCAGTTAATATATCGCATTCTCCCCTGAACTCAAAGATATCCATCGCTCCGTATTTATTACAAAAATACCAACCAAATGCTTTGTATATATACAAATAATATCATCGCCCTTATGTCCCTCTACTTCGACTGTAGTCACAGTCTTTTTTGTAAAGTCAGACTCCCCAAATAAATTATATTGCCTAGTTTATAATTTGTGACAGAGATCGGTATAAATACGCCGACGTCGCTCCAATCCGGGCATGGAGAGATGCCAGCTACTGGAGATCCATTCGATGAAATAGTCTGAGTCATACGAATAGAATACATTTTGCACAGCCAGCAACAACTTCCTGCAGACCTTTCCGGGCTGATGGAAAATCAACATTGCCGCCTTGAGTCATATCCTATCAAATTGAATTGAAAGTTAAACCACATGAGTCACCATGGCCGGCTGGATTCCGGTCTCCATTACTTCAGTTAATTTTTCGATTCTCACTGGGGCTGAGGGGAAGACTTGGAGGATATAAGCTTTCTCTTTCACAAAACGTGAAATCTCTTCCAATTTGCTTCGCATATCAGCCAGAACCATCGCCATCTCTTCATCACTCCTCTTTAATTCAAAATCAACATGTTTTGAATGATTGTAGAGGAAGAAGAGACAAATCACCACTTGGTAATGATCATCAGATTGTCGGGAAGAAGCTTTTGGATATTTTCCATATATTTCTGCTAATGTTGTCGACAACTTTTCTCTCGAGAAGGAAAAGGAACTTCACATTCAGTCCAAGCAGTTACAAAAATTTCTCCGATACGATCTCTGTATTCTTCATAAACGAGATGGGCAGAGTTCGCAGTTCAACTATTTCCCAAAAGGAGTAATCGTCCCGGTTGAAAGTTGTTCGTTTTCTATAGAAAATATTCTAAACAAAATGATGAAAAAATACAGCAAATCAACAAGTTCCGTGGCAGTGGTTCGACCGTTCCGAATAGATACAATCTTTGAACCAGAGATGGGCCAAATCATAATTCTCCGAGTATTCATTGAATTATTTTATTTCATCTGGAAGATTCTCTCTTGTTTATCTTTCTTATCCTTTATCATATGTGGCAGATCGGGATGAGAAAGAAGTGGAGAGCAATCCTGATATTCTAAAGGGAGTTCTTTTCTATGTTCTGACACTTGCCAGCCATGTAAGCACGGAGTAAGAGGCAGCTAAGTATTAGGATTATTATACAGCCAATCGTCAGAATTTTTTCCATTTCAAATAATTTTTTTTCAAAAATAAACTGCAGAGCTATTGCCAGAATTAGTGTGGAAAAGAGACCAATGAAAATATCTAACAAAAATTCGTTGGAATAATTAAAAGAGCTTTGAACCTGAAGTCGAAGAGAATCCTTTCATTTTTTGAAGTGTTATCATTGGCCAATGAATCAGATACCACTAGTAGGATATCTCTCCAAGTAAAACGAGGACTTTATTCTCTAATAGTTTAAAGTCTTTTCCAGTGATGAGAAAGATTCCAGAGATCACAGTAGTCACCACCCTTAGTACATTTTTCTTCGTTTTTTCACTCGTATACCTTGCATAATTTGTAGTCAGTTTTTCCTCTGCAACAAAGGTGTAAACAAGCAAAGAAAGAGTCAGTGCCGTTATTACTGAATAAAAGGAATTCGCCTGTTTGGCCGACTTCTTTTCTTCCAACAATAAGGTATATTGTGTTGGTGCTTCTTCTCGAAAAACATAAACAGCAGAATCTAAAACATCTAATCTAGAAGATCTCCTGCTTACCAACTAAAAATTGCCAAACTCTTCCAGGCAAGTAATAGAAGACGCTGGATTCATCTATGACAAAATAGTAGAATAAGGAGGCAGCCACTAAAACTTCTCCAATTCAAATGGAATCTCACCAAAGAAAATAAAAGCAACAGGTCTCAAACTGTCCTTACAACTCTTCTGAGTCAGCCAGATGAAGGGAAACAACAAGTAGAATTGCATTTCCACGGAAATGGACCAAGTGTGAGTGTGTATATCCGCGAGAGTCGCGAGCTAAAGCAATAAGCAAGCATCCCAGAGATCAACAACGACACCACCTTATGAAAATAGCCCAATTCTGAATATCTATTGAAGTTTGTAATGAAGAGAAGAGCACTCCATCTGGTTCTTAAGTTAATTTTGAAATCAAGACATTTGAATAAAGGTTGAAGGCCTAAATAAGTCTTCTTTCTGAAGATTCCGTCAACCAATGGCTCCCAAAAGGACCAATTCTTTTTACTCGTCAATATAGAAAATCAACAACAATTCCCGTCCTAATAGTCTCATGTCGATCTAACATAATGGCCATTAAGTAGCCCGACAATACAAAAAATCTGAGAATTTACTGGGATCAAATAGAAACAACCAACAGATCGACTCCCAGATATCCATTTACGAAGAAATAAGGAAAATAATGGAAAAGGATGACAAACAGATAGCGATTTCTCTGATACCCGCGGAGATGAAGTTTTGCCATTTAGAGTAGATTGGAGAGCGAGAGGTCGAGATACCATCGATGCGATCAGGACCAAACTTGAGATCTCGTGAACTGCGTGAGAACAAAGAGCCAAAAGCAAATGAAGAGTTTATTTCTTTTGTTAGCTGAAAGTCTCGACAGGCGGAGTGACTTCGGCCTCTTCCATTTCAGGTGGCGGTGTCAGATCGAGGTCAATCTCATCTTCAACCAGTTTAGCAGAGGCCAAATGTGACTCTCCCAACTCACCAACATGTTTGGCTTTTCGCAGAATCTTCTTATTCTTCTGCCAATCAAGAGGATCCTTCAATTGGGCGTTCAGATGTTGAGCTGCGTGCTCCAGCAGCTGATGCAATTCCGAATAATCCGGCCGATCGTAATAGTCCAATCCGTCGATGATCGTCATGATATGATCGAATTCCGGTGGCAGATTACGAAAGAAATTAGCTCGTTCCTTACCACGCAGATCTCTTTTTGCCTCAGCCATCAACTTATGCTCAGAGAAATTGGCCCAGGGAAGGGTGCCTCTTAAGAGTTCAAAGGACATATACATCCAGCTCTCGACATCATCCTTTCGACTTTGATCCTTATTGTCGTGAGATGCCAATGGAGCGTATTGGAATGTGCCCATCAATGAGGCTTTCTCTCTCGGAGCCAAAATCTTCCCATTGGAATCTCTGAGAAAATTGGAAGAACAAGAAACAAACTGACTTGTACTTTCTGGCGAATCCGAAGTCGAGCATGTAGATGGTGCCGCTCTCATTGCCCAATCCGATGGCAAAGTTCGGCGCTTTGACATCTCGACAAAGCCATCCAGCGTCGTGCAGACTCTCCAGACGAGAAAGAGTCTGTTTGAGGACATTGATAGCCGTAGCTGGACTGAACTTCTTCTCCGCTAATGAACGTCTCAATTTGCCGAGATCTGGTCCAACCAGCTGCATCACACAGTACTTGTAATAGTCAGTTCGGCCGGCAGCCACAAAACGAGGGAAACCTTCTTTGTTGAGCAGAGACTTCAAGACTTGAACATCAAGTTTGAGGACGCGACAAACATCATCTTCATCTCTTTCGCATTTCATCGCGTAGCGTTTACCCTTTCCTCCAATCTCTTGTACCAGATAGACGTCCGAAAATGGTCCAGAAGCCACCATTTTGATTACAGTCCATGAGCCCGACCCCTGGCCGATGGTCAGTCCGATCTATAGTCATTGAATTTTGAAAGGATTGAAATGGAAAAGAACCTGTGGCATTTTTGGGTCGAGACGGTTGTTTGAGCCCATGATTCTAAAAAAAGTATCAATTGAGTGAGCCAAAATCCATTTATAGGATTATAAAGAGATTATTATTTACGGAATCAAATATCTGGGCCATCAGCACCAGAGAAAAGCCATTTAATCACTGAGCTACACAGCACTGGTACTACCTCTAAAACGCTTCAGGCTTATAAGCGTTGGGTTGCCAAAAATCTTTAAAAAGGGCTTATTTTTAATCGGGAACAGCATTTTCTAACATTTTTGAGCCTTCTAAAGACATCCGTCAAGTTTGATCTGATAGGAAGAAAATATCGGTATATGTCTATAGGTGGTTAGTTTTAGTTTCCTCTTTAGTATTTCCCAATTTCCTTATTTGCAAATTTCCATTTCGCATAGTTTCTGCAGAATTATGTTTCTTTGTCCTGGATGAACAAATTTTTTCACCTTAGTAACAATTTATTAGGTTCAACATTGGACATATTTAGCGAGATCTAGTCTCGATTCTTCTTCGAATAAATCAACAAGCACATGCATATACAATTTGTGAAGAGTCGTATTCTCGACTTTATAGTTCAAATTCCTCAATCCACTCGTCTGCCATCTCGACTCCGATATGTTCAAAAGAGGCCAGGCACAACTGAAGACTTTTCAAAAAGAAGAAAATAGAAGTGAAACCTATTTTGCTCATTGAATTCTTCGGCAATTTTTTTGTGTTTAAACATTTTGAAACGAGCCACAGAGGCTGGATATCGGGAGTATTTGAGGCCAGCGTATTTGACTCGAAGAAGGAGATCTTAAAAACAAAATATGACAATAAGAAAATGAGTCTTATATCATCTTCTCCTCCCCAACCGTAGAAATCATTCGAAAATCCATTTACTGCTCTCATATGGTCAATCGAAAGAGCCGTAACTCCTCCAAATATTGTCTCGAATGGCAATCTGAACCAGCTCTAGTCGTAATGCAATGTACCTACGTGTAATTGAATATATCGATGGCTACACTCATATGTCTCGGTCTGACTGGACAGGAATACAGCATTCGATCATCTTCTGGATAGAGATCGACATCGTGGAAGATGAAGCATTCAAATGGATAGGCTTTCATCGCCTCCATGTATCCAATGTTCATAAGCTGAAACCTTTTCTGTGGAAATTAATCACAAACTTTGGCTCTGTTGAAGGTCTGATTGGCAATTGGTTCGACAACTATTATGGCGTAGTCGAGTTGTTGTCTTCGAAGGAAGTCGTGTAGATTATTTAGCAAAACCTTTAATTGATCCTCACGATTTCTATACGGTATAATTATGGCAACCTGGAGAAGATAATAAAAAGAAAGTTTTTCTCTTACTCTATGTTGAGCTATGCATTCTGCTGGTTTTCCATGGCCGCCGTCATCCAGCCAAGGGAATTTGGATTCGATTTCAGTCCATTGAAGGACAGACAAGTCTGTACTTTACAAGAATTTTTATTCAATTAGTTTGACTTACTTATAGGCTCCTTTCAGGCCTGGGGGAAGTATTGGACAATTTTCTAACGAAAAATTTTGAGGGCGGAAACGCCATTGACGAGTTTTATCTAGAAAGATTTATTTCCGCGATATAAAATTACCTGTTTTTATTCGTCTTGACTGCACAGCTGTCATGGCTAGAACATCGTAAATTGGATCGTTAAGATTAGTTTCTGAGGCTTTCTTTACTCAAATCGGTCAATACAAACTCTCTAAGGTGATGGGATATGAAGTATTTAGTGGAACTTCTAGTAAGCTGGTTGTGAAGAAAAGGATAGAACAAATAAAAATAGAAAAAAGGAAGAATCGAAACAAATTCTGAGCTGTGAGATTCATTCCATCAGCAGAGGCGATTGAACAATGCCGCGATCGAGGGATCGAGAGGTTATCTCACGTGTCCGGACTCTTCTCTCGTTTCCCGATTTTGTATTTGGTCTACTGGAAATTTTCTGTCTCTTTGAGACTCCTAATCAACTAGTTTGACAGTCAAAACCTGACTCCCTGAGACAAAATAAGTAATCTCAATGGTTTTAGATATAAACAATATATTGAGCTAAAATTTTCCAAGAAAGATATTTCCAGAAAAACATTTTTTTTCTCTAAAAATTCGCCTTTTTCGAAAAGAAAGATTAGTTTCAAAGCCAATATTTGGCTGATCTCTCACGAACACATCGCGGTGAGATGCTGAGATTCGGTTTCCGATTAAAACCTATTCTTGAAAACGAGGCAATCCATATACCTCTTTCCATGAACTCAAAAGCTGATAGAAGAAAATAAAAGTGGAAGTAATTGTTAGGAAATATGATGGGACGATCCTTCTAAATTTTTTAGAGTATAATGGTTGGAGAGAATTCTTCTTTGAGTGAGTTGAATGGAAAAACTACTAAGAAAATGTAACATCTCGGATTTCTCTTTTCATTTTTAGTGAATTAACTGGTTCCTTAAACTAGTCTGCTGACCGAGATCGAAAGATAAAATCTGAACGGGAAATTTAAGGATGAAGAAACTTAACGAGTAAATCTCGGCGAAAATTAATCCCAGCTGATAAATATTTTCAGTCATTTATACTTTCTGGTGTTCTCGGAAGGCGACGGACATGTCAGAGGCTTCAAAGGATAAAAAGAATGCGCCAATCGCAGTGCAGAAGACGCAAGAAGCAGCCGATGAAGAGGAGGACGACGATCAACTTCCTTTGGTCCACGCCGTCCAATCGGAATACTACATTGCACCGCTGAGCAACGGCATCTCCCTAATTCCGGAGGTTCAAAAGTTCGAACAGGATCTCAAGAAGTCAAGTGAGGTGAAGAAAGCCAGCCAGCGCAAATAGTGAACCACACATAAAGAGTTCAAAAACAAATCATTTTTACTTATCAGTCAGGTTTTACACTTACTTAATTAGAAAGGAAGTGAACTTTATTGACTGATATTCTTCTGATTATTATGGAACATTTTTAAAGAACAGTGAGCTCAAACTCGCTAGACTCGAATGAAGCCTATTGGTCTCAAAAAGATGGGGTGTAGAATTGCAAAAAAATCTATTTCATCAATGTCTCTAGACGTTTCGGATCTTTCGAAAGTTTATCCAGACTGAAACAAAGATTTTTCTAAGTTTAAAATCAAAAAAGTTTCCAAAACAACAGAATAAGTCAAGAGTATGATTTCATTGCTTTGGATAAAAGAGTAGTTATCTACTTTCTGTACTGAAAGTGATCTCCTTGGAGGCGGTTTCCGGCCGTTGCCTCTTGTCCATATCTTCTGGCTTGTAGATCTCGTAGAGGACCATAAAAATCAAAATATAGATGCCAATTCCGATGATCAGAACTCCATCAACGATTGGTTTGACTTTATGATATTTCTCGTTCATAAACCAGAAATTCGTCGGGAGCTTTTTAGCCGCACTGTCCATGTCTTTTTTATATTGTTTCTCCTCATTTTCCCGTAAATTCATAACCAAATCGAAGCCATGTTCCTGGTAAAGGAGACTATTGCAAATTCCAACATTAGGCTTATGCTCGCAGCAGCAAGTAGTCGTTCCTCTTCCGTCGCTAATACACTGTTCCGCCTCGTGCTTAGCCTGTCCTAAACTTGTCCGTTTCAAGCCAGAAATAATGACCTACTCTCGCATTCTTTTTTAACTTTTCCCCTAGCAAAACCCAACTCGAGTTTCATTAAATGCTTCTTTTTTCCTTTGACTTCGAAAGACAAAAAACAGAATTGAGTAATATTAGCCAGGGGCTGTCTCTCGATTGTATACGTGAGATTTCCAAACCTTTTCGTCCATTGATTTCCCATGAAAGAGGCTTTGATGCAGGCGATATTCTTCGTCAAATCGTTGGTCGCATTATCTGAAAACTTAATCAGAAAAAAACGAAAATACATTTTTGAATCTCATTAGGTGTTTTGTGCCAACCAGGCATCGCATCTTCGAAGATTTCTTTGTTGCACATCGGCTTCTTGCAACAACATGCTCTCATCTGAAAATGTCTTCCAGTACTACAGACGTTGTCTGTATTCCCTTTCCAAACGCAGCGTCGACATCCTTCGTTCTTCATTTGAAAGGGCCCGAGCAAGATACTACAGTAGACGGAAATGTTCAGGCTTTTATCCCAAAGAGGACAGACTCCGGGAGTGTCGTCAACCAGATGAGTTGTGTCGTTTGAAATCTCCGAATTCATCCAACATCGATCGGGATTCCATTTGGAAATCAACGAATGTACTGAAAATCAGGTTCATCTAAAGAAATTAATAACCGAGTGGGAGAAAGAGAATCCCAGGGAACATTCAATCAACAGTTTTGATATTTTATTAAACTTTTTGACCAGATTTTACATTCTCTTTGTATAAATTACTCATAGAAGTATTGGCAGCATAGATGAAATCCCACGGTGATCGTGATCTACAAGCCAAAGAGTGTCATGCACTTTAAAATCAAGAAGCGTGATGTTATCGAGCTAACGAAACCCACCAAAGATCTGGCACTAAAATGTTCACGGAGAAACTGTTTGGAAATACACAGCGCTTATTCAGCCTTTTGGTCCGAGTTCGGCTGCTGAAAATTAGCTTATTTGACACATGTTCTTGCAAATAAAGTCCAACATTCAGAAGGGAGCTTCCAAGGTATTAGGTTATTCGGAAAGTTCTGGCGGTTTTTGTTATTTATATTTTAAATGATGTATTTTTCAGTCAAAATTAATTATAATCCTTTGTCTTTATATATCGTTTTAAAGCTCATTTTTTGCTCTATCTTGTCGTGGTATTCGTTTTGTTTTACGGTAATTTGGTAAATTTTTTCAAGCCTTCAAATATAGACATGGACAAGGGGCAAATTCGTACGATTTTCTTGTTCCAATTCAAACTGGGTCGAAAAGCTGCCAAGACAGCTCGTGATATCAACGACGCATTTGGCCAAAAAACCGTCGTTTTGAAGTGGCATCTGCCCTTCTTTTGCGCAACAAAAATGATCCGTTTCTCGACCGGATTGTAACCTGTGATGAAAAGTGGATCCTCTATGACAATAGGCGACGTTCAGCGCAATGGTTGGACATTGATGAGCCTCCAAAACACTTCCCGAAGCCGAAACTTCACCAGAAGAAGGTTATAGTCGCTGTTTGGTGGTCTGCAGCCGGTTTTATCCACCACAGCTTCTTAAATCCGGGCGAAACGATTACAGCGGAGAAGTACTTACAGAAAATCGACGAAATACACCAGAAGCTCCGACTTATGTGCCCTAGATTAGTCAATTTGAAGGGGGCAATTCTGCTTCATGATAATGCCAGACCACATGTCGTACAACCAACCCTGAAGAAGCTGAAAGCATTGGGCTACGAAACTCTGCCTCATCCTCCATACTCATCGGACCTCTCGCCTACCGACTACCACTTTTTCAAGCACCTCGACAACTTCCTTCACGAGAAATGCCTCAAAAACAAAGACGACGTCAAAAATGCCTTCAATGCTTTCATCGCCTCCAGAACTCCAAAGTTCTACGTTAGCGGGATAAATAAACTTGCTACTCATTAGCAAAAGTGTTGTGATTCTACTGGTTTTTATTTTGATTAATAAAGTTTTGCTAAAGCCAAGATATGCTTCTTTTAAGTTGAAGGTTAAAAATCGCCAGAACTTTCCGAACAACCTAATAGATTTCAGGAAAAAGGGAGAGGTCCGCAAGAACAAACAAAATCATAACCTTGTCAGCCAAAAAGAAAGGGTTCCTCTACTAGAAAAGATTCAAATTTTATTTCTGCTTTTCAATCTAAGTTTAGGTTAAGCCAATGCGTTGCAAGTAAACGGAGATGTTATATCTGGCCACATTTGCGCATACAAATATGCCTTCCCTAACGAATTTATTTCTTCTCTACAAAGTTCTGGAGATACTCCAAAAAGCATTGGTATCACAGTTTAGACATCCCACGGACATCGCGATCAAACGAAAGAACACCGCATGCCTTTAAAGCAAGAAATGGGTGCATTTTATTGTTATCAAGCTGGCTAATCTCATCGCACATCTGTTGCTGAAGTTTATACCGTAACGGTCTAAAATAATATCTAACGTTTTCCTCAATATTTGATTTGTCATTATTTTCGGAGAGAAAAGAAACTTCCAGAAGGAACGGAGGAAGACAAAGTACTTCGGCCTTTTGGTCTTTTTAGCATAGAGTTCAGCAGTTAACAGTTAGCTTATTCGTCTTATTTGTTAGAAGGGAACTTCCAAGCTTTCTAGTCTTGTCATCGAGTTCTTTCGATTGGTGTTAGTTTATCTCAAAATGTCGAATTAAGTACCATGAGTCGCAGTGCTGTCAGCTGACTGACAGTCCTACGTATTAATCCAACTTCTTCTTGCTCCTCAAAGTCAATTTAGTGCATATAGATATACCGTATTTTCTCTAATAGAAGCCCAGGGCTATTTTTCAAACCTCTTTTTTGGTGGACTTCTATTAGAGGTGGGCTTCTATTAGAGAAAATACGGTATAAAACTTTGAAAGAAACTCTTACAAACAAATAATTCAAGTAGCTCATTAAGGCTAGATAAAGTTATCGAGCTTACAGATCTATTCGGAGATCAGAACCATAGGATGTATCTTCCTTAAATCCATGCGAAAATAGAGATCGAATCATTAGCCGAATGCTTTTCAGAAGTTCTCTTCTTAATAATTCGGTAAATTGTTGATTCATCGTCGTTACGGCGCTCTCATTTTCAGACTTCTCTTTTCCTCGTTTTGATACTTTTAGCCCTTTTCTTCTTATTTTATCAGCACAGCCATATAAATTGTAGACCGATTGATCATTCGGTAATTTCCATTTGTTCCTTTGGATATTCCTATAGATCGCAGAGGAATTGTTTTTCTTCAAAGAAAAGCCTTTTTCACAATGTAAATCAATTAATTATGAGCCATATAAACTGGATGATTATACTCTCTCGGTTCGTAATATAATCAAAGACTTGAAAGGAATTCGTAAGTTTTTCCTTTTTCTATCAAGAATATTATAGGTCTTCCACAGAATTCATCAACAATTAGGCCATTCATCAGGAATAAGTCTTATTACAGAGTCAGTCATAAGTTCTTTTCTTCAATCATTTGATTCTCTATTTTTATTAATTTCAAATCCATTTCTGATCTGCCAGAGCCTCTGGGTAATTTCCTATAACCCTTTAAACCAGCGTCGGTGAAGAAATGACCAATAACAAAACTATTGAAGATCTGAAACAAGCACTTTAAACTAAAATACGTCTATTTTTGAGAAGCTACCGTAATCCAAGGAACCATTGCTCAAACAACCACAGCGCAACGGGTTTCTGCTGGTCCAAGATTCCGTTCAGAAACCAGTTAAAGTGTTACATTAATTTACTACCCACATGGATTTAAACTAGATTGAACTGTTCTGGGAGATTTTATATTAAAAACTAAGAAATTCTGCTGGAAAGATGATTATAGAAACTTCTCAAAGAATGAACAAGTATTGTCTCAAAACTCTTAAAAGCTGCAAAACTTATTTAATCATCTCTACAAATCTGGTGCAAAAAGAAAGATCTCATTTTTTTGGCTATCGGAGACCCAAATCTCATTGCTTGCGGCTAGATAAGCAAACTAAGATCTATACGCGAAAATTCAACCTCTTCACTTGTTAGGCTAAGGAAATCGATAAATTGTTGTTGATAGTTGATGATATGATTTAAAAAAATTATCGGGTCTCAAATTGTACAAAAGTCTTATACAGGTCGCTCCAAAGTACAACTTATCTGCCTGTATAGTTGAGAAGGCGATGTGCACATTGACCCAAAGCATCTTCTGCTATCTCTATGATTCAGCTGGATTTGTCCAGAATAATCGAACGATTCCATCAGAAAATTGGGAGGGAAGGTAACACTTTTTTTGTGATCTAAACGAGATACAGGTTTTGTGAAAATCGGAATGAAATTCACAACACTCAGGAGAAACGACTCCTTTTCCCTTCAAATGCACCAACAATTTTTATGATTCGAGAGCCGATTGAGCGTTTTATTAGCGCCTTCACTGACAAATGTATCAAGTAAGACATATTTCTCTTATTAGAACTTTTTTTCGTTTTAATAACTTTTATTATAATAGCAAAGAGAAATTCCTAGAGGGAGGTATTCCTATTACCAGATCTAGCTTCACGCATCCAACAAGCGAAGCGGCGACAGTCTTGCGACGGTTTATTTCGAGACCAGCTCTACGACTTGCTTCATCTAGCTCTGTGACCATACGTTGAACCATTCTTAGACTTCTCCCGATCAACATCGTCGACGTATCGGAAATATCAACTGTTCCAGGCATTCATGAAGAATACGACTCACACTCAATTGACTAATAGTGAATCTGTCGGCAATACTGAGTTGGGACGAATTACTGGTTAGCACCAGGAGAAACACGGCTAGTTTCATTGGTATCGGTAAGCCTCGGTTCGTGATCTTCTGTGGTAAATTTTCTTCGAGAATATTTAGTAGACGAGAAAAGTTGTGCCTTAGTTGATATCGACCTCAAAATTCTTCGTCACTATATTCCTCGATAGGATTCTCAAAGTCACGATTATAACTTTTCGAGCGAAGCGCATCCAGAATGTTGTTTATATCTTGACGGTGGAAATCGTCCATTTTCGAAGAAGAATGGAGATTTAAAGGGACAGTCTCACAGTTCCGAAATCTATCCGGATCCGGATAGATTGGTCCCGTAGGGAATAGTACGCAGCGCGAATTTTCAAATTTCATTTCGTCCGTAGCCTTTTTTAAATCCGGTCAAATCCCTTTTTTAATTTTTTTGGGGAAGTAGTTGCTTTTTTTCTAATTTTCAGGAAATTCCGGGGGAAGCCCCAGATAAACTTAGAGAGGCCTAATATTCTGTGGGAAGGGGGCGAAATTCAAAGGGAAAGGTGACTGAAAGTTTCACAAAGTGAAAAAAAAATGGGAAAACCTTCAAAGAGCCGCCAAAGGCGACGCAGCCCACTTGTTTTTTCCTAAACCTGTCACAACTAGGGATTGAGAAACATAGCAAAATTACTAATTTTTTTGCATAAAATAACTCGAAATAAGACCAAAAAAGCTATTAAAATTTTTTTTGAAATTTTGCCTTGAAGGTAGTCAAAATAGGGTTTTTTGGGGGTAAGAATAATAGTAAAAATGTTAGTTTCTTATAAAAATTATGCAAAATGCTCGAAACAAGTTTTTAAGATTAGAGGATAAATTAAGTGTTACGGTAGTGGGTTACGGTATTTCTATGGGACTGTCCCTTTAACCGTCACGGACTCCTCAGACAGCTATACCAAGAGAGAGAGAGAGAGTTGAATGATTTCACAGTAATGCAGAAAAAATCTACCTTCTTCGAAAAATACAGCTGACACTTCCAAATTCCACTTTGACTGTCGAATTCGCCTTAACCTGCAGCTTTAGAAATAGGTTGATTCTTTACCGCTTCTTGTACAGAAGGAGCTGCTTGGAAGAGTAATGGAATTCCGTCAGTGGAAGGATTAAGAGCGGAGATTAAGAAAATAAGACTAAAGATTAGGATAAAAGTTAAATTTCGACCTTGATTGAATCCTTTTTGGATTCCTTCTTGAATCACAGATCGGCAAGATAGAATAGAAATTCCGATTATATTTAAAAAATATTTTGTGACTCTAATTAAATTATATTTTTAGTGAAAATCTGGTTTGCTTCGACTGTAAGGGAGATATCTTATGTGCTGTGGAGAAGTTCCATGCAGAGATTATGAAGATCAACGCGGAGCATTGGGATGTTACCGTTCCAAAGCTCTCCTACATCAGTCAAACAATCGAAACTCAACATATGGTTCCCGCCAATTGGTAATGACTTTTATAATTTTTGTTTATGTTCCAGGATGTGTGATCTTTTCGAAGAGTCGGACAATTATATTTTCGTTAAATATGGCGAAACTCCTGAGGAACTACAAGACATGTACCTCAAATTGAAGAAAATTTATCTAGGATTTGGAGTAGAAGAGACCTATTCTGAGTTCATAATGAATAGTATTAATAGTGAGGCAAAGGACTTACAAAAATAGAATTTTAGAGAAAACATCTCATGCCACGAAGTCTTCACAAATTAGAAAGGAATATTCCGATAAGCTGAGAAGGAGTCCGAGTCATTTAAAGTTGCTTAATGAAATCTATGAGTTCGACTACAAGATATTTGAATACAATCCATTATAGATTTCCTGTTGTTTTAAATAAATATTTTCAATTAGTTGATGGAACGTTGATCCGCTCAAGGCCGAAGAAGCGGCTGAAAGATTTTGCAACATAAAACTCATCCAACTTTATCTTCAAGTATCTAGTTAGTTTATTTCACACAGGCTTGACACCGGTACAAAAAGGACAAGAGATGCATGCGCAATGATGCGATCTCGTTGTTCTCGAGACCAATAGCATTATTCGAAGCATGTTGAGGTCTTCTCGGAAGGTGCCAGGAACTATTTTTGCTATTTCGTCTGTTATATTTGTAACTACCGCTGTCTTCTATGTCCTCCCATCCTCTAATGAACTAACAATCTATGAGAGTAAGGAGAAAGAGTCTGTTCTCATCTTCGCCGCCACTAAATTCTTTGGTCTCGATATGGCCGCAACTCCCGGAGCGTTTGTGGAAGTTTGTCCCAAAGACATTCAAGTGATTTCTTACTTTCACTAGAAAATAAAGATATTTTCAGAATTATTGTAGAGTAACCAGCGACATAAATGAGTACAAAAACGCCCATGCTGTGCTCTATCATCAGCCTGAATACGTGCCAGAAAGAGACAAATATCCCTACGATCCTTCCCAAATACAAGTTCTATTCTCCCTAGAAAGTCCTCATTATTACGCCATCAAGTTCGAGCCAGGTTTGGATATTTAAATTCACTAAAAGACTCAAAAAGGATTCATTAATTGGACAATGACTTACCGAATGGATTCCGACATTCCCTTCCCTTATGCTGTTTTGAAGAAAAAGACCGACGGTAGGAACTTTTCACTTTTTACATAATTTATAGCCAATCCAATTAATTTGGAAAACATTTGGTTAGAGAAGAATCACACGTTGACCGCGGCCTGGATGGTCACCAATTGCGATACTCCCAATAGACGAAAGGAAATCGTCGAGAAATTACAAGAGAAAGGATTCGCTGTAAGTCTTTAAAATAAATAAACAAAAATACAGATCGATATTCTGGGAAGCTGTGGAAAACACTTGGAAGGGTGCGATCGGATGGCTGATGATCGTTATGACTGTGCTGCCAAGGTCTTGAGGTAGAATTTTCCACAAAATATTAAACGGCTCTCTAGAAAATATAAGTTCTATCTTGCGCTGGAAAACACCAACTGCCAAGATTATGTGACGGAGAAATTCTACAATGCCATGGGGCGATACAATGCGATTCCCATTGTCATTCGAAGGAAATACTACGAAAATATTGGAGTAAATCGCTCTCTTAAACAAACTGTTATAGATTCCACCCAACGCTTTCATTGCGATCGACGACTTCAAATCGCTGTCCGATATGGTCAAGTTCTTGACCAATTTGAAAGGAAATAGTGTCGAATATTTGAAATATCATGAATGGAGGAATCAATACGAGTGAGAGCACTTTTCACCGAAATGAAGGACATTTCAGAATAGCGGAATATGATCGCTCAACGGGATTTTGCAAGCTTTGTGAGAGTTTAAAGCCTCCAGTGAGACAAACGAGAAACTACGTGGATCTCCAGAACTGGTTCACCAAAGACATTTGCAATAACAGTTATGCCGATAGCTATCTTGAGAAATAAAGGAAATAATTTATTCAACTCGTAACGGTTAAGATCTCTTCCTAAGAACTAAAACCGGTTGTTTCCACAAAGTGTTTTGTCCGAAATCCTTCCTCGAATTCTCTTCGATGTCCCGTGGCCGGGAGAACCAGTCAATGTCAATCTTCACTTTCTCGTGTCTATAGAACATATCTACAATCTCAAATCCTAAAAACTCTTAATGGGAAAGATGGAGGAAGACAAACCAGCTGAAAAGAGAGCAAGTCTGATTCTACCGTAAATTCGATGGAGATTCCAATGGAGAATGTCCCAGCCAATTGGAGGCCCAAAGTAGAAAAGTCCTTATTTTTGACTATTTTTCTATCAAAGAAACATACCTCCAGGCTTAAGTAAACAATGGATTTTCATAGCTTCTTTCAGATCTCCCATAGGATCCAAAGCATCGCCATATCGTCCCAATCCGCTGTGTTCCAACGAAGAAAACGAAACAATGAAGTCGTATTGCCCCACATGACTAGAGCAAATTAGACGAGGCAAAGTAGAATCTCACTCTTCATATTCTCTAGCCAACTGAACTGGGTGCTTGTAGGCTAGCTTCGGATAGTCTTTTATTTTTATTTTCATATATTCCACGGTGGTCACATGAGCAGCTCCAAGCTTCAAAGGAATAGCTTCAACCCAAGGACTTCTGGTTCCAATGACCATTCCTCTCTTATTCTCAACGCTGTATTCCTTCATTGCAAAATATATCGCCTCTGGGAAAATTCTTTAAAGTCTAAAGCTGAGCCTACTTCCTTCGTGGTCATAATTGTCGATAGTCATCCCATCCCTTGAAATGTAACCTTCAATCAAATCTTTTGTCCAGATTTTCTCCAAATCACCCGAATGCTCGTCTGTATATGTCTATAACCATCTCAAATCTTGAATAGACAAGACAAAAACCTCGACGAGATGAGTGTATCCATTGAGAAGATATTGTCCTTTCAATTTCCATGGAATATTTTTTGGCGGAGCAGCCGACTCATTTTGTACTTGAGATCGTTGCAAAAAGTTCATGAAAACCTATAAATTATAATAAGAAGAAGAACCAAATTCTACATTTGTACAATTAAGAGGATCTTTGTATTCGAGAGCTGGGATGATCGATCGTTCTTTCATTTTGTAGCCGAGTGGAGTAAAGATATCTTCATCGACATTCTCGTAGTCTTTCATTCCAAAATCAGTGTCAAAAGGAGGTCTAAATTTGGTATTAAATTGATTGGGAAGACTGACTCGTAATTTCTGATCCATTTGTTTTGTAGACCAAGGAGATCCATCCATTCCTCCTCTTCTTTATAAGTTGTATTCCAAATCAGGACGGAGGTTAGAATAAACGCGGCAATCCATTGAGCAACAGATATGGATCTCCTTGAATTAGCCCAATTATTATAGGAATTACGAAGAAACATGGGGAAAGAGACCAGTGGTGAGGACAAGATTCCCTTTCGTTTTGCGATTAAATCACAAGCTGAACGGAACACTTCCCGTCGATTCCAAGAACATCTTGATAGAAAACCATGCTTAATCATCGAGGTATCCTGTGTGGCTAGCTGGAATCACAGTTTCTAAGACATCAAAGATTTCAAGAAGAAAAAAAGCTACCCTCATTCAAATTCAGCAGGTTTTTCCAAAAAAAAAGTCAAGAAATATGGAAATATTTATTAAATCTTCCTTAGGACTAGAAGAGTAGGAACGAACTTCTCGTTGTTTCTGCCTTGGAAGAGATCTCTTGTTATTGGAAGTACGCTGCCTTCGTAAAAAGCTTCTATTATTTCAAATCCTGGAATTCATTGATTTAGACAATCGATAGGCTTTACCCGCAAGTAGAACTGGAAGTCTCACTCGTCCATATATTCGTCGTTGATTCCAGAAGGTTGAATCCCAACCGATTGGCAGAGAGATGATAGCGACTCCTTTGTTATTCAATAAACAACGAATTCGTTGCATTTCGAGGAGATCCAACTCCCCATTTAGATCTTCTCCACTATTCGAAAATCCGATTGTCTCCAAGTAGCCAAGGCTGACGATTACATCGAATTGTTCCTTCCACCTGAACTTTTGATTCATATTACAAAACATAAAGCTCACTTCTTTTCGATTTTATTAGTCGAATCAATTCCCGTCGAGACTAAAGGATTCCTATTGGTATTATTCCTCACAACTCCCTCGATTTGTGAAGTCGAAATTCCGTATATCAAATGACTTTGGCCGGGAGAGGTGTGTCTCTTCAAGGCAGCTTCAAGACTGAATTCATCTTGCGTCAGAAAGAATTCGGACTGACGTTCCTGGAATGTTCCAAGTCAAACTACAAATCATAATTATCTCATAATTGGATCTTCCAAATCTAATAATCTGCATCAAGATCAAGCTTTAAACATTGGAAGGAGAAAGAAAATGGAATTCACCTCGGCCAAATGGATATATTGGTTCATAGAGAAAATCCATTTCTGGTGAAAAGTGATCTTTGTATAGGAAAGTGTCGCTCGGTCAATTTTGGTATCCAATATCTAGGAGCAATTAAAAATAAAAAAAAGAATCAAACTTTTTCGCAGGAGGTTGGCTTGGCTGGGAGAATCAATGGAATGATGTCTTTTTTTATGAGAATGTAGTCCATCAAAAAGTAGACTTCATTCGCGAGTTGGTCGAAACTTTTCCAGTCCAATGCCGTATAATATGGCACTCTGATCGAGGGATAATTAGACGCAAAGACTCACTCATATTCTGTGATCCAAGCCCTTTGATATTGAATTTTTTCGTGTCGTCGTAAATCATTTTCGAATTTTAATTTGGCGATTAGAAATATGTAGAGAATAAGAGTTAAAAGTAGAAAGTAGCCAAGATAGTAGAGCAGATTTCGAATTGATTCGCGTTGAAACAACAGACTCAGTTCAAATTGTTCAAAAAATGTTTTCGTGAAACTCATTTGCTGCACTTTTGACGAGAAGCGCTGACTGGATCTGGAATAGTTCACTGCCTATCTCGCCTCGACATCAAAAGGAACAAGGAACAATCTTTTTTGGTCTAGTAATCAATTAGATTCGGAGACATAACAACACACCAAATCATGTTTATTCAAAGACTTGAAGAGGCGTTCGATACGACGATAACGGCTTCCGATGGAGCTAAGGAGGGGAACACTTTTCCAACCAACCTCCTTACGAACATTCGATAGGGTTTCATCAGGAAGATGACGAGCAAACAATCAGCCATAGGATAACCCAAAATACAAATCGAGAAAGAATTCTAGATCTTCCTAACCTCCGATCAGACAGGCACTGAAGATTTGGAACCAGAGAGCGTCGTAAATAAATTTAAGAGAAAGATTGAATGCTAAAAGAAATATCGCGAAAGGAACAGAGATTGAGATAAATGGAACAGCTGCCTGAACAGATTGGAATCCGAGCGACCCGAATAAACCTGGAGGAAGAGGACGATTGTGAGACTCTTTTGCATCTTATAGGAGTCGGAGCTCATTGTAGATCTCACACTTCGTAATTTCCGCTCAACTATGATCAAAAAGAAAAGATTCACACTCTCCACGACTATTAGAAAGGGAATTTTCGCACATGCGTGGTAGACAATTGAGGGATCGTCGAGATCAAATGCTATCAGAGCCATATCAGACGAAGTCCCATTCAAACAATCTAGCAATTTGTGACGCTCAGCGTATTTTGTCAATTCCTAAAGCCTTCCTTAATGTGAAATATTTCCAAATTACACTGTAATCGATAGCCCAGCCAAAGGTAAAATACTGAATGACAGCAAAGGTAGCCAAATGCACAAAAACTACATAGCTCGTTCCTCTGTAAATTCGCTTAGCTTTCACTCTACAATCAACCTCCATCCCTTCAGCCTTCTGAATAGTTCTTCGTTTCCATAAACCAACGCTGCTCGAGCTCGACAACAATCGTTTACGGCGAATAGTGTGGAAGCACCCGTACAAATGACCGCCGAATACTTCAAGGACTTTAGGTTAATGCTGAAATCTTACGGATATTTTTCCGCCAATTGTTCCAAAATATTTGAAAGGACCGGCAGCAATTCCGGCAGGGAGAGGAAAGAGTAAAATTGGCTGGAAAAGCCATCCCAATGTGATCGAAAAGATCAAATCCACAATCTGAAAATCTTTATTCCTTTTTGGAACTCGTCGTACCGCCATCTTTAACATGAAATACTTGAAGGTTTCCATGGATTGAGGAGAATGCTTCCAGACCACATAAATCAGGAAGATATTGACCGAACTGACGATTGTATTGAGGCTAAGCAGGAAGACACGCTTCCAATTCATATCCAAGACACTCATCTCGAGTCCGTACAAGAAGAAAATGACTCTTTCAGCAGGTGAAACTCCATAAACAGATGCAGAAATATAATTTATATTTTCTGCCTAAAATACTCGAACAATTTGTTGGCTCGGGTCGCCGAAGGAATATCCTTGGATGACCTACAGCCATCCGGTGGAAGTGACCAAGAATTACGGTAGCCACATTGGAGCTTATGACTTTGCTGCGTCTTTTTCTTCAATCGAACACAGTGGATTGGGGAGATTTGGAGACTTTGAACGACGACTCAGGATAATCGAAAGCGGGTTAGTAGGCGTGAAGCTGTGGAGGTCTTAGACTACGCGATGCCTAGGGATAAATTGAGATGGAGCTCATCGTGGCATTCGTTTTATCAGGTTTTTTTTAATGACACGGCGAGTCCGACTGGCTTCAGCTTGGAGACAGCAACTGCAAAGTGCTGAGGCGTCGGAACCCTTGGAGGTTAACGAAGCTAGCGTAGAAAGAACCGAAACAGTTAGTAAGTATCCCCAGGTTAATGTCTCGCCAGACGTAAACGGTAAACCCTAAAGGTCGAAGGCAAAGGTCTCTCCCTCGGCATATATTATCCATTTCGCGTCACGGGCTGGATCTCAACCATGAGAAGTGGGCCGACAGAGATTGACCCCCTGCTCCAGTGGGATCGAACAGGTGCATGCATTCTTCGCCGAATGCGAAAGGGATTTTCTACATTCTGATAGATGAATAATGCGTATAGTCGGTGCAAAATGCATAAATCGGATAGTTATAGATTTGCCGGTTAGAAAGGAAATGTGATTTCAATTCATTTCCAAGACACTCGACTTGAGACAAAAGATTGATGATGTTTTCGCTTTTTATTAGATATCAGGTAATGAATGAATTAAAGAAAAATCTATCAAACTCTAGCAATGCTATTTGAATACTTCTTTCTAAGAACGATGACCGGTTGAGCTCCATCCAAATCCAAAAAGAATTTGTCCGTCATCGCTATCCTTTCATCACTTCGGAACAAATCCACAATCTCAAAACCTAAAATTTTTGTTCTTTTTTTTCGAAGATCTATTGAACCTGCGACCATTATGGCTAATCTCAATCTACCGTATCCCCGGTGAAGATTCCAATAGACGGCGTCTCTACCTGTTTGGAATCCCAAGAAGAAGAGAGCTCCTTCCTTCAACATGCAATGGATCTTCAACATCTCCTTGATGTCTCCAATGGGATCCAAAGCGTCTCCAAATCTCCCCAATCCACTGTGTTCGATTGAAGAAAAAGAAGCAGCAAAGTCATAAGCACTAATGTGGCTACCGTAATTCTTGGCCACTTCCACCGGATGGCTGTAGGTCATCCAAGGATATTCCTTCGGTGTGCTGATCCTAGCATATTCTATTGTTTTGATCTGGAATAATTTCCCATTTTTCAACCAGGACTCTACCATGGAAGCACCCAATCGGATGGCAAAACCCTCAACCCAAGGGGAGATTGAACCAATTATAATTCCGCTTTGTCCTTTGATTCCATAGGCCTTCATCGCGTGATACATCGCTCCTAAATAAAATTTCTATTTCCAAAAGAATCTCTTACGTCCTTCTCCGCCGTAGTTGTCGACGTCCATGGCTTCTTTTGAGACCTCTTGGTCAATTACTTCCTTGGTCCAGTTGAAAAATTGAACACCAGATCTGTCATTACAGTAATCCTAAAGTCTTATTTTTCATTCTGATGTGAATAGCTTGCCATGATGAGTTTGGAGTATCCATTGAGAGTGTACTGATTGAGAAATTTGGGAGGAATATCTCTCGGCGGAGTAGCGGATTCATCCTGTGACCTTGACCCAGCAAGCCAATCCTCAAAAATCTAAACTTCTTCTTGATTAAAAAGAGAAAAATGTAAGAGCCTTGGGACAAGTTGGTCTATCTTTGAGCTCAAGGACAGGAACAAGAGCATCTTCGATGATTCGATAGCCCATTGGCAGAAATACTTTGGCCTCAGCTTCCTCGTAAGAAATGTCTCCTTTGGCTGTCCAAATCTTGGAAAAGTTGTGACTTTTATTCTTTTTCTTTTCGATTGATTTGGCCACATTTTTCACAACTTCTCTGACATTTTCCAACTCTTCTTTAAAAGCCGAGTCAGATCTAGACATTCTCAATATGGCTAAAACGAGAGAAACTACCTTCGTAAAAGTACGACGACAAAAAATACAAAAGCTACGAGAATACAAAGATGAACAGGAGATTTCAAAGGCACCATGAGAAAACTAAGGCACAGAGAGAATCTCTAAATCTACGATAAAAGGACCTATAACATCTCGTTCTTTCCCGAGAACGGTTGATGTCTGGACCGTCGCTTAATGACCTCGTTCAAAAATTTAATAAATTTACTCCAAAGCACTTTCAAACTTTCTATACCTTTTAGAGCTCCATTGTGCCAACTAGAGACAACACTAATTCGCCTCTAAAAATGATAATTTTTTTTGCTTCTTTAATTGTATTTTTGAACAAAGAAGGGGACTATACTGGATCTAAAAGTCTAATGTTGAATAAAATGTCTAGTAACACCAAATAAGTTCCAGGAAGAGATCCCGTGCGGATACGAAAATAGAATCTGGTTTCAGAATCAGATCAAGGTCAAAGGTTTACGAAATCTTTTAGGTCAATTTTAAACATTTAGGCATTCGAATATTATAGAAAATGCATAGCCAATAATACAATGGGATGAACTCTTTGAGTCTGTAACTTTCAGAGGATAAAATATCGAATAAATATGCAAACTAAAATTTATTTGTCTCTTGCTGGAATGGTTATCTCACTAGCGTCTGACTTAACCATGATAGCTACTGGCAGTCCTTGGAAGAATAAAAAATCTTAAAAATAATTTTTGATTAGCGCCATTCTTCTAAAATTCTCTTGATCTCGAGATCGCTGCGGCTAAATCGAAGCCGCGTAAGCGATCTGATGAAAGCATTAGCTACATGAGTCTTTTCAGGCGAATCGCCCCACGAGTATCTCTCATTTTTGTTGCCAGTTATTTCTTTTGTTACGCCATTCTTAACAGAAAGTTTGTCCTCTTCTTTGTTCCGTCTTACCGCTTCAGATCTCTCTTTACCTTTCGAGGAAATGGCTCGTTAGTAGATCAATTCGATATAGATTGTGATGGCCTTTTGGGTGGAAATAAAGAGTGAGTGAATCTCCTTTATTCTAATCTTCCAGAGTAATTGAGAATCTCAAAAACTGGTCAGTCAAACACAAAGTCAGAAATATCCTCGAAAAACACGTTTTCTACCATTCTTCTCAGTAAGCTATCTCTCTTCGATCAGACTATAGACCTCCAGTTGTTCATTGCTTCAAGAATTCCTCGGTTTTCACAAGGAGCCAGTGAGTCAAGAAGAAGCCGAGTTCCCTTTAGCCTATGGGATCTTGGTCTATAAAGATATTCTTCAGGTCAACAGATTTTCACAAAAACGAAAGTCTTCTTTCAGGTTTTGCTAATGCTGGGAGGGTTCTATCATCCTCAGAATCAATATTGCATTGGGATAAGCGCCCAGGCTGATGCAAGGTTCAGATTGACGATAAAACGTGTGGCAACCTGCTTTCCCAACATACATGTTATGGTTTGCATCTCCTCTATATTTTACTCTTTCAGGATCGTCCAAGTGTTGATTGGGGCGGCTTTGAGATTATTAACTCAACGTATGCCTGCTTTGACTATCTTGTCAAAGCGGCCAAACCTTGGAAATACTATCAGGTAGTTGAAAAAAGGGGAAGTTAGAACCATTCTAATTACAGTATCTATCGGGGGTAGATATTCCGTTGAAAACAAATCGCGAAATGGTTAAAATTCTGAAAACTTGGAATGGCTCTTCCAATATGGATGTTCTCCCCTTTGAAGATTATCGACTATATGGAAAGAAGGTTTTTTCTTCTTTTGGTTCAAAATGAGCGCAACTTTCAGAAAGAAGACTCGCCTCTTCCATTGTATAAATCCTCCGTTTCGGTGATTATTCCGCGAGAATCTGCCGAATTCATAGTCAACTCCTCCGTCACTCAAGATCTTCTCCAATTCATCAATGGAACTGGCCATTCAGATGAAACCTTTTGGGGAACTTTGATGGGAAACAAGAAGAGTTTGTCCTTATTGTAATATCATTTCCGATCATAGAATTTCCTGTTCCGGGTGCCTTTGATGCGGCTGAAGTCATCACATTTCGCGAAAAATTTGAGCGACAAAACAAGGATAAATCTGATGTTTATAAATCTATATTTAAGCAATTGAATACTGTAGGCTGGACCTGGAGAGTGAAGATGTCTTTCAGATAAAATTCAACTATTACGTGGCAAGGATGCACGTCTGGGACATTTCTCCAGAGGCTTGTAAAGGCTTTTTCACCAATTATTCCTGCGTTTTTGGAGTCGAAGATCTGATTGCTTTGCTCACTCAGCCACACTTTATTGGCCACAAACTCTATTTGGATTATCAGCCGGCCACTCTCATATGTGGCTTACAGGTTTTTATTTATTTTTTAATTCTAAAATATATTTTTTTGAGAAAATAAGGAAAAGAACGAAGAGGAGAGAGGTCGGAGACATCAGCTTATATCCTGAATTGCCGTTGGTTCAAAATCATAATGGAATTCCCCTAGAGAAGATCAAACGACCTCTCTGGTTGTTGGGAGAAACTTTTCGATAATCAAATTAATTCCAAAGATAATAAAATCTACGAGAAAATGCGTAACCTTGAGGGTTCACTCGATGAAATCATTCGCTCTTCCGTCTGTCAACAGCTGAGCTTTTAATGTAAACAGGGGCTTTAGACACTTTACATGGGTACTGTGCTTCAATTCTGCACTTTTTAGATCATTGCGAAATTTAAAATCGAACTTTACAAAAAACTATCTCCACGTCATAAAAACCGCTCAGTGCATTCTCCTTGACCTTTAATTCGAGGAGCGAAGCCCCTATACACCTCTGACGCAAACTAGTTGCACCTAACATCTTAATGGCACGTTGTGATACTTGTTAAAATACTGTATGTCTGGGATTCTGAGGCCAATCGTTAAAGCTGAGTAAACTTTGTCAATAACTATTCAATTTGACGTTTAAAGAACAAGGAACTTAGCTGCAAGTCTCCTTGCAGTCTCATAATTTTTTAGCGGATCAAACATTCTTTGAGTAGTGCGGCGGGGGCAAAGGGGCGTCGCCAAAATCGTGTATCCAGTCGCAAAGGCAATTCTTCCAAGAATATGTTCAACAGCAGTCTCTCGTCTAACAAAATAAGTCTTATTGAGGCTATCCAAACTACTCGTCTCCACAATGAAGCCATTGAACGATATCAGCAAATGTTTCCTTCTAGAACCACGTTTGACTGTTTCGTATTTGACTGAGTTCTCTTCAGATATGATCAGATCCGACCTTCAGTTTTGGAAGCTCGATTTGCTGTAATAAGTCGTGTTGTTGATGAAGAAAACCAAAACGCCGAAAAAATTATCGCTGCAGCTTTCAATCGAAGTTAAATAAATTGTTGTTTCTGAATACTGTATTCAACTACTGTGACTCGTTATTGTAAAATCCTCACTAGTGGTTGGGATTGATCCGACACATTCCCTCTTGGTTTCCATCCATCATTTCGTTCAACGTTCACGTTTCTGTCCTTGGTGTCAAGCTGTCTCAACGCAGGTTGTTCCTGATCATCTCTCTCCTGGTTACAACATTTGCTTAGAAGTTCTTCGTCTCTTTTGGCCATAGATCGACCCTCAGACCATAGAGAGATTGAACTCTTCGAGCGTAAGATCATGGCCCAATATTGTGAGCGTGTGAATCAAGCTGATACTAATCTAACACTGACCCTCAATAACATCTTTCGCATCAGCGGAGACTGGCTGACTTCGCTCTCTTCTTTGTTCCCTCGACAGTTCGACTTTTTCAGTTTCAACAATGTTCTCCAACAGTATTTTCTCAAAGGATCAAACAGTCCAGGATAGACTTCAGACTGTTGAGACTCATAACGAAGCCATTAATAGATATCACGTTTTCTTCAAGGACTACAAAAGCGCGTGAGTTCCATATCTCTGATTTGCAAACAGAAATTGCAGATCTTCCCTTGTCGATGCCCGATTCGAACATCTTTCCCGAATAATTAACCAGGAAAAAGAAACTGTCCAGCAATATCTGGAGCAAATTGATAAAATCAAACAGCAAGTCATTTTGTCTTCAAAAATTAATGGAATTTTTTTAGGGAGAAATGCCTTGGATCCGAGTCTGAAACAAGCAGTCCAAGAAGCCTCTTCTCAAATCAAAACTAGCCTGTCTGAGTGCTAGTTAAAGTTAAATCTGCCAAAGTTACTTCCAAAATAAATATTATTTGCTTATCTTTCTAAACAATCGCTAACGAAAGTCAAAGATTGAAAAGTTCTTCTCTTTGGGGTACGTAACGCCTGCCCACCTTGACCGTAATTATCTGATCGTATTTAATTGAATTAAACGTTCAGAGAACATCTGGAGTAGGCCAACAATTGAAAATTTTTCTAGTCTTTTACGTCGTTATATTCAATAATAAAAAGAAATTAAAGCTCAGATGTTTATTTTTTGTACAAGTTTTTATTTTTTATCATTGTTATTGAAGGCTTGAGAGAGGAGTCGTTCTGCTCTTTCTTTTTCTTGATCCATTATGAGTGTAAGATGTTCAAATCGGGCATCCACAAGGGAAGGACGAATGCTATTACTAAAATCACACTAAAATTAGAGGATTAAAAAAAATTTACGAATTATGTTGGACTCCATCGAACATTTCGTGATATCTGTTGAGGGCTTCGTTGTGGAGACGAGCGGTACTCATGGCTTGACTGAGCGTGTTATCGTCAGAGGAAATGTTACTGAACATGGCGAATGGAGAGACAACCGTCGATCTGCCTCTTTTAAGACCCAAAACAGTCAAAGTTCGCTGGCCTAAATAAGACGATCCCTCCCCCTTTTGCTTCTCTTGAAGAAAAAATCTTTAAAGAAAAGGGTGTTTCTGATCATTACGAGTTGATTCTTCATCTTTTGTCAGCGATAAGACCAATCAGATAAAATTTAAATTGGACGACCTAAAGTCAAACACTCTTCGAGGCATAAGATCAGGTACAAAAGATTCGAACTTTTTAAATTCCGACCAATTTCCAAGAGGAAGGTATACGATTCCTGAAAGATCCATAACTATTCTCGGGGCAAGATGTTCTCTCCGATAAATAAGCCTTGTTGACAGGCGTTGAAGGCTATTTGGTCTAAATCGGACGTTCTCGAGTTCATCAGATAAAAACAACAGTAGTGAAGTTTAAAGAAAATTGTTGCAAGACTTTTTATTTTTATGAGACAATATGAGAGGATTAGCAGCTGTTTCCAAACTATCCATCATTTTAGTTCCTTCTCTTAGTTCTTTTGCTTGATCTTCTCCATATTTTTTAAAAGATTAATTTAGCTAAAAGATCAGTTCCAAAATCAAACGACAAACTCCACTCAAAACGTCCGTCTCATCAAATCAACTGACTTCCAATACAGTCTTTTGCACTTTTGACAGTCCTTTTTAAATCTCAACTTAAATACCAGGATGTACTCTAGAGAAATCGAAACCGTTCGACTTTTTCAACCACTCTAGCTTGAACTGTTCTATTTGATGAAGAATACGACTTATGACCTTGCGGGATCTGACAACGATCTACGCTCTGTAAAATAATTATAGGTTCGCCCTCATTTTTGGCCGTTTGAGGTCTCCCAAAAATTTTCATGACTTGGGATCTGTTTTATTCAATTTTTCGGCATCTTTTATTCTAGAACACGAATTTTCAGACTGCTAGCTTTTATTTTGCGGATTTGGGCGCACGTGGTTTGAAAAAGTACAAAAATCTACTGTAAAAAAAGTATAGATTCACTACAGTTAATACGCAGAAAAGTAGTCAGCGGTGCCCCTTTTTGTTAAGAAAATGTCATTCCTAATTGTGAAATTGTCACTGTCAAACCATGCCTCGTGGCAAACAGTTAGACACCGTCGAAAAGGCCAAAATTGAAGCCTACAATGTCTCCGGGAAGTCAAACAGAGAAATCTCTCGTCTCATGGGTCATTCGCTGAACCTCGTCAACAATTACCTGAAGAATCCACAAGGATATACTACAAGGAGAAGGACTGACCGTCCTCGCTCACCCTCGGATCGAGATGTTCGCCAAGTTCACCGCGCTGCCTCAAACAAAGTTACATCATTGGCTCAGATCAAGAAGGACTTGAAGCTGTCGTGTACAAAGATGACCATTTCCAATGTTTTGAAGAGAGGAGGGACGATTATTCATCGAAAAATGAAGAAAGGCCCGGCTCTCACAGCTGCACATCGCCAAAGCGCCTCAATTTTGCAACCCAACACGTTGCTCAAGGTACCGATTGGAGCAAGGTTAGTCTTTTCGTGGAGTTTTTCTAATTCAGGTCATCTGGTCGGACGAAAAGAAGTCCTGCCTAGACGGCCCAGATGGCTATCGAACGTACTTCCACGATCTACGGAAGGATCCTCTTATTTGTTCGAAGAGAGGTTTTGGGGGTGGAACTGTCATGGTTTGGGCGGCATTTTGTACCGATGGACAGGTAGCCTTAGAGTTCATTACACCAAAAATGAACTCAATTCAATATCAAGGCGTCCTCGGCACACATCTGCTCCCATTCCTGAACACCGCTGGCCGACAAGGCTACGTGTTTCAGCATGATAATGCCCCCCATTCACGCCAGTCGTTCGACTTCCCAGTGGCTTGCTGCTAGGGGGCGTGAGAGTTCTGGACTGGCCAGCGTATGGTCCAGATCTCAACTCCATCGAGAACATTTGAAGGGTGTTGGCCAGGAAAATTTATGAAAATGGTCAACACTACTCGACCAAAAATGATCTCATCCAAGCCATTAAGAGGGAATGGGCAAAGCTGGGCGTCAACATGCTCAAGAAAGTTGCAATCTCCCTCCCAAATCGCTTATTACAAGTTGTTCAGCGTATCGGTGGCGCAACAGATTATTAAAATTGTGGTACAAAAAAATAAACGTAGTGAACCTATACTTTTTTTACAGTGGATTTTTGTACTTTTGCAAACCGCGTGCGTTCAAATCCGTAAGATGAAAGCTAGCAGTCTGAAAACTTGTGTTCTAGGATAAAAGATGCCGAAAAATTGAATAAAACAGATCCCAAGTCATGAAAATTTTTGGGAGACCTCAAACGGCCAAAAATGAGGGTGAACCTATAATTATTTTACGGAGCGTAGTTTAGAGATAAAGGTCAAAGAGTACCCCAAAGAATACATTCCAACTCAGCAATATCAGACAAACTATTTAATAATAAAATAAAGATCTGTTTTCAGAGTAATATGTCTGTAGACTATAATATAATGAGGAGAAAGCATGAAGGTCGTTTAGAATAAATTTGTCATTCAGCAATCCATCTATCGTTAAATTAGTTAGGAAAACTGATAAAGAACACTTTATTCTTAGGTCTTGGATAGAATCTTGAATCCATAGATATCTCCAAACTCTCCAAGTTGAAAAAAGAAATTTGTCATAGACCTCGCTCTATGAGGAATAAGGCGCTCTCAAGATCATTGGAATGTAACTGAACTATCGCGATCTGATTTCCTAGCTGGTATATCCTTTCAAAGGATTTCAAAAGGTCGATGAATTCTTTCCACATCTTCTATTTACTTTCCTTCACTGCACTTGTTTTTATTTTTATTTTCTTGTAAGTTATATTTTTAATTTCTAAAAAAGTTATAGAAATTCAAGAAATGATAAAAACTTGCCAGAATATTCGGTTAAAAATAAGGCTCAAACACGCAGCAACACAATAGTGACGATAACCAAAGGAAATGTCACATATCGTGAAGTCGAAGAAAATGTTTTCCTTCCAATGGGATACAAAATTGAGTCGGAGACCGTCATTCCAACACTCTCTTTCGTCAATCAGCCCCAATGTTCCTTGGTAGTTTTCGCACTTTTCTCGAAGATTTCTTTTTCAATAGATTTTCAAAGAATGGCTGGCTGGATCTGGCTCACAAAATGAGTCAGCTACTCCGCCCAAATCAATTCCATTTCATCTATTGGATGAATATTCAATGAAGGGCTATGCCGATATTCAAAGGGTATTCAATTTCTGAAGGAAAAGTAGACTTTTCTAGATATATATGGATGACCGATCTGGGATTCACGAAGCCAAATGGGAAAAGTCGACTATTGATGAATATGTGAATGCAGATGTAACCAAAGTTGCCAATTATGACGGAGAAGGACGTTTGTTTTCTTAGTCTTTTCTGGAATTTTTAGGCGGACTGTATCACGCCATGAAAGCCTATGGAATAAAAGATCAGAGTGGTATCATCATCGGCTCTCTGTCTCCTTGGGTCGAAGCTTTTGCCATCAGACTTGGAGCGGCCAAGGTAAGCAATTGAAATGAAATCTCATCTAATTTCAGATTAAAACCCTCGAATATATGAAGATTTTAACGCCGATCGAGTATCCCTGGATGAGTGCTGCCCATCCAGTTGAAATCGCAAAAGATTATGAGAAGTAAGAAGAAGATGCCGAATCTTAAAATAATTTCTAGCCATCTTGGAGCTTATGATTTCGCTGCTAGTTTTTCGTCTTTAGAACACAGCGGATTGGGGAGATTTGGAGACGCTTTGGATCCTATTGGAGACATCAAGGAGTCGTTGAAAGTCTACTGTATGCTCAAGGAAGGAGGACTATTTTTCCTTGCTGTTGGAACAGGGATAGACATTACATATTTTAATATCCACAGAAATTATGGGAGAATACGACTGGCTCTTATGGCAGCTGGTAGATTTATATTTTAGATTTATAAAATGAGATTCAGGATTTGACATTGTGGATATGTTTCTGATTGACGAGAGAGTACTCATCACACCTGAATTTTTCGCCAATGGCCATGGAGCCCAGCCTGTTTTAGTTCTCAGAAAAAGATATTCAAAAAATATTTACCGAAATAAATCCTAAATTTCTTTAAACATTTTTTACATCGAGAAGCAAAGATTCTTCTGACTGATAAGCGTTATTTTGGCAGTTAATCAGACTGATTCACAATCGGCTATTTTCACCTGGAGTAGAGGGTTCAAAAAGAGATCTTTAGTTTATAAAGAGGTCACTGATCAAAGGAGACGATATGGCAGGGCGATGAAAGAGATAAAGACTCAAGGAAGCTTACCCAGGGAACTAAGATTAAGAAAGTATCGAAAAGCAAGTATTTATTATTCGAGAGGATCTAGAGTAAAGCATTCAGCAGGGGACATCTTTGTTGAGTTTCTTCCTTGAGACATCTTCCATCAAATCCACCAAAATATGAGTGTAAAGAGGGAGATATTCCACTTTTAAGACCTAAAAAGTTTCCGTTTTTTTATCTCCTACTTACTCTATAATTTTCTAGCTGATGGAGGCCATGCTTCTGCCATCTTTCCTTCGTCATTTTTAAGAATTTTTCGGCACATCTGAGCGAATTTGCATAGAATAAAAAGAGACTTACGCATTGTAGGGATTTCCTTTGTCCGCTCGATGTTTCAACATCTTATATCGGGCGATATGACCAGGATATCTAGCTATTTTATATCCAGCCAGTTGAACTCTATAAATTTTTTCTTTCAATTTATCCAAAATATCAAAAACTAATACGAGTTGAATGGCCTTTTTGAGGGTTTATAAACGCTTACCTGAGGGACATTTCATCGTCCTCTCCTCCCCACCCCCAGAAGTCGGTGGAATAGCCATTGACAATTTCAAATTGCTCGGGTGTTATGGCCACAACTCCTCCGAAGAGCTCATTATACGGTAGACTGAACCTTCTATTGTAAAAGGGAAACCAACTTACGCGTATTCGAATTTATCGATTGCCACACTCATGTGTCTAGGATTGACAGGACACGAATACAAATTACGGTCGTCTTCGGGCACAAGATCAACATCGTGGAAGATGAAGCATTGCCAGGGATAGAGTTTCTTTGCTTCGGTATATGCCACATTCATTAGCTTGGCCTTGTTCATCCGCTGTTTTGCCGTCTGTTCCACCACTATTATTGAGTAGTCCAACTGCTGTTTCTGGACGAATGCATGGAGATTATTCAACAGCGCTTTCAAATGAACTTCTCGATCTCGGAACGGGATAATTATAGCCACCTAAATATTCAATCGAAACGAAATGGTCAATACTCGATGGCGAGATTTACAATCTGGTGGTGACCATCTTCCGCCCGGCAAAAGCATCGGATATTTTTGTTCCGTAATAGAAAAGTTTACTGGATTCATATTGACTCTGAGCAAGCAATTTGAGAAAATGAGTCTCTTACTCGACAGTTCCATTGAGATTTGGAGGTACTTCTGGACAATAAGGCAGCGATTGGGGCTGTCTCTTAAATGTCCAGCTATTGCCGTTCCAAATGGACTCATCTTCTATTGTTTCCTTCTTTTTCTCTCTCGTATTTACAAATTTTAACACGCAAGGCATTGGATCCTTTACGCATGGATCTTCTGGCGGAGGAGAAAAACCTAAGGAATTCTTCAAAAAAGGGAATCTACTCACCAACTGAGGTTAATTTTTTGACGCCGAGATAGCTGAACCCAAAGAGAAGATATAAATTCATTAGAAGACGAGGAAAATAGATTTTGGGAAGCATAATAGAGGACTCAAACTAACGCACAAGGAGTGCGTGTCGTCCCGGAGATTTATCTCGGTAGAAGATCAACTCGGTATGCGATGCAAATAAAAAGTCTGGTCGTTCCTTTGTTTTCGAGAAATCTAGCCTAGGAAATAGATCTTCAATGCGAGTCTTAGAGAGAACCAATGACAAAACATCGGTCGGATCAGTTCAAAGATTCAGATTTTTTCAAGCTCAAATACTTCAACAATCAGTATTTGATTTTGAATATAAAGACGATTTTAAAAAATAAAAAGGAAGACAAGAGGAAAATAAGTCGACGGAACAATCGGACGACGCAGAAACATCGAAAACACGAGCTTCCCAATAGATCGTAGAAAATGCCAATCTGATGGCCTTTTTATATAAAATGATTCGACAAATCAAAAGTGCGCTTTTTAAAAACTTCCAGTCCACCTCCAATCTCGCTTCCTATCGCTCTCACAGATTCACGGATCGTTCTTGGGATCAAATCCCAGTTGAAAATTTGACCATGACCATTCACTCTCAGAGAAGTCTTTATTCAATTTCATTACAATTTCTTGAGTACCAGCACCATAATGGCAAAATGATCGATGTGAAAAGGCCTTTGTAAGAGGTCGATTGATAATGGGACATTGCTTCCAAAATAGAGGGATTGTACTATTTCGAAGCCAGCTGTGATCAGAGCGAGACGAGTTCTGCCATAAACTCGCCTTTGATTCCAATGCAAAGTGTCCCAGCCAACTGGTAGAGATACAATCAAATGGCCTCAAACTTGTTGTTGTATTCTATTCTCCCGAGATATACCATTCTTATTTAGCAGACAGTGGATTTTCTGAATCTCAAAAAGATCCAAATTCGGCTCGAGCTGTTCTCCTCTCGATCCCAATCCGACATTCTCCAGATATCCAATACTCACAGCGAAATCATAGGTCTTCTTTTGACGTCTGAATGACTTTTTCGGCTGAAATGATTGAACAAACAATTCCTTGCTGGAAATAGTGTTGCTGTAGGTGAGTTGGGAATAATTGTTCTTGACGAAAAGAACAGAAGAAGGAGAATGATTTTTCAAAATTGCCTCCATTCTTGGGGTAACAGAGCCATAGACAAATCCATCGAGTCCATTTATTCCAACAAATTTGAAAGCCGATTCAAGACTCTCCTCGTCTATTTCGAGGTTATCAAAGAGAAAAAATTCTGATTTGAAATCCTGAAAGTTGATTTTATAAAAGAGTGGACAAACCTCAATGAGATGGACATATCCATTAAGAAGAAAAGGCCACTTTAATTCAAAAGGAATTTTCCTCGAAGAAGTTGATTCGAAACTTTTACGAATCTCTGCTCTCTATAGGAATTGTTTTACAAATTAAGTAACATACTTTATCACATTGTTGATCCACAATTTTCAGCTGAGGAATCGTTCCATTTCCAATAAGTTCGAATCCCAAAGGCTGGAATATATCCATCTCCAAGTCATTATAGTTCTTTTCGCCTATCGGAGTGTCAAGAAATTCACTAAAACTTCTTCGTATCCAAGGAAAAAACTCACTAAAAGTTGTAATTGTTTATCCAAACTTTTTGATTGGCTATTTTCTCCATCTTCAATGCGTGTTCTTTGAGAATAATCTTGCCCAAAATCAGCAAATTTACAAGAATTATTAGAGTAAAAGAAGTTATGCAAGCCATTAGAATTCTGTACAATACCGGTTGATACAGTAGGAATTTTTCTTTAAGCCATTGGAGTTCTTTCATCTGAAAAGTCATCAGTTAATTAATAGATCGGAGCTAAAGCACGAAGGGTTGATCGCTAAGCCGATGACAATCTGTGTCGAAGAGCGCTTCCTGGACCTCTGTATCTCGAGAGAACATCAAGCGACTTCCCCATATGACTGACTCTCTAATGAAACTTCGACTCATCGTCTCTCTTCTGATTGCTTTTGCCAGTTTATCATTTATTTATCTTTTATGGTTTGTTCCTTTTCCTTTTTAAAATCTTTCTGATTTTAGGAAGACTTTTTCTGAAAAACAACTTGAACCTCAAAAAGAGATGTGAGATATTCTCAAGACAAAAAAGTCTTTAGAAAGCCTTTTCGAACGACATGGGGGATAATGGGAAAAGAAGAAGCCGATCAGACCATATTCCGGTCAAATGGATTCTGGCTGAGGGAAAATGGCGAAATTCCTTCTCTTGAGTACATGGATTTGCCCAACTGCTCAATGGTTTGATTTGATTTTAAAAAACAATCCTTCAGGTCTTTGCTGAATGGCTGAATAGAGCCAAAAAATACAATTCGGACCAAGAACCTCCAACAAAAATACCGAAACTATTGAAGGATAAATACACTTTCAATGGTTTGATCCAATTTACTGAAGACGTCGAGGAGAACAAAACGACAAAAAATGCTCTGACTTGGACTCGAACTCAAATCGAAGAACTCATTTTGAAGGATATTTTCCAATTTGATCAATACAAAGGCGAAGAAAGTTTGTTGAACATTTATCCTCCAAACTGAATCTAGGAGCAATGCTTCGAGCAATGGAGGATCAGAGTGTCAATGGATATAAACTTTATGTTTTTGGAGCGACTGATACTCCCTGGATCGAAGCTTTTGCTCTTAAGGAGGGAATTATTGAGGCTTGTTTCTTAAAACTCTCAATTGAATGAGATATAGATAACCCGAACGGGTCCTGTTAACATCACAATTCAAGATTATCCCTATGTCAAATATGAAAATCCGCTCGATATAGCCAGAAATTATCACAGGTTCTTTTTATCCTAAAATCGAATGACTCGAGCAGATATATGGATCAATACGATTACGCAGCTACGTTTTCAATTGAGGATTTTGGGTTTGCAAAGAGAGATTCACTGAACCCATTTGGAGATTTATTAGAAATTAATAAGGCCTATTGTATGCTCAAAGATAAAGGTAGTATCTACCTGTGTTTGAACAAAGAAAACTCTTCAGGAATACTCTTTCTTGGTCTCCCAGTGGGCTGGGACACAGTCATGTGGAACTCAAAGAGAATCTACGGTCGTCTTCGAATCGCCATGCTCGCAGCTGGTTGAGCTTTTCTCTTTTTCCGATAAAAATATAAATTTCAGCTTTTGATGTTATCGATATGTTCTACTATGATGAGTCAGTCGCGATAAAATCAGAGGAGTTTGATGACATGAAGCCTGGTACTTTTAGAAGGGTCGTTCTAGTTTTACAGAAGAGACACACCACCTCTGATTGGTTTTAAATAAATTCTGAAATAAAATTGTTCAAACTCTCACAATGAGTCACCGTGACCTTCGATCGGCGGGCTGCTATCTTGTTGACCTTTCCGCCATTTTGACGTCTTTTTGATTTCACTTTCTATTTCCTGAAAAATTTTTTCTTCTATTTTGAGTGTCTACTCATTGCCTGATCACTGAGCAATTGGAAAATGATGTCAGTCAGCTGCAATTTTTCCCGCCGGCTAGCCGTTGCCGGTTGCGAAATCTTGCAACAATTTGGGCTGGTGAACACCGGCGAATATAAAAGCCCTGCGAATTGTTGGTCAATGCACCTTCCTCTCTTACCTTCTTGTTTACTTTTCCTTCTTCTAAGCCAAATTTTTGCTTTCAGTTTATTTTAATTAATAGGAGAAAACCTATTATGGCGGGGCTATACCTGGACACAAAAAACGTGGAACTCCGTCCCCTCACGGACTTCACAAAATACTATTATACTAGTAGCTTATATTGGAACAATAGGCTCCATGATTCTGTTCCAGAGAGTGAGAGAATGGAACGTCGAAGTGATGGTAAGCCTGTCCTCAGAAAAAATCAATTGCCGCAGATCCTTCACCCTGCACATATCCCGATGAACCGTATTTCTTCAGTGCAACAAAAGCTCGCCATTATTATAACTATGATAGGTATAATGATCTGGCCTGTTCCTTCTACACTTGCGTTCTGAAAGCATATAGTGTCAGGACTGGATATTTTTCTTTTTCTGAAACTCCTCTCGACTATGTGATCGTCATCATGTGCAAAGGAGCCTTTGCAGCTGGTCTATACAAAGAGTAATTTTATTTTTCATATGAGCAATCATATTTTAGGAATAAATTGGTGGACATGATTGAGCTCTACAATAGAACTGAGCCACTTTCCTTGAAGGAGGAAAAGATCTTCCATGGTGAGATCAAGAGTGCTTTGGATAAATGGGATGTGGATGAACTTCCAAAGTTTATTCGATGTCGGAGAGATGATTTCCATCTTTTTGGACATAATGAGGCCGGCTGTAGTCGATTCAACTTGACCCGACACTTGTAAGAAATTTCTCTTTTTTGGGATCTTTTCTCCTTTTTTAGTCACATTCCATTTGCTACAAATTATCCCTCTCTGGAGGAAATCCAAAAAGTGAATAAGAAGCTCTTCATGTGCATCAAATATCCCACCATAGACGATTGCTTCAAGGCAGAAGAGCGAGCAATGAAATCACAGGTTGCAACTAGACTCAAATTTATTTTTATTTTCTTATTTTTTTTAGCCGAAATCCAAGAAAGGATCGTCGAAAGTTTCGCCTACAAGAGACAGAAGAGAGCCAAGGTCTTCATTCAACAAGGATCCAAAAGTAGCCAAAGAACTGATTCTCAAAAATGATGGAGATGGATTGGCCAATCTCTTGAAGGAGATGGAGCATCGTTCCAATTTTGGAGAATTTATTTCTTCAACTCATCCAGAGACTGACTATCTCTGTCTTCTTCATTTTGCCGTTTTGAGAGACAAAACAGAGGCTGCCAAGGTAAAGCTTGCTCATAAGAACTTTTCAATTTAATGCCTTTAGATTCTTTTGGAATTCGGATGTTATCCTTCAATTTATGACGAAAAGGGCAAAACTCTCTATGAATTGTGTAAAACGAAGGAGATGAAGAGCGTCTTTGTGAAAGCTCAAGAGGAAGACGAAGACGATACCAGATGGTTGAGATCAAAAGTCCCTGCCAATGTAGACTTCGAAAAAGTACCCGTTCCTCGACCAGAATATGACTCACGACCCGCCAGAGATGCTGTGAGAAATAAAAGAAAAGAAAAGATTAGCAAGAAGAAAATCTACGCTGCTGATTACTAAAGATCACGTTGTACTTTCACCAATAAAATTTCGGGTCATCCAGTTTCTGTCGTATGAGTAATGCCTCTTTGTAAATATTTTCGAGCCTATAGTTCGCTAAGCCTCAATTCAGTCATGCTAGCTGATAAGAATCGCCCCTTCCTATGCGCCTCTTCTAGTCAAATTTGGATTTCCCTCTTTTCCTTATTTCCATCTTTAGCTTCAAATTTTGACCATGAAAGGAATCTACCTCGATGCAAAAGCAGCGAAATTCGACTATTTATCGTGCCCTTTATTTTTTGTGTACAGCTGCAATGTTTTACGGAAGAAAACCAGCGAGTTTGTGCCAGTAAAGAAGAGAATTGAGATACGAAGTGATGGTAAGGGACTTGATTAGAATCAAGAACTTTTAGATTCTTCACCCTCTACATATCCAGATGAGCCATATCTCTTTAGTCCAATATTACCTCGTTATTATAACTACGACTACTTTAATCAAAATCCAACCAAGGCGCACTCTTTATACACTTGCTTGCTATACGCACGTGCGACCGAATCTGGCTTTTTTTCTGTTTATGAAACATCAATGGATTTTATGATTATAATAATGTGCAAAGGAGCTTTTGTAGCTGGGATATATCGAAGGTAAATTGAGATTTATTCTTCTCAAGTTGAATTTAGAGGGTGGGAAGACAAGAAGATTGAGCTCTTCAATGAATTGTTTTCTGAGGAAGACGAAAGGGACTTCCATAGCAAAGTCAAAAATATGTTGGCTGAGTTCAAACTGGAAAATTCTCCAAAGTTTATTCGATGTCGGAAAGAAGATTTCCATCTCTTTGGCCATAATGAAAGGGGCGAGTTAGGTTTGCCCCGTCACTTGTAAGGTTTTTTGCGTAATTTGCTTAGCGTTGCAGTCATATTCCGTTTGTCACAAACTATCCATCTTTGGAAGAACTGAATCGAGTAAAAAGACAACTTTTTACTTGCATTCGATACAAATCTATTGAGGAGTGTCACGAAGCGGAGGGGAAATTATCCAAGATATCACTGGTTTGAATAAGATAAAATAGCTACTAGCTTTTAGCAACGAAATTTAGGAGCGTCAAACCTGGCCAAAAAATTTATTCTTGAAGACGACGGAGAAGGACTGACAAATCTCCTGAAGGAAGTTCAAGCTCGTGGAGAGACATCAAAAGAGCCTGCTTATTTCCAAGATTTTATTTCTGTTGTTCATTCCCTTACCGGAGATCGTTGTCTCCTTCACTTTGCCGTTTTAAACGAGAAGTCAGAGGCAATTGAGGTCAGTCATCTTTGCTTTTGGGGAACATTCTCAGGTTCTTCTGAAATTTGGTTGCAACCCTTCTGTCTACGATGAAAATAACAAAAGCCTTTATGAGCTTTGCCAAACTGATAAAACGAGGAAGATTTTCGTGAAAATGAGAGAAAAAGACGGAGATGAAGAATACGACGAGGACTCCCGATGGTTCAAGTATGAGTTCAAAACAGCTTTATCCTTTAAATTTTAGATCCAAAGTTCCCAGCGCTAAGGATTTCGAAGAAACAACCACACCTAAACAAAACAAAAAAGACAGGAGAAAGGAAAGAAAAGTCAAGAAAAATGCGCCCCTTGAGATTTGGTCTAGTGAAGAGGATTGATCTCAAATTTATTTTTATTCGACCAAAATCTTTTCGAGTTCCTTTCTTTTCTCCTCGACTCGTCTCCGCAAAGATTCCAATTCTTCTCGTCTTTCCCCTCGAATATTAGTTGCCAAAGGAACAACCGATTGAGCCTTTCCAACAGCCGCCTCCCGTCTGATTAATGAAAGTTGCATTTCCTAAGGAATTTATCGATGAGAAAATATAAAATTACCCGTTGAAGTTGAGCAATATTTTTGTTTAAATTGGATTCAGTCTGTTTGAGATTTTTGATTTCTCTTCGAAGATCTGTCGCCTCACTCTCTCTGTCAGGATTCCCTCTAGTCATCGCCGTCTGATGTTTCGTGTTTAGAGAATACAAGTTGTCTCTAAAATTCTTCTTTTCTTTCTTTAAGTCAAAAACATGCCTCAATTCATATAGCTTTTGTTGATCTTGTTGGTTCGACCGCTCTAACTTCTCCAAAATCTCTTCCAATTCTGCTTCCTTCTTCTCCAGCGAAGTCTTCAGTTTGTCCTCGTCATTATTCACTGTTACGGTATCCACAACAATCTTTTCTAAATCTTCGTGAATAGTACACTATTTCGGACCTTTTTCAGGCAGATCTTGGTCAATTTTCCTTACTTCCGCTGCTGCCTCTTCCAAGATATTAACTTTTTCCGACAATTCCTCTTGCAACTCGTTATTCTTCTCAACAAGTCGAGTAAGTCGAGCTTTGAGAGCTGTTTCTCTTCGTGCTGCATTTATCAGTTCTTTCTTCAAGTCTCCAATCTGTCCATCCTCGAACAAAACATGTCTTCGATCTATTCGATTTCGCTTGAAAGTTATTTTCTGAAATTTCCTCTTCCTCTATAAGTCTCACTCACAGAATTATTATAAGAAGCAATGAGATTGTCGACTTCTTTTTCTCTATTAGAGAACCGCATTTTGAGGAGTTTCTTTTGTTCCTGAGTGGCCAACGTATCTGGATTGAAATCGCGATAAACGCCGTCTGCTTTGGTCTTTTTCAACTCCTCATAATCGGCCAAAATTGAATCGAATTTCTGTTAAAAAATAGATAAAATAAAAAAGAAATAAAACTTTTTTAAGTTCTGAATTATTCTTCTCTAATCTCTGGGTCTCCTTCTTCTGTTTTCTGGTATTCATGACCATCTTCTCGCAATCATTTTTAAAAACAAGATACAGTAGCCCATTATTGTGGCTCACAGCCTAGAAAATAAAACGAGATAAAATCAAAATACTTTTCTCTTCCTCTCGGCCTTTACTGTTCCATTTTCTTCGTTATTCAAATGCTTCAAAGTATTGTGGAATTCATCTACGGCTCCAGTTCTCTCCTTAGTGAAAATATTAACTTTTCTATCGAGATTTTCCGTTTGAGATTGATGTTTTCTATATTAAAAAAACTATTTGAGAAACATACAAAAGATACCGTATTTCATCTAGGATTCTGTCGTCTACTCGTTCTAGTGCAGATTCGACATAACGAGCATCTTTTCTAAGCCTTCGAATCGCGCTATCCTAACAGAAAGTTAGCCTATCAGTTTCATTAAGAAAAACCAACTTGAGCGGCTTTCTTTTGCTGTAATTTCTCGAGATTTTCCTCCATCTTATTCTCCAAAAACTTGTGTCCCTTCTTTTCTCCAGCCAATTCCAACGCCTTCAAATTGCTCTCAATCTCCCTTATATCAGAACTTAAATGGTCTAATTCCTCTCGTAGACTATCATCTAAAATCTTCGTCCTCTCTACTCATTCCTCAACTCACTGTGTTTCTCAAATCGTTTGATTTCCCTTTCGTGTCCGAGGATCTCCAAGTCAATCTGTTCTCTCCTTTGGTCTCGTTTCTGACCTTCGCTAACCAAAGATTGAACAGCTTCCTCATGCTTTTGACTCTCATTGTTGGCAGATTCCAATTGTCTTTCTAAATTTCTTTCTTGGGATCGACTTCGGCTGACAGCCTCATTCACATCTCGGATTTTCTTTTTCTAAATCAGGAAGTGGAGAAAGTCAAAAAGGCAAACCAAATTGTTGATCTCTTCGTCAAGGGCATGTTCTACCTTTTGAAGATGAGCCTCGACGTCGTGCTCGTACTTTTTGAGGCGCTGGAACATTTTCCAATAAAAGTATCAAAAGCTCACCTCATAGCTGCGATCCATGGGGGACGCCAGCCTGAAAGACGGAAGTCCAACTACACGCTTCAGTTATTTTCCATTTCATAGGTGGAGCCAGTCTCGAAAGAAAGCTAATGGGTAAAACAGGAAGATCTGCTAACCGAAACGCAGGAGGGTTGCACGGCAACTGCGCAAGCCGGGCCATGCCTTATTCACGATCCGTAAAGGCAAAGAATAGTTTTTTTTATTCAGTCTTTCTTCAAAATCATCAACCTCCATTTCCATTTAAAACTTCCAGCTGCTTTGTAAGAACGATCATTCATCATTGCCTGGTTGTATGCCTAGCCTATGGACTGGCTCTTTGAATATCGCGAGAATCCTGTTTGGTATTTTCGAGCTCTCCAATTGGAAAGTACTTGCGGTACAGTAATTTTTGGAATTGGTCTTTACTGTGTTATATTCCATTCGCCTACGAGTATGACTAAAACTACAAAGCGACTTCTGATCCTAAATATGGTCGCCAATTTCGTGGCTCAAATCTTCCTTGTGGCTATTCTTCTTCCAGTTTTTCTTCTTCCAGCCTGTGCCATCTCTGCAAATGGCATTCTCAGTCACTTTAGGATCTCCACTTGTACTCAAATTTGCATCTATGTTTCTATTGTTGCAAGTAAGCACTTCTCGATTCTCTGAAAGCATTTGGCCACAACTTGCTTACTTGGAAAATCTAGAAATTTCGCTAGTTTAATGACCTTTCAGTCCAAGGAACATGTGCCTTGTTGGTCTTTTTTCACTGGTATGTTGTCCTAATCGAACCTCCAAAATATATGATAATATTCTTCCTATCTGGAACCATCATATTGGGTTTTATTGTTCCTCTTCCAGTTTGTCTTTTACAATGCTCTATATCTGATTTCCTTCATCTCAAAATGCTTGTTCAGGAGGTAATTTTATCATAAAAATAAGTTCCTAGGAATATAATATTAAATATCCTTCACTTTGGTGGAGTCAAACGATAGCTTTTGTCATTCGACCGAACTATACAGTGTTCTGGGCTCTTTCCCTTCTGGTTGTGATGCTTGGGTTTATGGGAACAAGTCTGGCAGCCTTTTTGATTAGAATATATTTCTATCTGAAGAGTCAAAACTCTTCTCCGGCCACTTTAAAACTCCAGAAATTGTTCCTTTATATGATGGTATCTCAGACTTTTATGTATAATACTTTCTTTTTGCTTCCCTTTTCCGTCTTGGCATTTTTAGTTCTCTTTTCATTACCATTTCCAGGTGAAAAAGAATTTAATTCAAAGAACCTTCTAGGACTTTCATTGTGTTGCTTTATTGTTTATTCACTTGCCGATCCGAGCAGTATTATTGCAATGATTCTAACTCAACCCTCTTATCGGAAATGGTTAACTCGTGGACTGAGGAAATGTGAGACTTCGTGGGAAAATAATCAAGCTAATTCCAGTGATATGTCGCAAACGAGTCGAAGAAGTCCCGAGTCTGCGCTTTGAAAGACGTCTATTCTCTTTGAGATCTGAAAACGGATTGGCTGACGTTTTGGCTAAAATTCATTAAATAAATGTTTCATTAGAGATCTGTTTGATTTGAACCAGCATAGGAATCACAAGAAGAGATCGGTAAGAGGAAACCCGAAGAGAAGACTAACAGAACAACTAATTAATTGAGGGTTTTAGGCGGTTGTAGCCAAGAAACTAGAGGAGGTATTACGTGCATTTGCTACACAAAGGGGAAGATATTGGGGTGTTGTGGAGAACATTTGACTCAACGAAGTCTTACAAAACTCCGGGATTCTTCGCAGCAATTTGTCGTCAAAAACGAGAAGAAGAAGGGGAAAACTGAGGCAAATCGGCGTGGCTGATAGATACCAAACCGACTGAAAATGACTCATTCTTGCTGGAACCGGGACTCACCGCTTGCATCAATCGTTCCATTGGACTTCCTTGATTGTTTATATATCCCAGACCAATAAGAACTGGAAGAAGACAAAAGACGCACATCACTCGAGTCAATTTCAGCAGAATTTGACAAGTGAAGATGTTCTCCCGCAGTTGATAGCGCGGTGAAATTGAGGAATAATTATTCTGAATATATTCCTTCGTAGCCGAGGAATTTTTCTAAACTTTTCATTAATTTCTAAAGAATTTAAACCTGAATCAGCAGTTCAAAGTGCTTCGAACAGATGAATAGGAAGGCACTCATGATGATTTGGCCGGTATTTCGAAGGACTGTTGGAGTCTTTTGATTTTGAAGTTCACAAGCGACTTGACTACTTCGAGGAGAGGAGATCACCGATAGATAATAGAGAATCATTATCGGATAAGGAATATACTGTACCAAGCGTATTTTGAAGAGGAGTTCAAACTTACTGTAAAATTACATAAGAAATTGAGGAGTTTATGATTCTCTGTGTGTTCGTAGATGTTGAAATTCCTCGTGGCCACATTCCTTTCGACCACAATTGCAATTGGAAATACACAAAGAAGGAAACACGAATACAGAGGCATCTGCCAGATGAATCCACACCCATCGACCGGAAAAAGTTCCTAGACACTTTTCTTTTGACATCAAATGACAAACCATATAACTTTCGCCCCCGTAGTTCCAATCCTTTAGGAAATAAAAACATCGGACAGCGCTATAAACAGACGTAAATATCAATCCGATTGTGACGTGGCGACAGAGAATTCTTAAATGGACGTGATAGCCACGATAGACTCGGAGACTGAAGAAGAGGATCGAATTGAAGGCTATCGCCAGAATGTGGATTACTATAAGATTCTTTATGGGATCTATCAATGAAACTGACTGAGCTCAAAAGTGAAGATTCCTTGAATGAGTTGGCCATTGTTGGTGACATCAACAGAAGCGATCGAAACAACTCCTAGATCCTCGGTTGAGGTGTCATCCATCGCCAGAAGACGACGGTGAGTCTGGAAATTAAATTCGAGCAATGTATACGCCTCGACGGGTCAAGATGAAGGAAATAATGTGACGGGGAAATGAGATCGCGGTAATAAACAGCGACGACAGCGTATTTATTTCCAAGGGAAATTAAAAAGAAGTTCAATTTTCCATCTGTCAATTCCCTGGAAAATACATCGATAGTACAGCCTCAGCTGATGTTTCAGAAAAATAGTGATCTAGAAAGAAAGACGAGAGATTTCTTCGAGATTAAAAGGGCCAAAAGAGCGATGACTTGATTTTGATCAAAGGACTTTTAATAGAATCTCGGCTATTTCGAGTAAGTGCAGCTGACTGACTGGTCGGAAAGGCCGATAAAACTGAGATTGTTAAACGCCATATGTTTCACGGCATCGCCACTGTAAAGATCGGATCGAAAGAGAACATCTGAGAATGATTTGCATATTAGAAGAATTGCGTAAATCGTGTTGACCGAGGTGATTGGTTTGAGACGAAAAGCAGCTGGACCAGGTGTGTCAGGTAGAGCGAGGTTGCAGTCAACTGGAACTTTGGGCGAAGAGTTTTTGTGCATATTCCGCACGGGAGAGCCAGAAAAATGCTCGTGGTCCCGCTGCTCTTCATCTATGCATGATAGTGCGCGATCGATAGGAGACCGCGGCTTGACGGGCTCTCCTGGAAGCGTCACAAAACCTTCACGAGAGGACAACGCATAATCACACGTGACTTGCGGAATTAGGAATGAGGCAAGAGATTTTTTGGCTGCAAACGAGATGGCACTCGGGGGTTCAGAGTTCTTCTCGTTGAATTCTGAATAGGGAACTCGAATGTGAGGGACTCTTCTAGAAGAGAGCAGTTCCAGACAGATTTATTTCATTCAAAAAAGTTACTCAATCAGGACGAGGAGAGAAAACTGTTGAGGCTTCAAGATTGTTTATAGTCTAAAGTTTACAATCAAATTCATTGTGATTAATTCGAAAAGGCTATTTGAGCTAGCTTCTGAAAGATGGATCTAATGCTTGGAATAAAAGAAAAGGAATCCAGAATTGAGTAAGAAACCTATTATATTCATTCATTCAATCGTCTACGACTTACTGTATTTATCTGAACCTGCTTGGAAAATAACATATGCTTTCTAGAGACAAAACATAATTCAGCTCTCTTACAGTACATAAAAATAACCTGGAAGAGTGCAGGCTTTGTATTTTTATGGTTATTTAAAGAGCAGACGGGACTTGTGATGTCCAAAATAACTAAAAAGGACATCAAACGATTGAGTCGCATAGTGGTTTGAAGTTTTTGATGAAATATTCAGGAGGAATATCCAGGAAGTGGAGGGAATTCTCTCTTCAAGGAATAGACTCATTGTTGTTTTTCAAAAAGCCCAAAATCCCACAACAATTTTTGGAATATTTTCCAGAAAGAAAGGAAAACACTAAAAGTCAAAGGATTGAGTTTGCATAGTTGTTGAAAAAAAATCCGAAAGTCCAAATTGCGAGCAAAGCTGATGATGACGTTCCGATTATACTTGCTGAGTCTTGGCGCATCTCACGTCATTTTCTCTTCTGTTCTATCGCCGTTTTGCCGTCGACAGGTGAGCCAACAGTGGAAGAGAGTCTGCCAGCCAATATAAATGGCTCCTTTCATTTTTGTCACCAGGCCGCATCGCCAAATATGAACGGTTAGTCGTTTTGGAACAATTCGAAGATCTTTTTTAGCTTTAATTTTCTCATTTATTTCAATCACAATTGCTGCCAATCGACTGGTGGACGATTCGCATTTGATGATAAGAAATAAAAGACAAACCTATTACGTCTGTGGAACTTATCCCAACTTCTATTACTCACCGACTCGTAAGTCTTTTGAAGGGGAAAACGGAGAGAAATTCAAATAGGCTTTTGTTTCAGCCGAATAAATAAGCCAAGGGCTGGAGAGAGAGTGGGCAATGACTAATGAGAAAAGGTCCTGGGAACGGTTTTCGCCACATGTGACTTCTCATAGACTTTTAATTCTCTGGGAAAGATTCTTTTCAGCCTGCAATTCCTGTCCAAACGGGGGACGTTATCTCAACATTGGATGTACTTCTTCAGTCCAATGCGTTCCTTATTACAAGTGAGTTTCTTCTTCTTCTAAAAAGAGTCTTTTAGCGGTCCCTCCACCTGTATCAACGGCTGTTGTTGCACAGTGCCATCCTCCCCCGGTCCATCGCCAAATCCAAACAACAGATTCGGTATTTGGAAAAGCTCTATGAATCATCTTTTGTCTCAGGCTATTGTCCCTCCGGCCAGTTGTCCGAAGTCCGTTGCTCTGGCCGTGGCCAATGTCAAACCAGCAATCAGAGCTGTATGACTGGTCTTTGTTGTGACAATACTGGCAATGAGTGGGCAGGTTAGTCTCTCTCTTAAAACTAAAAAAATTTTTATTCTATAGTGACTTGTGGCGGATTGGCTGCCCTCGGATCCTGTACCAACGGTGCTTGTGCCTCTGGAGTCTGTACAGCCTCGAATTACTGCTGTGAATGTTCGGTTGGAAGAAGTGCTGGCCGATGCAACAACGTAAGATTTGTTTTGGAGGGGTTTCACTGCTTTGATAGCTCTGAATGGACAACATCATACTATGATATTTTCTGTTTGCTCTTGAATGGCCTCATCAAAACTGATCTCTAAAACGTTCTTCAAAACACTTTTTTCAGGGAGTTTGTCCTTCTGGCTACTCGTGCAACGGTGTCGGCTACTGTTGTCCCAGTTGCCCAGGAAATGTAATGCCATTTGGAATGTGTTATAATGGATCTTGTGGTGGCGGAAGAACCTGTCGAGCCGGTAATATCTGCTGCTGATTTGGATGAGAGTCATGATATTTTTGTATAAAGCATCGATAAACCCTTCATTGCCAAGTTTTAACCAGCTGTTGAAAGTAAACTTCGCCTTCAGTTCCACGTTTCACGCCATCACCAGGGAAATCTCGTACCGAATTCCGTCTGAATAATTGCAAAACGAACAGTTTCCATTCTGGAACACAAAGGATGAAACCCAGAAGTACAAAGAGTATTTGTCTGAAACGGGTTTAACGAAGGGAAGAATCCTACGTGGATAAGTTGAAGTCGGCTGTAATCTGAAGAATAGTCCCAGCTGCAGAATTTTCGAAAAATAAAGTAAAAGCCAAAACCATCAAGCAATTCCCCGAAAGAACTATCGAAATAATTATCAAAACCGTTCGGATTAACTGTAAAATTCTTTGGAGAAAAATCAAAATAACCTTGAAGGTTCTTAGATTTTCTTCGATCTGAAATCGTATGCTTAGGGAATACTTTGACGTCTCTCCTTTACAAGCCTTCAACTGCTTCACATTATATCTCCAGAGACATAAAAATCACTAAAAGAGTGCTCTTAATTCTTAAGAAAATCTCACAACGATAGATCCATTGGTTATAAAAATAAAGTAGGCAGCAAAAATTCCCAGAAGAGCTGGGTCTTCAAACCAATCCCAGTAGAGTCCAATCACCAATGAGGAGGAGAAGGTCAGAGAGACGAAGACAACATAAAGTCGATGCTTTTGTTCATAGTCCTAGATTCTAACTTCTAGAAAAAAAACCAGTTTTTACTCCCAAATAAAGTGAAGCGAATGTCCTTTCAGTGATCGCCGCCGGCATAGCTCCGAACATTAAAACTAGCCACAGTGTTCTGACAGCTGCATGAACCTCTAAAAAGTGCGAAAGATCTATGATTTTTTAATTAATTTCCACGTCATTCCAAATACCTTTCTTTATAAGAATGAAATAGATATATTTGACTCTGACCATGGACATCGGAAGATATAAGAAGGAAAGAAACCCAATGAGAATAGTCAAATTGCGATGGAAGGCTCTTTTGAAAGAACACAAATAGAGAAGGACCGATAAAGCCAAAGTATTCACAATGATTGCTAAGAGTTCTATGTACAGCATGGTCGAATAGAGATTAGCATAGTTGGAATTCATCAATTTTCTGACATTCGCCTGGAGACGGTTCAAATAGCAGCCAGCGAATAGCATATTAAAATGAATAATGCGCTAGATCGAAGAGAAGGAAAACATCTGTTAGAGTAATTTTTGATCTCAAAACTATTTATTGCCATGCGTGAGCAAGTTGTTGAAAATAAACGTCTGTTTGAGCACCATGGATGATGGCTCTATCATTTCGGAAATCCCGAACAGCCTTGGATTTGAAAAGTCGCAAAGTGAAATATTTCCATTCGGGCACACAATAAATAAAGGCAAAATATACTGTACACGTCAATCTGAGAAAAACTTTGAATGATGGGAGAAACTTACGCAGATAAATCAAATTCGATAATTATTTGGATGACATTGGCCAGGTTTGTACTGATATCGAAGGAGAGCAAAACAGCCAAAATGCAGTGAGATGTGAATACTATGACTATTATAACAAAGACGAAGCGGATCAACTAAGAAAGAATGACAGCTACAGCAATCCTCACTTTGAATGTCCGCAGATTTTCTTCAATTTGAAATCGAGTGCTCAAGACATATCGGGACATTACTCGCTTGACATTCTTCAACTGTTTCTTGTTGTAATACCACAAGTAAAAGTACCACTAAATGATGGCTGTTGGTTACAAAAATCGGACTTACTGCAGCTGAAATATTGGTAAAAATGAGAATGTAAAGACCAAGCAGTGCGATGTGACTCGTATCATCAAACCAATCCCAACACAAGCCGATCACTAGCGAGATGGAGATGAAGATGGAAATAAATGCCACATGAACTCTGTGCTTCTGCTCGTAATCCTGAAAACATTGTGTAAATTCTAATTGGTCTAGATGACTTTTGTCACACCTGTCGCAATTTTTCTTTTTATAAATCAAAAATGATGCTGATTTTATGATAGCTTAAATATTCTGATAATTCAAAGAAACAGTGGTGGATTCTTGGTCTTAGATGAATCAATAAAAATACTTACATTTAAATGAAAGGAGGCGAAAGTTCTCTCAACAATGGCTGCCGGCATAGCTCCAGCCATCAAAGCTATGTAGGCTGTTCTAATACAGGCATGAATTGGAAGCATCTCGGTTAAATCTGAATGTAGAAAGTGAAAAATAAAACATAAAAACTACCTTTCCTGACTAATGCCATGAAAATGAAAAGAATTCGAACAATGGATTCTGGAAAATAAAGAAAGGAGAAAAGACTGATTATTGTGGTCAGATTTTTATGGAATGGCCTTTTGAAATGACAGAGATATTGGAGGAAAGTGAGGATGGAAAGATTGGCACATATGGCGAATACTTCCAGAATTAGGATTACTGTATAGGCGGCAGACAAGTTCGACTTTAATAGTTGGGAGGAGTTGGCTTGAAGGCGAAAATACACTCCGCCAAACATCATAGTATGGTTGAGATCAAAACGAACTCCACATTTAAGCGAAAAAATATAAGCACCTGCCTGAAATTTGAGACATTTTCATTATTCGACCGAGGGACAAAAGAGCGAGTTGTTTTGTCGACGAAACCTCAAATAATTGGCTCTATTGAAAATTTTTCTTTCACGAGAGATTGTCGACTTTGGTCTCTCTCTTTGAGGAATAAAAATGAAATCATTTCGAAAAATTTCTAGTCTTTTACGCGAGATTAATTCGCTCAATACGCCTTGTTTTCGAATAGCAAAAATCTTCAAAGACTGCAGTCACGCTTGAGCGAACATTTTGATCTCGAACTTGACCGGAGACGGAGGAAAGAAGAAGAAAGTAGAAAAGATTTGTTTCAAAGTATATCCAAATCTTCGTTTGTACAATAGTTTTTGATTGTGGAAGGGTCCGATCAAGAAAAATGCCACCCAATCTAGCTATTCAGCGAAGCCCGGAATTGGCCGAAGACTCTCTCTCTCTCTCGCGGTCGAAAAGTTCGTAAGTCATGGGTATAAAAAGCAGTTGGGAATACGGGACATTACACTCCCAATCGGGTCAATGTTTCGCCCCATGAAAACTCAAGCTATCGTTTTTGCTTTATTGTTGTGTCTAGTGGACTTCTCTCTTTCTCACGGTATGCTTTTCCTTTTTCTTTTTTTATAAATTCCTAGGACACGGAGGTGGAGGACATGGTGGTGGTCACAGTGGAGGACACGGAGGGCATCATGGTGGACACGGAGGGCATCACGGTGGATATGGTGGAGGATATCACTCGTCTATGCTCTTCCATCACTCTGGAGGCTATGGAGGATCTTATTATGGCGGTGGCGGGTAATCCTTAAATTTATATGAGAAAAAACCATCGTTCAGAGGAGGACTTGGTCTTTTGGGACTGTTAGGATTGGGAGGACTCTTCGGCGGTAGTTCATACAGCAGCTACTATCCCAGCAGCTATGGATACGGCAATTATGGATACAACAATGGCTACAGTAACTACTATGGATATAACAATCAAGGATATAATAGCTATTACGGCAGCCAAAGCTATGGCCAGACTTGCTGTAAGTTGGATTTTCCCCACTCCTTAGAATGAAAAATTCCAGATGGACAATTAGTTGATTACGTGAGTGGAACTCCGCGTTACTACTGCTATTGTGGAAGCTATGGAAATGGCTATCAGTACAATACTTGCACAACTATTGGCTTCGGTCGAAGAAGGAAATGAAAGACTCTTTAAACAAAATGACAAAGTTGAGACTAGCTGAACATATCAGATGACTTACAAGGATTTGTTAATAAATTTTTTTTTCCATGAGGAAGTTCAAAGTATACTCTTCTCGGTCCGAATTGGGTCAAAACTAGCACTAAGTTGATCTCTTCGGCGAAGTACTCCCTGCAGATGATTCGCCAAACTCTAGTTTCTCTCTCAACCGCGTGCTACCCACTCCCAAAAAAACAATATTACACTAAATTATTCTCTGTTCACACGGCGAATCTAGAAAGATTTTCCAAACATAACTACATGTGTTTGATATGAAGTACCGTCTACATTCTCACGTGTTCCTTCTTCAAAACAAAAAAAATGATAAGCTACTCCTTCGCCTCCGTTCCTCATGAACCACCGCTTGCTTGCTTCTATTCTTTCCGGAATACTTCTTATAACTGGAATAATCTTTTTGATAGCTGTACCTCTCTACATTTTCCCGATAATTCTCAAATCTCAACTTTATTTTCGGTAAGAGGCGAGATAGCCCAAGGAGTAAAATATTCAGAGCAAATAAGGACGGAACTTTCCCAGTTGCTACCAGATTTTGGGCTAAATTACCAGCCGTTGAATATTATAGATTTTACTTTTTTAACATTACAAATCCTCAAGAGGTGAAAAAGGGAGCTCCAGTGAAACTGGAAGAAAAGGGTCCTTACACATTCATGTAGCTTATTCATTCCCGCTTGAAATTATTCATTTAGTGAGACTGAATTCAAACAAAATATCGTTTTTTCTGATGATGGAAATCGAGTTCATTACAGAAACAACAAAACCTGGGTGAGCAATCACCGCTGAAAAAATATTTATGCAGATATTTTCTCAAACAGATTCTTGTTTGAGCTGCCTTGAGATGGATCAAATCCTTCAAATTGACTGGGTTTATATGGTAATCAGCAGAGAATAATTTAACAAAAATTAAGAACATCGCCCACTTTCCCAATAAAAAGAAGCTTTTACCAGCACTTTTAGACGTACTTGATATGTTTGCCGAAGCTATTGGCACTCGCTTGTTCTCGTAAGAAGTCCTCTTTGCTTAATGACTAATTTCAGTAAACATACCATCAAAGAGTTGATATTCGAAGGGTACAAAAACAATCTGGTTGAGTTGATTCACAACGATTTGTTTAATAAAATTCACGATGCAATGGGAGATCCATTGCCCATCCCGCAGATCCAATACGTGGGCATTTTTCCAAAGTTCAATAACAGTGCTGCTGAGGAAATTGTTGCACGAACGGGGAGAGACAACAGCGACAAGTACTTTTCTCTTGTATTCAAAAACAAATAGGCTAGTCTCTCTGTAGCTTGAGTGGGTATTCCCACCACAGGATTTTATTTAGCTTGATAAGGCCAATTTAGGATAGGAAGCATAGAGACGTGGCAGAATTGGACGGAATTACCCTGGTGGAATGATAATTTCTCAAGGAGTCTACTCGGCTCAGGAGGTTTTTCCTCTTCTTTTTTGTCATAAAATTAAAGATGGATCTTTCCAAAAACCGATGTTATCCAAGAAGGATATTGTCAAGCAGTTTCAGCCATACACTTGTCGGTTCGATTTTATTTTAGCAAGGAGAAAGAGAATTTTCAGAACTTGGCATTTAAAATACAACGGATCGGATAGTTTTAAAGGAGTCCGAACATATCGATATGTAATTGGAGACGAGGAATATGATACGAATCTGGAGGTGAATAAAGGCTATCGCTATGAAAATTTAGAACAAGTGGTTTGTTTTTTTAAATACCAAGATAAAAAGTTTAGGACTACTTTCCACACTTGAACAACGCGGGTAAGAATACCCTTGAACTTCCTCCTGGTTTTGTTCCTCTCCGCTGTCTACCAGGTAAAACGAAAAGACGAGAGATCAGAAGATCAACTTTAGGACAAAAATTTCGAACGGAATTCCCAATTTTTCTTTCTGCTCCCCATTTCATATCTTCTCCATCTGATATTTTGGAGAATCCTTCTCTCGAAGGACTTAACCCAGACTATAAGCTACACCATCCGGGAATTTTTCAAATCGAGCCGGTTCCGTCGTTCTTCAATTGGCCATTAGGGAAAGTTTCAGAAGTCGGGAGTGACAATAGACGGCGTTTTTCGGATTCAAGGCAATGTTGGGCTGTTCAAAAGCCAACACTTCAGGTGGTTCAGTTTTGATTTTAAAAAACCATTTTGAAGCGAGCTGAAAAGAGTGAGAAATGTGATTGTGCCAGTCTTTTGGCTGGAAATCAAAGCAGTTTTAAACGACGACGGTATCAATTTTGTTTATTTTAGTACGACATTCTTACCGATTCTCATCTTCTGGGCTGGAATAGGTTGGCTGAAAAAAAGAAGAAAAATTTCTATTTTAGGTTGTATTGCTGTAAGTTTTTGTGTTTTTCTTGTTTTTGGTTGGACTATTTGGAATCAAAGAAGGAGCTTGTCGAAGTTTTAATAAAACCATTCAAAGTAACTAAAAGACATTGGTTCCATTCTCATAATTTGAAACTCAAGAAGTTTGCGGAAGATCCTGTCTTTTGTGTCCGAAAGGCGCAAGTAGTCTGATCAAAAAATTAGTCCGACGGCATTAGAGGATCCTCCACAAATTTATTACCAATTATTAGGGACAGGTATCAGTCACAACGTCAGTTTGATAGCAGCCGATCAGAGGAACTGTCGGTGGAGTTGTAAACGGTGAAATCCATTGCCCATTCACACACGTGATCACTCCTCCTTGAAACGTAGCCATACCACATCCTTGACCTTGGAAATTTTGATTTGGATCTTGCTCAATGAAAAGGACGACATTATAGTTATGAGGTCCAGTCGCAGGATCAGGATCGTTGGAAAAACACGAGATTTCCGGCACAATACAGCCTTGAGCATCCTTGATGTACGTGGTGAAAACGAATCCAGGGGTAAGTCCCGCCATCGGAGTCATTCCTTGCATTATTTGGTCCTCCATGCAATTTGAACAATCAACTGAATTTTGAATTCGAAACAAAGATCGGCTAAATCCACCTGATGTCGTCGTCGTCGTCGTCGTTGTGGTTGAAGTTGTTGTGGAAATCGAAGTTGTAGAGTCAGTTCTGAATGTTTCTCTCTTTATCCCCAATCATCAACTAGGATTGTTCTTTAAACGAGCGAACTGCACTTACGACCCTATCCGGTCAGAGATTCTCGAAATCCACTTTCGGACTTGATAAGTGAATCTCGTCGGGCAACTTTTATCGACTGATGTTCGAATACGCGTGTCTGATTGCGCCAGAAAGAAAACTCTTTACAGGTTGGACTAGAATCGGAAACATGAAAATAATGGTTTCTTTGCCCAAAAAACATAGTTCCCGGTTCTCGAAGATTGCTATCCACAAAAGATCTTTTGCCAGCCATTAATTTCTACTTTTTAATGATCGAGAAGGGTTCTTCAAATAAATCTCTTCGAATTCTTGTCTACTTCGAGATCACAATTGAACGGGATTTCTTTAATGATTGACGCGCTGGTATAAATGTTTTGTCATCCAGACTTAAAAGACTCGAACTGTTTAAAAAGTTGTTGTTCGTGTTGTTCAAAATTCATCATAAAAATCACATGAGGAAACCAACTTACGTGGTGGTGACTGAACTATCTGTCGTCGTTGTTGTTGTGACTGGCTGAATGCTGGAATCGAGGAAGAAGGAATAAAGAAAGAGTCGAAACTTACCCAGATGTGGCGAAACAGGCTTGCACAATTTGTTGAGTAGCCAATACAAGCGGCAATATTAAAGGGCGCATGCAAGCTTGAAATCCTTCGAATGTCTGTTTTTCCGAAGCCACTAGGTGCACACTAGATTTCCGCGGGAACAAAAGATCGCCGCACGGTCGAGAAGCAATTGAGGGGAATTAAAATAGACTTGAACCATCATTAATCTTCTCATAGAAGTCTCACTTGGAGGACCTCTTTCGTCGGATTTCCATCTTCTGTCTGGCAGTTTCGATCCGGTAGTTTACTGGTCAGATTGAAGCCCATGATTTACTAGGCGCCACGCTGTCTTAAGCGAAAGATCATTGAAAGAATCATACGCTAAGAACAGAGTTCCAATAATATAAAATAATCACATCCCCCCCCAATTGACCCATGAGTCTTCACTTTTGACTTATGACTGAACGATGTTATCCGATGCATTTTATCTGATCTAGCCCATTCAAACCTGTATGAGATTAGTCAAACGGAAAGATCAATTTACTGTTTTTGACATTTTTCACCTTTTAGATATCTCTTTCTTTAAAATCGAAAGTTAGTTGTAGCAAGAACAAAATTATCTAACATTTTTGAACAATTTTATCAGGTGATCTCTATCACGACCTCTATCTAGGAAATACAAAAACTATGGTAAGTGACATTCGAAGTGTGAAAATCGAAAAGAAACTTTTTTACGAGGCGGGCAGTAGCCTAATCTTTTGGAAATCTTGATACGGTCTCGTCGTTCCCCCCAACGAGCACCAAAGAAGGAGAACAGTCTTCGATCTTTTTATTCGAAATGAACTCTCCTTATAATGCGAGGATCATCTTTGCATCTCTTCTGGTCGTAGCTGGCTTTATTTTTGTCGCCTATTCAAATAAAAGGAAAGAGGTCGTTTATACGGAAGTTCAACAACGAGCGGTAATTTTCTGTACATTTTAAATCAAACATCTTCTAGCCTACTGCCAGAGAGATGCTAGCTGAATGGAAATCTTGCATGCTCACCCAACTGGCTCAGCACCACGGCAACTTCAACGAAACGTGGAAGCAAATGCCTTATACAACTGAAATTTGTTTTCCAATTATTGCTCGAAGGAATTACGATATCGTTCAAGTTACGAATTCCGACGAAGAAAAGTATCACATCCTTCCAAATACAGTAATTTCCCTTCTCATTCCAAAAAATTTGTAGGATTCTATCAAAACAGTGACTTTGACTCTCGGAGTTGGTCATGATGTTGAGGCGGAAAAGCAGTTGAGAGTCAGACTAAACAATAGCGTTGAGATGTATGGAGCCGACCCGATGACCGAAATCAACGAGGAGTTGTTCTCAGCCATTGGAAGATTCTTTCCTTTTGCTGTTGGAGCCAACCCAGGAATGTCTGACGCTTGGGTATTGGAGAGTGAGTGAATGCCTTCCAGCCAAAACAAAAAATCTCTAGATACTTCCTACTCCAAGAAGACCGTGGTACATATCGATTTTGTTTATTTCCTCGAGCACGTTGTTCAAAAGAAAGTAGGTTCAACAGCCTATGACTTTTAATATATTTCTTTAAAGTTTTATGACGCTCTTTGGCTGGATGCTGAACACGCCGAATACGAGATGTTTCCAATGTTTGCCAGAGGAGGTACTCTTGATCAAAAAGGAATCACTTTCTGTCAAATCAACTTGGAGATCCATCATCCGCCACAATATCAACTCGCTCATGATTTTTACTTTCGCATAATCGAAGATGGACGGTAATTTGCCTCCTCTTTTCACAAGATTCCTTCAGTTATATCATCCATACGGTCCGAGACGTGATGCACCATCGAGTTTATATGTCAAATCAAGAAGATGAGAAATGTTTGAATCGATATAAGATCCTGTGAGACCGTTTATGATTATTTTTGTTGAACTAAGGCAACATAGGAAATGAACTTTTGATTGGACTTGAAACTGGCTGAGTTGTTCGATCATTTCCTCTATTATACAGAGACAAGAGGATATTCAATTGCTCTTGGCTGATTGTAATTGGCGTCCTGAAAACAGTCCATTCAACACAGGAACTGTAGTTGGGAGTAGTCAAAGAGCCGGTATAAGTGAAGTAGTTTCGATCATCTGAAAATGATATGTAAATCTCGAGGAAAAGAGAAAACTGGTACTCACCCGGCAACAATTGCGATATGTCAACATTGTCCAACTCGTGGCCTTCAATCGTAATGGGAGCAGTGATTGGCATGTATCTTTGCAGAGCATCTGTTATTTTCCCGAATTCGACGTTTGGCGCTCCAACCTGAATACAAAATTAGCCGTTCTACATGAAGCATACATTAACGAGAACTCCCAGTACAGCGATTCCGTCTGGTTTGCCTTGGGCGTTCGAGAAAAGGCCATACTTTGGATTCCAGAAAACGAGATGAATCTAGAGAGACACTCAAAACAAAGAAGATCACTAACTTCGGCTGCACTCTTGACTCCATTGATGAGATGTTCCGATCCCATATTCGGTCGATTTAGAGGATCACTCCAATGCGCATGAACATTGAACAGTTGGAACTCTCCATCCAAATGAGATGCAGTCATCACTTGAAAAAACAACAATCCTCCAAGACTGAAGTCACTTACAGCTTTGAACTGCGAAAATGTCGGGATCCATGTAGATCTGAAATCCATGGTTGTCCGGAGAGACGTGAAGCTCATTCGCATCTCCAATCACATAGTTGAAATCAACGGTAGAATTGGCCAGAGCTGGGTCATATGACACCAGATTTCTTTCAATATCAATTGGAGATTGTTGAAGACTCGAAGGAACTGAGGCTTGTTTTCCTCCTCTTTAAACAACTTACTTATGAAGCAAGTGACACTGGTAATGTAATAGTCCTTCCGTCTGTACGTATATTTCCACCCCCCGCTTGTGCAATTTAACTTGCTGAAACACAAAGTTCAGTCTCAAAGCGAATAACACATTGGTCTCGCGTTGTTCTTATAGCCTTGCAAAATTCGGTTATAGAGGTTGTCTCCTCGCACGTTTTTTAATCTGTGTCTCCGAAAATCGGAACATTGATTTGAATCTTGCAAAAATGGTTGAACTACGCATTGTCTGATTTGAGATAAAATCGGCTAGTTTTCTCTTTCTTTGCAAACCTACTTCAAGAGCGAAGCTCGAATAGTCAAAGGCTCCAGCTCGTGTTGAATATGGTTTAATCTCACATATCTCGTCTCATTTATTGCTGAACAAGTCACATGAGCCTGAAACATTTTTGTTTTTTTTTTTAGAAACAGTGGGATAACCTGCATACATCCTCCGACCTTGGGATAAGCTATGTTGGTTTGAATACATCTGGAACAAGTAGTATGGAAGGGACAATGCGTATTTAATAAAGTCTGTGGACATACGGCACACGATAGCAAATCTGAAAGAAGCTTAGTCTATCTGAATCAACTGACCGAATCCTGGAGTACAGGCTATACTACTTTCTACGGGAAATAATAATAAATGCAGGAGAGTGAGATACATAAGTTTGTACTGGAGAGTTGGATAGACTGATGAGGAAGGAGCAATCTGTGTCACTGGTACCGCTGAGAGCTTAGTCTCGCCTGTCGGGAACGCACAATGCGTAATATGCAAATCACGGTCAACACATAGACTCTGCACTTTCATCGCTCCAAATCAAAATGTTGCAGCCACCGTAGTTAAGTGTGTGAGCTCAAAGGATGACTCGGGAGGTAGTAGTTTGCTCGGTACAACTCGCTTTTTGTATTACAAGTGACTCATTGTTAAGTAGGTCAAGAGGGTCTCAGGAAGCAACTCGAGAGCAAAACTTACCTCTTATCGGAGATCACAAAATTCCAAGGGGATAATTTACTTTTTCGATTATTTCTGTTTCATGTTTGCAAAAATATTCCAAGATTTTTGCGGTGTAACCTTTGATCTAAAATTCTATCAGCTTATGATACGATTCCGCATAAAAATCCAGTTTCATTCGTCCAGCTTCCTCTCTATTTTTTTCTCTTTATAATTACTGTAATACGAGTAGATTCGAGTCTGGCTTTTCTTGTTTATCTATCTCTGTCTCAAAAAGGCATCAGATATATTTTGGAGAGACTCGTGTTGTATTTAAGCCGACATCATCCAAAAATATGAAGAGAAATCAAAACATTTGAAACCACAGATGAGACTCCCCCACAACCTGAAATTACGGTTTCGCTTCACATGCTCCGTTTCGTATGCAAATCGCCTCAACCCTTTGTGAAAGAGGTTTATGTCGACATAACTCTTCGGGAACGCGTTCAACCACTATATTCTCCAGGAAGTTACTTTTTTTTATAAGTGCTCCGAGGAAGTTTCTCTCCCCTCCGTTTGAGCAAATATTTATTGGAACATTTTTATCCGCGAATCACAGTGAATGGATAGTAGGAGAGATCTTCAAAGCCATCGACGACTGGCGATCTCTTGTCCACAATGTACCAATTGCCTCTGAAAATCTACTTAAAGCATATAGTTAAATTTCTCGGCGTCTATCTGTCTAATTGAGTTTGACCACTAGGCAGTTGTACGATTAAGTTCATTTCCCTACGTCAAGACCAAATGACGATAGATTAAGATCGAGATGGTTCGACGAGATGAAGAGGAAGTAAAAAGACTCACCGTCCATCGATGTAAATTGGCGACGAGAGAACTTGATAAACCATAATGAGAAGTAGTGAAATTACGAAAAAATACATTGACATCTCAAACCGTTGACGACAGAGGAAGCCACTGAAACACACAGAATTTAAAAAGAGAGACTAACGAAGAGGGATTGAATGAGAAGGAATCGTTCAGGAGCCGACTGAAAATAATTATAACGGACATGAGCTATTTACGCCATTAAGCGGACAGAGAATTTGATCTAAATTGGTGTCCTTGTGACTTTTACTTGTGACTGGGAGTGCGAAACATTTGCGTAAGATCAAGGAAGATACGTACTAATTCTGCTTTGCTGTGGATAATCGGAAGATTTAGTCAGAAGATAGGGATACAAATCGAGAGATGATTCTGTTTGCAAATCTTCCAGGGAAAATTGTCAGTAAGTCAAAAATGTACTTCGTTTGGCTAAATGTGTTAACCTCCAACTACTTGAGATCTGTCAAACTTCCTTGACTTTTTGTTTGGACTCGGTAAGTATAAAAGAGCCCGGGTGCGGCTATCTAATCCACCTGCATAAACACTTGAGTTGACGTTTCACGACTGAGCTACAGTAAGCCGCCCGCACACAGCAGGGTATCATTCGCGCCAATGCTTCTCCAGGTGGGTGTCTTATATCATTTTCTCGCAAATAAATTCTGGCTGTAGCCGTTGTCTTTGGTTCGTCTGAACGAGGAAATGCAAGGTAATCAAATCAAAGCTTTTTCTCTTCAATTAGGGTCTTATTGAGAATGATCTGAGAACAAAAAGTGAGGGAATGAAGCACTTTATTGATCAAGGAACAGCTCACCCTTTGTGTCGAAAAACTCGTGAGCAACATTAGCTCCACATGTGCAAAGTGGCTTTGATCCGACTCGGCAGACTCGCTCGCTCTTTCTCCTCCGACTTTATACCTTCTCTTCACATTATCCAGTGAGATTAGATTAAAACTCATATGATTCTTCTGAAAACCCACCCACTAGGTTCTGATTCAACCGACATTTCAACAGCCGAAAGACAACAAGCGATCAAATAGGCGGGTTGGACGTAATGAGAGTGTAGATAAATGGCTTGTTTCAGTCAGCTTTTCATATAGAGCATTTTCCGCTCACTTTCGATGATTTTTGGAGCATTGCGTGATTTGCGTAAGCAGCTGGTACTTATCACTTGTTTTGCTCAATCAGAGAATAAAGACTTCTTAAAACTCCTTGATCCGACTGGTCTCAGTCACTTCGCCCCCTCCTTGCAGTCACTACCGTAATCTCTCTTATATTTGTCTTCACGTCGAGCGTGTCGCTTCGAATCTCGAGTTTATTGTGATCTCCCTCGTAGCAGATCAATATTCTCGAGGTTTGGACTGGCTCACTGAAGGCGTGAAGGACTACTTCCTGTGTACATCCCCTGTCTCCTGATTTCATTTGGATTTAAAGCAAGAAGAGACATTTATTTGACACGTATGATGCACTTCGTCTTTCGATGGGTTTTTGAGGTTCCGTTTGAATGACCATCTTCGAAGGACTGTACTCGTATTCAGGAGGAAGGAAGAAACTTGAGATATTCACACCATAGACTTCTGTAGTTTGTCCGTCACGATTAGAGGACGAATTTCCACGTTACAAGATCGAGATTTCGTGTCTCGAAGCTGAAACTAATCCACGGCTAATTGGAAAATGAAGGAAAAACTTACTGAAGAGTTGAAATTTCCGGGAACGACTCCGTTTTTAGTACTCGGCCGACAGCTAAAAGAAGATTGCTAAGCCTGGATGAACTCTCCTACCTTCGGTTGTTATTTTCAGCAAGGAGCTTGAATCCAGTGAAATGGACCCAGGGAAGGAAACGAGAGAAGTAATGGAATCCCTCACGAAACCGAGCATTTCTCTTGTAATAAACAATCGGGTTGACGATCGAATGGAGCATAGCCAATCCGTGTGCAAACCACCTATTGTTTTGCTGGTAACTCTTTTCAAAGAAACCACCAACCATGCATAGAGGATATACGACCAGGAGGCAGCTCCCTCCCAATAGACAACAATGACGTTTATCAAGAGGAGTAGTGGCAGCCAGCAAAGAGCAAATAAAGCGGAAATGAGAATCACCATTGGAATTAGCTGGAAAAGTGGGGGTGGATGGCCTTTGACTCATCCTCTCACCTTCTTCACACTCTCGTGTCTCTCGTTTATTATCTTTTTCGTCGAAAGACTATTTGGAATCCGACTGTTCCACATCTTCATTCCGATAAACGTATAAGTTATGATAAGAACTGTCTGTGGCACAACATACTGTAGAACCAATACAGCCGTATTGTAATAGGATTGAATCTGAAGTCCCTGTTCTGGATCGAGGGATGGATTTCACCTGAGTCGCGTTGTCGAAGTAACTCCAATCTTCGCCACAAAGCCACGCACCTCCTTGACTGACTTGAGTTGACTTTGTGACTATGAAAAGTGGCAGCGCCATGGCTACGCTAAAACACCACGTAGCCAAAACAAGGTAGGTTGCTCGTCTTCTTGTCAGACGAACGCTCGGCGAAAGTACAAACATAATGGCTACCCAACGATCAAAGCTGAAATTAAGAGCTTGTAAGGTCAAGTAGCTCTTACCTGATGACTACCAGAGTCCAAGAGGAGAGGAAAACAGCTACTCCTTGGAGAAACGAGAGTAGGGAACACATTGTCTCTCCGAATATCCATCTCTGATCGTCGAAAATCAGAACAGCCCAATAGGAAAATGGCATACAAAACACTGATATCAATAGATCAGCTGAAGAAGTTTGTTGTTTTTAGAAAGAAAACCAACCAATAGCTAGGTTTAAAATTAAAATATTTGTGGCAGTGCGCAGTTTTCTGAACCAGACAATGACCAAAATAACTAGGGTGTTTCCGTAAACTGAAGCTATCGTCAAGACACAGTAGAAGACGACGCATACAATCTGGAAAGAAGGTTGTTTTGATTCCAGAAGAACTACCTTCATGAGGGGAGTAAGGGGCTGGACGGCTGTTGGATCATAATGGCCCGGTTCAAACTCATGTTCTGTTTGATTCATCTGGAAATTGGACTTGGAGATTTAAAGGGAAAAAGAAGAGGAGGACCGTTTGAGTGGTCAGTGTTCGTCTGTTTGGGCACATGTGGTTGTCACTTTTTAGCCGTCGAAAGTGAATAACGCGCAGCCATGAAGAACGGCGAAGGATGCATTCACGAAATCAAAATAAAATTGGAGTTAATCAACCAAAAAGGAGGAAATCCTTCGGGGGCAAAGAAGGGCTCCAACTGGCCACGAAGGTAATCACGAGAGGAGACACTTCATGAAATTCGAGAGAGAGAGAGGATCCCAAGTTCAGAAAATGGTGTGGGTGGGTAAAAATAGAAGATAGATGAGGTCCTCTCTTTTCAATCTCTTTGACACTTTCAAGAGAGGATTTCAAAGGGAAAATTGGACTCTCCAGACCGGAATGTGATCTGGAAAAATGCAATTTATCCTGGAGAGAGTAAATAAACAAATGAAATTGCAAAAATACAAATGACGAATCAATCCAGGAAATAGAAAAAAAGTCAAAAGAGAGAGAAAAGAGAAGGAATGATAGCCATGTATATTTGGGCAGCCGATGGAGCCAGCTGGGTTGGCCCGAAACGGCACACGTGTTTTGTGTGGACAGAACATTCAGAAATTCGATTACTCACTGTCGTAATGAATTACAGGACAAAGACGGTTTTTTGAGAGGAAAATATTTTGCAAACGAAGAACCTAAACGGCGTTGGAATTGAATTCAACTAGCTCTAAAACACCAGGTGGTCCGAAGGAACAAAAACCTAATAAGATTCCTCGGAACATACCCTGGAATAAATAAAAAATAATTGGAGGCGAGGCAATTTCGAACAAAAGAGAAGTCGCTGAGAAGTTGACCAATCAACGAGCGTTCAAATTTTTATGCCAGCTGGAGTGGAAAATTTTTGGAGCTGCAAAACAATAATTGGCTTTCCAGAGCCGAGAGGCTGTCCGAAGGAAGGAAACAATCTGACGGAGTTGACTTATGCGAAGCGAGTGAGAGAAAGAATTTTATGCGGAGGCCATTAATTTGGTCGACACCTGTCTTTTTCTTCCAGAAATTTGTTGCGAATTATCGAGCAAAAAATGCCATAATCAGAAAATTCCAGAAGCCTATAATATGCTCAGCGATTGTGTTTTTCACCAGGAAGATCTTATTTTAGATAGGAGAAACTGAAGAGACCCTTCATTGTGGAAAAATAAGAAAAATGAGTAGTTCATTGGAAAAATAAACACATCAAAAGGGGCTCTTGAAACTCTTCTTGATCTCAGTGGAACTTTTAGATGGAAAGTAATGGAAGCAAATATTTTGGAAATAAAAGGAAGAAAACGACTTCCCTCATCGTTGATCTCCGGAAATGTTGCAACTCTTTTAGACGGAGAAAGAAAATTAAATAATAAACTTCGAAGAGATCTAAGTTATTCTTCAAATCATCGTTGATCTCTACAGAGATGTTGGGAAAAGAGAAGAAGCTGAAGAGACTCTTTTTTAGATCAAAAGAACAAGATAAAAGAGTCTCTTAAGGGCATCCTTGATCTCTCATCGCTACCAGAAAACCGACAAGCTTTTTCATTCCCGGTTTGGCATTATTTGTACATCTGATGAGCGAACCAGTTGTGTCAATGTTAAAAATTTCCCTCGCCCAAGTCAATTGAACATATCACAAGAGAGAGAAAGAACTTGTTGGGTAGAGGAAGGACCTACTTCACGAGTAGTGTGGGTGGGAACGTCGCCCAGTCTTGCAAGTAAAAAATTCAAGAAATTGCACGACCAAATCAAGTTTCACCGATTTCCTGAAGGGACAAATGAGTTCAGGAGAGGAAATTCGATGCGCACTGAGTAATTCGAGAGGAAGGACGTGGATCAGAAGCAGGTGCAGGTGAAGAGTGCTTGGTCAGCTCAGCAGCTATCAAGAAGAATAGCGATGCTCGAATTTCTGTTGTAAGTCTTCTCCTCTTGCCACTTTTTCTACAATTCCCGCAGTTTAAAGAGGCTCGTAGCGTGTCCAACTAGTCATCCACTTTTTCTACGTCAGCCAAAGAGAAGAGAGAATTCAGCGAATAGCCAAATTATAGAAGGAGAGAGATAATTTGCTCTAAGAAAAGACCAAAGGTTGTGTTATGAGGGCCTCCTCGAGTAAGACATAGATGAGAGGATGTGCTTGTCCTTTGTTTTGGCCGCTAGTAGGATTTCATACATCATGAAGCACAAAGACGCCATTTGGAACGGGAAAAACTCCGAAAAGTACGTCATAACTAACTTGTTTAAAGCAGGAAGAAGATGTAAATTGGGCTGTTAACATAACTCGAATGGGATCAGCTGCTTTAGAAACGGAGGAGGAGAGAGTCAGACAAAGGAATTCCCAAGGGTTCGCAGAAAACATCATCCGATGGTGACAGAAGTGGGGAAGACCAGTCCTTAAAAGTTTGGTAGCACAAGTCTAATTGGAATCGCTCGTCGAATGCAAAGCAATTACCGACGTAAGCAACGTTTTTCTGCAAATTAAAGGGTACTCCCCGTCCAGAGACTAAAATTTCCCCAAAAAGCGTTGATTGTGGAGGTCCGAGGTTCAAAAGTCCGTTTAAAATCAAATAATTCTCAGCAAAGGAGGTTAGCTTCGTCAAAATTCTTTGGTCCCATTTTTTCTGCAAAACTCGTAGTACCCAGCCAAAGTCTAAAATCTCTAAAAATTGAATATTCTTCCAAAAAAAATTGGCTTAAAAGTTTTAAAAAAAATCCTATTTTCTTTACAGAGGATCCAGGATTCTTTGGTCTCAACGCTTGACTGGCAAAGTTCGGGAAAATTTGTAATAAAGTGACCCCCTAATTCCTGAGATCCAGCATCTGAAGAAAAAAAGAAAGGAGAGACGTGTTCTGAGGATAGTTTATAACGAGGGGAAAACATTGTTGTTTTTAATCATTCGGCCATTATTCAATTTGCAATGTAAGGCTGTTCAAATAAGAGAATCTAGGAAACAAGATTCTTATGGAAAGTGCAGAATTGGAGGGAAAATGTCAAAGGCAGAAGGTGCCGTTGGAAGAAAATAAAATTGAGTAGATTTTATTTTGAAGGGTTTCGGTTAAAAATAAAAAGAGAGACACAACAAGGATTTTTCTCACGACATCTACTCGAACTTTTATTGAAAATAGCCAAATTTTTTGGCGAGAAATTCGAGTCTTTCCCAGCCGCCTCTTCAGCCTTTTGAACGTTCAAACTCACACCAACAATAATCTTCAGATTTTAAAAAATTGGAGATAAAAATTTGTTCGGGAGGCTGGGAAAGTGGAATATTTCCGCGTGGGAGTAACAAAACACACAGAAGATATTTTCGGGGATAGCAACAAGTCAATGGCTAACTTCCGTCACCACGTATGGCAGCTGGTGTGCTATTTTAGTGTGAATTTTTGTCTTTTCACACTTTAATTTAGCTGTAGTTTGAAAGAGAATGCGAGAAAAGCTCTCTAAAGCACACAAAAACCACCAACCTCTGCAAAAAGACCTGCGACTTTTGGTCTGAGAGTCTGTTGGATCGAAATAGAACTAGGAAGGATCGTATCAGACACATGTGTGGGGGACGAGAGGGGCAAAGCTCAAGTGGTTGACATGATAACAGACTCGGACAGATCGCGCACTTTTTCCAATGAACAATTCAAGAGCACGAATGCGAAACAGTTCTTGGAAAAAATATTTTTGAGAAAGCTGAGAAACTTTAAGAAAATAGAGAAGACTCTTGTAATTTGTTTATCCTTACTCTACAAACACTCCTAACAATTAGTAGGCAGACGAGAAAAATTTCAGAACAACACGGAACATCTCGGACTTTTGTTCGAAACCCAGACCTCCTCTTAGATTGCTGCGACGTGGGAATTCCATCGAATTGTCAAGACAATAGGGCCAAAGGAATTTTTTCGGGTGACAAAATCACTAATACAGCCGATGATTAATGGCTGACATGGCAAAAAAATTTGCGAAGAGAGAGAGGGAGCCAAGCTAGAAACAGCAGAGATTAGTCTTATGGTTGAAAAAGTTATGGACTTTGGGAAGAACTCGGCCCGCGGAACTTGTTTAAATCTTAGAGCTCCCTTTACTCGTTTGAGGAAGACTGAGAGGGAAGTGTAGTTTTTACGAGCAAACGGAGAAATTTGATATTAAAGGTCGTCGTTGAATGAAGTTGGCTCCCAGAGGCATGACCAATGAGCTCTTATTTTTATGTTTATTTTCTCTATTTCCCTCCCAATCTAATTCTCCTTTTTGTCCCGACACTTATAAGATGTGTTTTGTGGCTCAAGAGAGGGAGCGTAAATTAGGAGTTCCTCAAACATTTTTCTTCCCGAAGGGAATTTGTCTGACTGACAGCAACATTATGGAAACATTTCGACACCAAACTTCCTTTTTTGAACTCTCAAGAAGTTAAGAGGATCAAAGGACTCAAAGGACTCTCCGAAGACTAATATCCATTTCTGCAACATCTCTCTCTCTCACTCTCTCTCAGCCTATAAAAAGTGCCATATCCTCTGCCTCGATCATCGCGGCGGAGCTATTTTAACATCTTCTAAAAGGGAGAAAGCAAGGGAGCGCAATTTGAATAATCACAGGGCGACGGGAAGGGAAAAAGCTTAGGACAAGGGCTCCTGATAAACAGGTTTAAGAAGGGTAGGAAAGTCGGCTGGCATTCTTAGAATTTTGTACCAGAAAATGTTGTGAAAATGGATCCATGGCGCTGACTTTTGCAACAAAAAGCCGTCAAGAGAGTTGTTGCAAACGAGAAAAGTGGAGGAGTTCTTTTGCGCGAATACCGCTTTGCTGTTCGAAAGAATGTTTAGCCAAGGCGTGGAATAACCAACTCATCAGTCTCAATCAAAACGACTCGGAAAGACGAGTGGAATTTGGTTCAAAGATGCATCCAAGAGGAAGAAATGCACGCTTCAATGACCAAACGTCCTCTCGCTTTAGCATCATTCGAATTAGAATATGACGCGAGAAAAAAAATTCAGAATTTCACCTGTTGAACCACTTGCCCTGTCAGGTTAGTTATTTGGATAGCACAGCACACATTGTCGCCTTGCGTCAACCGGCTGTTTTTCGGGTCGGCTCGTTTTGAAGTCGTTTTTTCTATTAAATTTTCTCAAAAGAAGAGACGAGCGATTGGATCAAAAGGGCCATCGGAATTTTTGAATAAGATTATGCGCTGCGTTTGCAGCTTGACCACAGGAGGTCAGGGAGGGAGGAGACTGGAGATTATTGAAAAATTCGGCTGATTGACGTGAGAAGATTTTGGAAGACAATTAATCGAAAATATTTGACTTTTCGCTTCGACTATTTTTCACATTTTTTGTTTAACTTTAGTATTTGGTAAGATGGGGAAAACTATGCCGGAAGAGTCGTTGAGAAAAATAGCCAGTTGTGTCAAAGGAAGAGGGCGAGAGATGCTAAACTGAGTCTTTAAAGATATTTTAATAGCTTGGAATAAAAAAAGACAGAAGAGACACAAAAGAGGGGAAGAAGGGGGTTCCAAATAGGTGGAAAGGCACTATTTTCCTTTGCTAACTTTAAGAATAGTAGATAGAAAGAGCCAGCGAAAGAGATTCTTCGGGGTGACTGACTGGAAGGTGCTAAATGAGTGGGAAGTCGCCCACATAAGCTAAGCCATCTCCGCCTAACTGGCGTGAACGGTTCTTACGAAGAAAAAGACAATATTTACTGGAGAGATTACACGGTACTTCTACACGGTCACCCGCCGTGAAAAACTTCTACCTGGTTTGCTTATGGCGACTGGCTGAGCCTCGAACGCGATTAAGTTGGAAAATGACTGTGCATGGTGGGGGACAGGCTCCGGGAATGGATCGGCAAACAGACGGAGAGAAAGAGATCGGAAGTCAAGTAGAAGTCAAGTACATCTGGACACATGTGACTGTCCGCCTCCGAGATTGATGAGTCAAAAATGACTTCCTAAAGAGAATTGAGAAATTTGAGACCCTCCAGGAGACAAAGCTGGAAAAATCTCCTCCTTCTTCTTCAAGAAGACATTACCGAGTCAGTCGAGAACAATACCTTGGAAGAGTCAGAGGAGCGGAAATTCGGGCACGTGGGATCTCCTCGAATTTGAAGAGCTATCCATATAATATCCCATGAATAAATTAGCGAGGCCACCGTGAAAAGGGGAGGAAGTCAAAAGGGAGTTCGCGAGAAAGTTTTAACCTTTGGGAAGAAGATTCCAAAATAGACTGGCCAGTCGGTGACATTTTCATAATGATCCGATGCACAATTAAACAATTATCTTCCCCAGCCCAGAACTTTGATGTCTTCCTCCTGGAAAGGGGAGAAAAAAAATCTTCGATTGTGTGAATGATCAGATTATTTTAAACCTTTGAAACAGACATTCCAACTGAGTTCAAGAGGTTGTTCAAATATGAGCTCGAACTCTGTGTTGCTTGGACTGACTAATCTGGTCAATTTTCAAGGGTTATTCAAAAACTTTCTAAGAGTTTTGTGTTTGCGAAGTTCCAATTCCAATTTTTTCTATTTGAGAAAGGATTTAATCGGGAAGAAGCTTCCTCGTGAGAAGGAGAACACAGTCCAAAAATCAGGACATCTTTTTTTGTTCTTTTCTCATTCTACAGCATTCTTTCAGTACTCTAGGACATCAGCCAATAAATAGATAAAATTCCTTAAATAATATCTTTTAGTGGAAATGGAACTAAAGCTTGAGAACGTTTTTTAAAACAACTCTAAAAAACAAAGAGTGCCAAAAATAATCAGCGAGTATGAGATAGCGCACATTTTGTTTGCAAATGGAGGGTTGATCCTGTTGACTTACTGCTCTGATCCGCTGCTTACAACTGCCGCCAAGAACAAGGGGATGTGTGATATCAACACATAAAGAACATCTGCTTCAGCAGCGAAGCAATTAGAACTCCTTGTGAAAGAACCAAAAAAGAAATCTTTATGATAAAATTGTGGGTGGAGATCACAAAAAAGAGAAAAGATATGTCAATACCAGACCTCGGGATAGAGGAAGAGGGTCAGGTTGATTCCGATGATTGAAAGATAAAATGATAATGAAAAGGTCTCAAGTCGGCGAATTATTCTCTCCCAATAAGAGCGCAGATGATTCGAGGCTGCGGCATTTGTCTTCAGGGCAATTACTTCTCTCAGAAGGGCTACGATAACATCAATCCTCTGGTTGCTGGCTCGTTCTAAAGCCCTTTGCAGTTTAGAGACCAGGGACTAACCTCCACTTTCAAGAACTACTTCTCCATGTAAGGGAGCATCTCGATTGATTTCTGTGAAGTTGACATCCGTCGGAATGAGGTTTTTCATGATGTTATGGTCAGGAGAGGAGTGCAGGGAGCTTACCTAAAATTATTTTTTTTCTAACCGAGACTGGATCAGACCTGGACATTATTATTCCTTACAACATCATGTTTATCATAGCGAAAAGCCTTCGGCACGTAACAACAAAATAATTTCTTAGCTGCCAGCCACCGGAGATACGACGGAACAGACTCAAAGGAGGGATGTCTCAATGCGTATTTCTCCAGATGCACGAAGATCGAGCTTGTACAAGTGGCTACGCTGACAATGAAAATCAATGCCATGTAATAGATACCTAAATTTTTAATTTCGTTTTTAAATGAAGTATACCGAGCAGGGGAACATCACTGAAGGACCCTCTTTGGCCGGGGACACTTTCCATCGCAAATTTCATCTCTCCAACCAGCATTAAGAGCATGACAGACATCGATAACAGCGTCATTATGCCTAAACATTCTTGCAAATGTTTCCTTGTCTCTTACCGAGACGGAACTTGCTCTCCCGTCTTCCGGTAGCATTAATTGGTGCATGGAAGCCGATGACAGCCACAAGAGAGACCAAAGTTGTAGGGAAGACCAGGTTGAAGACATAATAGAAGCTTTGTCGTTTGAGTGATAGTTCCATGTAAACCATTGAAAAGGCTTCATTCGACTCGGAAAGATTCCTCGTGGTTCCGTTGAAAAGTCTCGCATCCATCAAAAGCCATTCCTAAAAGATTCATTTTTTGATCTCGCCGAGTCCGAAGTTGAGGGGGAATAAGTATCATGTTCAGGGGTAGTTGAGCGAGAAAAATGCGAGTACGAGGAAGCAAACTCTATGGTCCGGAAGTTATTCGACGAACACAATGGATGAAAATCCGTCGATAGGGGAGGATACAGTACCTGATTATCGTAGAAATCACCCAGATCGATGTCTTCTTTTTCGACGATCAGATTCACGATGTCCGTCTGGTATGTCCAGCTGCCGCACTGTAAATTGTTTTTTGAACTTTTGTCTTTTGTAGTCAACAAGAGACGCCAAGTGGGAAGATCGGTAGCCAAGAGTCTCTTAAAATTTGTTGTTCTTCTAGCTCAAATCAGCGGAAACATTGGGCTTGGGAGATTGATCGCAGAGAATGGGCGGCTTCCGCCGTTTTAGGCCAGTGCCATGGCCAGGTGGCGACACCTGCTGGCGGCACTTTCGACTCTTCAGATAGTCCGATCCCATCCTTATGCGACTGGTCCCCCTGGCTACAGCTACCCCAACCTACACGATCATTCACACGAGGAACACTCATCGTCAGTTGGAGAACATTTGGATGTCATCAAGGACCTCGAAATCGGTCCAACCCAGGTCGTTGTCGTCACTTCAAAAGAAGGCAAGTCTTTTTGGTTTTGGGGAGATTTTGGTAATAGGTTCGGCGGATAAACTACGCGTAAGGATTGAATTGACCGATCTCCACGACAATAGAAAACTTCCTCCTACAGATCTGAGTGGACTCTGGCTTCTCATAAGCAGAGGTTAGTCTTCTCTTGGTTCTTCTAAATTGCGCTCTTTTTACAGTCCAAAACATGTGGAAGTTTACAACTTTCACGCGCAGTTTTTTTATCTAACGACCCTAAAAAGATTTATGATTTTCACAAAGATGTTTATGACTTCAACTAGCAAATTGTTGTATTTATTCGTAAATCTTGCTGTTCGCTTTATGGAAATGGCGCTCGTTTTGGGTAATTAGGGTCTACGGGTCTAAACTGGACAATGGCAAAGTACGCTGAACAGAATGAGCACTAGAATGAATACTTCAGGGAGGTATACTATTCCCTTTTTGAAGCCAGATCGCTGGTATGGACTGAACTTCAGAAGTGAGAATATCGTCAATAATCAGTTTGTCGCTCTTCGTCTCAGATTAAATTCTATTTAGAATTGTAGCTCACACTGAGAATCGACTGATTCGAACCCTTCCTCGTCAGGGAAATGGAACTGATTTGAATAAAATGTTTGACATCAAATTACACCGAAATCTGGAAGGAGTCGAAAGTCTCGAGAATTTGTATATGACTGCCAGATGGTCCGGTTCAGAAAGGTCGTTTATTTTGCCTCCTTTCGGACCATTAAATTTCAGAGTGAACTTCAGTGAATTGGTGGTCAAAGTACGGGTAGAATGTGCCAAATCGAACACAGATGAAGCCATTCATTTGGGAGAAAAAGACGACTCGGTTACAATTGAAATCAGCGTAAGTTTGAAAGAAGCAAAGTGAAAGAAAGAAGCTTAGATGGATCATCAATATGAACTTGAAGAATTGAACAAAACTATGCATGAATACAAGGCCAACATCACCCCTCTGCAATGCAAGAGGTGCAATAAAAATTGGAAAATGTAAGCTTCTTTCTAGAGTCTGTTGGAAGCCCACTTTGGAAGTCGAGGACCAGGGAACTCCCTTTACTCACGAGTTTGAACAGGAATGCAGGAATATTTCCGGAACTACAACCAAAACATTTCTGAGAAATTTAAAAGAATATGTGGTTAGTTGGCCCATCTTCTTTTAGACTGATTTAGATCGAAGACAGTGCGAAAGGCCCAGAATTAGTTGTTCACACTGAAGTCGGAGAGTCTCATGAACAGGCTTTTGTCACTCTCTCAGCTCTTCGATTAGATCAAAATGAAAGTGAAGTCGCCTATCGAAGTTACAGGTAAGATTCCAAAAAAAAAGAGAACAATATTTGCCAGCACTGCTCAATCAGATGGAGTCTTCCGCCTTCCTCTTGAGGAAGATGGAGTATACGCTGTTAGCTATGAATACACAAAAACCAAGCCGTTCCATTATTCGGCCAAGGTTAGACGATAACAAATATGAAAATAACGCTTTAGGATCATTTTGTGATCGAAACATCCGGAGTGAATCTGACTCGGGCCAGTCATCCGCCGGTCGAATTACTCTTCGAACACGACAATCAAACTGATTCTGAGAAAAAAGTAAGTTAGGGTTACTGAAGATTTAATTTTCAGATGACTGCTTCTCCTGTTCTTATTTTGGCTCGAGGAAAACGCTACGATAATCGAAGAATTACTGTAAATATGGACCAGATGTGTGGCACCGAAAGTCATCAGGTTCGTTATTTTTAGATTTTTAAATAGAGCTTTTAGATAACTTTGACGGACTATTATCCCCACCATGAGATAAATGCGACCAACATTCTTTGTTCCCAAAATACGAACCATTATTTCTGTGATCCGCAGCACAATTACACGAAGTGCAGTCCAATTTTCTGCTATAGCTTGTCATTATCTTTGGATACGACTCCCTACAACACGGAGCCTCGTTGTTTGAATGTGACCCAGCATTTCAACTTGAACAACATCAGTCAAAAGCCAATTTGGACCTTATTTGTCACTCTGATTCTGATGCTTAGGTAGTCTCCCAAATTGCCTTATTAGTCTCCGAATAGTTTGCTCTGTATTGTACATATTTTTTGTGTTTTGTTCCAACAAAGATCTTGTAAGATCTTTTTGCACTTCGCGACTAATCAGGGGAAATAATGGAATTTCTCAGCTGCAGAGCCGTGTAATTTGCATAGAAGGAAGTTAACTCACCATGAAAGAGCAAGTTTGAGAGTCAAAGGGGAAACGTTTGAAGTTGATTGGACAGAAACTTTTTGAGGAGATTGAGACGAACATTCGAATTCGACCATCGCTTCTGATTTCAGCTGAGGCGTCTGAAGGAAAGTCTGGCACTCGGCCAATCACACTGAACTATTTACTCAATCGGGGGAAGATGACTCAACCTGTGGTACATGTAAAACTCAGGTTTCCAGATCCACTTGACTGGCACGTAGATTCGGTCAATTCCTTCGAAATCAGTAGCATTCCAGAAGAGGAATTCATCTCTCCACCAGACGTCAAAATAGGCTGAGACTGTAGCCAAATTGTTTCGCTGATCCTAGAGAGAGTTCCATTTTTAGAAGGGAAATCCCCCTCCCCAGAGGGTCTTTCAGTCTGGGGTAGCGACCCCTCCATCAAAAACAACTTGAGGTCTTCTAAAATGGGCCAGTCAAGTTGCTTACAGCCCGGAAATAACTCTAATTTGACTTGACCTCGTGACGGCCGTTTACGATCCCCTTGAGGGGAAGGAGTGAACTCACCAGGTCAACTATTTGGTAGAGCCCCGCACTGACATGAACATCTAAGCGAGTTCTCGGATGTCTCACCGGCAAGTGATGCCGAGCGTTCGTTTTTACCCATTCTCCCAGTCTGAAATTTCATTCTATCTTTTGAAATTCTATCGTCTTGAATATAAAAAATATTAAATTTGATACCTTCCATGAGGATCATCCCTGTCGATGGTTGGAGGATTATGGTCGTCGTCGCGTCGTCTAGGAAGAGGGGCTTCAAGCACCGGCTTCTTTTGTTGTTGCTGTTGTTTTTTGGGGAGAAAGGCTGCAATTTTTGTTTCAATTTGGTCTCTCCACCACAGCTGCTCCCCAACAATATAACTACAACCGCAAGTCGTTAAACTTCCTCTTTCCAATTAACTCGAGAGAGGGAGAGAGACCTCAGCATTTCAAGGGCACCTGTGCTCTCGCTATCAAGATAGAGGATCCCGTCAGGAGTTCATAACAGCCGCGTGGCTTTTCCAACAATAATGCCACGCCTGAACAAAATTAATGGATATCCATTGTGACGGGAGACGGCTTGGTTTTATATATATTTTTAGTCTTTTAGATTCTCGGGGCCGAATTGTGTCTTATTGTGTTAGGTCTAACGAACTCGGCAGTCCGAAGAAAGGTCGAGAATCATCGGAAATGCATGGGTATTGTCAAGAAAAAGGCGAGAGAGAGAGAGAGTTTCCATAAAAGAGCGCTCTCTCACTCCCTCTGAGATGAGATTTTTTCGTGGCTTTTCCTCTCACACATGCGCATCTCTTCTGGTTGAATAATTCAATACCAATCCTCTCTCTCTCTTTCTCCTCTTGTTGCAACTTCTTTCAAACAACGCATAGCTCAGACTCGGATCATGAGGGAAGTGCAAGTCTCTGTTTTTGGTTTCACTCTCCAATACGGGGAGCCGGCTCATCCATCAAAATGTGCGCTGCGAGTGTCGTGCGGGTCGTCGCAAAGTACGCAGTTTTTGCAACTCACCTTCTGTCTGAGATATGATGGAGAGGAAGACCACGAATATCCGGAGCATCATTTTACCCGGCTCTGAAATCTCGAGTCTCGAAAGAGAAAATAAAGGGCTCAAAAGGAGCAGAAGGGAAGCAAAACAGAGCACGGTCGAAGGGAATTGAATAAGAAATGTGCTGTCCTCAAAGAGGTCGTCAGCTGATTGAAACCGAAAAACAAACTTTTCCTCCCATGGAAGGACATAGCGGAACAGAAAAGTAATTACAGAGATCTGGAGAGGATAATCTGCGACTCTCCCCATATGAAATCTTTTGGAAGAACGAGGAAGGTAACAAGATATCCGCCGAGCTCTGTTCGAGAAAACAGACAATCAGCATAAACATGGAGAGAGCATAAGAACGATATAAACATCGAATCTTTGTGGGACATCTGCGCGGCTCCTGAGAAAATTACACAACAGAATTAGAAGGAAAGAAATTGGATAGCCGTGTGAATTCTAGTCGTTCGCTTTTAATATTGCCCGAATGTGACGGAATCTTGTCATTCAAGCTGCTAGGAGAAAGAGATCAACAACACGAGGCGAATAGGTTGGACAGGCTGGAGGTAAATTCCCGGAAAACGATGGAATGTAGAGTTGAAATCAATGCGGCACGAGTCAAATTCTCGGCTCCCGGCGACACTGCCCCGGGGAATTGCCACGCCTTACCTGGGGGCGGGAGAGGGATCAGAGCACAGCCAGAGGAGAAGATGAGAGAGGGTAATCTGGTGGAAACAGCAGACCAACTTTTGAAACTCTCTCTCTCTCTCTTTCTCGAACTTTAGAACAATTTAATGGGGATAAAAACGAATCACGCAGGTGTTGTTTTCTCGTAAAATTATACTCCATCACACGAGGAGGAAAACGAATATATTTGTCTGGGGGTCCAGATTACAAAAAGGATAGACATCGTTAGATCAGAAATATTGACACACAAAAAGTTTTGAGGAATCAAAAGACGAAGCAATTAGCTGAAGAGAATCTATGGAGCCTGAGGACACGTGAATGTCATTTAGCGCAGGCGGCATATTTCATTGTCCACTGTTGTGATTCGGCCCACACTATCATGAAAAAAAAAGATTCTCTTGGAGCTCACAATTACAACATTTTTGCGACTGGTCAGTTTTCAGGTTTTTCCGATGAGACGACGACTCTTTCTTCGACGGCAGAACGGGTTTCCTGTCTTCACGCCCCAACAAATATTTATTCTTTGTCTAATTCTTCTTCCTCCAAATGCAACGAGAATTTTTGAATATTTTCCTTCTGGGCATTGGCTATTGCTTTGTTTTTACTGCGTCCAATAGCCAGGTATTTTCATTCTCTTGAGGAAGCCTTCCAGGGATTCATCTCAGAACCTGTACTTGCATCATATCGAGACATTGATCCCAGTATTCCTAAGAATTTCGGCTACTTCCTGTAAGAATTTATTTAGAAAAAGAACCAAGAAAGCTTAGACAAGCATTCATAACAGTTGTTTCCCTTTTTGGGAACTTCCTAGCCGCTCCGTGTGTTAAACTCATCGGAGCCAAATGGTCTCTCATAGGGGCTAGTCTAGTCTATACTCTCTTCATGTTTGGCTATATTCTTCTCAATTTCTACTATTTCATTGTGGCTGCGGTTATCTTAGGTGTTGCCAACGGAAGTGCGTTGATAGAATGAAAGATCAAATCTGATATTTTAGTCTTATGGGGAGCTATGGCTGAATATATCTCGCTGGCATCAAAAAAAGAAAATGTTGAGAAGAATTCCGGCTTAGTTTGGCTGGTTTACATGTTCAGGTAGGAAGTTATTTTCAAAATTTGATAAATCTAGTAATGTGCTTGGGGGAGGATTCTTCTTGATCATGTTCAAGAAACATACAAGTAATCAATACACTCCTGATCTGACGAGGGAAATCTTTGCTGTTTTGACGACTCTCCCTCTTATTGGTAAAATTAAAGTCAAAAAGAATAAAGCAAATTATAGGCGCTTTGACTTTTATGCTTCTTGAGCCAAAATATTCGAACAAAGAAGATAATAAAGAAAAACTCGGAATATTTCAAAGAGTTTGGGTAGATATAGGTAGAATTGATGGCCTTTATAACCTTCTTTAGCATCAACGTTTCGCCTCCTTTTCACGAAGAAATTCTCTCTTTTGATTCCGGCTTCACTTTTTGCTGGACTAGAATTTGGTCTTTGCGCTGTCAATTATACCACAGCTCTTCAATTTACGAAAAGTTTTTCGACAAATAATCAGATCCTCGTGGCTTGGACCTCCATTGCAATTGGATTGGGAGAGTTGGCAGGTTTGATTCCCCCACACAAATTCCAATCGAATTTCTAGGTGGAATTCCTTTGACTTTGTATGGAAAGGGACGATTTCCTTATAGTTTTTACGTCATAATCTCGTGCGTCCTAGCGATTATCACGTATGGAATCGTTTTCATCAATATTCCGTCTAATGCTGTTTTTGGCGAGACAATGGATTTTGGGATAATTACACCAAAGTGAGAGGGAATTTGCAAAGGAAAAAAATAACAATTACAGGGTATGGCTGGCACTGTTTTCCTCTTTTCTCATGGGAATGTTGGACTCTCTGCTGAACATCACCATGCTGGCTTATATTTGTCGACGATATCCAGAAGATCAATCCGTCGGAGCTTACTCGTTGAGGAATTTCCTACAGGTATCTGTTGACTTAATTTCTACAATGTTCAGTCCGTGGCGAGTTCAATTTTGATCTACACGAGCTCCTCGATGTCATTACATTGGCAACTACTCATCCTGGTGATCTTTGCTGTGCTGTCAGCCAGTTCCTTTTCCCTCTCCGAGTTGCGATGGAAGAGCAGCGCCAAGGTTGTCGTCATGAAGTTATGAACAAAGTTTAAACCATAAAATTGACCCAATCACGTCATTCTAAATTGACTCCTGACAAGACTTATTCTCGCTAGGGCCGTGCCACCCGTTTGTCCCCGGTGCAAGACAAACACTTGTTGAACTACACGTGTGAATGAATCTGTTTTCACGTGCTGGTCTCCGCTAGTTAGTCTACGCGAGTTCAACAAGAGGTGAACTCGGAGAGCAGACTTGTACAAAGAAGAGAAGATCAAATTCTCATGAGCACAGAACTATGATGCTTCATGGCTTCTCCGGCGGGCACTGACTATCTATTTTTTACATTTAGTACCGGGCATCCCTCGCTTATCTGCATGACATCAGAGAGGTCTTTTTACGGAATTGCCAAAATCTTTAGTTAGTCTTTTCTTCTTGAACGTGGGTAGATCTTATGGCTATACACAAGTGAAACTTCATAAAAAGTAAACGGTAGTTGGTGGCTGATTCTCTGCAGATTTTACAAGAGATGAGTTCGGGGATGCCTAGACGAGGTCTTCCTTATCAAATCGCCGAAGCTGAACAAATATTCAAAGAAATATTCTGTAGGGTTGCCTTTGTGTTGAATTGTGCTAATTCGTTCGACGACCCGATTGACGCGCAAATTTAACAAGAGCCCAAAGTCTTTCCTCTAGCTTGCGTCAACAATGTCCCCGGTGCAACCGAACTCTAACACTCCAACAAACGTCGGGAGGGCCAGAGACTGATTACGACACTGTTGACCTACAGTATCCTAGGAAGCACTGAGGAGACTTAGTATATATAGTTCTCGAAATAGCTTTATTCCCCAGTTGCACAGTTGTGTCAAACTGTTACTTTAAGTATCCAACTACTTGTGGCATTCAGGAAGCCCATCCTTTCTCTTTGATCCATTTTTGAATCTTTCACGCAACACTATTTTCAGCCCCCTTCAGTGTGGTTTTCCACAAGATGAGATGGATTCCTAGCCTCTTCAAATTCCGAAAAGTCGACGTCAAAAAGAGTAATTCCGATGCGAAAAATCTTAGCGCGTAAGTCTCTTCTTTGAGAAATTGAAATATTTTTAGAACATTTTGTGAACATACATGGGATCTTCACAAAATAATCGAAAACAATCCTTGTTCTCGCATTTATTGCGGGGATCCGACCAGGAGCAATGGATTGAGTAAGGACGATGCAGCCAGATTACTTGAGGTAGTTTTGTCTTCTCTCTTTCACCAAAAAAGTTCTAGTTACATGGAGAAAACGCCCTTCCAAAAGCCAAAGAGATCAGTGATTGTGCCTTGTTTATCAAGCAATTTTTAAATCTTCTTTGGATCCTCCTGATTGTAGCCAGCACGCTCTCCCTCATTGGATATCTCGCCGACACTTCCCAATTGAAGTAAGTCTTAGCCTTTCTTTTGGTTTATTTCTTATTATTATTCCCACAAGAAAATATGATTTAGTAATCTGTGGGTCGCGATCGCCATGTATTGTATGATTTTCATCATGTGTACCATCAGTTTTTGGCAAGAGAGAACAGCGCGAAGGGTGAGTATTATCTCTATCGAACTCAAATTAATGAAACCTTTAGACTGTACGTGGATTCTCTAATTTATTGCCTGAGGTTTGTACAGTCATTCGAGACGGAGAGGAGCAAAACATCCCAGTTCCTCTTCTGACAATTGGAGATATTATCTTGATTCGTTCTGGAAACAAAGTTCCAGCTGACTGTCGTGTTTTAGTGAGTGATTTTTATTGAAAAAAATATAACTTGAGTCTAGAAATGCACTGAATTCAAATTGGAAACTTCTTCAATCACAGGAGAAGCCGAGCCATTGGAGTACCAGGCAGAGCCAGTTGCCGCTGATGTTTCTGTGTTTGAGGGAAGAAACGTCGCATTCAATGGATCCCTTTGTGTCGATGGATTCGCTGTAGCAATTGTAATCAAGATTGGAACAAATACGGTAGAACTTTTATTGGAAGCCATCAAAAATATTCTTCAGATTATTGGTCAAATCGCCTCAATGACGACTGGACAAAAAGAAAAGGAAAGCCACTTGGAGAAAGAGGTTTGAAGACTCCTCAAAACGGCAATATCGTTTATCAGATCAGTCGCTTTGTGAAGTTTCTTATCATCGCCTCAACCACCGCTGGAACAATTTGCTTCATCGTCGGAGGTTTTATTCACAAATGGAGAAATGTCGTTAGCCTTTTGGCCAACGGCTTTTTGGTTTCAGCCATTGGAATGGTCCCTTGTGGTGGGAAAGAAAAACTTAAAAATTATTTTTTTTTAAATATAGGACTCCCAGCCAGTGTGACCTCAATTCTCACCTTGGTCTCAAGAAGAATGGCCAAAAATAACGTCTATCTGAAGAGACTGGATGTGGTCGAAGCCTTGGGAGCTGTGAATATAATCGCCTCCGACAAAACTGGAACTCTCACTAAAAATCTTATGACAGTCGCAGATTTGTGGTATTTGGATAGCCGAATCACTGGTATCGCAACCACCGTAATCCATTATTTGTGTTTAGGTTTCCCCGAGAAAATCTTCGGTGCGACCGGCGTCAAGGGATATGAGATGGTACTAGAGAGGCTCTTAACTACTCTTTCGGTCTGCAATGCAGCAAAGTTCATCGATGCTGCAGAGTTGGAGCCAGAACAAAAGGAGAAAAAGTATTTTTTTTAGATATACTTACAAAATGTTCAGCCAAGTTGAGGAAAAGAAAGTGAAACCGAGAAAGACCAGTGGAAGCCCGTCAGAAGTTGCGATAATCCAATATTGTGACAATCTATTCGACATTGAAGGACTGAGGACTTCACACAAATTGGTTTTTGAGATTCCTTTCAACTCAAAGAGGAAATGGCATTTGCAAATCCACAAGGAGGCTGATCTAAAGGAAAACATGGCGGAATATCGTCTGATGATGAAAGGAGCCCCAGAGATCCTGATCAAGAAATGCTCTTCAATCAACAAAGATTCGGGAACTATTCCGCTTGAAGAAGATCAGCTAAATGACTTTCAGGTAATTTTATTCCTTTTAGAAAAAATTGATTTCCAGAGAGCTTATGATGGCTTTGGAGAAGAGGGAAAACGAGTCATCGGATCAGTTGAACTTGTCTTCGAAGCTCCCAGTAATATTGTCTTCAAGGCTGACGAGGAAAATTTTCCGACTTCTGGATTGACTTTCTGTGGAATGTGTGCCATTATGGATCCTCCAAGAGACGAAACAGCCGGCGCTATTGCTGCTTGTAAAGAAGCCGGAATCAAGGTATTCATGGTGACCGGCGATCATCCCAGTACCGCCGCTGCAATTGCCGTCCAGATCGGTCTGATCACTGAGGAACAGAAGAAGACTTGTGTGGTCCATGGAGAAAAAATTCCCAAAATGAGTGAAGAGGATTGGAACTCTATTCTTTTCAACGATTATCTCGTTTTTGCCCGAACCACCCCCGAACAGAAGCTGATGATTGTAGAGCAGTGTCAGAAGAGAGGTCAATCAATCGCAATGACTGGAGACGGGGTCAATGATTCTCCAGCCTTGAAGAAGGCCAACGTTGGAGTCGCTATGGGAAGTGGAAGTGAAGTGGCCAAACAAGCTGCTGACATCATCCTAATGGATGATAACTTCTCTTCAATTGTAAAAGCTATCGAGCAAGGTCGTCTGATGTTTGACAACATCAAGAAACTCCTCGGATACACCATGCCTCACAACTTCCCCGAGGTCTACCCTGTTCTGCTTTATTATATCTTGGGAATGCCCCAAGGTATCACTGCTCTTCAAATCCTTTCGATTGACCTGGGAACCGAACTTCTGCCTGGAATCGCTATGGCCTATGAGCCCATTGAGAACAACGTCATGAAAAGGCCCCCTAGAAGGAAGGGAAAGAAACTCGTCTCCAATACTCTTTTGGCTTATGGATATGGCTACCAAGGACAATTAAGTTCACTGGCTTGTCTTATTTCCTACCTCTTCGTATTTTGGTGAGTAAAGAAAAATCAACATCAAGAAGCATAATGGACAAATTTCAGGCATCACGGTATTAACTCGACGGATCTCTTGTATAGTCAGGATAGTTGGTATGCAGGAGGAAAGGATTTTGTCAGTAATGGCAAAACCTTCACATGGGATCAGCAGCAGCACATTCTCAGACAAGCCTGCTCAGCCTGGCATATTGGAATCGTCTTTATTCAGGTATTCCAAAAAAATATATAAAAAATAAACGAATTTAGTTTTGGCATGTCTGGGCAGCAAAAACCCGAAAGGAATCCATTTTTGTTCACGGTCCTCTCCGTAACAAAGTGACTCTCGTAGGAGTTGTCCTTGAGATTTGCTTACTTTGTGTGTACGTTTACACTCCGGGTAAGTCTGGCGAGTCGAAAAAGTGTTACCGTCGGCTTTTTAGGTTTTAACAAATGGCTTGGAGGATCTCCCCCACCTCCAGAATGCTGGGCTATTGTTGCCGGCTTCGGCATATTTATCCTCTCCTATAACGAGTTCCGGAAGTGGTGTATCCGGCGATGGCCTACCAGTCGAATTGTACGGGTCTTCAGATGGTAGACAAATTCCTTTCTCCAATACTTGCCAACAAATGAATCTGAATATTTTTTGACTTTCGATGTTCTAACACGGCAAACAGTGGACACTATCTGAGCCGGTGAATGACCAGGGCAGGACAAATAGTTGCGGGCGTGGAAGACAGTGCCAAGTTCGACTTCCGAACGTGGCCCGTGCAGCTTGAACTGTCAACACTCAAAAGGGAGGCTCACATAATTATTTTCACAGGGATCAAATTGGGTTCAAAAAGTCTCGATTTACTCTATTTTTGGTCTATGTTTCCCTCAGAAGAAGAGTCAACAATGCGAGTCTGTTACTACCGAACTCTGGTGAGAGTAAACAGTCCCAGAAACATATAGACTTGCTGGCGTGTCGGTGACGAATTAAGATTTTTTTTTAAATTAGCATTTGAAGAAGTGAGGGCGCAGTAGAGTGGATAGCACTGTAGTTTATAATTTTGGCCTTCTTGGTTCGGATCCATTTTCGGGTCACTTTTTTGTTTTTTTTTCAACGTCGAACTCTGAATACTCTAGCTCTTGCAAAAAGCTCTTGATAGAGGTGTAGAGTTTGGGTGAAAGAACAGCAGCAGGCTGTATCCATGAGGAAAGTCGGCAGACAGGAGAGTAACGATGTTGGAAGCCATGATCATTACAGATTTTACGGGTATTTATAACGTTTTTGAAATATTTTCAAAGAATAGATTTAAAGAAAAAAAGCAAAAAAGTGACCCGAAAATGGATCCAAACCAAGAAGGCCAAAGTTATAAACTATAGTGCTGTCCACTCTACTACGGCCTCACTTTTTCAGGTGGTAATTTCTTTGCAGAGTATTCAATTGGTAACATTAGACGATTTTTCAATTTTGAGGAGGCCAAAAGTGATCCGAAATTAACTAGGTGGCAGCTGGAAATTGTCTTATTCCACATAATTTTTCGCGCTCTATCCAATGGTATAGGTTTCATCCCGAATTTTCACGGGAAAGTTACAAAGTTCCCTTGTCAATGGGTAGTTGACGAAAACAGGAACTGGACCTCTATGGTAACTCTCTGCACGTGTACGGTACACGTCAAAAGTTGAAAGAGCAAGTTTGGTTTGTGATATCACCATTCACTGTGAGCCGCCTTCCATTTCTGGTGTATCCTGGTGCCACTCGTCTTGTCGGCCCCTTGCAAACAATGAATGGAACCACAAGAGAACATCTTTTCTTGCTGCCAAGCACTATTTGCCAAGGCCACTTCGAGCTCAGCAAGGTCTCGGTTGACCGGTCGGCCCGTGAATAAATGGGCAAGTGCAGTGCGATTACGGTGTCAAACGGTCATGAGACGGGTGGGAGTTCCGGAAAAAGTTGACATCATCAGACGAAGCCATTATCTGACTCAATCGCCTCCCTTTTAGGCAGTAATAAAGATGAAAAGACCATATCTCAAAACAATCGATTCTTTTTTCTAATTCCTAATCGTCTCTACTTATGTGAAGCCGATAGTATCAATCCTCCTATCGATCTCCTCTCAGGATTAACCTTTTGAGGAAGGGGGCCATCAGTTTTTGACTGATCACTAACGGGCCGCAGCTCTCTTTATTCTAGTGAGAACACACATGAGAACAGTTTTGTCTTTTGTCGGGAGAATCATTTATTTCTTGGTAGCTCAAGCACGTTCAAACGGTCTAGTCATTGTCGCTAGATGTGGTTGAGGCTAAAATTATTACTAAATTTTTGATATCACAAAGGGGAAGACTTCTACGTAGATCGACCATTGGTCTCCCACGGTGTCTATATAGTTAGTTCATTTCTCTAGACTTCTAAACCATTTTATGAGTCATTCCGGAAAAGATTGAACTACTAGCTCCATAGAACAAGGGAAAGATAATAGGAAATTTCCTTTGTGAAGAGTATGATTCTAATTAAAAAGAGAAAAGACCTTTGTACTTTACTGACTGGAAATATTTACTCCCTCTGAAACTACATCTAACAAAGGCCGAGAATTTCTTCGGAAGAATCGCAAAACCTATAGCAAATAGTCTGACTTTGAATATGGTCATCAGGAAAAAAACGAAATGCTTAATCAAAGTAAATTGATGGGATATTTTTGGAAAAAAAAGTTGCATGGAATTATTTACTAGATCGCACGTGAATAGAGATCATAAATATCCAGCTGTTCTGTATTACTTCCTCTCAGAATCTCTTGTCTGTTTTTGTCTCTCCATTGTTTGGGAGTAAAAATATAACAAAGCAGACTTTCATTAAAAAAGAACTTATTAGAAGTTTAGAAAAGAGAAGGAAGTATATAGCCATGAGACTGTGAAGGCAGTACGTTGGTGGGAAAATCGAGAGGGGATTGCGAAACAGGATTAGAACGCTTGGAGTTCGAACAACCAAATCTCAAGCTTATGATTTCCCCGTCTGAGGTGGCTCAACTTGGCACTATGAGAAAAGTAGCAGGCAATTTCCCAGTCGCCAGAGCTCATTTGGCTCGCTGACCAGGTGGACAGCGGTTTTCAATTAGTCTATGGGAGCCGCCAATTCGACTCATATGTACAAAAATGCTTACAAGTGAGTTCTTCTTCGTTTCCTTTTCTTCACTAGCGAGTCTTTATGTCAGAAGGGAGTACGGTAACCGTGATTCGATGTAAAAATCAAGTGATCATTTTGTTTGAGAGAATTGATGTTGGAGCCCAAAATTCCTAGTCGTTGCTCCTCGTTTTTATAACCTCTTGCTGAGTTCCTTTGTTTAACTGGTACGTCAAAGGCACGAATCAAGTCTCACTGAGTTCTCACCACCGCAACCTTGATTCACCGCTTTCCCGTCCAACTGTTTGTCTACAGTATCACCTGAGTATGGCAGTAAGGCGGAGTTTCCCGGTTTAACTTGTATAAAAGTACCGCCAGCTGGTTGGCATGAGGACCATTTTCAACTTTTTCTACCGTTTCTCGATTCCTCATCATTCCTCATTTTCAGAATGAAATGGGTGCCGAATTTCTTTAAATTTCGAAAAGTTCATGTCAAAGGCGAAACGACCGATTCTAAAAATCTCAGCGCGTAAGTCCTTTGTACTTCCTCGTCATTTATCCTTTTAGAACATTTTCTGAACACCATTGGGATCTTGCGAAGATCATAGAGAACCATCCATGTTCTCAAATCAATCAAGCGGATCCTATGAAAAGCGAAGGTCTGAGTCAATCAGATGTCTCCAGACTTCAAGAGGTGAGAAGCCTTATCAGCTATATACATTTGACCGCGTGTTGACCACCTCTTAATTAGACTCACGCGGATCAAGTTTTCTGATCAGAGTACGAATGACCAATCGAGGTCACTCTCTCACGCGCTTTCGTGAAAATTTTAAAAAAACATAATTTCAGTTAAATGGACCAAATGCTCTTCCGAAAGCCAAAGAGATCAGCGATCTAGCTCTTTTTGGTAAACAATTCCTGAATCTCCTTTGGCTACTTCTCCTCATTGCCAGTATTCTCTCTTTTGTTGGATGGACTACAGACACAAGTAACTTGAGCAATCTGTGGGTCACAATAGGAATGTTCGCTATGATCTTCATTATGTGCACAATTAGTTGGTGGCAAGAGAGAACGGCCAGAAAGGTAATTTGAGATCTCTTCCTCACGGTCATATTTAGGCTGTGCGAGGATTCAACAATCTTCTTCCCGAGTCGTGCACGGTGATTAGAAATGGCAAAGAGTTCCAGGTTCCTGCTGCTGATCTTACCATTGGAGATATCATCGTCATTAAAAGTGGACAGCGAGTTCCGGCCGATTGTAGAATCATCAAGTGTGCGGAATTTAAATTGGAGAGCTCTTCAATTACTGGAGAAGCCGAGCCCTTGGATTATCAAAGCGAAGCCGTTCCCAGCTCTGTCAGCGTATTTGAAGGAAGAAACATAGCATTCAATGGATCTCTCTGTGTCGATGGATATGGAGTTGCATTGGTCGTTAGAATTGGAATCAACACGGTAATTCAAAGGAGCTCACCCCATCAACAAAGGATTTTAGATCATCGGACAAATCGCCAGTCTTACAACAGGACAACAGGACAAAGGAAGTAAACTCGAACGAGAGGTGAAGCATACTTTATTTTGAGAGAGTTAGAATTTAGATTGGACGTTTTGTGAAATTCTTAATCGTTATGGCCACAATCACTGGAATAATTTGCTTCATTGTCGGAGGCTTCATTCACAAATGGAGAAATGTTGTGAGTCTCTTGGCCAACGGATTCCTCGTTTGCGCCATTGGAATGGTCCCTTGTGGTCTTCCAGCCAGTGTGACCTCAATCCTCACCTTGGTCTCAAGAAGAATGGCTAAAAAGAACGTCTATCTGAAGAGAATGGATGTGGTTGAAGCCTTGGGAGCTGTGAATATCATTGCCTCCGACAAGACTGGAACTCTCACTAAAAATCTGATGACAGTCACCGACATCTGGCACTATGATAATGTGGTTCACGGTTTACCGGAGAAACTCACAATGGACCATCTTCTTCCTGGGAATGGCGGAATTATTCAGAGACTTCTGACTGTCATGTCCGTCTGCAATGCCGCTAAATTTGACGAAAAGAGCAACAACCCGCTCGACAGAAAGCCAGATGAGCCTCGAACTGCCAGTGGAAGTCCCTCTGAAGTAGCTATGATCCAATATTGTGATCGAATGTTCGACATCAACAATCACCGCAACTCTCATAAGATGGTCTTTGAAATTCCCTTCAATTCCAAGAGGAAGTGGCATCTTCAAATCCATAAAGAGAAGGAACTCGGCCAAGGAATGGCTGAATATCGTCTGATGATGAAAGGAGCCCCAGAGATTTTGATCAAGAAATGTTCTTCCGTCTATACCGATGAGGGAATCTCCGAACTTGACGACTACAGACTCAACTGCTTCCAGGTATTTTTTGCTTCAACTGTACAAAAATTCAAATTTTCAGAGAGCTTATGATAACTTTGGGGAGGAAGGAAAGCGTGTGATTGGATCAGTCGAACTAATCTTCAAGGAGGGATCCAATTATTCATTCAATGCGGAAAAGGAAAATTTTCCGACTTCTGGATTGACTTTCTGTGGAATGTGTGCCATTATGGATCCTCCAAGAGACGAAACAGCCGGCGCTATTGCTGCTTGTAAAGAAGCCGGAATCAAGGTATTCATGGTGACCGGCGATCATCCCAGTACCGCCGCTGCAATTGCCGTCCAGATCGGTCTGATCACTGAGGAACAGAAGAAGACTTGTGTGGTCCATGGAGAAAAAATTCCCAAAATGAGTGAAGAGGATTGGAACTCTATTCTTTTCAACGATTATCTCGTTTTTGCCCGAACCACCCCCGAACAGAAGCTGATGATTGTAGAGCAGTGTCAAAAGAGAGCACAGGCGATTGCAATGACGGGAGATGGAGTCAACGACGCCCCAGCCTTGAAGAAGGCCAACGTTGGAGTCGCTATGGGAAGTGGAAGTGAAGTAGCCAAACAAGCTGCTGACATCATCCTAATGGATGATAACTTCTCCTCTATCGTGAAGGGAATCGAACAGGGCCGTTTGATGTTCGACAATATCAAAAAGCTTCTCGGATACACCATGCCTCACAGTTTTCCCGAAGTCTACCCTGTTCTGCTTTATTATATCTTGGGAATGCCCCAAGGTATCACTGCTCTTCAAATCCTTTCGATTGACCTGGGAACCGAACTTCTGCCTGGAATCTCAATGAGTGACGAGCCTCCCGAGTCCAATATCATGAAGAGGCCTCCCATGAGAAGGGATAAGAAACTCGTTTCTAATTCTCTTCTCGCATATGGATACCTATATACTGGCCAAATTCAGTCATTAGGATGTCTGCTATCGTATCTATTTGTTTTCTGGTAGGAGGCTCACATAGCAACTGTTCAAATAGATCATTTACAGGCACCATGGTATCAACACCACAGATCTCTTATATTCCCAGGATTCCTGGTATGATGGCGGCAAAGATTTTGTCAGCAATGGAAAAACCTTCACTTGGGAGCAACAGGAATATATTCTACGACAGGCCTGTTCCGCCTGGCACATTGGGATCATCTTCGGACAGGTTAGGACTTCAAAAATGACCAGAAATCCTAATTTTAGTGGTGGCATATTTGGAGCGCCCGAACCCGAAGAGAGTCTATTTTCGTGCATGGTCTCTTTGCTAATAAGATGTGTCTAGTTGGTCTAGTTCTTGAAGTTGGACTCCTCTGTCTCTACACTTATACTCCAGGTACATACTCCAACGCTCAAGAGATCAACCCAAACATTTCAGGCTTCAACAAATGGCTTGGAGGTGCTCCCCCACCAGGCGAATGCTGGGCTATAGTAGCCGGCGTTGGAATTTTCATCCTATCTTACAATGAATTCAGAAAGTGGTGCATCAGACGGTGGCCCACAAACACGATTGTTCGATGGTTTAAATGGTAGCTTTTACACAAGTGATACTCATTTCAAACTTGCCATAATTTGCATAATTCGCAATGAAATTTTAATAAGTCAATATGAGAGTGGAATAGAGTTGTCTTTTGCTGCTTGTTGTGATGTTGTAGATTTGGAGAGAAGTCTTTGCAACGAAGGAAATCTGCTTGTAGTCCGAAGATGGATTTGGTGTCTTGTGAGCGAAACTCATTTGTATACCGCCGCTGAAAGTATACTAAATGGAATGTTTAGATTCTCATGCAGCTCACCAATAGAATTGCAGCTTTGTTCTCTACTCGCAGTCTGAAAACTTCTCCACCTGCAAACGGAGTGGATCCAACTGGGCCTCCTTTGAATAAGACGGTCGGTCCGAATGGAGTATTACTTGAAGCAAATACAAGCTGAAAATGGACATATATCCTCAAAGGGGAGGCTTACAGAGCCAATTGTAGGATTGTTGAAACTCAAATGAGCGACTGGTGATGCAATAGATGTCTCTAGGTTGAAACTCCATTGAGAGTCGTCTGGTGGAGTTTGGCCATAAACTTCAATGTAGTCATTTGTTCCCAAGAAACCACCAGGAATAATTGCTCTTCTTGGTGTATAATCGGCCGGTTGTCCGACATAACCGAGAGAAGAACCACCGCTGGGAAGAATCTGAAACCATTAAAAGACAATAGAAACTGACTTTAGTGAAGCGGAGTTTGCATTTATCAGCAGCCAAGTCATTCTTACTGATTGCACAAACGTAATTATGTCTGAAAAGGTCTTTCAACTTTCAAAAAAAACGGACGGTTCATCAGGTCTTCGTGTTTGAGTGTAGCCGAGATAATCCCTGTTGGGAGTGTGAGTGAAGGTAACAGCAACTTCTCCATTAGCTTCGGAAACAGTCCTAAGGCAATCTCTGAAAAAGATGGTTCCCCCTCCAATCCAGAAAGTAGTGATTCTTCCTCTTAATAAGCCTAAGCACTTTTCATCTCAACACTTTTCAGTTTACGAATCAATTTTTCCAAGTCAACGTCGCTATCAGGGACATAGATTCGTCCTCCTCGGCTGTCACATTCTTCAATGGCTGCAGTATAATTGGCTTCTGAACCGGTTGATATAAGAGAAATACAAGACTAACTTTCTCTTACAATTTCGAAACATAAACCTTCAACTGGAGCGACTTCCGACCCACAATGGCCATAATAAGCTAGACTTTATTTCAAACAAAGCATTAAGCAAACTCACAAATTGAGCAGAAAGCAGAGCTGCTGTCCTATAAAATAAATTTTATGTAAATATTGAAACCCACTCCAACTCCAGCCTTGATATATTTGGCGACGTAGGGCTCATTCTCGACTTTGGTGATTCGCACATTTTGGCAGAAATTTTTACAGGAAGTTCCAGCGGTCGTCGGGGTGGCACAAGTCAACTAAATAGAATTATACACCTGTAAAGGGTCAACAATACAGCCTTTGATTCTCTGCTTCCAACCAAAGTGTAGCATTTTAAGTCCTTTACATCATCTAAAGACCTTTTCTGGGAATCAATGGGCTAACCAAAAGATGTTGCTGATACGGTGAAAACGAGGAAGAGCAGCAACATCAATCAAAATACTGCTAGCTGCAAAACTTTTATCCCCAAGGAAAGTTTAGAGTCTGGGAAGGTGCGAAACGACTGTGAATATTTCGCTGTTTATTGCATGAGTGGGAGATGAATAGTCAGCGTATAGCCTACACCTTACTAAAGATCATAGAAACTTTATTATTCTATTGTCTACAGTATTCTATCAGTCTTCCATCAAACATCATCGGTGCTTAGAATCTGAGCTTCGGCTACCTTCGAAGCATCTAGGAGACTATAAGGGCGGAAAGGATTTCCAGTTCCCTAAAAGGTTTTTGTTTTTTTATGATAGATTTATGGCTAAACCATGTAAAATTTGGATTGAAATTCCACCCAATGAAGACGAAGAGCATGAAGAAAGGCGGAAAGTCCTTCCATCATAACAAGAATACCGAGTGTCAGGATGGCATAAATACAAAAAACCTGAACAGTTTTGTCCAACTTTTGGGTTAGAAACTGACAAAAACAGTAATAAGTGGACCAAGAATTACGTGATTTTCAAAGGCAGACATTCCTGTCATCAAGACCATGTGCCAAAGAACTTCAGCTAATTCTAAACTTTTAGATTAGCTTTATAATAATAGGATTGAAAACTCACGAGCATGGGCAAGACTGAGAGCCCAAAGACGCAGATAAGAAGCGGTATGAGAGACACATCCGAGAACGAACTCGATCGAATGAATCGCTTGATGGACGAATATTTCTCCAATATCGCCATGATCTTCTTGAATATGAGTCAAAATCTTCCCATTTTCAAGCTACAATCTACAGAATTTCTTTCAGTCTCTCTTACCAAGGCATGATCCTCTCCATCGCTTACAATTTTCTTTTTTTTCGATCCTAGCCAGGCAGCCAATGGTTTTCCAAAAAGCATGATGGGAATACAAGATAGTGACAATCCGATAAGAACAGCTTCAATTCGAGCCTGTCCAGGATACCATTGGCTCAAATGACAATTTCTATATTGGGTTCCATCTCGACGTCGAATCCATCCTTCGGGTCTTTTCTTGAACATAAATGTGTTGATCAATCCAATTAGCAAGGAAGGAGCACAGTGTGATCCTAAAAAATTTTATTTTCATTTTTCTAGGTCTCACCTGGATATTCCTTTCCAAAAATAGTTGAAGGACCGGCGGTAAAAAAGAGCCATTTAATGACGATTTGGGCACAAAGATAGATGAAAATGCAGGAAAGAAAAATGAGTTGGGGAATAAAACTAGTTAAAATATCGATTTTAGACTTGAAATGAACATGGTTCAGCAGGGAAAGAAGAACTCCAAAAGTCATTTGAACCACTCCGATGATCACCGACATTTTCATTTTCATCGAATTTGTAAAGGAGAGTCGATTCTCCGCAATATTCCATATTGGATCAACTCCATAAGGATACGGTCCTCTCTAGATTTCATTTTTTGACAATCACAACTCCCTTTTACCTTTGCTTGATAAGAATCCTTCGGATCTAACATCCAAAAATCATCTCCTCTTGCATTTGGCGGCAAAAGATCCGTCTCACTAGAAGAATATCAAGCAAGAAGAAGTCTTACTTGTAAGGATTGAGCCATCTACTATCGAATAAATTAATGGATTTCCCAAGAAAATCGTTGTACATAAACCCGGTATACATTGAGAATAATCCCATCAGGAGAATAATATAACGACCACCAAAGAACATATTGAAAATCTGAATCATCTCGTACAATCTTTAAACGGAAAGAGACTAGCCTCATCTCTAATTCTTTTCTCAATTATAGTTTTTTCGTTGTAAATGAAAAGAAAACCGGCTAAAAATAAAATTAAGCCATGGGCAGCGTCGCCAAACATGACTCCGAATAAAAAGGGAAAAGTTATTATGATAAAAGGGGCTGAAAATATTCTCAAGTTACTCTTCCATCCAACCTGGATTAACTTCTTGATAATTAGCGATCCCATAACTATCGACGATTGATTGAAAAACTTCAGTGAACTTATTGGTTCTATTGTAGGTGGGAGGAACAGCAGCTGTTTCCACCACGTTCATTACTGGAGAAACATTGGATCCCGACTTTTTCTGTGAAAACATATTTCTGAGAAAGTGAAACTAACAATTCCCTCCTGTAAAGCGTCATGGACTGCTTGACGATCTTGAGCAGGAAGCCAACATTCGGCTAGAAGGAAGCCATTGGTGTCAACCTGAAAGAGAGCTTAAATCTCTCTTATCAACTTACAGTACACATATTGAGAGCGTGGTAAATGGCTTTATGGATTTGAACTTTTTGAGTCCAATGAGGAAGGTCCTTTGAAATTATGGACAAAATCTGAAGAGTTTCTCAAAGAGAGGAAGAACTGACTTGATGTCTCTCTTTCAGTGTGCTGTCTAGGATGATCTTATGATCCTCCAGAGCTGCTATGACATCAATCAGAGTATCTTGTCTCTCTTTCGATGTTTTTGGACATGGATATACTCGAGCATTAAAGCTACAGTTTTATATAAGAGTCCAACAATTCAACCTACCAATAGCAAACTTTTTCTATGATGTTGCGGAGACTATCTCCTTTGAAGAATGTTATAAAAACGACTTTTTTGATTTTATCTTGCTAGAAAGAGATCTTGGAAGAAGAGAAATCTTACAGTTTCTGGGTCGTCCATTTCAAAGACAATATCGGAGATTCGAACGAAGGCTGTTCGTCTACAAGCTCTCCATAGCAATATCTCAAAAGCATTTCTTTTATCAACCGGAAGGACTCCAGTAATAAACCTAAAATCCCCTTTTCCTTAAAATATTCTCCAAACCATGTGTTTTCATTTGATTCTAATGCTGGATCGAGCAGAGGAGTAAGAGGAACTCCATTGGTTGGATATGAACCAGAACCATAAGACTTTGAGAATGTCTCCTGGGCATCATATTCTGCTGTTTCTATCTCATGCAATGCCTGCTCTTGGACATGCTAAAGACAGACTTATACTTGCAGATAATCTACCACTTCAAAGAATTGCTCGACTCTTTCGAGAACGTGCTTATATTCGTTCATCTCGTTATAATTTCTCCTCATAGTTTTTCCATTTTCATTCATTAAGTCGAGATCTCTCTCCAGTTCATCCAATTTTGTCTGAATGTTTTTTTTTAAATGGGACAACTACAACTCACATCCAAGATGTTGATTTCGTTCAATGGAGGAACTGTAATGTCATGATGAGAAAAGGGAGTCATCATGATCTTCGGAATGCAATCTTGGATTTGTCCTCTCAAGAAATCTTTAATTTTGTGTTTTTATTCAGTTCAAAGGACTAACTGAGTCTCCTGACGATGTCTTCGCATCGTTTTGTATCTCTTATGAAGTATCTTTTCAAGATATTTTTGGTCGAGTTCAACTGCAACAAATGAGTGTAATAGGAGAGACTACAAATACGGAATCGCGTGATTGTCTGTCTCTTTTTAGGAGAAAAAACTTACATCGTTAAATTGGACATTTCCAATGATTCCTAGCTCTCCAATGCATTCATAGGAAGCCTCTTTTGGGATAATAATTTGGACGAGTTCCATCACCTCCCCGCGCAAGAAGGAAGACATTTTTTATCTGATCCTTTTGCCCAAAATGTTATTTTCAAAAGGCGAATACCTTTTCGGGGAGTGGCTGATTGTTCTGACGTTGTGTTACACTCAAATAAGTCCACAATCCCGTAATTTTTCTGACAATTTCTGTAAGAAATGCTCATAACTGTAAACAGAAAAAAGGCAAGAGGAGTCAGGACAATTGAAGGAAGATGAAAATCCTCCTTTTCTCGTCAAAGTCATCAAAATCGACAGCCGGCAAAAATCAAAGAAAACAGTAAATAATGATTGAGAATTTGCTGGCGGAAAGCGACTGGCCATTGATATGGAGCGAGAAACTTTTCGCCGTCTCGATTGGTGAAGGCCACAATAAGTCATACGAACATGGGACGCAATCCCAGGAATGTCACATAATCAATAGCCAAACTCTAGGCCTAATTGGGTCAGGTGGAGCTCATTCTGAGAACTTTCGATGACCTTTCGTTGTAAATCATTCAAGTGACAACTCAATTCCTTTATGTCGCTATACAAAGACATTTTTTAGCCCAAGTTTCGAGTAAAAAGATAGTCCAGGTGGCAACGAAGCCTTTTAATTATAACAAAGGAGAATCAAGCAGACGCACATCAACTTTCCCAAATTTAAAATACTCTTGGTCAGGATTTAGTGACTCATCGTAAAGTTTTAACCAATTTTATCGATAAACGTTAACTCCCCGTTGGCACTATCGTTCTTCTGTAAACGCGCTGTGCAGCATTTTGGCGCCAAAAAGAGTATTATGAGTTCTTGCTTGGAGAGTCTATAACTTCAAGAGAATATTATCTTTTATCAACATTATATTCCACAAGGAGTTTTTGAAAATATTTTACTCTTTTGAGTCACAACCTTTCACTATCTTATTCTGAAAATTAATTTGTCTCAATTTTCTCACTTTCTTTTAAAAACTAAGGCAATAAATATCAATTTATAGATCTCTCAAACAGGGAATGTCTAGTTCTGATATCTGTCAATCTCCACTGAAGATTTTGGGAGACTTGAGCAACAATCAGCCTGACACTGTTTCAGTGGCTTCTAAGACCATGAGGCTTGTTATACTTTTTCTTCCTTTAGTTTTTATGGAAATTGACCACGGGATTTGGAATGTATTTTTGCGTTTCTGCCATTATTGTTCAGCCATCCATGTTTATCTTCGTACGCAATTGGGCGTCTTCGAATTAAGTTCGCGCCTTGGCCTTTTCAAAAATGTATAAGAAAATATTTTTTCTAAAAACTAAATACTTTTTTCTTCTTTTTCCTTCTCTAATTAAACGCCGATTTCAGCTCCGAAAATCTTATGGAGTCTCCAGTAAAAAAAGATGAGAACATCTCGAGAACCTATGAAGAAATTCGAGAACTCATCGATCCGGCCCTGTTTACCAAAATTTGCGAGGCCGTTCACCACGATAAAAGTGAAACTTTCTATTTTTATTTTTAAATTTATTCGTTCCAGGTTCCAATACACTGGAAGATGAAGTAGAAGAAGTTATGGAAGAAATTCTTCCACAATTTTATCCTAAAGAATACGTCCATTTTAAGAACCAAGGGTTAGTATTTCGTAATATTTTCAATTCCTTTTCATTTTTTTACCCCTTTGACATCATTTTTCAGTCAATCTGAATGGGGAACCATTCATTCTAGTGAGAAAAGAGGAGCAATGAGATTTTATTATCTAATAATTGATGGTGTCAAACAGCCCAATAAGCTAGATGGTTCTTGTATTCGGTTAGCTAAATTAGTTTTTAAAAATGAGATAATTTTTAGAAGAAAATATTCTCCCTCTGAAAAGGATGTTAGGATTATTATTGAAAATATAGCCGAGAAGGAGCCAGGAAAGTCGTGGGTGGTGAGTTTCTGCCGCAATTGCTCACCCATTTAATTTATTCAGGTCCATGAAGATTTGAGAAAGGAGTTTGGTATAAAGGACAAATTTGCTGCTATTTTTTGTAGTCCAAAACAAAAGAAAAATCTTCCAACTACCACTGGAAGACAAGCGGAGGTTTATTTTATTTAATAGTTTTAAATATAAAATTTAAGCCCTCAAGCTCCGAAGACGAAAATCCATCAGATGTCCGTAGATTATCGGGAATTGCTCCAACTAAAGCCAGCAAAAAGAAGGCTGAGAAGCCCCCAACAGAATCAAAACAGAAAGGCCGTCCAAAGAAAGTAAAGACGGAAAACGAAGAAGGAAAGAAAAAAGAAGAAAAGAAAGAGAAAAAACCAAGGAAACAGAAGGAAAAACCGGATGGCGTAAGAGAACAATTTAATGTTTATTCTTAATTTTTAGGCTTTATCTAAATTCGTCAAGCAAAATAGCTCACCTGACGGAACATCACCATTTACAACTTCTCAGAAAAGAGCTGAAAAGAAGATAGCTTCAGTTCTTTCAAAATTAAACGAAGCTTGGAAGAAGAGAGACTATTCAGTTTGTTCAATTTTTTAATCATAAAACTTTTCAGGAATTCTTGAAATCCACCAATTGGGGAGCAAAGGTCCTTTCTGGAGTTCAGATCGATGGATTACCCAACGAATGCTTCAGAATAGCTGTTAGACGAGTTTTCGATTTGGAAAAAGACAAACAACATCTGTAAAACATATTTATATTTTTTAAATGCTAAATTATAGGAAAAAACTAGGAAATAAAGAAAAGAAAAAGGAATATAGACAGAATGTGATGCATGCTAGAAAGGCTTCTTACAAGGGAGTGGAATCCCGAATCAAGGCTCATTTCTCCGGAGTTAGTTAATTTCCTTTTTATTTATTAAAGCAATTAACAGAAGGAGATAGTGGAAGACTTAACTCTAGACGACAATATTCTTCCCTGTCCGGGCAGACCTATCACATTTACTGACAGTAGAACTGCTCTTTTCTCTGATTGTCTGATGATCACTCAATTCCTTTCTACCATGAAGCAGTTCACTTCGACGGGAACTGAAGAGCTTACTACAGCTGAAAATCTATGTAATGGACTCCATGAGGGAAGACCTGGATATTACAAATATACGACCAAAATCATTATTCCTATGGTTAAGACTCTTCTTCAGGATATTGAATACAAGGTCTGTCTTTTATTTTGATTAAAAATAAAGTACTTCTAGCTTCATACTCATTTTGATGCAAGATTACACGAGTTTCCAATAACAGAAGCCAATGTATCAGAGTTGGTTAGATCCCTTTTAATTGGCAAAACAAAGAAAGAGTAAGAATGTTCTTTTTGTATTTCAGACGAGAGAATCTCAGGAAAAAGCATAAAGTGGTTGGTTCATCAAATCAACAAGCTGATGATGATGACGAGGAGGAGGAGGAAGAAACCAAAAAGGAAGAAGAAAAAGAGGAAGAACCTGTGAAAGATGAAAAAGAAGACGAGTCGGTCAAAGACGAAGAAATGAAGCAAAATGGAGTCGAAGATGGGAACGAAGAAAATGAACACGAGATGAAGAGCCAGGAAGAAATGGTAATTTTCCTTTCGTCCATTTAGCATAGAAAAATTATAGGAAGAAATCGAGCTGATGCTTTCCCGGTTCACTCCTGCTCATGAGATTTGGCAGTTGGCCCCTTCTGTCCAAATGGATCTCCTAAAAATTCTTCTCATTAAAATCATTGAACTTGAATCTTGCCGAGTAAGAGTCTTAAGTTGCTTTAAATATAATTTTCCCAGGACTTTTTAACAGAGGAGACGATCAGTGACGAAGCTAGAAATCTGAAAGGACGAATCGCTAAACTCGAATCTACACTTCAAGACTGGCGAGATAATCTTCAGAAAATGCCGGAAGTTAATGAGAATGTTGATGAGAGTACCTTGAGCCGTCACCAAACAAAACAACGGGCCGAATTGATCAAAAAACGGGACAATTTGGAGTGGAGAATCGAAGATCAAGAGGATAAATTAGGCAAACTTGTGGATAAGCTAATCACTGAAAAGATGATGCAAGCCCAGTCGAAGAGATTAGGTTGTATTGGTGAGGACCGTCATTGCCGACGGTACTATTGGGTGCCACATAAGTCGCTCGACGCTGGTCTGTGGATACAAGATGTGAGCTATTTCCGTATTCAGCAGAATTTGTTTCAGTTTGGGGTGACAGTTTTTGAGAAGTTTGTGAAGAAATGTGTATCGGATGGACTCAGTTTAGAGGAAGATCTGGGTACGATGGCCAATGGAACAACATCCAAGAATTCCACCCATTGCGACAATGAAATGTAACTTTTCTTAATTTTTATAAATTTATTTTTTCCAGGAATGTTGAGGTGGAGAATTGGTTCAGAGTGGAAGATGTTAGAGTCTTGGATAACTTCATATCTTCGTTGAAGAATGGAGTACGAGAAAGAGAATTGAAGAAGTTTTTGACAAACAATTTGGAGCTCATTACGAAGGCAATTCGGCACGGCAGTCAGGAGAGGAGCGTATCGTAAGTGGAAAAAAAGGTTTTCTATTTCGATTTCAGAACTGATCTTGTTGAAAAGAAAGAAGAAGAGGAGGTCCAAGAAGAGGAAAATGGCAATGGTTTTCTTTCCGAAAATCCCTTGGATGGCCTCAAGAGTACAACTCTTGAGTTCTATTATGACTTGAGATCCATATATCTTACTACCCTAGATGTTTCATTCGAAACTCGAGTCGTCTCATGTGAATCTTTCGAGGAAATCAAAGAATGCATCCAAGACCTAGCTGACTCGGTGAATCCGAATAGCATTCAAGTAAAGCTCGATTTCAAACAGGCCAGAGAATCAGGTTTGATCCTGATTTAAAATCAATTTACGTTTTAGGTTCCTATTCTTGGTTTGTCCTGGAGAAGTGGAAAGCTCGATTGGCGATGGCGCAAAATGCCGCTGCCGTACACCTTTTACTCGTGTTCTTTGCATCTCGAATCGATTCCAAGAATAGCATCAAAGAGAAAAGATGTTCCATTTGTAATAGCAAGCGCAGTCCAGAATGCAAAATCGCCTGTAGTGAGTGTGATCTCGTCTGCCATTATTACTGTGCCAGGCCCAGGCTTCAAGAAAAACCCTCTACGTTAGTCTCTCTTTCTGTAAATAACTTTAAGCTTCAGATGGGTTTGTGTTAGTTGTAACCGACAGACTGCTCTTCGTGCCAGAGCCTCCAATACGAAACCAAAATATGTAGAAAGCGATACAGAAGAAGAGGAAGAAGAAGACGAGGAAGAAGAGGAAGAGGTAGAAAATGAGCCCGATCAAGAGGAGGAAATCGAAAATGACGAAACGGCAGAGGCTAGTGAGGAGGATAATACTCTGGATCCCGATATATTTGAAGCCGATAGTGACGAGGAAGTTAAGGTTCGTTTTCCCTTTGAGTCGGGCAGACAAACATATTGACAGTTAGACAATCTTATCTACTTTTTTTCTATTTACTGACAGCAGCCATTTTCAGCCAAAGTCACGAGAAGCTTCAAAGAAAAGAGTATATGTAGAGTCAGAGGATGAACAACAAGATGAGGAAGAGGGAGATATTCCTAGGACAAGATCAGGGCGAGCCAAAAGGAGTAAACCGTCAGGAAATAAGGTACTTTTATGGATTTTTTGAATTGGAATTATTATAGGAAGTAATAGCTTGCTGGGAGAAAGTTAAAGCAGCCAATAGGATGTATAGATCTCTTCAAAATATCCCGGCCCCAAGGAAATCCAGAAGTAAAGCACCTGTTACTCTGGACTCTCTAGAGAATGGACTTCTATATTATTCAGATTTCGATAGTTTTGTAGTCGATTTGAGAGTTTTCCTCGACAGTGCGAGGGATTATTTCGAAGTAAGTTTTAAATTAAGCCTAATAATAGGAAAATTTAGAATCACAATGAACGTAAGCTGGATGAATTGGACGAGTTGATCATCTCCTTGAATCTTCCCTCAGCTTAAACCTTCTCCTCATCTCAACCGGTCTTTCCTCCTGTGTCCGCATTTCTCTTCGAATCTCATTCTCTCTAAGGCTTTCCGCTCACCACTTTACCTCACTACCACTCTCGTTATGTGATAGCTTTTCTCTTTGTCATATGGGTAGTTTTTCTAATAAAAGATTCATCACATGGCTTTGGCGCTTTGTGTGTTTTGACGCTCAAATTATTTTTCGACTCATATTTCGATGCAATTCCTTGAGAGCGTCTCTATGTTTGCTCATGCCTTGGAGCGTAAGAGTCCCTTTGACATTTGCGACCCCAATTTTACCCCATCTCACCCCACTTGTTAGAGAGTCCCCTTGTTGTAACGAGTGCGTGCTGTTTTATAGCCCAGCAGAGGCCATCGACTCGTCTTCTTGGAATATTGAGATATTTTGTCACGCAGAAGCGATAATCACATCTTCTTTAGCTATTTTTCACCGGAGCCTTCATTTAGAAAATTGCATCTCGGATGAATCTTCCGATCTTCTATTCAGCCCGCCTTATCCCCTCGCTGGAATCTCCCGGCCAAACCAAAAAGCCTTTTTCTTCATAAATATTTCCGCTGTTTTTGGATGGAAAAGCGTTCAAAACAGACCTTCTCTTCAAATAAATAAAGTTCAAACCTATATTTTATTGTCCCCCCAGTGCACCAAAAATGATATTGACTCTAGAAGAAGCGTAAGTTCAGATTTTTTTGTCTCTAAAATTAGCGAAAAAAAAACCTCATGGGAAAAATGTGACTCAATCATCATAAAAGCTGGTGGTGGTGAGTCGTTTTTGCGAGTGACGTTGGTCGGGGCGAGTTCGCGACACAGAAATCAATCGCGCATAGCACAGCCCAGGTGATTTATGCGAGTCTATGAAGAGACTCTATTTCTTTCTAATTACCATTTTTCCTCTTTTTTTATTTTATTCTTTTCAGATTAGGGTTTCACATGCCCGAAAACGATTTCGAGCCCTGGGAACGTTTCTCAGAATGGATTCATTCTGTCTGTGTTGTCACTTTCGATCTAGAAATTGGACAGGCTCTCGAGGTAATTTTTTATTTGATTTTTTAAGCCCATTTTATTAAATATCTTTTTGTTTTTATAAAGTTTCAATTAGCTGCCAAAACTGGGCTAAAACCAGGGCTGGCTCACTCTTAGATCCTCCCTTTTTTTCTCCCAAAGACACAAAATAAAATATTTTAGATAATTTATCCCGGTGATGCCCCTCTTTCAACCCAAGAAAAGACGAATATCTGCTATCTGGCTTTCCCAGACTCGAATAGTGGCGAGAAAAAGGACACCAATTTCCATTTCAGGATACGGAGGTTGGATTTATTTTTTGAATTTTTATTTTGTTAGACAATCTTGTATTCTAACGGAAGCACAAGAAGCCCTCTACCTTTCCCTTCCCCCATCAGCTGGGATCGATCCCTGCTACCTCTATGGATTTGTTCATTTTCGACAGCAGAAGGATCCTTCCATTCCTCGTGGCTATTTCCAAAAGGTTTAGTGATTTCTGGACTTGGCTAATGAATATTTCAGAGCCTCGTTCTTCTTTCAGTTCTTCCCTTTATTAATCTCTACACAACGATTGTTGAACAAATCGCTCTGAGATATTTCGAAGTCGGCGAGCCGGCCATCGAAGCAGGTAAACATATTTTCTTTTTCTTTTTTAAATGATTTCAGCATGCCACGATGTAGATTGTTGGCCAACACCAGAAGCTGGTCTAGCCTATTCTCTTCCTCTTCTTGGTTCCACAATCCAATGTAGAATCCCCTCTTTAGGAGATTTCCCTTATGAGACAAAGACACACGATAGGGTTGGCTTGCCTTGCCTTTTTATATTATAAACTTACAGCAAAATGATTTTACTCAAAGCATTGTGCTGCCCTCAATAAATCAAGTGGACATCTATAAGGCACTGAACACAACTTTGAATAATGTCCAACTCCTTTGGGAATTGGTGATACTTGGAGAGGTTTGAGTTGATTTTCTCTTTCTATTTTCACCCTTTAGCCACTACTTGTCATGGCCACCAATCCATCAAGATGTTCCTCGGTTGTCCAAGCTCTCGTCTCATTGATTTCCCCCCTGAAATATTCAAACGATTTTCGTCCCTTTTTCACCATTCACGACTCCGAGTTCAAAGAATTTTCACACAGGGAAAGATCGCCGTAAGTCTTTCCACTTTTTTATTTACAGAAATGTACAGAGTGATGCTTATAGAGACTTAGAAAATAAACTAATTAATGGTGAAATTAAAGTCAAAAAGACTGAAGTTCCCTTAGATGATCCAATCCATGCCTCAAACAATCCTTTCTTTGGACGTATGTGGTGGTGATGGTAGTTACATTTTGGAGAGTTACAGATACAAAGTCTGCCTTTCCCGAACCCGATAGTTCCATCTGGATTGAAACAGTATCCAGTTTTGCTTACCGACATCTACGAAAAATGTAATTGAAATTCAAAGACATACCATTCTCATACTAAATGGCGCGCAGCCGTAAGTGTGGTGAACTTTTCCACCAATCAATGTCTCTGTTCGATTATAGCAAGCCAGTGAAGTGAAGTCAATCTAAACACATTTTTTTTAAAATTTTCTAAATGCTTACATAGCCCTTCTGACATATTTCTGTAGCTGTTCGGTTGACATAACACTCAAGACTGTCAAGGCTGGCTACTGTAGAAGCTCCTAGGAAGGCAAGGAAAAAGCAAAGCATTGCTAAAAATTTCTGATCTTCTTAGTAATTTTCGAAATGAACGGAATAAGTTAGTCAGATGAAGCGAGAATGAATAATAGACTTTTATATAGTGCCGAAGGTGATAATAGCTACCGGAAGGAGTTAGCTTTCTTATCTCAAAGCTTGGCCATTTAGAGCCCGTGACCTCGATTTTGTACATTTTATCAGAGCGAGAGAGCAACAGAATACATAAAAATGACCAAAGACGAATCGTATAGCGGCTATTTTATAGGCCAAAAGTACTTCTTGGAGTGACGAATCCATTCTTTGTTAAGGCTATGGACCATTGGCCACACATTTTGAAGGTGGGAGATGTACCCGAGGGCGGTTCGGTAGGAGATAAACAAGAGAAAACAAGGTCAGTTTATTTTACTTCCTCCTCCTTTAATTTTCAAGTTGATAATCAGTTCGAGATAAACAGAAAACAAATAGGTTTGCCCTCAAAACAATAAGGTCTATTTATCTCGACTTCTACTGTCCCGTGTTCCTTTTATGACCACCATAGGAAAACATTTTGCAATATCCATTCTATCTTTCGCCTCCGCCTTCCCAGAAATATCTCAATCCTTATATCAGAGGAAATGACATTTTCCAAGCCGTTCTTTCGTAGTTTAGCTTCTGAATGATTGAGTCAAAGAGTCCGACCAAAAGTTCCAAATTGCGATTAGATAAGAATGCAGTGTTGACACACATCTTCAGGCGGATAATGACTAATATTTTAGGAAGAATTGGGATGGCAAAACACTCGATTCAAAGACAGGACTCTACACTCAATACAAGCCCTTCCTTCACCGAGACAAAGCTATCAACAAAAAGCTAATGAAAAGTGATCGGCCAGATGAGGCAGGGATTTTTCAGCTTTTTTAAAGAGGATTTCAGGCCCAATGTTCAATTCTTCGACGGCATTTCCTGGAACTAACTCAGAGCTTTATGATCCCATTGGAACGATATCTCTCATCCTTGATGCCGTTGAGGAAAGAGATGTCCCCGTTCAAGTCGATGCCTACAACTCGTCCATTCAATGTGGACGAGTTTTTGACTACCATTGAAGAAGCTGGTCCGGGCTTAACCTGTGGAGTCAAAGGGGATTGGGCTGGACTCTATCAACGATTCATTACATCTTCGAATTTTGCTGGATGGTTTTCTCATCGAACGCGAGATGTAAATCGCCAGTTGAAGGCTCATTACGTGGATGCGTTGTGTTCAGCAGATCTTGGTAGCTCATTTAGAAATGGAAAGATGAAAAGTCTTGTTTAGGTTCCGCCGTTTTATCACAAAAACATCAAGTCGAAGTAGTGGATCTTGTTCTTCGTTATAGAAAACATATCATGGACGACGAGTTGCCCACAGACAAACAAAAACAAATGGTTCGTTCCCCTGTTAATGGGGATGTCGACAAGCTCATGCGCAAATCAGTGTTAACTTTGTTGTCACAGCCGGGCAGCTGGCAGTTAGAAAGCAAAATTTCCGCTTTGAATCACTTCCTTCAGGATACAGTCACGAGAAGGACTCTCTGATTGTAAACAAAAAAAGATAAAAGAGTCTCTTTTCAGACAAAACAAATCGTCGGGATTCTGAGCAATGTGGAAGACGAGCTGAAGCAAGTTCTGATGTCCAACTGCTCCCTTCGTGAATTCTTAGCGTAAAACCTCCGAATTAGAATCTCAAAGAGATCTATTTGTAAATAGCAGACTTATTCTCTCTTCGAACATATTCTTCATTCTCGTGTTTGTAAGCAAACGGGTAAAAATAAAGATTTCGAGAAGAACGGGTCTTGACCTCTCCCTGTACGCTGTTTATTCCAACACAGTTGCAGAACCTGTCTACATGGTTGTTCGTGACAATCATCACTCGAATCGCCGCTTTCTTCCCTGCCAATACCTTCTCAAAGATACTCTCAGCTCGAATTTTCAGATGCTTCTAATATTTATTACTTTCGTTGCTTTGGCATCGGCACAAAATAAATGTTTCCAATGTAAGCGAAACTCTTAAAGTAAAAGTCAGCGACATTCAGCCAGAGATCCAGGAGATTCTGCTTGCGGAAAACCAGGAGGATCCAGATTTTTCTTTGACCATATCACCAAGCGTTGTCAGCCGTTCTACTTCAAGGTTTTTCTTCTTGAGATTTATACATTCCCTAGGGATGCAATGGAAATGAGAACCAATTTGAGTCAAAAGACGAATGTACTAAGGCTTGTTCAGATGCCAAAGAGCCTGGAGCTACTCACGACGGCGGTTAGTCCTTTCTTTTCTAAAAGAATACTCCAATTAGAATCTTCAAAATTTTCATAACTTCTAGTAGAACCTTTAGAGTCAGATGGTCTTTAAGCTTCATGACCTTTCTTGAACAGACGGAAACTCGTTTCGATTGACAGCTGTGACTGTTAACGTAGACCTTCATACGCATTTTTCGTCACACTTGTTTTTCGATTAACAAAACAGACTTGTTTATTTCAGCCATCTGTGCATCTGGAGCATTTGCTGCTGGAGCCACCTCCGGCAAACCCGACTCTTGTTCGAGTTGTCCAAAAGGCTACTCCTGTGAGAATGAGTTGTGTTGTCCTTCCAAAGGTAAGCTTTCTTCTTTGTTTAATTTCTCTCTAGATCTCTGTCGCCTCCAATATGACGCTGGAAGATTCGGCTCTAGTGGAAGACACACTCCTAGATATTTCTATAGTACTGCCTTCAAGAATTGTATGCTTTTTACTTTCTACGGGCGAGATGGAAACGCAAACAATTTCGCGACTTATAATGAGTGCAAAAAAATGTGCATGTAGATTTATTTTTAACCTTTTGTTGTATAAAACGAGTCTCTTCGTCACATCTGGAACTGTAGTGGGAAGGCTGGCACCTGAAACCGTATACTCATCTGAGGATTATCTTCGTGAGAGACTACGGGATTACCCTCACACGACACATTAGATGTTGATCAAGTCCTTTACATATGTTTGATCGGGTAATCTTTTTGAAGCGCCAAGATCGGGTTACCTTGGACTCTCCCTTGGCTGGTCGAGGACTACTTGACTGTCGGCCTCTTTAGCTACTCTTTCGCATCGTGTCAATTGACTCAGATAATCCAATTAAGAGACATTTTTGAATATGTGAGCATAATAAGGCCAAACTAACGTGAAAAATAATTTTTGATCGACATTATTCTGCGAGTCTGAGATCATACCTGAGGATGATGATTGTATGGTAAGAGAGGGTAGCCTATCCAAGAAGCACTGGTTGGTGGAAGAACTCCTCCAAAAGTCATTCCGGGGGTCCAAGCTAAAATCATTTGGATTCTCAAATGACACAGTACTGATGACAGTGTTCGAGTTGTCTTTGGCAACTTTTTCTGGGGGAGCAACATCAACATCATCGCTACATTGATTCCTCTGCCGCTTTCTCTGCTTTGCTCGACGATTTTTGAACCAAACCTGAAAGTAACAACTTCTTTTCTTCCATGTATTTTGCGAGTCGAAGCGTTAAGCGGCTCAACGAGTCCCGTGAGTGAGAAGAGGAGTTTGCGGTAAGGATGAGGGAAACGTGTTACGCGAAGATTTCAGGTGACAATGAGAATCGGAACAAAGATATTCCCCCTTTCCATGTCGGCTCGTGCCAAAAGCGATCGTCAGCTAATTTACACGGTTTGTTTAGTGGCTGTACGTGGCATGTCAGCTGCACACGGCAAACATCAGCTACCGTAATCGAACTGGCGGTGCCTTTCTGCTAACCGCAATCGACCCGGATAATCTGCCCAGTTGGAACTCGGCTTCAGGTGCCAAGAAGGTCAACTCACTTGTATCCTCGCCTCAGGAAGCTGGGTGTCTTTAGCCAACTTCTCGCGTTGTGAAATATCCGGGTATTGGCAGATGGTGAATGATCTGGAAAATGTGGGGATAATATAGAGATATAAAGATAGTTTCTATTAATTTTAAAAATTGTCAAGGAAGGAACACACTTTTCAAGTTCTTCTAGTTGGTCATCAGTAAAGGCAGTTCTGCTGCGTCTTGTTCGACTCCTTTCCTCTGGAACTGGCTCGGCCTGATATCCAACCATTAAAGATGGCATCGACACAGAAGGAGTCGAAACCATAACAGCAGCTGAGAATTATGAAGTTAAAAAATAAAATCCTTACCGGTTTCACTTTTCGGAACCGGGAAAGGGAAAGCCGGCGACTGTTGGAGCTGCATACCGTCAGAGGTGCGAATAGTCTTGTAGAGTTGATGCTCGGCGAGCTCCGCCCAAAATGCGCCGATTGGCCCAACGAATGTTATCGCAGGAATAAGCTGCCTGGCAAGCTGATTAGTGCGAGATCAGCTTGCAGGGACAATTTCCGGGGAAGCGATTGGAAGAGGATCTGGTTACGCGGTCACAATATGTGGGTGGCTTGGATCAGAAATGTCAATCGCAAGAAGGCACCGTCGGTTAGACAGGAGAGCGAGTTGGGAAGAGACTCGAGAGAAGCAGATGGAAGGACTGAAAACTTCAAAGATCAACGGTATTTGCCATCATTATTATTAGAGAAGTAGTCTAAGTCTTCGATTATCCTTCCTTAAAGAGCTCATCCCTCCATTAAATAAATTCGTCCTTCCCAAATCTAACATCAAGCAAAATTGCCAGTCAAGAGTTCAAGATTCTGACCTTATTAGCTGATACAGTAAGTCTCGACAAACATTTCTCGGCCCGTTGCAAATCCCCCGCCAATATAGGCGAAAACTAGTAGCTAATCGCAAGAGAAAACAGTGTCGTTGAAACATAACCTTCCGGAAGTCTAATTTTTATTTTAAATGATCAAGAAAAGAAGGAAGAGAAGCAATTCCTGGGTTGCTTCCTTAGCAATTTCGGGAGATCATGGAGCTGGGAAGTCAAGAAGGACTGATCTTGGAATTTGTTCTGGAAGAATACGAGGAAAGCAGCTGAAAATAGAAAAATTAAAATCATTCATACTGAGACTTACAAGAACTATCTGAAAAGTGTTAAAAATTCTGATCTTTAAGTCACAGTGCTGTAGAAGCGAAAAGTTTATCTCACAGGAATTGCTGACTCTTGATAAGTTTTGATAAAGGAATCCATTATGCCTCGCTATTATTCTTCTGGAGGAATGCAAATCCCTGGCATATTCGTTGGAAACCAATAAAAGAGCCAAATCTGAAATAAAAAGAAATCTGGTCTCCCGGAATAGGTTCCCCACTCCTTTCCGCAATTTGATCTGGTCGGATGAACATCCGTGAATCCTTACGCTTCGCACCGCCTACAACAACAACTTCTTGTTTTCCCAATTAGGTTTTTGACTTTTCGACTCAGTCAACTACAAAATGGAACAATCACTAGCAAATTCGGCTCTTTTTCTCTGCAGACAACAGCCCGCAAAAAGTGTCTGCAAAATCGCCTGATATTTGAGCTTCTCGGATGATTTTCCATTTGTGATGCCAACCTGAAACCTTCTTTTGATCTCTCCTCACAGAAGTTTTCGCCCTTTGAAATCAATTACAGAAAAGGGTGAAATTCCAAGGATTACTGAGTGACTCTCAGACTCACTCATTCCAAAAGACAAATTGTCTCCCAAATGACTCTTTTTATCTTTGGAACATGCGAACGACACGGATTACAACGTGAAGACACCTGGCCGGCCGCGAGTATGAGTGATGGAATCTTCTTTATTTTTTCATCTCAACCTTGGTCTCTCCGCCCGAGGTGAATCCCCTAACATCTTGACTCCACCACGCATGACTGGAGAGATCGAAAAACAACTGGTCGAGGTAAAATGTGACAAAATGTGTCAAACGTGACAGCCGTCTTGGCCGGATATCCGACAAAAACGCTTCACGGTTGATGGTTTTGACGTCTAGCTGTAGGGAACATCGCTCTTTCTCTTTCAAGTTCGGTTTTTGGAATCTACTCACTGATCTCCGTGTATAGTTTCCGCTGAACCATAAAAAGTCAGCCTCATAAACAAACCTTTCCGTGTCTTACTGTAGTTTATTGCTTCCACAAAACTAGTAGTTGGCGAAAGCCTCAATAAATCGTGGGGAAATGTCGCCAAACAATCCCTCGCCTTCCCAGTTATTATTCTTTCTTTTGCTTTTCTCAGCTCTTGAGGTGTCAGACTAATGGATGGGTTGGCTGAAAGGAATGCTCTCGGTAGTCTTGTTTTCCCCATAACTCCTGATATTTTCTTTGCTTTTTGTAATCTCCTTCCAATAAATCTATGACCCCAAGAATCTCATGAAGTTTCACACATAGCGCTGTGCTGCTATCCATCTACTCCCCCTCTCGCCTGTTCACACCCGATCCCATTTGATACTTTTTGTCATCTTTATCGCTTGGCAGCTGACAGCCACGGAACCAGGAGGGCGAATTTTTGATCGGATGCCACTTCATTCGGTGGCCCAATTAATAATCCAGTCTATACTGACAACAGGCAGCCAGTAGATGAATTTATTATTTCGGTTTTCGGTCAAAATTGAGGGTGGCTATAGAAAATTACTCTAGCGATACGAGCCATCACGCGTTTGGAAACCGCACGTCCACGTTTTTTGAGACTACCGTAATCCCCCAGCAGTTCAAAAAAGCAATAACCTAGACCTTTACCTTGTGTAATTTGTCCCAAAGAAAGTCCAGGTTTTTGAAGAGTATGATGGTCCAGCCTCCCCCGCCTTTTGAAAAATACTTGGACTTATTCGAGCACTTGACTTTTCCTTGTGAAGCCAGACGTGTAAGATTTTCATTTTTGGTGTTGCTATGCTCGGATCATTGGATCATTTGGTAGCTGAGGCAGAAAAAAAGCGTTCTATTTTCTCGATCCTCTCTCTTTCTCTCTCTGACTATCATTTTAATAATGAGCTGTCCTTTTCTAAGACTTTGCTGAGGCGGCTAATTGCCAGTTTTTGGAGCTCCGGTCGAAGTCATAAAGCCGAATGTTTTGAGCATTTCCTTGATACTTTGCGACAAATAACTACTGCCTCCTGGACTTTTACGAGCCGAGAGCGGACTACTGTAAACGACAGCATAATGGCCACCTCTCTGGGCATTTCGTAGAGTCTGGAAGCTCTTTTGGTTTTCACTTCCTTGAGGTTTTGATTACCCCGCAGGTAGTGTAGGCTGTTTGCAGTCAGCGGACAACGATTCTAGGATTTCACCTCATGCGCCATCCGCGACTAACAGCTGGTTAGCTAATTTCCAAAATTCCTGGCCATTTTGGCATTTTCCTTCTTTTCTCTCAGGAAGTGGAGTGGCGGAAAGTTTCAAAGTCCTGGCTGTGTACCCAAAACAAGAAAACATGTTCGACCCAAATTGCGCTAGAAAAGAGATTATTCCCAGCCACAAACATCTATAACAAATTTCGCTTTTTTCTTCAAATTTTTGAGAGTAAGGGCAAAGCCATTTTTGGTTGGCTAATCAAATGTACTTCGAACGAGCAATTAGCAATCTCACCTCGGTCTTGGAATGTTTATTTTCCTCCGCTCGTGATTAACCTTCATTTGTTTTCTTTTTAAACAATTAGTACACTTCATTGGCTCATAAACACCACGATCTCTCTCGCATCTCTCCAGGGTACACTGACCTCCATTGTTTCCTTTCCTGGGAATGGCCGAACCTCCCAAACAATACTGCCCATTAGGGAAAAGCTACTCCAAAAGATTTACTGAATTCTCTCAACTTTGACCGGGGCTTGTTTTCCATTTGATCCAACAAACTTCTCGTCTTGCACTCTTTTTAGACTAATTTTGTGGGTGAAATTCCAATTATTTGTTCTCTTTTGATCTCCAAAGAATTATGATCTCTGCTAAAACGAAGCTCTAAATTACGCTGGCTCAACTAATTAGCGTTTCAAGATTCTTTGAAGATAATTCAGTGGTTTTTCCTGGGATTAGACGAACCAAGATTTTTCAGTCTAATTATGTTGTCGAGGCTAATGAACATCACGGGATATTTCGTGAATAATTCAGAGGTATAACGCCCAAGCTGATCTCATTATTCCCCCTTCTGTAGGTTTTTTTTCTATTCTTGGAGATCATTTGGAAGTCTAATATTTCTGTTATTTTTAAGCTGCAAATCGAGAGAAAAAGAGACCACATCATCTCAATTGGCCTTGGTTAGACTGTATAATTGAGCCCATCCATAATCAGAATCAGTGCATGAGAGAGTGACTTTTTGGTGCAGAGTTCCTGCATAAAGGAGTAGCTTCTACCTCTTAGGACAAGTGATCCCCTTTTTAGTCTTCCCATTATTTTGCTGTCCAAGAGTTGTGAGTAATTTACTATTGTGCCTGAAGCCTCGTACATAACCAAGCACACTCTCACACTGCTTCCTTATGTCTACTAGGACATGAGAATCACGGCCATTAGTGTCCGTCTCGTACCATTTGGATGTCTCTTCTTCCAAATAACAGCCGTCATCTTCTTTTGGCGTCTCTCCCCCCACGCAGTTTCTTATGCTAAAACTCTAAATCTAAGGCTAATTCCTTTTATGAGATAGAAAGAGGGGAGACGTTCTCTTTTTAGTCATTCTCGCCACCACGTCTACCCCAAAATAGGAGCAAATCTCTCTCTGGAGAAAAAACACTAACGCCACTCATCTCCTCCCTCTCGCAGTTCCTCAATGCCAATTCCTCACTTAAATGTGGTGTCGCCGACGCTAATCCCCAAGGCGTGCTGTTCTTCCGGGTAATTTGAGTTCTTATTTTTTCTTCTTAGGAGGGGGAGGAGACAGTTCAATTAGGCAGATCAAAATCTTCGGCTCCTTCTTGTTCATTCCATCATATCCTCATAAATGCTTTTCTGTTTACTTTCCGAGTGCAAAGACTTTGCAAAGTTCTTCCTTGGAGAGAAAGAAAAAAAGCAAAAAGAAAGTTCAAATTGTGACGGCCTCACGCAGGTCGACCCTCGTGCTCAAGATTATTTTAGCCCGGATTATGAGTCGTTCGTTTCACAAACAAGAGTTGTTACGTCAAAAATTTAAAAGTCGCCGCGTGGACTGAGCGCCCTATAACGGGAGCTATAAAAGAGAGGATCTCCCGAGAGTACGTCTCAACTTCCTCGGACTTTTGTCTTTCAACTTCTTCCCGGCTTGCAACCCACTCCAAGAAAATTTTGAATTAATCACAGAGTTGTATCATTTGCGTGTCAAAAAAGCATGGAGGAGGATGTCCTCCTCGAGAATTTATCACGATATTAGTCCCCTTTTTGAGAGGGCTGCCTGCACTTTCTGTCCTCCAAGAACTACAGTAAGCCTTTGAGTAGGCAAGATTTGTGATCTTGATTCCTGCAAATTAGAATCAGCTGGGTCACGGGCCTGATCTTCAATAAACAAAACGTGGTCTCTGTGTCCGTAAATTATACGACACCCATCCAGATTTCTCCCAGCTGTCGTCAGTTTTTTCCTTCTCTAAGTGAGGTCGCTCTCCCTTTTTATTTTCAAGAGTACATTCTCTCGCCGGTTACACCTGTCTGCCCTCATGTAGACAGGAGGCTGTTGTGATGTGTTTACCGCTTACATTCTCTTACGTCTCAACCTCCTTTACTTTTTCTCTTCTTCCATTATTTAACTTCTTATTTTAGAAATGGGTTCCGGCATGGCTAAGTGCAGTTCCTCTGAGACCTATTACAAACGACGGCGTGGAACGCAAAGTAATAGATCATTATGTCTTTGTGACTACAAAGAAATCTTCAGATGTTGACAGCTGTTTTGCCAAAGAGTATAGCGAATACTGGAACAAGGATAAGAGGAAAGGCACTTTCGGGATGGAACGAAATGAATATAACTTCAACTCTGGCAACAACTGTAAGTCCCCTCCTCCTTCCAAACGAGGCAGAAGATTCAGATGACAACAGTGTCTCGCGACGACAATCATCGTTTGTCTCGTCATTCTCAGCGGAAAATTCGACGACAACTTCTGGGAATAACAGCACAAATTCTTCCCAAAGAAATAAGTAATCTTCACTGATCATCTCTCTCTTCCACGATACCTCTTCTTCCTTATCGCAGTCAGCTCCGCCTGGTTATCCAAATGTGATACTCCTTTTCCTTATCACTCAATTCCTATCTATCTCTTTTCTATGTGAAAATGAAGTTGATCTTCGTAAAGATCTTCATTCTTACTGTACTATATCACAGCAACTGTTTAAAAGCACCCATAGCGAGCAAAATACAAAACTGATGAGACCAGCACTTGGAAAGAGGGCAGGAAAGCACGCGAATTCGTCTAGGCAGTTGATTGGTTCTTGGCTCGACAAGTTGAAGAGCAGAACAGCTGAGGATGTTTCAGGATGAACCGTTGACCCATGAGACCTGTGTTACACTCGGCACATCTGAAATTCAGAATATCCAAAGATTTTCCTGAAAACGGACTTGAAACATTCAGCGGAAGCATGCCAGTGGTACTCCTTATAATTTAGTCTCTTCTCATCAGGCTCGATCTTCTTCTCACAAGCCTCGCATTTCTGAGAACATCTTTTTTTGGCTCAAGAGAGGACTAACCTTGGCAAATTTGTCCATGTAACAGGGGATACAATAGGGCTGTTCATCCTTCGTCATATAGCGATGTCCACCCAATTTTAAGTCGCATTTGAAGCAGGCGAAATGGTCCACATGCCAGGCTTTTTCTTCAGCCCAAGTGTATTCATTTGCGAAAATCAGCTGGAAGTTTATTTTCTTTTCGAAACATAAATCTTCTACCTCGTCACAACCTGCACAACGGGGATACATTTTGTCGCCATAATGCCTTCCACAGTAATATTTGCCGTCATGATGGAAGTAGATGATGTCGACGAGAAGCTGATCACAAGTGGCACAACGGAAGCAGTTAGGATGCCAAGCGTCGTGGGAATGACCGTGATCTGTTTTGATACAAACATCCCCATTTTGGAACAAGTCGTGACATTTGTGACATTCCTATATTCCCTCGTGTTTGTCTGCCATAATTCGAGGCACTTACAGTAACCGGGGGATGGAGAGCTAACCGTTCCATGGCCTTTTTCATCGTCTCTTCCGGATCTTCATTGTCATCCACCTCAACAGCTTGCATCATTGGACGTTTATTATCAACCTCAGCAACAGTACCAACTCCACAGATCTGAATATAAACAATGAAAGAAGATAATTTCAAAAATCGCACATTTTTCCTGACATTATCGACAAAGTTGGAAAGAGCTTTCTTGTCATTTTCAATGGTGAATCGGGAATCTTCCACGTTGCAGTCGTACAAAGGAAGTTGATATTGCAATCGACTCTTTCTGTTCTCCTCTCCGATTGTTCCAACAATTGGTCGTTCATCTTCGGGTAGAGCATTCATATATTTTTCAATCAAAACTTTATCGGGCACTGGAGCCCAGGCATATTCTACAGTCTTCTGAAAGAATTCGGCTATAAAAAGAAGGAGAAAACAAACTTTGTTTTCCTTTTCTGGGATCATTTTGAAGTTATAAACAGCTGTAGGGATTGCTCGAGGAAGAGGCGAAGTCTGGAGGGAAGGTGTGGACATTTGTGAGCCTGAGAGTCGATCAAAAATTAGAAAATGAAAGAAATGTTTACCTCGTCTTTCATCGCGTTTTTGGAACTCCTTTTCGAAATACTCTTTTGCTCCAAACAGCCGACCAATGATAATTTGGCCGTGATCATATTGGTTTGGCAATTGGACATCGTGTTCATCCATTCGACAGCCACAAATTTTACAAATTTTTCTGAAATTCCAATTGTTAACAAGTTGGAAAAAAGACCTCCAGAAGTGCAGATCTAGACCGGGACAATCACAGTTCCTGCACTTTGAGCCGGCTCCGATTTCATGGGCAAGAACATGTTCTTTTCTATTTCCAAGGGAGAAAATGCCCGGATTGGTTGGGAAGCAAGGAGCCTCGTTGACACGAGGACTCGTGGGCTCCACCAACTCCGCCATGAACAACTTCGATCAATCGAAACCTGAAAATGCAGAGAACAGTCACCGCGAGAAACGAACGGGGGCGAAGGATAGATGATTCATAGAAATATGTTGAGGCGTGAGAATGGCAACGGTTTTCAAATTTTTAGGAAAAAAAGTCAAATTGGGCTGGTTTGTAACTCGATCCGCCAGCTGACAATATGGCTAGACAAGTGGAGAGCCAGCGCGCAGTTATACAACAAGAGAGAGGGTCAGGTGCCAACACTCACAACAAAAGAGCCATGAATGGTTCTCGGGAAACAGCCTGAGGCTTCCTATATTCTGACAATACGAAGATAAAAATAGAAAAGACTCGGAAATTGGCAACAATATTGCGGTCCGGAGGGACGGTGAGACATTTCTTGGAAATTAAACATGCGATGTTGTTGTTTTTTTGTATTGTATAGGAAGGCGCATGCAGACGAGGAAAAGGGGGAAGGGAACTTTCCCAGTGGTTAAATGATTCTCAAATAAGGCCAACACGATAAGGGAGCTTTGAGAAAAAAAAACAAGACGCGTCATCCCATAGAAAACTCAACAAATAATCCAATAGAGGGGAGGCTAATGGACCAATAAATTGTCCAAAATGTCTCTGGGGACCCGAATTAGGATATAAAAACGCGTTTCCGAATTCAAGCCTCGCGAGAAAACATGCATTATCTATTGGTTTCTGCCGCCTTAGCGTGAATTAGTTCCTGAAGGCATCGTAAATTATTGAAGCTAAGAGAGTGCATAGGATTAATGACAATATGGGAAGAGGAATTGGGAATGAGGAGAGAGCGAAGTGAGCTGGAAGAAGAAGAAGAAAAAAACTCTGAAACCAGCTGTTAAAAAGGCAAACATTTTGGTATGCCCAGTTAAGGCCAACACGCTTGACTGAGCTACGATTCAATAAACACATCAAGAGAGAAAGGCTTTGAAGTCTTCGAGTGAGGTGGATCCGTCAATTTCGGGCGTCCTGATGTCGCCCTCAGGGAACGAAAGAATGGGTCCCCACTCTCATCGGAGAGTTTTGTTGGCGAAATTGAGGAGAAAGGAAAGCCCTTATCGATCTAAAACTGTTGATCCCCAAAAATGTCTAGTCACAATGAGAGGAAAGTAGAGCTGCGCTTGCAGGTCTTTTGGAATATTTTGACAGATGGCTCCGGACAATGGCATTAGTTCATTTCTCGAGGGATTAAAATATGTTTATGCTGGGCAAACAAACAGCTGATAAAAGAGCTCGACTTCGATTGATTTCCGAGGAAATAGACTTGATTATAAATGGACCACTTGACGTTACGCAATGAGGGTCAGAGGTCCGTATACGTGGCGAGCGGGAACCCGGCTGCCCCGTATTGATAGACGGGAGATTAGCACCAGTCGCCGGAAAAGGCGACGCTGAGCACGCGGACAATAGAGTTGCAAGCGAGAGAAGAACAAAAAGACATGCAATTTGTGCCTCAGTCTTCCGGATTCTCTTGGGGAGGGCCGACCGAAAAAACAACAACTGATGAGGTTTTTTGATTTTCAAAGTTGGATGAAACATTTCCAATGACTCACAGCCGGGTGTCGCTAAAATTAATGACGCTGGACACACGGGTGACACGCGAATAGCCGCAGCTGATGGGATTTATAGACCAAAAGTGCTTTTTCCAATTAAAACCCAATGAGCCTTAAAGCATCCTCAGGGCAGTGGGACTTTTCCAGCGATCTTGGAACCCACGTAGCCCTTGAACAGAAGCCCGACATTAATCGGCAGAGCACCTGGCTGTAATTACCAATCAAGACAGTATTGTTGCGAGACTAGCGAGAAGGAGGAACAGTTGTATTGATCGGCTAGACGGCCTTGATAATTATCTGAACGGCTGGCAATACAGGTGGATGGAGGAGGCAACAATGAGATTGACTAGTCCGACCGGAACCGACAGTACTGAAGAGACGAGTGGAGGTCATTATCTTTCTTCTATACTATCTCTTCTCTTGTTGCGACGATTTCAGACTTCTTTGTTTCAATGACTTGTAAACAGCCTTGAAAGTAACCTGTTGCTGGAAGATTCAAGTTGCTTCCAAGATGGTAGAAGAGATAGAACTCAATCTTGTATTTTATCATCAACTATCTTTGATTACAAAAAAGTCTGAGGTTCTTTGAAAGTGCGTCGAGGTCAAGAGATCTGTTTCATTTGCCTTCCGGTTGGAGTGAAATCATTCTCGAAGCACTGACCACTTCTTCAGTTGCTATTATTGTCTTCGTCGAAGATAGATCTAGATCAGTCGTGAACGGCTCTCCCTGTTTGACAAATAGTTGGAGACGGGCCCGGGTGGTGATGCTACGGTCGAAACGCTATAAAAGGCCAGTGCCGCGGTAGTAGAGTCAAGGACACAAAATGTGGCTTCTTCTTGCTCTCGTCGCAGTTGCCGCTGCTGCTCCTCATCACCATCATCGAGTCAGTTTCTCCCTCTTCTTAATTTAAAAAAATACCAAAACTTCAATCTCAATAAGTTTTTTAGGGACCTCCTCCTTGCGGCCTTCCTCCATATATTGATGATCTCCCAGCCGATCTCCAAGATAAAGTAAGTTTCACATTTTTCTTCAAAAGTCAACTGGAAGAGATCTAACCTATTTTTGCTGCTAAAAAAGCTTATCATTTCAAAGTGACAACACTGATCATTTTCTTGAAGGTCAAAGCCATCTGGAAAGACTACAAGGAAGGGGACAAATGCTACGAGGAACAAGGACTTACCAGGGAAATTGTAGGCTCTTTGACTTTTGTCAGAATAAAACTTAAATTTAGATTGACACTCTTCCTCGTGAGAAGAGATTCGAACTCTTCAAGAAGGGTTTCCTTCCATTCTTGAAGAAGGCTCCCGCTGATATCCAGAAACAATTCCAAGAACTAATGAAGGACAAATCAATCTCCTGGGATCAGAAGCCCGAGAAGATGAAGGAGTTGGCCGACAAGATTCTGACTGGAGATCTTCTTGAGGAATTCAACAAATATTATGAGAAGAGACAGCAAGAACGCGCTGAGTTCAAGGAGAAGGTTGAGAAGCTCTCTCCTGAAGCCAAGGAAGCCTACGAGAAGATTGAGAAGCTGATGGAAGAGAAGAGAAAAATCTTCTCCAGTGTCTCCGATTCTGCTCGCGACGAACTCTTCGAACTTTTCCACAGCCGCTGGGGACACCATGGCGGACATGGAGGACATCATTAGAGATCTAATAATAAATATTTCAAAATTTAAAAGGAAGCATTTTTGTAGGACAAGGGGCTCTAATGATTTGTTAGTTGGTTGAATGGCTTGAGAACACTTTGCAAAAAGGTCGAAGCGAACCTTCTTTCTAAATTTCTCGTCAACAAGCTCGTTGTGTCGAAGAACAGTCATTTTGATCGGTCACAACAAGGGAATCAAGCTGACTCATAAAGCGTTCTTCCTCTATACAGAATAAATTCCAAATCTTTTTTTTAAATCGGCTATCTTATCAAAAGCCCAGGTACTGGACAGTCATGCTAAGCGGTAGTTTCAGAGAGGTTATCTCCTCCATAAAAATGACCGTAGCGGTCATTTGCCTATCCTGAAACCTATTAGTTTCTTCTGAAAATATTTGACCCCGTGAATCTCCGAATAATTCCACTTTCTCACCAATCCATTCAAAGCCTAAGCCAGGCCTGCTTATGACGTTCCTTTTAGGATTCCGCTTCACTTGCAGATCTTTTGAAACACTCTATTGTCCCGTTTCTAGGGCTAAAACGATGAACAGCACAACCTCAGCTGAGGATATTGGCATCGCTTCTTTGATTTGTATCGTAAGTCCTACCAATATAATAGTTTTGTTTATTTAGATTGGGACTCTCGGAGTTCTTTTCAACGGATTTGGTCTAGTCATTGTGTACAACAATCCCGTTTTGGCCAATGCTTTTGGGAAGCTTTGTTTCAGTCATTGTATTGCTAATTTTGGAGTCTGCGCCATATTTCTCACATGGGCTGCTCCACTCACAATCACGTTAGTTCCTTTCACACTCCTTAATCAAAATACAAACTCCAGACAGGATAGTGACCTTTCAACGAGTACATTTGGCAAAGTACTCGGACAAATTAACATTTTTTTCTGGGATGTATGCGTTTATTCTCATCTTTCGATTTCCATCAATAGATTCATCTCAATTACCTTCCCATTGAAAGTAGGGGCTTTTCAAAAGCGTGGGAGGAACTAGATTTCAGTCTGTTCTCTATCTTACTTCCTTCCGAACGCGAATCTTGGTGACAGCACCTTGGATTTTGGCCTTTTGCCATGTTATTCCCTATTTTTGGTGTAAGTTGCTGACGAAATTAAACGACTTTCTTCCAGACGATCAATGCTACATTAATTACCATCCAGACACATGGACTTGGGAGTTTTCCCATTTCTCATGTGGCAAAATAATCTCTCTTTATTTCGATATGTACACAGGCTTTGTTGTCTTCACAATTATGGCGATCTTAGACCTGACAACGTTGTATTTCCTCCGGAAAAACCACCAGGTTCTCAGTCAAGCTTAAAAACAAAATGACTAGAACTCTCAGTTTATGCAGCTATTCAACGATAGGAAAATACTGGAGGCCGATGCCATAGCAAAATCTCGAAGAAAGATCGAAATTCGATTCTTCATACAGGTAACTTTCACTAGCTTTTTTGAAGAAAAAAAAGTTGTAGGCGTGTATTCAAGGAGGAATTTTCTTCTACGAATTGACAAACTTTTACATTTTGTGCAATTTCAACAAAAATAAATACTATGTTTTCTTCACAACTACGTGGAGCTGGAGTATCTGCCACATGCTTGACGGGTACTCTCTTTGTCTGACAAATTACTTTATTTTAGCTTGGTCTTGTGCAGCTTTAATATTCGAGGATACCAGCGAAATCGAAAGTCTTCTTTATCAACGCTTCGGGTATAATAAATATTATGAAACTGCTCTTTCTTTGAAAAGGAGTCATTGAAAATCATAACTGATTTGCCGATTGAACAAGCCGACAAAAGCTTATAAGATAATCAAGAAAACATTGATTGGTTTAGGTTTTTATTTGACCTGGATGTATGATGAATTTGAACGAACCGCAGATACTGTAATATTGGAAGAAGTAGCGAAATTGAATTTTGATATTCGTTCTCCTCGGAACAGTTTTAATATGTAATTTTTGTATGGAACCGTGAAATAGAACATTACACCAATGTGGGAGATTGAAAAGAAAGCTGGAAATAGATTTTGATTGTTGAGAGACTAACCTGGAAGCAAGAGAGCCACGCCAGTTAGATCTTCCTGAATTAATTGGGCTGAAAAGGATCTAATTGCAGAGATCATTTCTTACGTTTGAAGCTATTTGTGATCAAAGGGATAGCGAATAAAACAACATTCATGATTATAGCTGGAATGGCGACCAATATGAAAGGAACGAGGCTCTTAGTTCTCATTGTATACCTTTTGATCGAGCATACCTGCCAAATTAGAGCTTTGAGGAGCATTTTTTGCATTTTGATAGTCGAATTGCTTATGTGACCTTTGTTCAAACTCAAGACTCGATTAATCTGAATGACTAGCCAGTTACAAGGTGAATATTATTACCCGATAGACGGAAACAATTATGAAACAATTTAAAACAATCAGAAAGAAAACACAGATGGTTCCAGCCGGTATTAATTTGTGGAAATCCGAAATAACAAAAAGCGAACATTCGAGGCAATAGACACTCCCAACCTGAAAAACCGTTCATAGTTCATCTAATTTGTCTGATTGTTCCCGACACAAATGGATCATTTGATGAATTGATCTGATCTTTTCTCTACTCTTTTAGACTTACATTGCGCATAATTGCTCTGGCTTCATCTTCGGACGAAACAACAACAAAGTATGCAATAGAAGAAGACAGTAAGCTGCTTACATATGCAACTATTTTGAAACCTTCATAAAATTTGTGTAATTTTGTCTCTGGTGACCCATTCATACTGATTTCTCGATAGGAGAAGCCAATAACGCAAATTTCGAATTGAGAGATGAAGGATATCAGACAATAATACTGAAGAGGAATTGAGTTGGAGAAACGACTCACTATTTGATAGACACCACCCGTTGGCCAAAAAAGAGCAAGAACCCCATTATTTTAAGCTCCGACAGCACCTGGCAATGCCTTGGGCCCAATGATTACGCTCAAAGTTATATCGAAATTAAATGTCACCAACTATAAAAGCTGATTAAACTGTTGGAGAAATTCTCACTGTCATGGCAATCAGAAACTTTTTATAGGTCTTCATAGATGTTGGACTCTTTTTATGCATGACGAAGACAGCGAAGATCGTGATAAAAAGCGAAGGGAAGAATAATACAATTGGAATCGTATAAAAAATACTTTCAACGATGGTGTGCATAAGCAGGTCGAACCGTATATTATAGAGAACGCGAAATAGAAATGATGTTGATTTAGAACTCTTATTGCCCCCGCCGTTATTACATTACTCGACCCAGTTTCCTTTTGCAATCTTCATTACAGTGACCTTGTTAAATTGTGATGTGCTTAATTGTCATTCCATCTGTCTCATGGTCTTTATTCATCATGCTGACGGTTCATATTGTTGATTTGACTATTTGCAATTTTTAAAACGAGGTTAAACTGAAGACAAATTAAAAATATCCTGACATGTAAAAAAAAAAAACTTTTAAATGCCGGTGTACGAGCAGAAAATAGACTATTATCGTCAATGAAATTGCTAATAGAATTGCCATTGCTCTGTAGAGAGAGAGAGAGGAAGTTTTCTATCGGATCCAGACTAGTAAATCGAGGACATTTTTTTCAGATGTAAATGGTGGATCACCCATTGTATAATTAATTACAAAATAATAATAGACTCTTCTTATGGTATCCGATGAATAACAGAAAAGTTCAATTGACAGCTGAAACAGTTCTAACTGAAAAATAAACCAGCGGCAGTTTATACTCGATTTCCCTGTTTTAAGAGTAGATGTTTGCAAAAAAAAAAGAGCTGCTTATAAGTTACATTGGTCATCACGACCAAAATGCCTAGTTCTGGAAATGAAAACAGTCTATTAGAGACAACTTCCCTCGACTAAATAGTCAGTCTTCCTGGATTTCTCTCTTTCAACTTACTGAATCACTGATTATTTTACGCGATAAAAAATGATCTTATAATTTCACCTTTGAACGTTAGGTCGACGAGTTCTTCTAGAAAGAACACTCTCGTTGACTTTATTGAGTTGTATTCTTTGGCCTAGACTTTTACCTCGGCTGTCGTTTTAATGCCATTTCGGAAAATATAAGAAACGTTCTTATTTTATGTATGACATTCGAAGGCAATTAAAACACCATTTAAAAACGGACACCTGTTGCCATTCCCTTCTCGGAGCAGTTTAGCTATAGTCTGATGTCAAGAGAGCTCCTATGTTCCAAGAAGTGAACACTTTTTCACTTTAATTCTTGGACTTCTCTGAGCTTCCTGTCTAGGATAAATCCCGAGAATGGGTGTTAGCTTCATCATCACTACAATCTATGCCATTTTCTCTTTGGTTCTTTATGTGGTCACCTTTTATCTCATCGTCACAAATAGAAAGATCTTCAAAGGCTCTTATTATATCATTTATCACGTCAACTCTGTTGTGGTACGTTCTCTTTCCGATATCTAATTGCTAATTATACAATAGTTAGTTAGCAATAGTCAGCCATCTCCCAGCCATGCTTGCTCATCTCCACTTAAAAAATAGCTGAAAAAAATGAAATATTTTTAAGGTATAATCGGTCTCCTGTAAACCTGCTCTTTTTAATTAATTAGGGAGATGCATACAAAGGCTTAGAGAAAATGATTCCGCCTTAAAATATCACTTTGCTTTAAAATGTCAAATAATTCCATTGCCGTCTTTAATATCCCGGAAGTGAATGAGTCGCTTAACGGGGGGAAAGAGATTAATTTTCAGAATGTTGTTACCTATTTAAACTCACTTTTGATCCTTCGACTTCCGCAAAATACATGTAAAGATTGTGCCTTGAGTAGCTTCTACGAAATGAAGACATTTGTTGGATTGGGCTTCTCGAATCTCCTCTTTACCCACATGGCTTATGTTCAATATTTGATGATCACTTCTTTCATCCTCAATCGATTGACGGCTGTACTTTTCCCTACGAGATATGAACAATTCTGGAAGAAATTCGTAGTTCCTCTTATGATTTTCAATATTTTTTCTCCACTTGTCGCCACCTACGAGATCCTAACTGTTCCTTCCTTCTTCAAATTTAACGATGCCAATAATTACTACGTCATAGCAACAGATCCAGTGTGTTTCTTCTACAAATGATAATTGTTTTTACAGGTGTTGCCAGCCAAAGTTGCAAAACTCGTTGTTTTTATGTTTATCGTTACCGTAGTGAATCTGATTCTGACCGTGGTGACTTTCTTTGTCTACAAGCGGATTGTAAGCCAAACCAAAGAAAAAAATACTTCCAGAGACAGAAGCCATCCCATCAAATGGACTTCTCAGTTGAAACAAAGTTAATCATCTTCAGTGTCGTCCATTTCACAGCTCAATTTCTGGCTACAGCTTGTGTGGTATGTTTTTCTTTTATGAAGGAAGTTTTCCTTTTAGACCTACAGTTACTTTGGGAATTTCGTATGGACAACTCCTTATACAATGTGGGGATATATTTTGCTACCGTACGTATCAGATGCTCTGACGTTCGCATCGCCGTTTGTCCTTCTCGCTTGTAGTCCCACCTTAAGAGTTTTATTCTACAAATGCGTCACCCCAAAAACCAATCAATCATCGATCATTTCAATTGTGCCAGTAACCTATGACAATCGTCTCTGAGCTAAACAGCTGAATCAGAAAATTGAATGTTTAAGAAGCTCAAGATTAGAATACATCTTCAGGCAAAAACAGGTGGAGATAAATAAACAGCTGTTGCACTTTCTTCTTCTTGATGATCCTCTTTCATTCATTTATTCTCGCCAAATTTACTCATTCAATCTGCACGGACTTTTTGAAGCTGAGAAACAATAAAATACAGGGTGGCTGAAAAGTTCAGGCAATTTTATTTTTTCGGTTTGTTTTTAATTGCCATTGCGTTTTTAGCATGATTTTTAAAATGTTTTATAAAATCCGTATTTAATTTCTTCTCAGAAAACATGCAACTATTTAATTTTTTTTAGTGACATATAAAAAATGGCTTATTAACATCAGCAAAGTACGGTAGCTGAATTGCACAAGTCAGGAACGAAGACATCTGACATTGTTAGAACGACCAGCTACAAGATGCGAACTGTTTATAACATCGTAAAACGTTATAAAGAAACTGGAGTAACATCTGATCATCGTCGAAATGGTCGTCCTCCTTTTGCAACCACTCCAGAAAATATCAATAAAGTTCGTTGTCGAATTCGTCGAAATGCGGGAGTTTCAATGAAAAAAATGGCCTCAGAGCTTGGAATCAGCAGACAACGTATCCAAAACATTGCCAAAACTAAGTTGGAACTTCACAGTTACAAAATAGCCCGCGTCCACTTCCTCAAAGACGCAATGAAGATGAAAAGATTGGAAAAATCTCGAAAGAAGCTTATGCTGGTCGGCTCTGGTCGCTTGAACGGAGTTCTTTTCACTGATGAAAAGATTTTCACTGTTGAATCATTACATAACCGCCAGAATTGTCGTCAATTACTCAAGAAAGGACAGCAGAAGAGTACTTCAGCAAAAACAATAGGTAGCAGTCATTTCCCGGCCTCAGTCATGGTCTGGGCAGGTATCTGTGCCTCAGGAAATACATCACTGACTTTCGTTGATAAAAATGTTAAAATCAATGTTACCACCTATCAAAAATTAGTTCTTTGTGATGTATTCAAGCCGTGGGCAACAAATCATTTCGGCCGCGAGGAATTTGTACTCCAACAAGACTGGGCTCCTTCTTATTCAGCAAAATCAACAGTTGCCACCTGCGAAAAATTGTTTCCGAACTTTTGGGGTAAAGATATCTGGCCGCCAAACAGCCCAGATCTGAACCCCTTGGACTATTCCGTCTGATCAATTTTGGAGCAGAAAATTTCGGCTAAAAAATATGATACAGTTGAAGCACTCAAACAAGCTCTAACTCTGGCATGAAACGAAATTACGGTAGAACAATGTGCGACCATCGTAGGTAATTTTAAGAAGCGACTTAGAAAATATATTGAGGCAACTGGAGGCAATTTCGAGCATTTATTGTAAAGTTTTTTGTTTGAATAAACTTATGTTACGTAAAAGTTAGTTAATATTTGGTTAATTGTGGATAGTCCTTAACTTATCTAATTTTTTTTTGCGCTACTAACAAATTTCAAAAAATTGCCTGAACTTTTCAGCCACCCTGTATATACTAATGGTTCAGATTGATTTGTGACTCTCCCTTTCAAATTTGACTAGTTGAAAGGAGCTGAAAGAGAGAACGTGCCGATTCCTTGTAGCCTTTCATGCCCGTAACAGAATTTTTCTAGTTCCAACAAGCACCTGCAAATCAGCGCAGTAATCGTCATGCAAATGTCTGGTTGAGTCTTCTACGAACGTCAGTATGAGTACTTCGGTTGATCCTCTCCTAGAAGCGTATCTCGCCACTCTCACTGTCAAGCCAGTCGATGCTGGATTTGTTATTTCTTTGATTTATTGCAGCATTTCGCTCGTTGTCTATATCCTCGTTTGTTTCATCATCTTAAAGAACAAAAAGGCCTTTCGCGGCTCATATTATCACATTTTCTTCTTCAATGCCATTGTGGTGAGTCTTACGTCTTATTTGACTTTGCAGCTAGTGGTATGAATAGAGATAGTCTTTCAGAATATGATAACATACCTCAATTCGTTGATTGTGCTTCGTCTGCCGGTCGTTAGCTGCTACAAGTGCTATTTTAGCTTCATGTTTAAAGGCTTCAAACCGTTTCCTGGCATCAACTTCTTCAATTGGCTGTGCACTCATATGGCCTACGTACAATACCTTATGATTCTTTCCTTCATTTTAAATCGTCTAACTGCCGTTCTCCGTCCTTTTCTCCATGAAAAAGTACAACCTTTTCTTTTAAAAACTTGCAAATTAACAGCTCTGGAGTAAATATCTCCTCTGGCTGATGGGCTTCAACTTCGTCTATCCAATTATTTTCACTAACGGCTTCTTTTTTGTCGACTCCTTCTACATGTATTCTATTATTTGGGACAATTACGTTATGGTCACTTATCCTGTGAGTCCCAAAGTTTTATCCTTTTTTCCAAGGTCCTATGGTAACGTGTGTAGGTGGAGAGAGCAGGTGCACGGCTAGAAATTGTGTCGACGTTTATAATTCTATTTAAAAACCTTTTTATACACAAAATATTTTAGCTCCTCACAAATACCACCAAGTTTTTGTACGGAAATATGATCATTATCACGGTCATCTCAACCGTTTTCATGGCCGTCACCATGAGTCAATACAAGGGATTTGTAAGGGTCAATTTCAAAAATTTATGAAATTTTTTCTAAGAAACAAGATCGCTCGTCAGAAAGGAAGTTGCTGATTTTTAGTTTAGTCTACTTCTCGATTGAAGTCTTCTGCACATTTGTTATGGTAAAATAGAGAAAATCAAAAAAAAAATATTTCTAGGTTTGCTCATCCTTCAGTCAAGTTGAAAACAACTGGGTTTTGGGACAAATCACATATTATATGCTCCCTTATCTGTCAGATATTCTGACATTTAGCTCGCCATATGTCTTGATCGTCTGTAGCAAAAGTCTACAAAGATCGATTATCGCACTCTTCATGGGAAAGGGACCAAGTCAGCCAAGTTCCATCATTTCGATACGATGAAGAAGATTCGTAGTTAGAAGTAGTTTGAGAAAATAATAAAGAGATATGAAAGACTCGAGAATGTGTGGATGGATGGTTCTATTAGGGAAAATAGACTTCTTTTGGGCATTTTCAATTACAATTTGGATAGACTTGATTTCTTTCCAATAATTTTCCGAAGGATTTTTCGTCAGTCTGTTCTCCCCCTTTCCAAGGAATACTAGGGTAAAAGTCTCTTTTGATCTTGTGCCTTCATTAAAAAGATGCGATGCTACGTCAGGATTGCCCCTCTGCTTCCTAATTGTCCTAATCGCGCTCATACTTGCTCATCACTGCTCCGTCTAGTCCGATGGGTCTCGATCTTTACATAACAACAAGCTATGCTGTTTTTTCTTTGTTTGTGTACTGTATCGTCTCGTGGATAATTCTCCGGAAGCGGAAGGCATTCAACGGTTCTTACTACAAAATATTTGTAGCCAATTCAGCTGTTGTATGTTGTCTTTTCTCATTTTACTTTTTTACAGAACTGTTTCACTTATTTGAACTCTTTGTTGGCTCTTCGTCTTCCCAGAATCACCTGCCAAACTTGCTTTTTATCCAGCTTTTTCAAAAATTTCAATTCATTATTGACCTCATTCGTCGATTGTTTATATACGCACCTAGCTTACGTGCAGTATCTGATGATTCTTACTTTTATTGTCAACCGTCTGACAGCTCTTGTATTTCCACTGAAGTATGAGAGGGTGAGAGAATCAACTAGCAAAATGATGATGATTTAGATCTGGGAGTATTGCTTTTGGCCAACCATTGGATTCGTTCTCTTCTCTCCTTTAGTTTTTACTTACGAGATCTTAACTGCCGACTCGTACTATTTCTATTCGGAAAAAAACTATCTCTATTTTCTGACTACTATCACGGTAATCACATTAAATTGTTCTCCTACGAATCCTAGGAACTTCCGAATAGACAGCCGCGATTACTTTGGTCTCTGATCTCGATCACATTAGCCAGCACATTCTTAATGATAATTACCTTTTTTATTTTCATCTCATTAGTGAGTTCAATTCAAAATGAATAACTTATGACCGAATAGAAACAAAGTCAATCTATCGAATGGAAACTCCTGGCATATAGTATGACTCATTTTGTTGTGGAAGCTTTTGCGACTATTGATGTGGTGAGTTTTGAAAGAAATTGTCAGGCTATGTTTCAGCTTCTCATCATGATCTCGACTTCCAAGAATTTGCCTACTCTAGCTGGGATAGCCACTACTCTTTTACCGTATACTTCAGACGCTTTGACATTCACTTCGCCTTACATTTTGTTGATTTGTAGCCCAATTATGAGGAAACATGTGAAGCTCTTTTGTGGATTGAAGAAACAGACGAAGATTACAAAAGTGATTTCAGTACAATAAATGTTAGTGACAAAGCTCGAGAATTCGCTTTCTGTTGAGAGGGGAATCAACTTGAATCCATTCCTTTTTGCCCAAGCCTTCTCTCTTGGAATAGATAGCATCCAATATGGCGCCATAGGCAGCTGTTCCAAGCATATAGGGTGGCTCACCAATTCCCTGAATTTTCTTTGCCTACGTAAGAGACAGACGAGCCTTTGACGAATAGACTTGACCTGGATAATTGGGAGTCTCACCCAGTAATTTTACTCTGAATTGGCTAGGCACCATCGCACTCGTAGGCAAATGATAACTACTAAAGTTTGTGGTTTTTAGAGCACCTTTTTCATCCCAATTGACTTCCTCGCACGTCAGCATACCGTAACCCTAGAAAGATTTTTTTTGAAGTTTTAAAGTTACCTGGAAAAAGCCTCCTTCAATTTGGCCAATATCCGTTGCTGGATTCAAACTCTCTCCAACATCCATAACAATATCCACGGAAATCAACTATAATTCATTGTTAGGAATCAGCAAATGTCTTACCTTATGTTCCCCGCTGATGCAATCGACTTCAGCCACCACACAGGCAGCTCCAGTAGTGAAATGGGTTGGTTGTCCTTTGGGAATTCCATAAGCTGGTCTGTCAATCCTGAACTTTTGTTTATTATCTCTTCAGGAGAACGAACATCATGTGCTCTGTGGCTTGAAGAGGCAATCTCAAGTTGTGTGCTTCCCAAACAGCTTCTTCCCAGGTCTTTCCATCAGTCCAAAGTGGTCGAATCTTCTCCATCAATCGTTGGACACAAAGCATAATTGTTTTTCCGTGAATATCAGCGCCTTGACTTCCTCCAGTTTCAGGACTATTCGCTGTTTTATCAGTCGATGATTCCATGATGTTGATTTTTTGAAGAGGGATTCCAAACGCTTTGGCAGCAACTTGTCGGCACTTTGTGAAGAGTCCCTGTCCCATTTCAACGCCACCAATCGAGACAGCCACACTTCCATCCAAATAGATCTGAACAAGAGCTGCTGCCTGCTCATGAATGGTATCGTGAGTTTGAGGAAAACGAACAGCTCCAAGGGAGATTCCCCTCTTGATGTGAGTCGAGGTTCTAAATGTTTTCTTGTTTATTCTGAGGAACTTTTCCAACTTATTAAATTCTGCAATCTCCTTCTTTCTTTTTTCAAATTCGCCAAATAGTTTCACATTTTCCCAACATCTTGCCAGGGCTTCAGTTTGGATCACTCCACCAGTCCATGGATCTCCATTCTGGGTGAAGTTCAAGTCTCGAATTTCCTCCGTTCTTTTTCCAACTTTTTTGGCTATATTTTGAAATATCGCCTCCCAAGCATAAGCTATTTGCGGATTACCATAGCCTCTGGAAGAAATTTAATGACGAACAAATAAAAGCGAAACCTAAATGCCGTATTTGATGTTTTGTTAGTTTTCATGGCCTGACTGGTGACTCTTTTGATTGGAATTTTGTAGCAAATATCAAACATAGCTCCAGCCACATAAGCCACCTAAATCTTCTGCTCTTCTCAATAGGTGGAACCTACTCCTGGAGAATGCTCCATGGCATACCCTCCATCCAAATAGGCGTTGACATGTCCAGCAAAGATCTTTCCGTCTTTATCAATCGCCATTCTATATTTAAAAAGAGCTGGATGACGTTTGCCAGTAATAAGACAATCTTCCTCTCTATTGAGTAGGGCAGCCACCGGACGATTCAGATCTCTTGCAACAAGTGCAGCTACAGCAGAAGGAAAGACACTTTGATTACTTTTTCCTCCAAATCCTCCACCCAGTCGTTTGGTCTAAACCTTTTTTTCTTTCAAAAATCTGCCATACTTTTATGACGACTTTATTATTGGGAACTCCCAGTACAGCCGCTGTCTGATTCTGGACATGACATTGAGCCTGTGTTGAGGAATATACGATCCTTAAAGACTCGATTAGGATGGAAAGATCACAAACATCTGATCGTTTTCATGAGGAACAGCCCAAGCTGCTTGAGGTTCCATGTACATGTGCTCTTGGCCGGCTACAAAGGCTTCCCCTTCTATAATATAAGCTCCAGCTTCCAAGGCTTTTTCGATTTCTTCGACTTCAACTCCCCAAGTATTTACAGGAGCGAGTACTGATTCTGTTGCAATTGCATCCTAAAAATAATTCGTCTTTCTAAAAGAAAACCTTGAGACTGAGAATAGCTGGAAGCAGCTCGTAATTGACTTTGACCAGTTTAGCAGCCCGTCTTGCCTGTTCGGCAGTTTCGGCCGCGATCACCGCAATCGGCTGACCCTTCGATTCGACTTTTCCATTGGCCAGGACGGGTGTATCATCCAGATAAGTATTGTAGCCGAGCATTCCTGGCAGATTATTTCCAGTAATCGACTTGATGTCGTAAATCCCAAGAACTCCTGGTTCTTTCAGTGCGTTTGTAGCATCAATTGTGAATTTAGCGTGAGCTTCAGTCGAAAGCACAAAGCCGAGATGAGCACTTCCTGATGATTCTTTTTTGCCTAAACTTGGGAAATAAACCTTTTAGTTTCTGATCTCCGACAAAAATGGCCTCTCCTGTGGTAGAAAGATCTGAAAATTCGTGAGCCAAAGGTCTTCTGATAGCCTTTTCATCGGTTGCCTAAATATGATATTCTTGAGATTCAAGAGACTTGCTCTATAGATTTGAGTGAAATCAGTTTCTCTTTCAAACGGCTTACTCTCTCTTCCGTTGAGTTTTAGACTCAACTGGAACAAAGCAGCCTTTGCAAGCCCAACGGCAAAGCTATGATCCGGATGGGATTTGGCAGATTCAAAGTCGACTTCAACAGCCTTGCTGAGCTCTTCGATGTTATAATCCCTAGACTATCTACTCAAGCTAAAAGTTAGACTTACTTTTTGGAAAGAATCTTTTCCACATCCTTAGAATTGATGTAAATTCCTTTGAGTCCGAAGAAAATGTTTGTTTTCGATGTTTCAATCAGAGCAGAGCAATTCAAAATTGTGGTATCAGCCGCCCCCCGCATTCCAGTTTTCCAGAAAAATACTTTCCCACTCTAAAATTTAATTTTGCTTTTTGCAAAGAGCTTACTGATGTTTTTGGAATGGATACGGCTTTGATTGTAGATCCTTTTGGAATTTCGGCGTCCAGAAATTCTTTCATCTGTACAACTCGCTCCTCAGTCGACGAGAACAAATGTATTTTGGCATCGATGGCTCGGAATAAAGTTCCAACATCAGTTGCCGTTTTGGGAGCAATCGAGCCAGCCCAACTCTGAAGACTTTAATCTGACTGCAAAAGAACCTACAGCTTGATTGATAATCTTAGAAGAGGAATATTTATCAGCCAGCTCTGTGAAGGCCGAAGCAATTGACAGTTCGGCGTGTTCTTCGACTGCTTTGACAAGTTCGGTAATACTCAAGCCGCCTCCAATGACTATTTCATTTCCAGAAACTTCAGTCTTCAAAAAACTGGGAATATTCCAGATTCCAATCCAGACTTCATTTATTGAAACATTATTTCTTTTTCCTAAAGAAAATTCTTTATATTTTGTAGTTTTACTCAAAGCGAGGAACATTCCAGAAGAAATAACTTGAGCATTGGCATTTTCAGATAAAGCTCGTTTCAATTCTGTCTCACATTCTGGTACAATTAGACGGACGAATCTTCCATTTATTTCAAAAGAATTGGTGTTGGATTTGCTCTGAAATTGGTGTGAGCAATGGCCAACAAACTACCAGTAAAGATGGAGGGAAGATGAGGTCTTGCGAGGGATCAATTTTCGGAAAATCGCCCCATTCGACCAGCTTAGTGTGATCTTCATCTTTCGAAATTCCATTCTTCTCTTTACAAGGACAGATATTTTCCTTCCCCTGGCAGCAGCCTTCGCTGAAAGAATAAAAAGCCTCAAGAATTGGTCGATAGCCAGTACAACGACAAAGATTCCCTACAATCATCAGTATTTTTGAAATAAAATGAAAGACCTTTGATGGCATTTCTGATTTCACTTTTCGAAGGATTCGGGTTATTTCTCAAAAGAGCGTAGGCGGTCATCACAAAGCCTGGAGAACAGAATCCACCTGAATTTTGTTGAACTTTAACACAAAAAAGAGAGATCACATTGAGTTCCATGTCCTTTGGCGAGTCTTTCTTGGACGGCGTGAAGTTTTTTCTTACTGCCTATTCCCTCAACGGTTATGATGAGACAGCCATCGACAAAGAATAACGGGGTGACACAGGCATTGATAGCATAATATCTGGCGGAACCGGCAATCCATCTTCCCAAAACGACGGTACAGGCACCGCACGATCCCTCGCCACAAGCGACTTTCGTACCTGTCAGATTGACTGAAGGATTTATTTTGATAAGAGGGTGGAATGATTACGAATGTTGCGAAGATAGCTGGCCAGAGTGGCTTCAGGATCGGGATTTTCCACTCGAATATCCTTTCCATTCACATTGAAAAGAAGAAAATTCCTCATTTCCCTTAAAAAAATAAGTTTTGAAAAGCAAAGTGCGATGTTTGTGATGAAGTGAACTGCGAAGGAATCTTATCAGATAGACGCTGCTGTGCCCTAAAATGACCGACGGATACAGAAAACACAGAGGCTCCAAAAGTGGAAACTGGTAGCCTAATACGAGAGGATGACAATTGTACAACCAGTCAAGGTCGAATCTTTGAACTTTCCGAGTCGAAATGTTGATATTTTCTGTCACAATAAACATCCAACTAGCATGTTTATTGTATTGAGTTAAGAGAAAAAGAGTTTGGTCAAATGATGGATCCATCTAATGGCCCGTGAAATCTAATTAGAAAAAAGAATCTCATGATACTAATCAGATTATTTGTACGAACTGTTTACTGTTAACTTTGGAGACAGACATTTGGAGAAAAGGCTAGTTCTCAATGGGGAAACCGCAATGGACTTCGAGAATGATTGCCTGCTTGGAGCATTCTTTGCTTCTCCACATCACCCAGCCATCCAAAGTTCTTCTCGTATTGTAAGTATGGAATCTATAACTGTGAGGAGGTTAAAAGACTACCTGATGCATTGTCGATTACTTGGTGGACTTTTAGAAATCACAGAATCTTTATCAGCCATCGGACAATCCAAATCGCATTCATGAACACCATCCTCTAAAATTGTGATATAGGAAGTTCAGTAACCTTAACTGTTGAGATTACACCTGGCTGTGTGGAAATCGCCTCCTTTTAGAGAAAGTAAACACTCGTCGACATCACATTGCAAAGTCCTCTTTTCTAAAATCCTCGAAGTTGCCAGTTTGTTTGGACTACCCAACCCCAACGTGTCAGCGAGGCGACAAAAGAAAAGTGTACAAATAATAGAAAGATTAGCATGACGGGATCTGGTGGTCGGCGCTTATCGGGTAGTAAGATCGCCGCTAGCCAGATCAGGGCAGTATTGTTACAAAAAAGCGATGCATTAGGAAAGAAATGGGTTTGAATTTCTCAAATAGACCAGATGGTCTTTCCAAAAATTTGCCTGTCAGCAATTCCGTCTAAAAGTGATCCATCAGATACTAGTTTGCCAGAGAAAACGACAAGTATGACCCTGTCTATATAAAGCGGAAGATCACACTGATTCCCATTTGTTCATCCATTGACTCTTTCTTTCCAGATGGGGCGACTTGGGGAGTATATTGTAGTTGGAAGTTTATCAGCCACGTTGGTCATTATAATAGGCTCCTGGGTCGTCATGATTAATATGTCAAATGAACTTTTTGAACTCCAAGACCATGTTGCTTCAGAGATGAAGGATTTCAAGGTTAGTTTTGTCTTTCACTTGGATGGAATTTCTTTAGCCAATGGCAGACGAAGCCTGGAATAAGATGGTCCATGCCAATGCTGCTCATAGAAGAGACAAAGCTCTCAACAGTCTTTTGCGATTCAAAAGAGGCTACGTCGGAGGCGATTCTTACACAGAAGTTGGTGGAGGAGGCAGCTTTGGATGTCAATGTGCAGCCCAGGCTAGTGGTTGTCCAGCTGGACCGCCCGGTCCACCGGGAAATCCTGGACAAGATGGAGATCACGGAGCGCCCGGAGCACCAGGAGGGCCTGGAAATGTCGGACAATCTGCTTTTAGCTCCCATTCCCAGGGATGCATCCAGTGTCCAGTTGGACCGGCTGGACCTCCTGGACCTGATGGAGGCCCTGGCAATGCTGGAGCTCCTGGACAGCCTGGAGCAGACGGACGTGAGCTATCTTTTCCTCTTACTTATACTGAAGATTTTAGCGTCTGCTGGAGCTGGAGCACCTGGACCGGCTGGACCTCCGGGACCACCTGGAGCCCCTGGAAACTCGGGAAGACCTGGACAAAGCGGACAGCCTGGAGCTCCTGGGACTCGTCAGCTGCCTGGAGCACCTGGTACTGCTGGACGTCCTGGGCCGCAAGGACCTCCTGGGCCTGCTGGAAATTCTCCTGGTTATGCTGGACCAGGAGCTCCAGGACCGGCTGGTCCGCCCGGACACCCAGGAAGACCTGGCCATTCTGGACATCCCGGAGGTCCTGGTAGTCCAGGAGTCAATGGTGGACCTGGACCAGATGCTGGGTTAGCTTACGCATTCATGAGAGAAATACGGAATAACTTTTCAGATACTGTCAGTGTCCTCCAAGAACTAAGACGGGATATGACGCTGGTGTTCAAAGAAGATCTGCCCCAATCGGAGGGACATCAGAGACGGAATCCTACAAAAATAGAAAGAAACTTTTATAATTTGTGGAAGAAAAGCAAAATAGACCAAAGAGTTTTAATGAATATTTTGGGTTCAGCGAGAACTTCTTGTGTTTGGAGAGATGTTAGTTGACGTTCGCTCGAGTTTTTGTTAGGCGAGACAATCGGCTGCAATTGAGGTCCGAAATTTAACTCCTCTGAATGACTGAAGTCTTACTGTAAAGAAGCGCGAAATGTTCCCCAGCTGTGTTCAGTTCTTCCATTACCAACAACTGGCTGACGGAAAGACTCCGGTGTTGCCTCATATTGTTGTCCACTGCTCGGCACACGCGTTTCCGGTCGTTTTGCTTGGTTCGAGATGCGGTATGTATCGATATCAAGTCGCTCGTTATTTACATTTCGTCTCATCTGAGGTGGCGGCAGCTGGGCCGGTCAGGCCCGAGGCCACCACTCGAAATCCCCTCCTCGGACGCTCTTCTCGGACACTTTTCCACTGCTCCCTACTTTTTGTACTTATTCTAGTCGAAACGAGGGTCGAACACTACACTTTACTAAGGAGATCTCGACCCGTTCGGCGGAAGTGATCGAAAACCATAACTTTTCTCACTTTCTTCCTCCTCAACTCTCCTTTACAAATATTCCATTTTGTCCCCCCAACTGGCAGTCCTTCTCGTCTTTCCTTTCGACTTTCTTCCATTTCTCAGTTTGAGCCACACCTTTTTTTGAAATGATTCAAGAGCAGCGCTACACTCCTAAACAAACAAATAGCCAACACATCTCTCTTGTACCTTTTTCTTTCTCCTTCTTACCTCCTTTTTCCATTCTTTGAGCTATTCTTATCTGACCCCTTTGATTATCCTTCTCTTATTTTCCGATCTCCGCTTTTGTTTGCCACCCCTCAATCCGGTTTTGATACGAAAACGGAAAAATTAGTGGCAAAAACTTCACACTGAATTATGTAAATTCAACGGTAAACAGACCGACGTTCCATCTCGGCCGGAAGTTGGAACATTCAAAACGTGAAAGTTGTTCTGTTTGCTCGTCCGCTTGTTCCAGAGCATTTCCGACAGATTATGTCAGTCAAACGAACACTTCTCTTGAACCGTTCTTTTCTAGTAAATAACTTGAGAATTCAGAGCCACTTCTTCTACTTTCTATTCCTCTTCTATTCTTTCATTCTATTGGTGAGTTCATTGACCTCAAAAAACTTGACTGACGGACGACGTAAACGCTGCTTTTTTCAGGAGATTAAAAGGTGATGTCGGACGCACCGTCATCATCTCGTTCTCGAAGGCGATATATGCCTGGCAGTGCGAGGAGTAAAACCATTGAACTTGGAACACTTTCTGAAATAGAGGAGGATCTCTACCAGAATAGAAAGGATCTAGGAGAGCCTGGAACAACCAAAGATGATTCTTATACGGGAACAATAAGACGACCGTCTAGAGGTTCTGTCAAAGCTATAGCCAGATCTCTCAGTGAAAAGTACAAAGCAGCTGGTAATTTACTTTTCTATTTGTTTATACTGATTATAGCAGCAGCCAGAGCAGAACAGCGGATGGAGCAGACTGAGAATGACGTACGAGTTGAACATGAGCCTGTCGTTCCAAAGACGAGGCAATTTGCTGAGGAAATGAGTATCAACAGGTCATTATCAATGAGGACAGCGAGATTGGTAACACAAGAGGTTTGTATCTGTTTTAACAATACACGATCTGGTAATAAAAGTCTCCTTTCAAAGGTTAACTCTCAAAGGGGAACGAAAACCTTGAGATGAGCCGCCGGCTGGGCGACAATTAGGCGATGAGAGAGGTAGAGGTCATTTGCGACCGCCCACGCGCATACTCTACCACACCAAGCGTAGATTTCCGCCTCTCTTAAGGACAATTTATGTGATTCTCTATGTCCGTTGATTACGACTACTATCAGGTTGGAGTCCTTTTCGTTTGACTATTTGAGCTTGCGAGGGGGCAGATCATGTTTATCCGATTCCGGGGATCCCAAATCAAACATAAAGTTTAAAGTTCATGAAGATCATTATTTGCAGCGACAATCATCTGAAGGAGGATTCCTCGGAGGAACAGAGTGGCCCCGACCATCGGCTGAATTCTATCCGAGACCACCATCAGCTATTTCCAGGTTAGCATATTTGGAGCTCAATTTCGCACAAGAAAATGAGCCAAACGTTTTCCGGTTTTTGCGAGTCTCTCAAGGTGTTTTTGCTCTGATTTTTGGAAACAAATGGAAGCGCCAACGGACCGACTATTATTTGCTTAGACCCTCCAGGCGGTCAAATAATAATGGTCAACGAGGGCATTGATCGAATGGTCAGACCTCTTTTTTCTTGAAATTGATATGGTCATTCTCTTTTGGAATTGACCCAGTTGTTACCAGTCGCAAAGATGAAATCTTCTCTTTCAGACATGGTTCCCTGCTGGCAACTCCTTCCGGTCTTACCAGGACATCCTCAATAGCTGGGCGAATGCTGATATATGACCCCCGGACGATGTCTTTAGTCGATCCAGCTCTCCCACATAATCCCAAGTATGACTCCTCTTCTTCCCTAATCAATTCCTTTTAGATTGCCAGACTATCCAGTCCCAGTTTGGATTCCACCGCCCGCTCCTTCGATTTACATTCCTCTCGGTGCTCCTGTATTACCGTACCCTCAAAAACTTCTAGACGGCAAGGCGACATCAGCTTGCTCGGAAATTTGTTGCGGAGGTGTTGCTCAATTACTCTGGACAATAATCTCAATCATTCTTGTTGGTTTTATTTTAGTATTGATTTTGGCCCTTTTCTGGGTCTGAATCCTGTACAAATAAAAGTTTATATCCCCTCTATCTAGCGTCTAATAAAAGACAGATCCCCTCATGCCTGGATGATAGTGAATTGTAGCCGTCAGAAGAGCTCTCACCCATTCTGCTAATCCGCTTGTTCAAGGCAGGTACGGAGTTCAGTTTTATTTGACATTCTAATGTTTGTCTGCTTCTCCTCAAACTATTAGAAGAACCTTTTTCTTCAATTTAATCTTTGAAGCGAAAGAGAAGTTAAGTTAATTGACTCGTCTCTTACGCATCTATCCATCTCATTTAGTCATCCTTTAAACTCTAAAAACGAGAAATTAAAGACCTTTTTTTCTCGGGAGAATTACTTACTGTGAAATCATCTCCTTATTCTTTCAGCGTTTCTTTATAAGAGTTAAACAGAAGTCTAGCTTGTGATCTTGTAGTGAGTAGATATCCACTTAGACAAATCTCTATACACGTTGTCGAACCCTCTTTATTTGCTCTTCTAATTGAATGAATAACGTGGAAGAGAATGCAAAATTACCTTCGGTAAGTAGCTGATCAAACGCGATTTCTTTCAAACAAAGGTTCAAAAGTCACTTTCAGGAAGAAAGGGAGATTGAAGAGGCTGATCAGAATCAAAGTGCAGTGCCTTATTTTGGCAGCGGAGTGCTCCAACCGTTAGAGGAAGTGGTAAAATTACTGTAAATAGAATTAAGACAATTTTTTAGCGGAAATATCACCACATTTTGAATGATCACACTCCAACGGCGAAATTAACAGAGTTTCTTCAACGAGATTTGGATGCATTGCCCCGTGTATGGAATCGGTTTCTTTTTTAAATTGAATTAAATTAATATAAATTACAGAATTTTCAACTGATAACCTGCAAGCCCCGACGTCCGAGAAAGAGCAAAAAGAGGTTAGTTTATTTGTACCTTAGTGAGCAAAAAATTTTTCAGATTTATCAACGAGCTCTAGAAGACCAAGTGCTCAGGTTGAAGGAGTCGTTGCAAGCTACTACTCAAGACAATACCGAAAAAACTAAATTAAATTGTTGCTCAATTTTTTGCAGCTTAGTAAACCACTCACCTGTATTTGTCTAATGCAAGGCTAGTTTTTTTTAAAATTTTATTTAATATGGAAGTTACAGTTATGAATCAGGACAAAAAGCTGGAAGCAAAAGAAGAAAAGTCTGACGACCCGCCAACAAAAAGAAATCGAGCAGCAAAGCAATAGAAACTGCACCGCTTTATTATTTTGTAATTCCGTATGCTCACTTGCTTATCACTATATTTTATTTCTGTAAATAAATTTAACTAACCCTTAAGATCTTTGATGAGATGTGATTTTATCATTTTGTGCGTCGTTCATCTCGGATCTCTGGGAAGAACAAGGCTCGTTGGATCTGATGCAAGTCGGATATGGAGAATCAACTGCTTTCTTTATTACTGTGAGATCCAAAAAATGTTTAAAAATATAAAAAATTTCAGCAACTGACTTATCGGATGAGGCAGCTCAGAAAGCAGCAATGGCTAGTGGAGCCTATACTTTGACGCTGCCGACTCATTCTATTCTTAAGAGATTCCCTGGTAATTCTCAATTGTCCGAGAACGTGTGGAATCTCGTTTGAGCATCAGCAAATACGTTAAAGTACTCTCCAAAAGTGTAAATAATGTATTTATCGAATCAATCCTGCTCAATATCGGGTCCTTTCCATTCGCTTATGATCTACATATCAGAATTTATTAAAACTTTGCTGGTCATAAGTTTTCTACGTCTTTCAATACGAACCTTTTGAGGTTGTTCTGCCGTACCTAAATTGTATTTTGTCCCAAACTGTTGTGTGAAAATAAAGTCATTTCCCCTCGAAATGTAGTCTTCCCAGAGCCATTCGACGGGCCAATTCATAGAATTGCTAATGCTACTCTATCCGCATTCAATTGTTGTTTTTGAAGGAAAATTCACTCTACTTTCTGACTGCCATCAAGTTGATTGCTGAATATAAATACTGCCACTCGTCAGCCTCCCTCGTTCATTTAGCAACTTCATGTGGACGGTGAGTCGTCGTCTTTTTTATTCTTGACCAGCGAGGATTCAGATAGTTTTATTCGTTGTGGTTTTGCCATTTTGTGCGTCGTTCATCTCGGATCTCTGGGAAGAACGAGACTCGTTGGATCTGATGCGAGACGGATACGCTCCCTGGATGGATCAACGAAAGACTCTCTACTCATCATATTTCTCTCCTGATGTCGCTCGTGTAGCTCCAGCTTCGCGTTATATCATCCGTAGACCTGTCATTCAATAAAGATTAATCGAACTGAGTGATCTATCTTTTTATGTTCATCTGCATAAATCACATGAACGACTTTGACGAACGATCCGATTATTTTCCGTATTGATCACGTTGCATTCTCGTTTGTTCACAGCATTCGAATGTACTTTTATTCCACCGCCTTGTCCTTTTGATCAAACCTACTTGTTTGATGTTTTGGGCGAGAACCGTCTTCAAAAGTTAGAGGCAAATTCTCACAAACCTGTTTTCTTCCTCTCCAAATTGTCAGCCTTTTTGCAGAAAGTACAGTCGAATGATGAATAAAATTCAGATGCTCTGGACCAATCTTTTTATTTTCATTCCAGTTGTCTTTTGTGAGGAAGAGAATGCAACAATTCCTCGAGTCCAGGTGATTTCCTTATCCTTCGAAATAGAATAATCACAAAAAGATTGCTGGATTCAATTGGGAATCTATTGAGAAACCTTATACTATCTCCCTATGGCTCATCATCGCTGCTCTAGCAAAGATCGGTTAGTTTGAAAATCAAATAAAAGCGAGAAAAAATCAGTTTTCAAAACGATGAAGCCAATTTCGAATGTCTTTCCGGAATCATCTCTCCTTATTTTCAACGGACTGGTCTGTTTCCTCGTCTTCTTTGAATTTTCTCCAGGTACTCGGTGCTTTCATTAGCCATTTTGGCATTAACATTGACGTGTCTTTGGACTCCCATGTTTTCTTCCTTTACCTTCTTCCTCCCATTATTTTCGATGCGGGTAAGGGTGCTTCCCCCGGGGAATAATAACAACCCCCAGGTTATTTTATGCCAAATAGGGCATTGTTTGAGAATTTGGACTCGGTTTTGTTGTTTTCCGTCTTCGGCACCGTGTGGAACACTTTCGCCATAGGTATGGAATTCTCAAAGAAAAAATAACAAATTAGGTGGATCACTACTGCTTCTTTCCTATTTTAATCTCTTTACAATGGAATTCTCTGGCTTCGAGATTTTTGTCTTTTCAGCTTTGATCTCAGCAGTCGATCCAGTAAGAGGGCTATTGTAACTAAACAAAACTAAAACTAGGTAGCTGTGATAGCCGTCTTCGAGGAGATAAATGTGAACGAATTTCTCTTCATCAACGTCTTTGGAGAAGCTTTATTCAACGACGGCGTTACTGTAGTTCTCTACCATATGTTCAAAAGTTTCACTCTGATTGGAGAAGAAAATGTGCGTCTATCCGACTATAGTCTTTCTTGTTTATCTTTTTTCGTAGTTACTCTGGGAGGACTTGCCATCGGTCTCATTTTCGCATTTTTAACTGCCTGGATTACGAAGTTTATTTGAAAATACCAGCCAACAAGAGATATTTTTAGATATACATCGAGTGTGAGAATCCTCGCGCCAGTTTTCATCTTTGTCCTTCCTTATATGGCCTATCTTACGGCTGAAATGATATCACTCTCCTCGATTATTGCGTATGTCTTAGAATCAACTCGCTACAAATCGTTGAGAACAGAATAGCCGTCTGTGGAATGGTCATGAAACAATATGTCAAGGAGAATATCAGTACAGCAGCTGTTCATTCGGTCAAATATTTCACAAAAATGTTGGCTCAATCATCCGAGACTGTCATTTTTATTTTCTTGGGACTTTCCACAATCAGTTCTCATCATTATTGGGACAGTTGGTTTGTGATTTCGACGATTGTTTTCTGTTTGGTTTGGAGGACACTAGGAGTCCTCGCTCAGTGTTGGTTTTTGAACCGACTGAGGAAGAAGAAATTCACAAAAGTTGATCAATTTGTTCTGTCTTATGGTGGCCTCCGAGGAGCAATCGCATTCGGTTTGGCAGTTTCAATGCCAGCCTCAATCGTCGCCAAGGAAATGTTTGTCACGACGACTATTGTGGTCATCTTCTTTACTGTTTTCCTCCAGGTAATTCGATTTGATTCGTCTTAAGTCTATTTAGGGAATCACCATCAGACCACTCGTACAGTATTTGAACGTGGAAACAAAAGATAATCGCGCACCCACTATGGCTGAGATTGTCTACAACAAAGTGACTTTTTGAATTTTCCTAAAAATAATGTTTAGTATCTCGACTATATGATGTCCGGAGTGGAGGATATTGCTGGAGTCAAGGGAGCTTATACATTTTTGGAAAAGTATCGACACTTCAACTAACTCTTAGAGTTTTAGCTTCGACCGATTCAATGCGAAAATCCTTCGTCCTATTTTGCTCCGAGATGAGCAGACGCGGCCCTTTGACGCTTCAACAATAGTCAGAGCTTATGCGAAGATAACGCTTGAAGATGCTCTCAATATGACGCGACCTGAAACTGAAATCCACGAAAGACCCAGGAAAATATCACACAGTCGAACGTAAGAATCTCTTTTCTCTCAAACGATTGTGTTTTAGAAGTGAAGGAGATGGAGATGGTGAATATCCAGCAAATAAAAGACAATTTACTCAAAGAGAAAAGAAGCTTCAACGGGTTGGTTTCAGTTTTTATCTCATTACCACTCCATCTTCATTTAATTCCATCGAGATTCCTATTTGTGCCACTGCTGTATTAATTTGGACTTATTTCAGTTTATGGAAAATGGACAAAATGTGGAGAATCTGTATTCTCTTTTCTCTGACCTCTTGGATCGGAAATTGAAGGAAATGGACAACAAGCGTGAGCTGAATGGAAGAGACGACATTTGTGATGATTATATGAAGCAGTTGAATAGCAATGCGGTATTATTATGACTTTTCTAGAGGAGACGTTTTAGAATTCATTTGTAAATCTTCGAAAATTGGGAGAAGATCCCTCGACGGCATCCTTTGGCAAAACCTTGGATCCGAATTTTGCCCGCCACTGTCGACGCCAATCGACAGGGAACATCAAGATGAAACCGAACTTTTTTGTTTGATCCCCAATGGACTCAACGTTGATTTATAAAATCAAATTAAACGTTTTACTATTTGCTAAGTTTCGGAATAGCTTAAACTTAAACATTGGAAAATAATGCCTCGAGATAATGCACCCACGAATCACTGAACTCTGGTGCTCCCGTAACCTTTAAAAATGATTATTTTGCGTGATTCAATTGGAAATGACAAGTGCTCTTTGGATTTTTTGATCACTAATGTAGGCTCGTAAATATCTGTAGTATAGGACTATCTTGTAGGTTTCTAGAATTCCAGAAACTGGAAGACAGAGTTCTGTTGCAACTCTTGCGAGACTAGCTCTGAGGCACCGAAGAAGCCTTTTCTATATAGCGTACCTTTTCTCAAACTTCTGGTACGCAAGGACACAATAGATCGACAATTACAAATTGTAAAGTATAAATTAAGGGAGAAGTGGCTACGTATCAGTCATTTTCTATTCGTCTCCCGAATTTTGATTTACCACCTGTCCAATTGATGCTTTTTTTCTGAACGTAAATCAGTCTAGATGTTGTCGAAGTCTCTTCTCTCTCCAGTCTTTATTTCGATGGTCCTTTACGGGATAATTTCTGTTCCTCTTTATATTACAACCATCGTAATAATCCTGAAAAGAAAAACTCTCAGCAGCTCTTTCTACAAAATCTACATAGCCATGGCTATAGCGGTAAGAATCAGATTACTATTGCATTCCATTTAGAACTTACTAATGTACTTCAATAAATACTGGACAGTGCGATTGCCTCTCTATTCGTGTGGAGAATGCAGCTTGGCACAATACTTTAACGGTGTCTCTTATTGGTGGCTAATTCCAGTCATCTTCATCCATTGGCATATCAGCTATACACAATACTGGCTTTGTCCACTAATTGCTTTTGATCGTTTTATTGTAATCGTCTTGGGGCCTAAGCCAACCAGGGTAAACTCACTTTAAAACATTGAAGGCAATATCGCAGTATTGGAGAAAAGTTTATCTTTGGATAATTCTTTTCTTCTACATTCTGCCGGTGGTTTTCACTAAAAACATCCTAAACACATTTGCCATATATGAATACCTCAACTCGACAGATAATTTTCGCTATCAAATTGGTCCAGGACTCGATTTCCTCTATCTTTATAATTCGATCTCTATCGTGATGGTTTTGACTTCTGGAATTAGTTTGTTTTTGAATGCCGCCGTCTTTTTGTATTTCTTCTTGGTGAGCTATATTTTAAGAAAAAAAAACCTCCAGGGGAAATTAAAAGTGCCAGGAACTCAGCGATCAACTGAAATCAAATTGTTCATAAATTGTGTCGTTGATATGAGTACGCAATTGCTATCAGCAGGTGTTACGGTAAATTATCAAGAGATATTCTTAGAAAAGATATAAGTTTCTTCAAGGGAAAGTCCGTCAAACTGATGTTGATCTTTACGATTTAACAAGATCTTTGACACTCTATGCAGTCGACATCATGTCTCTCCTGCCTCCTTTTATTCTGATACTGACTTCTCTGGAGATGCGAGATGCCATCTTTGCTCCTTTCCGGCGAAAATTTACAATCATATCAGCTGATAACTCGAGGATTCAAGTTGTGCCTTCTCACTGATTTTTATTTTTCTTAATCAATTCAAAAGAATAAAAATCACATTGAATTCCTCATGGATTCTATGAACATGGAGAATTTCCTTAGGAATTATCCTTTCAGAGAACTTCCACCAACAAGTTTTATATGGGAAATGTACGACTACAAGATCATGAATCTTAGCTGTTGCACCTGCGAGATGACTCAACTCGTTGTTTTTCTAAGTCTGCCAAGAAAAAGAGTTTGAAACTTTTGAGAAACTGACCATCTAATCTAATGGTTGGACTTTGAAAATTTGAGTCCGATCTTACGGCCATGCCTAAGATCTGAATCTTGGAAAAGAGGGACAGAGGCATTTTGCATCTAATCCTAGATCGATGCTACTTTCGCTAATTTTACTTTAAAGATGTTGTCCAAATGGCAAATCGTTCTCATTTCTGCTCTTTTGTTTCTCGGAATTCTGCTTTGTTTGAGACCGGCTAGAATGGTAAATAATTCTTATTTTTAATAATATGCTCAGGAGTCCCTTGTTAAAAATAAGACGGAAATATCAGAAGCAATCAAACAGAGTCCTTTATTAGAATGGAAAGACTGCTTCCGAAATTTTCAAGGCATTAATATGGTGCGGTAGCTCATTTTGCTACGATAGAGGGTTTTTTTTAGACGAGTACATTCGAAAGTTGCAACGGTCTACTTGAACCGTATGAACTCTCGACTTTCTCCTCACAGAATGGAATCAAATATCACATAATGACGAAAGATGTGAGTTTATCGCCGACGAGATCTCAGACAATTTTAGAAGGGCTACAAAACAGTTTTGGTCGCAGCAAATTTTACCCAAGTTCAGGAAGATGTTCATATGATTAAAGTAGCCTCGATTGACTCAAAAAATTCGAACTTTAGACGACAATTTATGACTATGTTGAGATCTATATAACCGATGAGTTTGGATTCTTCTCTATCAATGGAATTAAGTTCTATCCCTATGGCTTGACAATTGGCTCAGGATTCAACAACGTTTCTGAATTGACTAGTAAGCTAGACAATATCCTTTCAACAAACAAATAGGAGCAGTTTACGAACGAGAAATTCTAAAGGAGGCAACAGCTTTGAATAAAATCATCACTGTTGACTTTGACTTTTTCTTCCAGCATGTTATCCAAAAATATGTAAGGAAGATCAAATTTAATCAAGAAGTTTAGTTGATTGATAATTTCTGGATTTCTTTCAAAATCTTTGATGAATTTATTTTCTTCATGGAGAAGTTTATGTTATATGTTCCATCCCAAGCTGTCGTATTTTGCCAAGTGAATATACAGGTTTGTATGAAGGATTGAAAGATCCAAAACTTCTAGGTAAATGTTGTGGATATAGTTCTATCAGACTATCTCAGAACTGTCCTTTTAGAGAGCCAAAAGTAAGTACAAGAAGATTCAAAAATAAAGGTTCAGTTTTGTCCTTTACCAAAGTAGCAGTGATTCAAAATCTACGTTTATTCATCTAGTCGATGTTGTTAATGCTAAATGTAAAGAAAGATTCCGAATGGCGATATAATTGTTTAATAAAGATTGCTTCTATAGATGATGTTGGTCTTCGTTGCCACTTTTATTCTCACGAGATCAGATCCCCCACTCGATAATAATGATCTTTAAAGAAACTCTTTGGAAACCTTGTCCAATCTTGGATCATTGAGCCTTGTTTCGTCGGCTGTAAAGATTCAACTAATCACTAGAGGGCTTGAGATACATCACATCTTGAAGCATCTATCCAATACGCTGTTGTATTATTAATCTGAAATCGTTCGTACAATGTATGTTCGGTCTTTTCTCTGAAATCTCTAAAGAGAGAGCAGCAAAAAATGATTTTCCAATTAATCTTTGTCGCACGTTTGGTTCGAGATTAAACCCACTCGTGATGACAGGAAGTTGGAACAAAAAGCTGCTAGCTGAGGCATATAAAGTTGAATGGAACTAATAATAAATAGGGTAGGAAGCATTAGTTTTGAACTTCTCAGATCCGACTAGACAAATTAAATTCCATAAATTATTTTCTATTTATCTATTTTTTCTTGCTCAATTTTTGAATTAGCAGCCAGTAATTCTACGAAATTGTTTTGTTTTTTGTCTTGTTGCACTGACAATATTCGTTCATTTTGGACATGAAATATCTGAAGGAAGTCGCCCTTATTCTCCAATCCATCGGAACTTCCACGGCTGTCATCTTCAATGCTTTTTTGATCTACATTATCGTCAAATATACAAAAATGAAAATGGGATTCTACAAAAATGTTTTAATCATGTATTCCCTTTTCGAGATTCTCTACGCTATCGTCGTCTTCCTTGGAATGCCGGTGAGTTTTTCTTCTTTCTCCAACAAAGATCGATAGGTTCATTACATTTCCAAAAGAACTTGGGTTGGATTTAATTATTACGGACCGCTGAGTGATACTTCTTTCGCTATTTTGGGTCCAACCCTTTATTGTTTCTTCTATGAGCTCTGGCTAGGGTTTGTTGGCTCTTCAACCAATAAAAGTATAGGTTCTGTAATTTCCAATTTATTTATCGGGAGATCGCAACGACAAGGAAGAGTTGGTCGCAGAAGATCAAAAAGAGCTCTACTCTACAAGGAATTATTTGGACTCTTTTCTTCAGTTACATCCTTCTTTGTCTTTTTTGCTCCCAATATATGTGCACAGTTAACCAGATCACGCCGGTTATTTTCGAGACAAAAAATGACTTTGATTTAGGACTTGCTAGAGGATATTTACCGTGAATTTGAATTGGATAACCAGACAAAAATTGCCTATTATGTTCAAAGAACACGGGTAATTGCTAGTCTTTTAGAGAAAACAATAATTTTAGAACTTGGATGGATCGTACTCATTTATGAATATCGCCGCAATAGGAGTCCATTATTTTTGCGCTTATGGTTCTCTATTGATAATTGGAATTTGTAGTTGGAGGATTTGGTCGTGCATCCAGAAGCAGTTGGAGCAGAAACAAAACAGAGACACTCAGATGGCTGCCAAATTGGAGAAACAATTATTCCTCAATCTGTTGCTTCAGGCAAGACAATTCGAAGAAAAGATACATTTTTTTAGGCTTCGGTTCCAATAATGACATGCCATCTTCCATCTGTCTTCGTTTTGTCGTATCCATTTCAGTCGGAAGATCTTTCAATTTGGAAACTGACTCCTCTCTTCTCGGTATTTACGACTCTTCCCAAGGCCATAGATCCCATCATCACAATCTTCTGCATTCGACAATATAGGCTAGCCGTTGCTGAGAAATTGGGTAGGTTTTCTCTTTCAATTTAAAAAAAAAAGTTATAGGATGTTGTTGGAAAAGAAAGATTGGAGTGAGTCACGAGCAGATTTCAGCCATTCCCTCGACTCAATTCCAAACTATTGATCACCACTAGAATTATTGTATTTTGAGTAATAAATATTTAGAAAATAATTGCCTCGGTCGAACCGCCGACAAATAGATCTTACCAGTTGAGATGCTCCATATTGATACGAGTTTACCAACAGCCTTTGTTCCCCTGATCATGGCCAACAATCTAGCCAAATGTTTAATAATAATCACTCTTATTCCTTTTGTTTTCCATCTGATCGAATCTGTAAATGGACCTTGGCCTGTTCCATTCAAGTGGCCGGTAAAAAGATTCTCTTTGCCTCTAAATTTGTTTAGGAATCTCCTTCTCCCGTTGAAGATTATGACTTTAGTGATCAAAATTTCGTGAATATCTCATCTTCTAATCGAACAATTCGCGTTCCTTCTTGGGCTCTTCACCCAAAAAACATCTGTAGATATTCTCGAACCTGTGCTCCTTCAACTATAAAATTTCCCATGAAATTGGCAGTTAGTTATATTGAAAAATATAATAGCTTCTTGCTATTTAAGATCTCTCCTCGTGTGAAACTCTCCGCTTGTATTAACTCTGACTCTAATCTCTCCAAGCAACTTGAAGCCCTCGTTTGTTATCTGGAACGAAGAGAGTTCTTCAGTGCTGAAGCAAAGCTTCCTCAATTAAGTCAGATCGATCGGTAAGAATGTCTTCGCAGTCAATAAAAAGTTTAGATTTTGTGGGGCGACGAATAAATTCCATTCGATTCAGGAGATGAGCAAAAATATTCGAGTCAGACTCCGCGACATGAGAGATTGGACCTTTGTCATGCTGACTCAACACCCATTAGACCGATTTATTCGCGGTTTTATCAAGCACTGCATCATGTAGCAGATGATTTATTCAGTCTAAAAAGTTTCAGAAAACAGGATGGCTGCTACGGCTGTGGGACTGATGTTGCGTGTTTTCTGGAGGCTTATCAGATGCGACTTCTTCAATTCGCTCTTTATAACGAAGAGAATTACGAGAATGTTAGTGGTATGGACTGGGACTTGTTTCCACAAACTTGGTATTCAATCGACTTGTTTATTCATTCCATTTAGGATGTGCGATATCGAGCAGTGGAAGGACCAATATAGACTCATGCCGTATTCTCAAAATGTCCTTAACGTTGTCACCAATTTTACAGAGATTCTTGGCGGTCAATATTTTTCTACCGTAACTTTTATAGTTTTCTTTATTCAAATTATAATTCAGATTGACCGAATACTGAGATCGGGAAATGTCGAAGAAAGTTTTATTTCCCCAACTTTAATTGAGGAGATTCGTGAAAAAATTCAGAGCAGAACACTTCTTTTGAATATTTTCGTAGAAATGTATCATAATGATCTTCTACTTCTAGACTATAAACTGATTGTGTAACTTGATCGAAAGTAGTCTATTCGAGTAAATACGCAAACAAAGTCTTTTATCGTTAAAAGTAGGAGGAGTTGGAGAAAGAACGGATACATTTCTTGTCTTTTCCTATCATCGATGAACGAAGATTTCATACAATTTATGTCTTAATTCTAATTGTCCTGTATCGCCTTCTCATACTATATCCTGTGTACGCTGACAATTCTCGCATTTTCATTGAATAACAATAGCTGACTCACATGATGTTTCTCAAACCAAATCGTTTCGAGTCTTAAAATTTAGCGCAGAGAGCTATCCGGGATTAATCTTTAGATAATTTGTATAAATACTGGTCTTCTACGTAGGTAAGCTCATTGAAGATATGACTACGAGGATTGTGAGCGGTGTTATGTCTTTCTTCAGCGTGGTAGCTATCAGCTTGAACACTTCTTTGCTGCCGTTGATCGCGTTCAAGTAAGCTAAAAAGAGACGGCAGTTTTTGAGTTTTAGATCAGGAAAAGATATTGGTTCTTATAAAGTACTTATATTCTTGTACACCCTCATTGCTGTCATCTACACCACCGTTACTCTCATTATGGTCCCAGTAAGAGGATTTGGAGAAAAAAAACAATTTTCCAGGTTTTCGAGCCGTCAGAAAAAGGCTGGCTGTTTTACGCTACAGTACAATATGTTCCTCAAGAGCTTGGTTCCTATTTGATCTGTCTCTTCTCGACTTGCTATATCAAACTTCTCCTCATCCTTACCTATTCCTTTCTCTATAGATATTGTGTAATTTGCGCGTAAGAGGATTTATAACACAAAGAAACGAATAATTTTAGTCCGGAAAACCTTCGTTGGTTTCAGAATAAGCCTTATATCGCAATTTTGGTTGCCATCTATTTTGCTGTTCTTTTTCTTTGTGCAGGGCCAGTGGTTAAAATAATGAGATTGAATAAGGAAATAGCCGAGAATTTCGCCAATGTCACCTACGGAAGTGTGAATATTGAACTGAATAAGGTCTCTTATATCGGCGCCCCAATGTTTGTGAGTTTTATTTATTTTCTCTAATTATCGTATTCAGCGCAATGGGGATCTAGTCCCAGAAACTGTGTTTATACTAAGCGTCTGGACACTAGTAATCATGACGTCAAGTTCGATTTCAATGTTTTGTATCATCAAGATAATTGGTGCCTTACGCTCCTCATCCGCACTTACTGATTCTGGGAAAAAATTCAACAGAATCCAAAAACGATTGTTTGCTCTCCTAATTCTTCAAGTAATTTTTTCTAATATCAAAGCACACTTAGTACAGACAATCGTTCCTCTAATCTTCACGTTTATTCCATGCTTATTGTCATATGGCTTAGCTTTTCTCGGAACTCACGCGCCGATTATTTCTCAAACTTCATCAGCCCTAATGCCGGTGGCTCAAGTGATAGATCCACTGCTCATTTTCACCTTTATTCGGGAGTATCGTCGTGGCTTATTGGATATTTGCCGATGTGTTTTCCATGGTCCGTCCACTAGTCCAGCCGTTACAAATCTCTCAGGAACACGAATCTCCAGCCAAACCACTGATCGCAGACTTGAAGTTCTATGATTTTTACATTGATATATATTTTGAATAAATTTCTATGTGAAATCAGTCTTGACTCAACTTGACAGAGAAGGATAGATTCGGATTCAATTTCAGTCTAACTCGACCATGAACAGCCGACTGCTTCGACTTACTGCTTCTAGTAAGCCTCATTTCCTTTTCCCCATGAAGTCAGCTCGTCATTTTCGTCGCTTTTTGTCAACACCATCGATTGTGGAAGATTCGGCCTGTGATCCGAGCAATCCGAAGAAATTGACTCTAACACAGGTAACTGTAGCTCATCATTGCATCAAGAGTGGAATTATCCATACGGAATGCCAAAAGTCGCGTATCCTCTCAGGGTTGACTAAAAATGAAGTCTTCCTCAAAATGGAAGTCAATCAGGACACTGGCAGTTTCAAGGAGCGAGGAGCCCGTTTCGCCCTGATGAATCTGAGTCAGGAGGAGAAACGTCACGGAGTTTTTGCTGCTTCAGCCGGAAATCACGCCCTCGCTCTCTCGGTCCACGGGAAAAAACTCGGCATCCCAGTGACTGTTGTGATGCCTCGCCATGCTCCACTTATGAAAATCACCAAGTGTAAGGAACTCGGCTCAAATGTCATCGTTGAAGTTTGTTTTACTAAAATCTAAAAACAACAGTTTTAGGGTAAAGATCTGACCTACGCTAAGCAGAAGGCTCTTGAGTTGGCCAAAGAAAACGGAGGGAAATATATCAATGGCTACGATCACATTGATATTCTAGCCGGAGCTGGGACGGTTGGAGTTGAGATCATCGATCAAGTTCCCGATGTAGATGCCATCCTTGTTCAAACCGGCGGAGGCGGTCTTCTGGCTGGATTGGCCACAGCTGTAAAAGGTCTTTCTCCCAAAACCAAAGTGATTAGTGTCATTCCTGAGACGTGTCCTTCCTTCAAAAATTCTTTGGCTGCTGGAGAAGTCGTCATATCTAAATGTCTTTCCACTTTGGCTGATGGACTCGCCGTTCCGACAATTGGATACAACGCCTTTTATACAGCCAAATCTCTTGTAGATGAAGTGATCACCGTGGCAGAAAGAGACATCGCTCGGGCCATTTTGTATTTGGTCGAGGGGGAGAAGGTCGTCTGTGAAGGGGCTGGAGCCATCGGTGTGGCCGGTCTCCTCTACAACAATCTCGGACTAAAAGGCAAACGCGTTGTGTGCATTCTGAGCGGTGGAAACATCGACACAACTATCCTTGGAAGGTGTCTTGAACGCGGAATGACTGTCGACGACCGTCTCGTCAAGTTTAGTGTTGTTGTTTCTGATCGACCGGGAGGAACAGCCGAGTTGACTCAGCTGATCGCAGCTACAGGCGCTAGCATTAAAGATATCTTCATGGATAGAACTTTTCTTCGTCAGGATGTCTTTTCTGTGAGGATCAAAGTTATCGTCGAAACTTGGGGCAAAGAACACGTCAACGAGCTGGAAAAGACCCTGAAGAAGCGCTACAGCCACGTCGATTTTAGCAAATTTGGCTGGTAATTCTATCGAAAATAAATGTTGAGCAAAGTTATTTTATTGGTCTTCTATGCACAAAAGTCGATGACAGCGGTCACAAAGAACTCCTCTAACATTCAAATGATCAAACTCCTCGAATTCTCCAGCTTTAAAAACCGTGAAAAATACGCCAGTTGAATCCAACAAAAGAAGACCCGTCTTTCCAGTCATTTCTTGCTTTAAAATTACTAGAACTGCGTCAGCATTTTCCAGTCGCTTTACCTGAATTTCTCAATTGTTTCCTTTTTCAAAAAACATTACCTCATTGATGTCGAATTCTCTAACCATACTCTTGTCATGCTCAGAATATTTCCAATCCACCGTATAAGGCACTCCTTCCAGAATAAGCGGCAATGTCTCAGCAGTATTATATAGCTGATTAAATTCTAATCGAATCCTTATAATCGGAGATTCACTCTGCGCCCAACCCTACAAAGGCTACTCTTTTTGTGCTTTTCTTACGCGTAATGTTCTGGAGATTGGCTCAAGATTAAAGACGCAAGATGTCGGCTGATAAACATCTATCTTTGTCAATCCGCTATGCATAAAACCGAGATTCAAAGGGTTGGTAAAACGCTTGTCCATCACATGGAATCGTTTCAAATCCTCAAAGTCTAAAGGTCCTTTTTTCTAGAAACAAACTTTGAAACAAGGCTGAACCAAAAGATCTCCTGGTAGTTCATAATCGGATGTAATATGATCAAAATTCGAAATCAGTACAGCCTCCGGGAGGAAACACTCGACCAATTTTAGAATAGATTCGGCAGTTGTTGCAGTCATCCAAAGTCCATAACAGCAGTTCAGCTCATTCATATGCTCACAGATAAATTGAACCGTTAAAGGAGAAACATTTGACTGTATTATTGGCTGTTATACTTTTGAAATATCTCTCACTACTCGGATAATGTCAACCCAGAGCTTCTGGAACTCTTCTTCTTCTGCAGTAGTCCATTCCAATTGCGTTTCTTGATGGTTATTCGTTGCGTCGGAGTAAAAATCCATAACTGACCATTTCTCCTTAAAACTTTGAGCTTATCAAACGACAAATATAAGTAACCTCATCATTAACCGAAAGCGAAGCAGCATGATGAACTGGAAGATTCTCATTTAATGTGGTTGTTTCCTTCAAACTTGCTGTTAAGGTTTTTCACAAAATTTTACCTTTTTAGGGACTCTGGGAGGCAAAGGATCATTTCTGTTTCGTCCTTCAATTGCGAAAATTTTGGTTCTAGCCATCAGAAACAAAAGATCGCAAAAATGTGCTAGAGATATTCCTATCGATCAGCCAGGTGACCAACCGTGCAAACAAACACAAGCCACGTTTTAAACACAAACTGCAAGGAAAGAGATTGGAGGAGGAGATAAAATTTCATAATTTTTTATTTAAATCCACTTGCTGCAGACTTATTCTTTCCTGTTTAAAAGTCAACACAAGACCTTTTCCAGCAATCAAAAAACGCTGAAAATATTTTGAAATCACGTCAGATTAAATAATTTATTTTGGAGGAAGCAATAGTCTGGGAGGTCTTGGTTTAAATTGGGTAACTCTTGGCTATCGCAAACAAAATAATTCCTATAATCGAACTATAGAACGAAACGCCCACCATAAAAATATGACCAAAGTCTGAAAGATCTCTTTCAATAAAAAACGACAGCAAGACCAAAAGCTCGAAGTTACTTCAATTACTTTTACTTTGAAATGCTTGTTAGGACAGATGTTTTTGGAAATCAGTTACTCAAATAATTATCACTAAGCAGGTTTTTATGACTTCCGTAGTCTGATTGAGTATTCAGTCCCGGTACATTCGGAGATCCCTAGAATATTGGCGGACGATGAAAGTTATTTGTGAAGAAAGTTTATCTGCGAAAAGGCCTCTGATAGCTCTTATTCACCAGGACCAAAAGAATGCCTCCAAAAGAACTGTAGAGGGAGACACTAACCACAAACCAACTTCCAAAAACTGAGCCGTAAATTTTCTCAAAATTAGCAGCAAAACTTACAACTGAACCCGAATATTTCGAAGTACATAACTGTGATCCCTGTCAAAACGGGGATCAGCACAACCACAAAGGGAAGAAACATTTGAAGGACCGACTGATAGAGAAATTTTCGCTGCATCTGAGCCCTTTTTAGAGACATTGAAGGGTGAGACAATATTCGTTTTGAGTCAAAGACGTGGAAAGAAACCATGAGGATAACATAGACAATACAAGAGACACTCGGAATTGCTGAATATCTGACAAAAGATGAACCGTCGTAGATCAGAATTCCGGGAATTTGTGTGATATTGTAGTTGATGCAAGAGTATTTCTTTGGAAATGATCATAAATCTAAATGAAATTACCTTTTTTGCTTCACTGAAGATGTCATCTTGAGATTTGGCCATGTAGCCTAGATAGATTCCAAAGGAGAGAAAGATATCGAGAGAATAAGAAAATATGGTTTTGCATTTCCAAATAAGAGGAAAATGATTCTTTCCTTGGATTGTTAAATGTCGATAACAGAATATGTGTTCAACTGTAGCTAATGAGACTCCCAACAGGAAGACACATAATTCTGTCATGGCGTGAGTTTGAATTATTCCTTTCAAAATGCCTTCTGGATAGCCCATTGGAAAGGGAAGCAACAAAATCGGCTTGCAAAGTAGACTCAGCTGAAAATTGGTTTTCTTCTTCGTAAATCTCACTGCAATATCGCTGGATAAGGCGACAGCTTGATGCCAGAGGAGGAACCATTTATATTTGCTATTCTCAATCGGCGAAAGGAATATTATAGCGTAAAATACATAGGCATTGACGATTAATCCGACAATAAAAACCATATCCAAAACTATGGAAAAACTCCGCGAATTTTCTTGTCGGAATATTAAAGGACAATCGAGCATTCTGCGTGCAATTATATCAAAATGATTTCACTCTTTTTCGGATCAGAAAGAAAGAAAAAAAAGAAGAACAAACTTCTTGGTCAATATTTTTGTAATCTTTGAGCACGCCCATGGCAGACCTCAGACTAATTGGAATAATTTTTTATATTCCCTCTGTTGAAGTCTATGAGTATTCGAAGAAGGGGAAGTTTTTTTCGTTGTTTGTGCTTCCTCTTAACTGTTTCTAGTAAAATTTATTTGTTCAGGGCAATCCTCAAGCGCCTGTAGATGATCAACAAAGCTCTAACTTTTGCACTTCAAGATTCAAACTGATCAGGTGTAAAATCTTTGGAATTTGTTGGACCAACTGCTAACACAACAACTGTCTGAAATTCTTCTTTGTCCAACGAACCACGTGCATCCCAACTTCTTTATCATAATCTGAACACAATTCTTGAATGAAGAAATTTGTGTTCTCACCATCCAAAAATCGTCATTTTCTCGTTAAGTAGTCGTCACTTTGCTTCGAATTGCTCGTTATCTTGCTCAACTAGAACGAAGTCATGATAATCTAGGTCCTCGTGTCGTCCACTGGCTCCTCTACATAAAGCCCGATATCAGAAAGAAGATAGCAGTTTCCAGCTGTTTACAATGCCAGGACGTTTTCAAGGAAAAATCGCTATTATTACAGGTCTTTTTCTTTTAAAATTTAAATAAATGGGCAAATTTAGGATCCAGCAATGGAATCGGCAGAGACACTGCTGTCCTTTTTGTTGAGGAAGGAGCTCATGTGACTATTACTGGAAGAAGTGAATCTTCTCTCAATACAACATTGGATCAGCTGGTCGCAGCTGGAGCCAAAGCAGACGATGTTCTTCTCGTCCAAGGAGACCTCGCTGATCCCGACATTCAGAAAAGGCTTGTTGATGAGACTGTCGCCAAATTCGGAAAGATTGACATCGTGGTTAACAATGCCGGTGGCACTGCGCCAGATATGACACCAGATGCTGGATTCGAACTGGACCACAAGGCCTTTGACTATGTCATCGATTTGAATGTTAAAGCGTAAGGAAGAGAAATCATCTTCCATCCTCTTTAGAGCGATGAACATCTCGAGATTGGCTCTGCCTCATCTAGAAAAGACAAAAGGAGCTATCGTTATGGTCAGCAGTATCGCCGCTCTGCCTTTCGCTGTAGGTCTTTTTTTTGTCCGGAGATAAGACTTGCAGTCCTTCAATTATCCTTACTACAATATTTCGAAGGCCGCTTTGGACCAAGCAACTCGTTCGATGGCTGCTCACTACATCCGAAAGGGAGTTCGTGTCAATTCTGTCAAGTAAGTTTTTCTCACAAATGATATCCTCCCAGTCCCGGAGCAGTTGCCACTTCCATCGGAGAAAAACAAGGAGTTACGCATGAGATTATGAAACAGGTGATTGTGTGAAATTATATGAGAGTAATTTTTAGTTTGCGCCGATGTTTGAAAATCCGCGAATGATCCCACTTTGTCGTATCGGACAGCCACGAGATATCTCTGAGCTTATCGCCTTCCTTTCTGACCGCAGCAAGTCCGAATTCATTGTTGGTCAATGTATGGTCATTGACGGAGGTAAAGAAACAAAAAACCATGGGCTATTTCCAGGCACCTCCCTCCTCAACCCCATGTTCTTGGCTTGTGACGGAATGATGGAGCAAAAGCAGTGATGCATTTATTAGATGAAAGAAATAAATTAGTTTGAGCAAATAAATTAGTTCCCAGAGGCCAATTTGAGACGGAGTTGTTGAAGCGATCTTCGCCCCCTTCCTCCACAGCATCCACATCCCCCTCCGCAGCCACAGCTACAACTGGGTTTACAGCAAGATTGCTGCCGACAGCAGCAAGGTGGTGGACAAGGCCTATCAGAGTTATTTTGATTGCTCAAGAACATCCAACCTAGGGCAGCAACACGATTGTTGGCACTGACTACTCGGCCTACAACAGCAAGAACAACAAGGGCGGCACATTTGCACTGGTCGACAGCAGCAACCACATCCTAGTCATACTTTATGAGAATGAGACAAGTAAAACCTCCACCACAGCCTCCTCCACATCCACCATAGCCTCCTCCACATCCACCACAGCCACCTCGTTTGATTCGAGTTTGTAACTCGGAAGAACTTTGGATTAGATCAGTGGGAGCAGCTTGAGAATAATAGATCAAAGCAGCAAAGATGGTGGAAAATCCAAGGAGAGAAAGAGCGGTCATTTGCCAACGCAAAGTGACCGGAAGGACCGTTTAAATACGAAACAGACGCGATACGCGCGCCGGACCTGAAGCCATTGACAGCTGGACAGACAAAAAAGCCTCAGGAACCGACCCTTCTAATCCGCCGTAAAACAAAAAGATATCAAACTAGTTTTACTCACGTCATTTGGACTTAATAATCGGGCGTGATGATCAGCTGCCGTTTCCGTAGCAACATAACGAGCCATTTCAATGTGGTTCATGTTCAAAGGAAAGTCGCAAATTAGATACGCTCAGTTCATTTTCTTTCCGTTTGATTATCAGACATTATCTCAGATTATTGACTTACCCCATTCATTAAAAATCTTTTCGTCTAGTTCTTGATCCGATTTTTTAAACACTTTTTTCAACCTTACGCATAAGGTTGAAACATGGACAAATTGGTGTGTTGGCCCCATTTTTCCATTCATATTAATTTGTCCACAAGACTTTAGAGATGACTAGTCAGGAAGATGTCATTCTTGATAATTTCGATGAGATTCCCGAGTCTGATGACGTCGTCGCTCCCGAAGGAGAACGCATTCTCTCCGAAGATGAATACTACAAGGTAACTGCCTTTTTGGTGAAATAAACAATCTCAGCTTACTGTTCGCCGTCTCGAGTTAAAGTCCTACTTCTTTCCATCCAAGAAGTCTCGATTTATCAATGTCTGGAATATCAAGACCATCTATTACAGGCCAGCCTCAAAGACTGACATAATTTACTCCCGAGTTTGGTAAAGAATTTTAAAGTTTTTAAAGTTTCAAAGGGGAATGAATGGCTCTCGCGTTTGGTGGGCTCGTGATATCAAACGAGGAATTAGAGGGCTTATGAATGGACCGACTTACAATATTGTCGTGGATTGTGGAGAACGGACAATGAAGGTTTTTTTTTTTTAAAAATAAAAACTAGTTCTTTAAGGGATTCACCGTGAGCAATTATGAGAACTTTCGACGAGAATTGGATCAGATCAATACGGGAATCTGCTATGTGAATGACAAACTCCCTGAACTCTTCTAATTTTTCGAGATTTTTGTTGACCAAATAAATATTTATTTAGTATATATTCCTGAATATGTTTTGCCTCAAATATGGCGATGATTTTATACATAAATGATATGAATTGAGATCACGGGGTGGTTGGTGTGTCTTATAGAAATCTGTATCTTATCACAATAATACTGCTCGGAGGTTTGTGAAAGAGAGGGCAATTTCTAAACCATAAAACGACTAGGGAAGAATTGATGGTCGATCCTCATCCTCGAACATTGAACGAAGCATAAGGAAGGTATGCAGTTGATCGGCTGAAACGCTAGCCAGTCGAGTGTCAATGGGAGTTCGTTGAGCAGTTGCCGGCACAGCCAATATCCGACGAGCCAAATTAGCCAAAAGTGGAAATTGACTCTGGCCTACCGTACCCCAGAAAATTGTCAGATCTCTGAAAAATCCTTTTTTCTTGACCGTTTTCATAGTCTCACTTCGTTTGAGCAACAGAATATTGACTTCTCAGATAGCATTCGAGCTCATCATTCCCAACAGAATCATCCTCCAAAGCATCCAAGAACATTCGCCTTTTCCTATGGGGTTCACCACTGTCGGTTGAAGATCCTCGACTAATTGGCTCTCTAGCTTGTCTAATTCCACTCATTGACCGAATCTGTTCACATGCGTGTTGCCTACAAAAAAACCTCATCTTTAACGCTTTTTTCGAAAGCACAAACCTTTCTTGTTCCGTACAAATGGGAACCAATCGTCGGTTCAAACGTGGATTCAAAATAGCTGCGATCCTATGCTCGACAGTTATGACGCGATCTTTTTCACGAGATAGTAGCTCGGTAGCTTTGAGTTTCAAATCGTGAAGCAAAGGTGGGTCCTCGTCGGTTGGCTGACATTCGTGGAGAAGAGCATACCATTCCGGAAGTACTTTTTGGAAGTTGGGACGATCCTCAGAAAGAGAATCAACGGTGTCCTTGAAGGGATCCAAAAAGTGCTGAAGATCTTTTAGAGTATGAGGATCGACGCTGTTAAATCCCGACAACAAGTCTGAAATTCGCCTTCTGTTCTCGCACAATATGAATTACTCACGTGAACATTTAGTCTGGATCAGATGCTCAATGGCACTCACGTGTTCATTCCAGTCAGAAAGGAGTTGATGAAAACTGAAGACGTCATCCATCATTGGTTTGTAATCGAAAGGAAGACGAACATCCGACTCCGAAATGCCACGAACAATATTCCCAACAGTTGTGATCATCGGAATAATCGGCACTGTTGAGGTGTTCAGAATGGCCAGAAGGATCTCTCGCAGCTTCTCCTTCACATCCACAAATGTTTTGACATTTCCAAATTCTTCCGTATTTCTCGACGACGTGATTCGCAGGAGATTCCTGTCCAAATCGTACGTGGAGACAACGTGATTATAAATTTCCATAAGGGATTGATTCTCCTTCGCTTTGAAAACGCCGAGGATATTGCTTCTCCACTTCCAATCGGGACTAATCCTCGAACAATGAACTACCTTATAATCCTGGAAAACAACCTCTTTGTTTTTCAAATGCACTCTCTGACGTACCCTTCCGTTGTAGGCGAGAGATTCGACTGTCAAACAAACACCTTGCGACGTGTGCGACAATTCGTTCTTTAGATCGTCCGTACAAAATCGGAGATTCGATTGCAGAGCCTGGAAGGATTGAGTTGATTCGAAAGAGAACTGACACTGCTGATCATCTGAGCATCAGGCAGGAATTCCTGTGGCGTTGAGTTCGTCCCAGATCGTTTAGCCAGCTGCCAGATGCGTTCAAACAAATGTCGAAAACCTTTTCCCTGCAAAAATAAACATAAATTTTGCCCGATCTCTGTTTTATTCCAACTTCTTGGTTGAGACTCACATTGAATATACTTGGATCGAGCATGTCCTGAGCGCAGGTTCGAACTACCGTATCTGTCAGATCCATTTCTCCTATTGAAATCTCGCCAGAATTTTGAGAAACTAAATTGCTGGATCCACTTTCCTGCTGAAAATGCTGATTAACTAGACACTCGTTCTCATAACAAATTACCGTAACCAGGACAGAGAGAGGCGGCTTCGTCTCAGCAGATTGTCGATGGAGAGCGCCAAGAGATTCAAAAGACGACGTGCCCGGCTCCAGCGTTTCAGTCGACGAACTGGAAAATGCTCTGAAAGTGCATTTGTCAGTTTTCTAGTATCATTTGGATCAAAATAGATGGGAATACTTCAAACTAGATAAAAGTATACATTTGAGGAGAAAAAGATAGAAATCTCGATAAATTTACGCGAAAAGTTTCAAAAGTTCGATATTGTATCGATGTAAACAAAACGAGTGGGCGACTAAAAATAAGACAAAACTCACCCGGTGTTGTTGGAACGATAGCTGACTCCGAGAGGACACCGATGACGAGTCATATTGCCGGTTCCGCCACCAGTGTCGGTATAGAGAACCTGAAGGAGCTCTTCGGAATCCATGTATCTCCCAGGCTTATGCGTTTCTCTCTCTTATACGTTCGCGAACAGGAGCGCCATTCAACCTAATCTCTCAAAATCCGGATGTTTTCCAGTAAAAATTACTCGTTTTAATCGCATCAGGTAATTTATCAAAGCGGATCTCGGCATGCAGCGAGGAAATGACTCACCTTACAAGCATAACAGGCCACATAAGGAAGACGGACATTCGTCTGGGTGTCGAGGACCTGAAAGGAGGATAGAACTGCGTCATATAAGAGGCGTGAGCCATGTCAAGAAATATTATCTTTTGTAGTCGAAATTACGCAAGCAAATTATGTCCGTAGGAAGGCGCGTCATCAAATTGCTGGGCATTTCTCCCCTTGAAAAGCTTCCGACTCACCTGTCCAAAAAGATTCCAAACTTCCGATCGTCCTCTTTTTCGGACGAGCTGAAACCGTCCCTGTCCTGTTCGAATATCGTCTTGAATAACGGCTTTTGGTGGCATTGTCGCCAGAATTTCCGCAGAGGCGCTGGGTGCATGTCCATGCTAAAAGAACTTCTCATTTAAAATATTCTCAAACAGAATTCTCACATGTATTATTGACCGAGGAAACATAGAAAGAAATAACTGGGCTTCATATTTCCTAGTTAATATCGGTTTCAAAATTTCAATTTCAATTTTGCTTTCGTAATTTTTCTTTGTTGACTGGTCTTTTTAATCCAATCACGCCTCTCGTGTTCACGATGTTCTCTTGGATTATGCTTTGAACGAACAAAAATCTTCCCTAATCCATCTTAATAAGGTCAATTCTGCGTCGATTATACGATACTCAGAAAAATTAGGAGGGGAGTGTGTCAAAGCACTTCCTTTCTCACCTTGATCATTAAAAGACGAAAAGGAAAGAAGGGAGTTGGCGGCATTTTCATTTTGACTGTTTTTGCACTTCTATTTTTCAAAAGGGAAACAGCTGCTTAGACCTTTTGACGGTAACTGTCCCCACCTTTACAAGAACAGTTTGGGAACTTGTTTTTCGCCCCGAAAGAAAGAACAAAAATACCCGACGGTTCTCCAAAATGCTGCGATAAAGGGCAATTATTTGGTAGAAATGAGATTCTCTTTCATTTCTATCATTCTCGAGCTTTCTTACCGTATCGAGACCAGAAGGACCGGCGAGGTCAAGTGAAGACGTCATGTCGAAAGAGGATCCGCTTTCATGACTACCCATAGTGTGAAGAGGATTGAGAATACTTGGCTTGGGAGTATCAATCTCCATCGGTTGGACACTCAGAGCTTGAGCTTGTTGTATGGCAGTCAAGGCTAGGTGTCCAAGAAGTGGTTGGAGATTGAGTGACGCGAGATAATCGTTTTTTGGCGATTCACCTGCAAATATTTTTTCTGCTATCATCGCGGCGAGGGAAAAAGGAAAATTGTTAGTAAAAAGCTTGTGATGGCTCACTTCCAAGGGGCGATTTCCTTACGAAATCAGGAGAAGGCACTGTTAAAAGGCGTTGGTCGGGGGTTAGTGCTCGTTCGACGTTCAGAGGAGAAGCTGGAGACTGTACGAGAAGACGAGGCACATCGATTGGAGAGAAAGCCGACATGCGACCCCGTGTAGCGTCAAAAGACAATGGACGCATTGCCGATGGTGCTGCTGAAAAATTGCCAGTTAGCCAAGGGGAGGAGGAGAAGTTATTCTGGGTTAGTTCAAAGGGGCACAAGCTCAAGCGTCGTTACGGTGTCAATAAGCAAATTCTTTTTTTCCCATTTTTTAAAGACATTTTGGATGAGACCTACCACATGGTCTGGCTGGAGAGAATTTCGGAAAAAAAATGGTGGATTTTGACTGGCCCGAACCCAGATAAATGGTGTGGTTACCTAGTAGCATTTACGTCAGAGAAATACCGGGAGGCAATTCGTGGCGAATGAGAAAAATAATGGAAAGAGCTCCTGCAAAATCCAGCGTTTCAAAATATTAAGGAGATGAATCAGACTAATTTCAAGAAATCACAAAAATTATTGACTTTCTTTCCCATTAATTTAAACAATTATCTTTCGCTTTCATCAGAGTGCTGGAACCCCCACGCAGACGAACCTTTGCGGTTTGTAGGCATTTTTGGAGAAGAGAAAGATAACTGATCCAAAACCAGTCATATGTTGCTAATAAGCACATTTACTCAAGGGTGTTTGGGTTGAATTAACCCTCGAACCCAGATGGGTCCATGTCGGGTCTTGGACCAAAGATTGCCGTCCCCCTCGTCTCTAAAGGAGCATCCTCGTATTTCACCGCCGTCATTTCGATATAATGTTAGGGTGTTGAATTTGAGCCGAGGTCGGTGTTACAGACACGTCATAGAGGTCATGGGGAGTCACTTACTCGGCGGAGACTTCATCATCTGTTGGGAAGTATCGAAGGAGGCTGCTCGCCGTTGACCCATGAAGTCGAGGGTCGAAGGCTCATCCTCAGTCACTGCGGCGGATTTCTGCAACAAAGACGATGAGTCAGTTTTCAAGAGAAACACGATAAGAGGAGCCAATTTTAGGTGGCTGGTGTGAGCTGATAAAGCTATTGATTCGAGTCGAAAAAGAAGTTTTAAATGTTCGAGTAATCCGAGCAACTTCTAATTATTACGTCGAAATATGCCAGGTGCTACGTGGAGCAAAAAAACTCATATTTTGAGTCACCTTTAAAGAGCGATTCCTTTGGTGTCTGTTCCCTGCAGCTAGACTGCTGAGCTCCTCCTGCGTGGCGAGTGACAGCTTGCTGAAAAGATGGTCGTTAGAATTGTTTTTTTTTTAAAAGAAGAAACTATTTTTAGAGAAGTGGTCCTAATGGTTGAAAAGAAAAGGGAATGACGCTGCTTGAGAGACCCCGGAATAGCTAACAACACTAATCAACTTAGGCCAAATATGGAGTAATGATGAGTCTGACGTACGGCTCAGAATACTCAATTGTATGTTAACAAGAAGAAGAGGTGGGCAAGATATGTAAGGGCGGCTGCAGTGAAAATCAAACCCTTGAAATTGAGCTAGACAGGAGAAATGAGATGCGCGTAAAACCTACTTTCAATTATCGCCCTCTCTCTGCTCATTAGAAGCAAAAAATATCTTAGGAGATTAGATTTCCTGAGGAGTACGGTACTCACCGGGAGGTCCAATGACTCTTACGAGAAATAGACTATCAACAAGGATTGTAGCTGCAAAAGACTTATTGTCAAAATATTTCCAGACAGATCGTACACAGGGATTTGGACGGAAACAGCTGGGAGAGTTTTCATTATCTGCCGTCTAGAGAGACGATTAAATTATGAAAAATATGGCGTAAGAGGTTTTCGAAACAACGAGATATTTCAACAATCTTTCCGCTTATTGGAGTAATAAGTCCCGGAAATTTGCAGCTTAAATGTTATCATCAGAGGAGAAAGTTTTCAAAAGATTATTTCTCTATCCGAATAGGGATTTCTAGTCTTCCTCTTTTTGAATATAAAAGGCCAGGCATCAAAATGTTCGTCCAAATGAAGCGTAGAAAGGAATCTCTTCGCTTCACAGATCAAACCCATAGAGTCTAACGGAGCAGAAAGAGACCCATCGGTTCAATGATATCACTCGTTGGATCAATAATGCCGAAGATCGAAGGGGTGGGAAGCAATGAAACTTGATAAAAATTTGACCAAGATCCGGATTGATAGAGAGATCTTTCGGGGAAACGCCACGAGGACTTTTGCCACCTTTCCTGTGCCTCGTAAAAATTGTGATAAGACAAAAATGTCGTGAAAGCGTCTTGTTTATCGAGAGAGAAAACCGTCAGGAGAAAACTCGCCTGAATCGACCCGCGGTGATCTCCTGTCGCGGTGAACCGTTTAAAAGTGAGCTGTTCAGAGAGGCATGCGACATTTCCTTGATAGTAGAGACGAGGAGAGCGATAAAAAGACAGAGCTTCTACGCAAATACTGTCCAATCTCGCGCAGATAAAGTGGCTTGACGCAACTGGGTAACAGAGATAAATATTTCTTTGGGAATTTCCTAATGAGCTCTATTGGAGTTTTGGGAAAGAACGTGAGAACTGGTGAGTAGTAGGAGGGAACAATAATAAACGTGGTCAGGAAATTACGACGGGATATTTTGCTACCAAAAGGGGAAAGATGACGTATTTTGATTAAGATTACAGTCTTTTTCGATCGCTAGAGACAAGGCGGAAGTGGGTCTCAGTCGAATGTGCCAGACGTATCATCGCCCGAAAAGAAGGTCGACGGTCTGTTGCGCGGGAAACAAGTGAAAGCCTGAGGGCCATTGAACTTTTGCTTTCTCACATCCGAAACGGTTTCTTTATTCCGTCGGCTAGACATCCACGATATGTTGCGGTTTTCTCAGCCCCGGATCAATCCTGGCTTACAACGTCAACTGATACTTTCGATCATGAGAAATACAAAGAACACCTTCTGCATCAAGTGTGGAAACCTATTAGTCTCAGGATCTTTTTGCAAGTTTTTTTAAATTCGAGAAAAAAATCTTAAATCAAAAGAATAACTTACTAAGCATCGATATTGAAGTAGATGGGCATAGCAGTCCGGAAGAGAAGCTGAGAATGGGGCGGAACAAGTTACAGTGGCTGGGGAGGAGGATGGGCTTGAAGGAGAGGGTAGCGTGGGATGGAAAGCTCGGCTTAAGAGAGAGAATCATTTCAAAAAGTGGAGTGAGGAAGTCTGAAAGGAAGGCACAAAGATGCTATTAAGGATGGAGGCGGAATTGTGTCGATTAAGATGCAGACAATAGTCTCCAAAAAAGAAGGTCCCAAATCAGTCTGACCCGTGACGTCTTCTCCTTGAACTATTCATGAGCGGGGGCCACATACAACAGGGAGTTCTTTCTTTCTGAAAATGGACTCCTCTCTCCCCCGAAACAAAACAAATAGTGAACCACACGTTAATTGTGACGCCAAATCCTTGAATTCGCGGTGTTTATGCGTCCATTTTATTATTATTGCCAGCAGATATGTGAGTCAAAAAATGGAGAAAATGACGCGTTATCAAGAGAGGACTTAAATCATTCCGTTTTTTGCCAGGTCTTAAGAGCCAGGTGACCTGGGCAGAAAGAGCGAGAGATGGTGACAAGCAAGGAAACGACTGTGACGTTAAAACCGCGGGAAAATCAGAAAGCGTGAGAATCCCATGGAAAATGCAAGGAGACCAATGCAATCAAGATGGACATGACGTCCTCTCATCTCTCGTGATGTTCCCTTCTGGTGAAGTAGTCCAAAAATACAGAACAAAGACTCCTCTAATCTGACCGATCATCATGAATTCATCTCTTGGTTCTCTGACCAAAAGGAGCTCCAAGAAATCATCAAAGAGAGAGATGACTCCTAGCCTCTCTCTTTTCGTTATTTGATTCCAGTTAGAGACTCGGCAGAAAAAATGACGTCGAGTGGTGTTGGGGATAAAAGAGCCAAGCCAATTATCTACGCTCCGTTCACGAGTCGAAGAAAATTGGTTGCCACATGTATTAGGCAATGATTGGTTTCTTCTGAAGATCTCCCTTAATAATCCGAAGAACTGGATTTTTGGAAATACCGAGAGAATTAGAGTTTTTCTCGTTAATCCGAGACTTTCATAGAGTTAATCAAGAGGGAGAGAGAGAGATTGTTTGAACGAACTAAAAGACTATATTAAGTGAGAAGGGCTGCTGGGCAAAGATGCTACGGTCTTCGGCTAATAGGAGAGACAGGAACTGGACAGTTTTCTGCTGAAGTTTGTTGCGATTTCCTCCTCTTTTGACCTTCGAATAAAGCGTTGGGATTATCAATTTGATGATTGATCAAGTTTGCGAAAAAAGAGGGAAGCAACAAATCTCGATCTTAAACGAGTTGAAGGAGAAAACGCCCTTAGAGATACGAACGGGTCGCGCGATGACCCATCCCTTCCCTACTGTGAAAAGAGCGAATGATCAGATGGAAAAAGAGTGCATGCTATCTTGCATGGTCGAAACTATAAGAAACGTATTGTTTTTTGAATAATTGCCTTGAAAACTGCAATGTACAACAGTACAACTGGTTGAATGCTTACCTAATTGAGAGTTCAGACGAGTCGAATGATCCTTGGAAAATTCAAGGAACGAAATTGCACGGTCGACTTTTTGTGTAGAAAGAACGAACACCTGGCGAGAAAGATCTGCGCTTTCAAGGAATAATTCATGAAAAACAAGGCTCGATGGAACGCAACCTACGTAATGATCGGGAGCGAAGGAGAGCGCGAAAAGGCTTCACCACCAAACACAAGAAATATGCGAGGGAGGTTTCCAGGATGTCGTGCTGAGAAAAAACGAGCGGGCATGTGGGCGGTTGGGCAGATGTCATTAGATGTCTCGTGGAATGTTGTGCGTTGCATGGCGGCCTTCATTTCCGTGAGAGAGTATCGCTGACACACGGGAGTCGAGTTATGGCAGGAGGTCTTCCGAGTCGTGAAGACCCGATTTGGTTGCGAATTTTCCGAGCCGAGTTATGAATTATTGGAGGAAAGAGAGCGAGAAGCCCCTTCTCTGGCTTCCTGTCAGGTAGGACCAGTTAATCAACTTTGGAGCTTCGAGCCAAACTTTGGCCGACTTACGCCTAGCGCATGCAAACGACACCGCTAGCCGTCTGATTCGATAGAATTATTCATTAGGCCAGGTCGACTTCGTCATCTCAATCAGATGTATCAGCTGTGATTAAGCTGTAGATAGTTTCTCCAGCAGAAATATCAGCCAAAAATCAAAAGAAGGTCGAGAATAGGGCCGTGGGAATGCGCTTGCAAAGGCAATCGGCCAGTTTTGATTGCCTCAATCAGGGTCCTACAGTATTTCGTAAGATTGGAGGAGAGTTCAAGAGATTGCTCCAAAAATTATCGGAAAATTTGTGGGATTGTCCTCGGAACTTTTTAGAAATGAACTGGAAAAGGGCAGACAGAAAGGAAAACAACTAGAAAATTATGGAGAATACGGAACTCTCAAATTCTCTCGGCATTATTTACAGAATCTAAAGAATGCGCTGAGAATAGATTCGTGGGAAAAAAAGTACAAGGTCGAAAAGACCATTTGAATCAGCTGTGCCAAAGATTCTTCAGGAAATATTATTTACTGCTGGAGATAAAAGAAAAAAGCTTGATAGGACAGACGAACTCAGTCAAGTGGCTGGCTGGTTGTATTGTTGACAGCCGGATGGCCAAAAACAAGAAATACAAAGCAATTAATTGAAAATCAACTGAGGACTTCCGAAAAAGTTTTCTGATTCAGGAGAGAGTAGTGCCGTGTTTAAACAGACTGCGGGTCATGCGGCTCGGCTTTGTTGACCCCGTGGCGGCCCGAAACCCATCCAGTGTCTGCAGTAAAGTTGTTTGAAAGGAACGCTCGAAATTGAGCACAGAAACGAGAAAAATAGAGAAAGAGAGGTCTTCTCGACCAAACTAGGCTGTTTTGGACGTGAAATAAGAAAACTGGAGGAATCTGAGGAATTGGGTGGGTGTGTTTTGTGATTTAGTTCTGATAGAGCGAAAGGCTCCCGCTGAGAAAAAATGTCTCTAGTCGGAAGTCATTTTGGAGTAAGTCGTTTGAGTTCCAAACGACTTCCACTACGCAAAAAAAGGGCCAATCACCAAACCCGAAAAAGTTCAAAGTTGCGCAAAATAAAAAAGAAAACTATTAGATTATGTGAAAGGTACAAGACTTTGACGCACGAGGAAAAACTTTTGGAAGAAAAACAGGCTCGTAAAAATTAAAAAATAATCAGCTGGTTGGAGAAATTACTATTTAATTTTGGTCCTTTTCTCCCCCTCGTTCCAAGAACAAGGAAATGGGATTTTCGATCAGCTGTTAGCTCTTTTCTCAGGATTAATCGCATTAACGAGACGAGAGTAAGACGAAATACGGCAAGAGGAGATCCCCGAAGAAAAAAAGAGAAATCTCAAAAATCTAGCTGTAATCTGACCTTTGACAACTGCTAGAAATCACTTTCAAATGGTCCGTGGTTTGTGTAATACTGAGTGTAAGTGAGTGGCTGACTCTGTGTTTAAAAAATTTCAACAAAAAAAAGAGTTTCTGGGCATTTTCTGTGGTCTACAAACTGACCTAGGAGAAGTTCACTCCGCATGTTCAATTAGTAGCGCCAGGGAGAGAATCACGCAGGAGGATTAGTCGACTATTACATAATACAGATTAGCAAAATACTAATGGAAAATTGGAATGGCAACAGACAGATCCGAAATTAGAAAACGTTCGCGATCAGCTGAAGAGTTTCGAGAGAATCGAAAAGTAGAAAATGAGACTTCCGGGTCCGGTTGATCTCTCGATTTTGGAGACGACCCGCATTTTGGCAGCAAGCGGCCGTTAGACCCAAATCGACCTGTTCCGTCCGTCTCTGCGTCTATGCATGCTCACTGCTGTCTGCGACGGGTGGTCTCTACTACAATTACCCTTTTTGACGCGTCATTAGGTCATCTATAAAGAGGCATACATAAGTTGCTCTTTGACTCCATGTTGGGCAATTTGCCGTCGTGCGGGGAAAGCAAACAATTTCACCGTGCAAATGACATCGATCTTCGTAATTCCTCTGTACAAATTTGTGTTTTCTCCCGCTCTCCCACGCTTCAATTTTTTTATGCCCAAAAAGATCTTTGGTTTTCTTATTTTTTTGAATAAAGGATCGAGATTGGACTTGTGAGATCTCAACTAATGAGACGTGGGCTTTTATATGCCTCCCTCCCTTCCTTTCAAAAGAATTTCAATCGGAAAATCAGAAACTTTGCAAGTTCACTCAACCCGGAACTAAGCAATTACTACATCTAACTTCGTACTTTGCCTTTGGAAAACAATTTTTGGCTGTGATCAGGGAGATATTCTCCTAATCTCTTCTGAATTAGAGGAATCGTTGGCTAGACATTTAACTCTACAAACTCTGGAAGATTTACCACCAACACCACACTAATTGGACTTTAATATGACACGCTCGGCATTATCATTTGATCCGTCTCACATTTAAGAGAAGGATTTGTACATATTCTGATCATAATAAGTAATTGAAGAATCGAATGATCAAGAAATCTTTTGGGAAGAGAGTGTACAAGCCAGACAAGAGAAGAAGTGGGTGGAATTTTTTTAAAGTTTAAAAAAATGAATTTGTTCGGGGAGTTGAGCAGCTTAAAGTCAACTTAAAGAGACCCGGGACACCCTCTAATTCGGACAGGGATTGGACAGGATATACGAGATAAGTACGTAAGAGACTCATTTTTCTTGTATTAGGATGATATTTGACCTTTAATGGGAGAGATGAAAACTCACCGATTGTAGATTTTGGTGAGTTTCTCCATTTTGAAGTGGAAGAAAGAGAGAATGATGGAGTACTCGACTCTCACTCGAACACCCAAGCAGATGATCTGAGAGGATGCAACTGAAACGCGAGACTTCCGCCAGCAACTGCACTTCGAGGAACGCGATTCGAAGTATTTAGTGATATTTTTGAACAACTTTTTGTCTTTTCGGGCATATCTCGAGCGAATATCTCGGCAAAACGCCGGTTTTTGGCTATTATGCAAGCAGAAAAGATAGTGATCGGTCGGATTTATAAGAGAGCTGGCAGGATTTGTTGAAGACTTCTTCCAATGCTATTCTTTTTATTTTTATTCGCGTTAGTCTACGCTGAAGAAGAGTTCACATGGAATCGATGGGGTAAAACACTCTTTTGTTAAAGTTATTGAGAGTTTAAGAGAAACGAACAGTGAATTGTCTGGGCGCTAGTGGCTCTCCATTGGGCTGTAAATTGGAAGCACCAAATGCCAGCCCACCAAGAGATCCCAATAAATACAAGTGAGTTTATTTTTTGAAGATGACTCAGGAATACGAGCGAGAACAACAATTTTCTCTCTCTTTGCGAAACTCGTCTTGAGAGTGGAGAGATCATTCAATCAAAAACTTCGAAACAAAATCAGATGCCGATCGGAACCAATGCCTCAAAAGGAATGGAATCAACTAGCACGCAACTCAACTACAAGAATCGCTTGTCCGCTCGGCTGTGAACCGGATTTTGATCTCTCGGTTTGTGTATTCAGCTTATTTGGAAAATGCTCAGGTTATTACCAAAGTTCCCTACGATAATGCCAAATGTCAAAAGTACTACACATATGGAAAGTACAGATCTACGGAAGAAAACGAGTGGTAAGTGGGTGATTCTGACCACAATGTAGACCTGAACAGAGGATTAACTGAACAATAGAGGTGGACAATTACACACTCTAATCCCATTAGTACAAAAAAGGGTTTTCCTTTTTAGGTTCTTGTGGATGACTGAGCCGTGTGAAGCCGCTCTCACGACCCACTGTCGCTTCAAAGATGTTCCATTGGGTGGGAAAAGTCAGAGAAAACATAAACAATTAGCCCAATAAAGTCATTTTATGTACAAAAATAATGCTAGTGGAGATTCAAGGAAGATACTTGCAAGCAGCGAAAAGAAGGAAAATCACAACAGCGATCAGCAACACATAGCCGATGAACTTCTTATTGTCCGGCTTTATGTGATCCGCTGGTCTTGGAGCTGGCCAAATCACAACTTGTGGAATGTGAGAACCGCAGTGTTTGCAACGAGGAACCCCACCATCCAATGTTCCTCCACCAGTCATTGACCTTTGTTCTGAGATTGATTTATTTTTTCGACGGGGAGACTCACTCTGCAGCTTGTGAGCAGCACTATTGGCTGGGTCCATATATGGAGGAGGAGTGTTGATCGAATCTTCGACGGGCACATATTCTGGCATGTCTGAAAATGTTTTGTGAGGAGGTAAAGAGACCACGAAAGTACGAAACCATAAAGCTTTCGACTGGCTCTATCAGTTGGCCAGGCTTAAATAGATTCAAATTTTGTCCTCAAATTGTGATAACCAAAGCACGTGAAATCACCCGGAATGATATTGCCGACCAGATATGAAAGACAAAAATAGGAGCCCAAAGGACGAAATGGCCCGAGTAGACCAGTTGAGACAAAGTGTGTAATGGCCATGGGGCTTGTGATTGAAGCTCGCAAAAACAATCCAATAGATCTCTCACTCGAGCGGTCAATTTTTAATGGTTTCTCTAGAAAACGCTAACGACTTTGACCTTGGAAAGTTGAAGGCTGAACTGCGACTGAAATAGACACGGCCTCGAAAATTCTCAAATCACACGTATGGGACGACCCTGTTCACAGCTCTATAAGTCTCGGAACAAATAAAAGCTAGAGAGAGCCGGAAACTGATGAAGAAAACTTGTTTGTTTTCAAAGGTTTTCAGCTGTACTTTGTATTTTCCTGAAAATATTTACCCGAAGCTGACCAGTCAACAACAAGAAATTTCACTTCCTAGAAAAGGGTCAAAAGTTGTCTGTCATAGACACACAGATATCTGCTATCTTTTTAAGCCTTAGCATTGGAGAGGTCACGAGCTGAGGAATTTTTTTGTTTACCTTTTGGAAAGAAGATTTGTTTTGGGACTTTCTTATCTCGTGGAGTGGACATGGCGAGGGAAGCCTGGCGAATGGCTTCGACCTTGTTACAGTTGAATCAGACAGCAGAGTAGATGATCAGTGACCAATCAATGGAGAGAACGAGACGAACAGAGAGGAGGGACGTCCTTCAAACAACTTTTTTATAATTGTGCGATGACTTTCCGATTTCCACATGACTGTAGTTGGATGTGACTAGGCAGACAGAGAGTAAAAAACGAATGAATAGGGGAGAATCAGCAATGAAATAAGTAAGTGTCAGGATGAAAAATACAAAGGAGGACTTATTGTGAGTCTCGAGGAACAATCTGGCGAAAAGGTGGTAGTGGATGGGGGTAAAATCTACAGAAAAGTTACTACAGCAGTGGCTTGCTAGGTCTTCTACGCTAGGAGAAATAAACTCATAGAAAACATAAAATAGATCACTCATTTAAATCCTACAGTAACTCTGTAATAACGGATTGATGCAGAAATTGCCCCCAAAAAATGCTAAATGTGAATGAATTTTCGAATTTGCGGGCAGCAACCTACATACTAGTTTATTGCCATGATCACTTTTTTAAAATGGGTCTCATCGCGAAAATCGCGAAAATTGAAGGCTGTGTGAAGGCTGTTGGTCTTACAGCGAAATTAAAAGAAAACAAATTCTTTATGCGGTAAAACAATTTCATATTTCTACGCTTTTCTTTCGAAATGCTCTTTTTACTTTCAATTTTTCTAGAATTATTATTCAATATTCATTAACATTCATATTTCAGAAATGATGGGACTTGTTGATTATGGCAGTGGATCAGAATCGGAATCTGAAAATGACAGTCCAACAAAGAAAACCGTGAAAAAGGTTAGTCTTTCATCTTTTTTTACTTTTAAAACTTTTATTCTTATAGGAAAACAAAAGGTCTCCGGTTAAATCAACGATTCCAGAAAATTTTTTCGATGATGAAACGTCATTCAATGAAGAAACAAGTGAGTTAAACAAGTTTTAATAATTTTCGGTTTTAGAGTCTGTTTTAAATCTTCCTTCTTTTGCAAATGAACAAACTAAACGACGTGAAATAATTGAAGAAAATGAGCTAGAAGGCGAAGTCAAACCTAGAGATTGGGAGCAAAAGCTCGCAGAAAAAGCTAGAAGAAAACTTGAGAAAAAGGTATGTTTTCGTTTGAATCTTTATTTTTAATATTTAGGCGCTGAAAAAAGCCAAAAAAGAAAAAGAAAGGCATAAAAAGAAAGAAAATGGCAAAGAAAAATCAAAAAAAGAGAAAAAACCAGCGTTAAAAGCAAAAATTTCTGCTTTTGGAGCATTAGCAAGTCTAGCAGATGAGAGTGAAAGTGAAGAAGACGAGGTTAGCTTTATTAATATGATAATATTTTTAAACGACAGACTCCAAAGCCAGCTCTTTCTCGTCCTTCAACTAGTTCACAAAGCAAAAATACTCTTCTTGCTATGCTCCCAGCTCCAAAGACGAAAACTAAAGTTGATACAAAGTTTGGGCAATCGGCTTCTGGTTCTTCTTTGCTTCTACCGTCAACACTCAGAAAAGTTAGTAAAAATTTAGAATCTAAAAGATTATTTTGCAGAGCGGCACATCAGCGACTCCTAAAGCTCAAGCAACGCCTAGAGAAATAGCCCCAGTTTTAAAAAGAAAAGCAGAGTCAGATGATTCCGATGGCGATGATGTTACAGACTTTTTTGGCCTTACATCTGCACCCGAGGTTGGTCTTTTTTTAATCTTTCACTTTCAGCTTCTTTCAGCCAAAACAACTTCGAATTGAAAATGAATCAGAAATCCCACTTATGGCTGCAGGCACCGGCTTTGAATCCTTCGGTCCATCGAAACCAAATTTCGAGGTTTGTACATCATTTTCCTAACCAAAATTCTCGTTTCTTCAGGAAGAAATGCATCCAAGCCAAATGTACAACTACGCTGATGTTGATATGTCAAATCTACCACAAAATAGAGCCGGATATATTACTGATGAAGTAAGTAGTTTAATTTCTAAATACTTTTTCATTTAGCAAGCCTACAATATGCTTTCGCGTGATGAGACTGTACAAATAACAGATAGACGTTCATTGAATGAAATTACAGCTGGAATTGTAGATGTCAGCGTTGATCAGGTCTAATTAATTTCTTTAATTATTTGAGTATTTAGGCACTTGGACATAATGTGCAATCCAGTTTACTCAAAAATATTACAAAAGCTTCCTATATCCGTGATGTCAATGCTCTGCCTACGAAGAGTGGAACTGTCGAAAAAGTTGCCAGACAGAAGCATCAAATCACTTACCTTGCCAAATTGGTTAGTTCGATGTCATTCAGTTATTCCGAAGCGTTTTAGGCTGTTGCTAGAGAAGCTGCTTTGGAGGATCAATGGGCTGCAAGTAAAAGTCAAAAGCGTATGGGCCGTCAAAAATACGGATTTTAATTCCGAATCTTGTATGATTTTAGATAAAGATTTCTCCCGGGATTTCTTGTAGAAACATATTGCTCTCTGCACTTTCATTTGTGCGTGGACAAAACACGGCTGAGAGCCGGAACTAGCTGTAGCAAACAGCGGTGCGTACGCGTGTCTTGTTGGCTCTCTCTCTCTCTCTGGTCAAAAAATGGCCTAAGCACTCGTAGAATCAAGTGGATGACGTGTTGAGCCACGAATGCCTGGCTGGAGTCATGTTTCAGCTCTTGTATTTTTTTGTTACATGTATCCTGATGAAAAAACGAGAAAAAGCGCATCTTGGCCCCTAGTTCTTCCGCCGTGTAAGCTGATTGTTCAAAAGACCAGCTTCATAGCGTGGTCGTACGCTGGGCACACCTAGGCTAAGGAGAAGGGCAGCACAAAGACTAGTCCACTCACAAACAAATGATGGATTAGAAAAGTTTGCACGTTGTGCGACAAAATAGACTTCCGCTTCTTCTGCCACCTGAGCAAGCATCTCAATAAGGATAATTTATGATTTTCTGTTTCCTCTTGAAATATTACAATGAAAAATAGCTATGAAAGATAGATGGTAGAGTCGGAAACTAGGATCAGTTAGGTTCTCGCGATGAATAACCTACTCAATTGATATTTATATTTACGTGTCTTATGGTTTTGGTATAGTCCTGGATTGTTGAAAGTGTTTTCCTGATTTACCCAAATGACGTGAAACTGACTCATCACCTCCAGGCGATTATTCCAGTCTCCGGAAGCATGCTCGCACAGATTACGTTGAAGAACCGTGCACAAGTGTCGGCGTAGACAAACAAAAAGGGCGGGGACGTCTGGCAGATTTCGGGAATGGAGAGACACCTATATAAGCTACGGTACGAAGGCAGTGGGAGTGCCGAATCCATCCCTCGACTCGTAGAAAAAGTACTCTTTTTTTGTACTCATATTCCATGTTTTTAGTGTTCCGTCTAGGCTTTTCGATCCTTTTTATCGGAGTCGCATTGGCTCAAAACTGTCCAACTTGTGGCCAGAATCCTTCGAATCTCATCATACCGACAACCACTCCCATCCCCCAAACAGTTACTGCCAAAATCAGAGTTGTTCTCAACGCTCCTGCGGTATTTGTTTTCTTTTTTCCTCAATAGAATATCGTAGAACGTAGATCCGAATAGCATCCAAATCCAAGCTGCTCCAGTCACTTCGGTTAGTTTTCTTCCTTCTAACCCAAAGCCAATTTCAGACTAACTGTGCCAATGGAAACTGTAATAACCAAATCCAGGTTCAAGCAGCTCCTCCAATCATCTCGGTTAGTTCTCTCTCCTTCTCTTTTCAATTCTCAGAACGCTCCGACAGTCTCGACCAGCTGCTCCAATGGAAACTGTAATAACAATGCTCCAATTGTGGTTCAAGCTCCTGTTAGTTAACATCTTCTTTTTCAAATATTAATTTTAGTCCGGCTGCTCATCCGGAAATTGCAATAACAACGCTCCTGTTGTAGTCGCAGCCTATGTAAGTTTCCTCGATCCCAGAAAATGTCTCTTAGAATGGTTGCTCCAATGGAAATTGTAACAATAACGCTCCCATTGTGGTTCAAGCCCCATCGGTAAGAATCACTTTCAACAAAAAAAGGTGAAATATTTCTAGTCTGGCTGCTTCGGTGGAAATTGTGGCCAGGCTCCTATCATCGTCCAAGCCCCTTCGAACGGATGTTTTTCCGGTAATTGTGGAGCTCAGCCCATAGTTATTCCTGTAAGTGTTTTCTTTTATAAAAACATTCTTTAGGCTTTCAACTCTGGCTGTTCTAGAATCGGTTGTGGAGCTGCCCCGATTGTGCTCTCTTCACCCATCATTAGTAGCTATGCTCCTATCATCGGTCCAATCCTTGGCAACTCCGGTGGCTGTGGATACAATGGCTGCAATCGTCGCAGTTTTTCCAACTTCGGAATCCCCGATCCCATCACCACCAACGGACGTTTCTTCCGCCCGCGTGTACGCGTTCCCATCCGCTATGACAGCGGCAACCCAGTATTCAACGTCAACAACGGATACGGTAAAAAGTAATAATTTATTGTTTTCGCTTGTTTGTACATATTGACCTCGGATGCTCAGCAATAAATTATCTCATTGTGTTCCGCCTTACCTTGACGGAGGAATCGACAAACCGGGTTCACCATCTGATAATGTTTCAAGGGAAGAGTTCAGTGGTTCTCTCTCGCTCTGCCCACGAGTTGTTTTTCCATTCCTTCGCTCAGCTCGATCTTTGTCTATTTAGGGTATTATGTTATGGTTAGTCCTTCTTATTCCTCTTGTATCAGCCGTTCCTCGGCTCCCATTAGTCAAACTAGATGATATTCCTCTTGGTTTTACTAAAGCAGCAGAAAGACTCAAAAATTCTATGAATTTGAGTGTGAGTTTCTTCTTTCTATCAGTCAGGAAGATCCAGGTCGATCCATGTCAAGATTTTTTTGAATTTTCTTGTGGACAATGGATAGCCAACAATCCTATTCCCGGCTACGCAACTGCAAGGACTCAATTTACTACAGATAGAGAGAAAGTTCAAGCAGAAATGAGAGGTTTTGATTTTTGAGTTTGAATATTTGCCAGATCTCTACGAATCTAAAGACGCTTACAAATCGAAGGCGATCAATATGGTCCGTTCGATTTACAAAGCTTGTATGGACATCGAGACTATAGACAAACTAGGAACCAAAAATATTCTTAAAGAAATTGAAGTTCGTTTGAAAAATTTTAAAAATAATTTCTCTTTTCAGACTTTAGGTTATTTTCCTCTACTCCATGGTAGCAAATGGAAGAGAGAAAAGTTTAATCTCACCGATTTCCTCATAAAAATTATTAAATCCCGAGGCTTGGAAGTGTTCTTTGACGGCGATCCCAGTACAGACATCAAAAATACCAGTCGCAGGCTGCTCAGCGTAAAGTTGCCTGATTAGTCTGAAAAAACTTTAGTTTGACCAAGCTTCATTGGGGCTGGGTGGAAGAACAAGAGAGTTTTATATGAACCAAATAAAATTCGAGAAACAAATCAACGCTTATAAGAATTTGCTAATTGGACGGTTGACTCTTCTAACAAAAGATGCGGGGCTGCCAGTGGATGTCGAGAAAATAAAGAAAGGTGTCGATGCTGTTGTGGCTTTTGAGACCGAATATGCTAAAACTATGGTTGGTTCAAATCAGAAAAAATATCTTTAGACTCCTGAGGAAGAGAGGCGAGATTTCGTTACAATGTATCGCTTGGCCAGACTGGATGATCTCGACAAACTGGCTCCAATTGTAGTTTTTCTCTTTAACCAGAAACGTTCGACTTCAGATCAAATGGAAAAAATACTTGTTGTCCTATACTCCCACCTCTATCCACGACTACATAAATAGCAATCCAGAAATAGTCATCTATCTTCCGAAATTTTTCGAACGGTTTTTCTTATTCCCCCTTTTAGATCTTTAGATTGAACAAATTCTTGGCGAAGGCAGATCCCGAAGTTTTGACAAATTACGTATTCTTCCGTTATTTGGCTGACTTTAGTCTGCAAATGGGATCGAAGTATGAGAAGCTTTTCCAAGAGTTTGCGAAAGAGATGTACGGAAGAAAGGAGCAGCCAGAGAGATGGAAAGATTGCGTTTTGGATACAAACGACCTGATGAGATATGCCTCTGGCTCACTTTTCGTTAGGAAACATTTCAGTTCGGTCAGTTGAGTTGCGCCCTTTTAGAAGAAAGAATATAGGAAGCAAAAGAGTCGACTCTGTCTATGATTGCAGATCTTCAAGAGGCGTTTCATGAGATTCTTCAAGAAAACAACTGGATGGACAAGAAAACCAAGTCTTTTGCTCGAATGAAGGCCAAAAATATGGAGAAACTCATCGGTTATCCAGAGTTTATTCTCGACGACCAAAAGTTAGATGATTGGTACAAAGAGGTTAGTTTTTTCTTCAAATAGAGACGAAATTTCCAGTTGGAAATTCTGCCAAACGAGCCTTATGATCGAGTGATGAGTAAGATAAATAGTTACGCTATCGACTATAACTATAAACGACTCATGCAACCTGTGGATAGAATGGAATGGAACGAGAATCCGGGCACTGTTAATGCCTTCTATTCACACATCAAAAATGGAATCAGTCTGTGTTTAGAATAAAAACAAGAAATTTCCAGTTTTCCCAGCAGCTATGCTCCAGCCTCCCTTCTTCGTGAAAGACGCCCCGAAAGCTTTAAACTATGGTGCGATTGGATCAATTATTGGACATGAAGTCACTCACGGGTTTCCAAAATATTATTATTAAACCACTTTTATAGATTCGATGACCAGGGAAGACAATTTGACGAGACTGGAAATTTACGAGTTTGGTGGGATAATGCTACCGCGAAGAATTACAATGAGCGGGCCAATTGTATCATGGAACAATACTCAAACATAAGTGTTCCTGACACAAATCTGAACATCAATGGACGTCTGACCCTTGGAGAAAATATTGCAGGTAGGAGGCATTACTTTCTTGAGAAGCTACTATTGCAGACAATGGAGGAGTCAAAGAATCCTTCAGAGGATATATGAAGTATTTGGAAAGACATGGAGAGGAGAAAAGACTCCCAGGAATGGAACAATTTGACAATCGTCAGCTCTTCTTCATTGGCTATGCACAGGTATCTCGAGGCTGAACAAATAGTTTTTAGAATTGGTGCTCACATGCTACTCATCAGCATTGGACACGATTATTGCTGACTGATGCGCATTGTCCTGGAAAATATAGGTAGATGCTTAATATTTAAAACATAGTAAAAACTTATAGGATAAATGTAGTGCTGGGGAATCAGCCGGAGTTTGCTAAAGCCTTCAAATGCGCTCCAAATACTCCAATGAACCCCACTCATAGATGTGGAGTCTGGTAAAAAAAAAGCTTAATTAACTGTAAATAAAGCTTTATGACTCTGATGATCGAATTTATTTCAACAGAGTTAAATTTTTATTATCAAATCCAAGAGATATTAATTATGTGGAGGGAGCTTCAGTCGATCCTGTAGCTGAACCAACGTAGGTAGTTTCTGACTCAACAGTAGGAGATCCTGAGCCCTCATAAGGGATTGTGGATCCAGAGCCCTCGGTCATTCCAGACACTTCAGTGCTCATAGTAGAGTTTGCCATTTTAGCTAAGAATCTGTCACATAGCCACTGTGGGATACAGCTGCTTCCATCTGGTGCTCGAACAAATCCACGAAGACAGACACATCCAGGTCTACACATTAAGTCGGCTGATTCGGCTGGACAGAACTAAAGAAAAAAATTCTGATAAAAGTAGAAAATTCAACCGGAATAGGCTCTCCACAAACTAGATTTTGACCACAAGTAGGGCATTCACTCCATCTTTCAAAACGATCAAGACAGTTGGGAGCACATCTGCGTTGAGGAGGAAAACTATATCGCAAGAATCAAATGGAGTTTGTGCTCTCACCAGAACCCAAGGATACAAATCCTTGGGGTAATTGAGCAGTGATGACCATACTTACAAGGCGGCCAGCAGTGGGGAGGAGGGAAGAAGGGCTCCTCTGTACTTTCAGAGACTTCTTCTGTCACAGACGATTCAGTAGTAGTGACGCCAGTAGCCAAAGGTCCAACAGAAACTGTCGAAGAATTTTGTGAAAAAGCTCCTCCTGAAGCAGCGATTGGAAAATAAGACTATGGCCCACTTAAAAAGAGGAAAAAAATAAGATCAGAGAATTGCATTCTTGTTCCAATTGGAGTTCTTTCCGCTCTTTTATGTTACTCCAACTGCCAAATTGGTGCAGAAAAATGCGCATATTTTTGACACCAATTTTGTTTACTTCACTCCACAGTTGGGTCAATCGTGTTGCTACAAAAAACAATAACAGTCATTTGCAATGAGTAAAATTTAAAAACATTACAATTGAAACATTTTGATCTTTGCAAAGAGCAAGAGGGACAGTAATCTATTTACTATTTGTGAGTATTGTTTTTTAATTTATTCAACCGGGAGAGTATTTATTTGAAGCAAAAGATGCCTTTTCACTGGAAAAATGCACTCCAACATTCTACTTTTGCTCTCCTTCTATGGTTTTGAGCCTCACTTTCCTAGAAAGATATGCTTTAGTTTTGTATGTCTTGTCAGCTCCGGTAGAAGAATCAACGACAATAACTGCAACAACTACAGAAGGTAGTGGAAATGACATGATTGTCCGGCCTGATAATGATGACAACAATCACGACAACGACCATGGACATGGCCATCCGCACTATCCCCCTCCTCGTATGTCATTTCGTCTTCCAAAAAATAAATTTCAGAACTCTGTGGTTCGACCTATTGTTATGAAGGCTATACTTGCCAATATCAGCAGTCGAGTTGTGTCTTCTGGTGGCTTTGGTGGTATTTTCCCTTTCAGTATTTAGCTCTTTTTTCAGCTATGGAAGCTATGTTTGCGAACCAATTTTCTTCTAACTGGTCACTAGTCTATCGAATAATAAATATTTTTGATCACAGTTCACGGCAATCAGACATTTTTTTTCGAAGAGATGTACAGTGTCCGGTCAGGCTGACCGCGTCCTGTGTGCGGCGCAGCATCTTACTCTAATCCACCATTAATTGGCAGCTCGGATGACCTTTTCCGAACTGGTCAATTTCCAGTTTCACTCACAGCCATGCGATCAAATATTTACGGCTACCTTTTACTTTCTACTACTGCCAGTGAGTCTTTTTTTTCACTTTTCTTTGATTTTGCTTCTAGTTTATATTGTTGGATCTCAAGAGAAAAAGTCTACTCTTTATAAAATGGACCGCCAAAAACTACGGGAGCTCTGGTATGCCGCAACAGTACGGGGCTTAATCAAAGTGGGCTCTTGTCTTCTTTTCTTGAATAAGTTCTAGGCAAAATCGCGAGAAGCCATAACAAAAGTACAAGAAATTGATGCAATCCTATACCAGCAATGCGAGAGAGATTCTCGAAATGTCATCGAATTGGCCAAATGTGCCACAAAACTTTTTAATGCTAGAGATATTGAGACTAAGAGACGAGGAGAATATTTCAAGTATTCTCCCTATTCGACTGTCCAACAAAAAGCCAAAGTCAAGCCGTTGTTGAAGAACTATGTTCGAAAGAAGAGGCCGAAAACTTCCGAATTTTGGATCAGAATATCGCCAAAAGCACCTGAAGTCAATATGGATTCAGTATTGGCGGATTTTCAAAAAGTGACAGACATCTGGAACAAAGATAAATCGAGAATCCCTTTGATTGAGCGACAGAGGACGGAGGAGAGTTTAGGACGATTGGCAGAAGCATACGAGAAGATCATCCTTAGAGAGAATAAGAAAAGACGGGAAGTCGAAAAGGAAAGAAGAAAAAGGAAAGTCGATCCTTTAAGTAAGTTTTTAGAAATTTGATAAAAACAATCTTCAGTGTCACTCACGAAGACAAGTCTCGACTATTCGAAAGTAGCTGCCAATTATTTCTCCGAATTGCTCGGTTATTTTTTCGAAAAGTTCTAACAATAATTCCAGGGGTAAATGAGCCACAAACTCATCACTTGGAGAACCTGCGAATAATCAAAGAACATTTCGATAAGGCTAATAAGATCCAGCAATATTATTCCCTCATGAATAAAGAGAATTCAAAGTGAATTTTTTCTCTCTTTATTACACAAATTTTAGATTGTACTCTCAATTCAATCTGCCAATTCATAGCAGAGAACCTCAAATGGAGGCAAAAGAGAACGATATTCTGGAGAACGTCCTGAGTCTTATCAATAATTTTGCTGTGAGATCTTAGAGAAAGTTTTTACGTAAAGTTTTAGGCAACTCATTTGACATCAGACTCTAAATTATCCATACTTTCGCCAAGATTTTTCTCTATTTTGCCAGAAGGAAAGAGCAGCACTCCGCGACTTCTTTCCCCAAATATGCTCTCATTTCAAAATGATGGAGTATTCTCCTTGCCTGACCTCTTCGAAGTAGGCATTTAGTAGTTGGAGAGAATAAAATCAGATTGTTTCTTCAAATCAACAATATCAGAAGGTGATGTTGGAAATGATTATGGATATCAGTGGGGCTGGACAGGCACTTGAAAATGTAATGGGCACTCTGAAAAAGGAAATAGACGAGATGGACGAAATACGGTATCCTATGATGCAAGATATGAGTCGACACGATTACAACTGGATGAAGTTGGCTTTAAAAAAATAGACAAAAACATTTCCAGAGCACATCGCTTATTTACGGAAGAGCAGAATGCTCATTACAATAGGTATGGCTATGCTCATTTGAATAAGGAACAGATGGAATTGATCTACACAAATCAGAAATGTGCGGCTTTCCTTTTAGATTAAACAGAAATTTCAGTTACAAGTGGAGGACGATTGAATATTTCTGAGATGGTGCTGTTGTCGCCAGAAGAGAGGGATAGAAAGCTGGAAGAGAAAATACGAAATCTATCCAAAGAAGAGTATCCAGTTGAAGAAGAGCATCGAAGAGTAAAGAGACAAGACGAAAGCCTCTCTTCAAACGAGACATTTATTGGAAATTTGACTTTATTTGATAGCGGTGAAGGAGGAGATGGTGGTGATCATGGAAATGAGACAATGGGAGGGGAAAACAATGGAACTGAGCATAGAGGCATTGAATTTGTCACTTTTCGGGCTCTCGCTTTCACGAACTTTATTGGTGAGGGCGAGGTTCTTGAAGCCATAACTCTATCGCCATCTGCTTTTATTGGCGAAATTATGACTCCAGAATTTTTGGTGGTAAGTCCAACTCAGAAAACCTCATATTTTATTAGGCAAAAACTCTAGCACCAGATGCTTTCGTCTTCTCTATACTATCGCCAGATGCAATGATTGCAAGGACTTTGTCTCCCTCAGCTTTTCGAGCAGAGGTACGCATTTGTTGATTTAATTCGAAATAGTTTAGGTTCTTTCTCCCAGAGCATTATATCCTTGGATCTTATCGCCAGAGGCATTGGTGAGTTTGTCCTCACAAGTCTTTCATTTCTTCCATAGATAACCGAAGTTTTGACTCCTCGATTCTTGGAGCCCCACATTCTCTCACCTGAAGTTTTATTGATTAAAGTTCTAAGCCCATCTTTCCTTTCTCCGAATATTGGTTCGGCGGAAATGTTAGGAGTTCTAGTTTTGAGTCCAAATATCCTTTCTCCCAGGATAGCCAGTGAAGAGTATTTTCTAGTCGAAGTTAGCCATTTGATAAATCCTCTCATTTAAATAGATTCTTTCTCCTCACATCCTTGGTGGTCCTCACGGCAAACACGACAGTAGTGTTATTTCTATTGGAGGAGGCGAACACGAGCATGAGCACGAGCATGGAGACGAGCATTCAGCTGCTCACCAAGGAGATGTCCACGTTCATAGAGGAGAACTTGAAGGAGGCAAGTTTATGATTTTATTAGAGAGATGTTTTCAGATCATCAACATGATCACCTTCAATCTCCAAATCATGCGAGTTCATTGGAAAGTAATTTGAATAGAGGAGTCGAAGGACTTTTTGGGTAGATGGCTCAGAGTTAATAAAAGTATAAATTTTTCTGCTTTTAAAATAGTTTCTTGTCTCTGACCTATGGAGTACCGGTTGCTACCTCTTGATATCTTCTGATAACGGGGTATATTTGTGGCAGCTCTTCGTAAACAAAAGTTCATCTTTTCTCAACAAAGCTAAGGAAGCCTTAAAAATCAAAATAAAAGTCTTAAAACAAGCTCTTCCTTATCTTCCTCTATCAGTTTGCCCCGCATTGTAACACGTGGTAGCTAGTGTCAATTCTAAAGATATCATCGTGTAGTCTTCTTCAAAAGAATTTTCTCGTCCTCTTATTTAAAAAGCTTGGACAAAGTCCCTTCAGCAACCTGGCTCTTATCAGTTTCAGCTTTTGACCCCAATTCCGCTGCCTAAGCAGAAGATTACTGCCCAATAACTCCGTCAAAAGGAGTGCTCTCTCGATCTTCTCTTCCTGGAACAAATTGTTTTTAGAAATGTCCCTGCTAATTCTTGTTCTCCTCGGTCTACTGTCCTATTTTCTCCTGGATGCCGGTAAAAAAGTCTTCACATTTACGCGGATGGCAATTAGAGCCAAATATTTATTGAAGGATTGTCCAGGCCCTCCGAGTTTACCTCTCATCGGATCTGTTCATCTTTTTAAAGTTAGTAGTCTAGGTGAAATTATTTTTAATTGAAATAAAAATAAATTTAGAGTTTGCCTATCAATTAGAGGATTGGGGAAGGAAATACATAGTTTCGGACACTCTTTCGGGACTAATTATCGCTTGGGTTGGACCCGTTCCGGTCGTAATTTGTGCCACATCAGAAGCTGCAAGAGTATCCTCATACCAAATTCAGAAAATTCAATTTCTAGCCAATTTTGGAGAGCAATTTGAATATCACCAAGCCCGTACAGTACGACATTGTTTCGGATTGGATTGGTACTGGACTCCTCACAAGCACTGGAAGCAAATGGTTCACTAGAAGGAAAATGCTGACTCCAACTTTTCATTTTAACATTCTCCAGAGATATCAGGACATCTTTGCTGTCCAAGCAGATGTAAGTCGTTGACCCTTTTTTCTAATGTTAATCAGACTCTTGTGAAATTGTTGGAGGAGAAAGAAGAAGGAAAATATTTCGATATCTTCCCCTATATCAAGCGATGTGCTCTGGATATCATTTGTGAGACTGCCATGGGAACGGAAATGAACGCCCAGAAGGGTAAAAACAGCGACTATGTGAACGCCGTATCAAGGATTACAGCGATTATTTGGGACTATCAACGGTTCGCTTTGTTCTTTTTTCGTGATAAAATTTCCAGATTTCCATGGCTTTGGCTGAAGCCTATTTGGTATGGAACTGGACTTGGCTTCGAGTTTGATCGATTGGTCAAATTGACTAACGATTTCACCAGAAGTGTTAGTCTATTTTAAAATGTTTTGAAATAAGAAGACAGGTGATTTCTCAAAGAAAACATTCAATGGAAATGGATGGAATCAACGAAGGATCTAAAGAGAAACTCTCCTTTTTGGATCTTTTGCTCAAAGATCAAAAGGAAAAAGGACTGACCGATGAGGATATTCGAGAGGAAGTCGATACTTTTATGTTCGAAGGCCATGACACAACATCCAGTGGGATGGGTTTCACTCTCTGGTGGATTGGTCAAATTCCTCGAGTTCAACAGAAAATCCATGACGAATTAGACACAATTTTTGGTAATTTTTCATATTACAAAAAAGAAAGAAATTCATTCTAGGAGACAGCGATCGTCTAATCACAAATGAAGATGTGAAGAAGCTGGTTTATCTCGAAAAATGCATCAAAGAAGGCCTTCGACTATTCCCATCAGTCCCTTTGATTGGAAGGAGACTGGAAAATGATCAGCAGATTGGAGGTTTCACCCTTCCAAAAGATATGACCATCGTAATTGCTCCTCTGGCTGTCCAACGAGATCCTCGCTTCTACGAGTTTCCCGACGAATACTACCCGGAACATTTCGACGCTGAAAAAACAGCCAAACGCGATCCCTATGCTTATGTTCCCTTCTCTGCTGGTCCAAGGAATTGCATTGGTTTTTAGTCTAAATATATCTCAAAGGAAGAACAATTTCAGGACAAAAGTTTGCTATAATGGAGGAGAAAACAGTATTGGCGACAATTTTGAGGAAATACCACGTTGAGACTCAGCACCCTTGGCCACAGAATCGACCGGTCCCTGAGATTATTTTGAAGCCAGTTGTAGGATTTCATGTGAAGGTGACGCCCAGGGAAAAACATTGAACCAGTATTAATATTCATTAAAACAGCATTAACAACAATGTTTAAATAACGACAATAAATAATTAAAAAGGTACCGTATTGGGATACAAGTAAATTTAGAGGAGTTTAGTGAGTTCTCCTTGGAAACTCATGAGAACGGTTGTTATTTTCTGGGTTTTGTTGAGCATTTCTTTGATTTGATCCTTGTTCAATTGAACATTTTCACCAACGACGTTTTCCATCGTATGTTTAACCAAATAGTGAGCCGCATCCAGACAACTCACATCTAATTTCGTTTCGCTAGCCACAGGAACTTCTCGAGGAATTTCCTGCGATAAAGGAGTTTCTTGAGATTGAGAAGTTTCTTGAGATTGAGAAGTTTCTTGAAATTGCGAAGTTTCTTGAGCTTGAGGAATTTCTTGAGCTTGAGGAATTTCCTGAGCTAGAGAAGATTCCTGAGTTTGAGAAGCTTCCTGTGATTGCGGAGTTTGAGCTTGTACTTGAGAAGCTTCCTGAGCCTCAGTTGGTCTTCCATTGATTGGAGAAATATCTTTAAAAAATACTTGTTTAAACGAAGACAACAAACCAAGATTTTTGAGTACGGTTGATGGGTTAAATTCTTCGCTGAACCGCATACGACTTGGACTCTTTTCAGTGAGTCTGACTTCAGTTGTATCCATTTCAAGAGCTTTCTCTTCGTCTTTCTCGATGTATTTCCCCAAGACTGACTTAACGTGACTAATCGGTGCTAATGGCAGTCTATTCAATTTGATGGTGGCTTCAGAAATTGCAGCAAATTCTCCAATTGTTAAAATCTTCATCTCAGCTAACTTCTTTCTCAATTTATGGAATCTAAAATGCTATATTTGAATATTGAAGCTTTACCTACCCATCGCAATTCTTCATGGCTGTTATATCATCAGCTATATTCGTAATAGGGGTTTTGTTGCCAATAAGTGCTGCACATAGAGGCTCTTTGCTGGGTAAAGAAGATCGAGTTCCAGGAAGAAGTTTTCTTCGTAAAGGACTAATTGTCTAAAACAGATTTATAAAAAGTTGTGTTAAAGAGCTTGCCTTCCTTCCGGAAGTCTTTTTATTGGCTTCGTCAATAAAAAAATGAACATGACAATTCTTGGGAGTTGACTGTTTGTTTTGCTTCAGAATCGAGGCAGGAGAAGCAGTTGATCTGAAAAAAGTTTTTCTTTTATTTAAAAAAAAGCCTTTACTCGGCTGGTTTCGAAGGAGTACACTGGATAATATTGGTGGCTCCTTGTTCAACGAGCAGATCCACCTCACTTTGCTGATTTTCAATTCTTTCTTTCTGAATTGCAGACTCTCCAGAACTTTTATCAATTTGAATTTCTAGGGCTTCCAGCCCATTCACTGTTTCATTTTGAGATTCTTCTACAATCTCAACTTTAATCGGAGGCTCAGCGACTAGATCCTCACTCTGATCAGCTGCAAGTCTTGGAGCTTCTTCAGCAGGCACTGGTATTTCTTCGGTTTCGTCTTTTTCTGCTTTCTCCACGACAGTCTCTTGATTTTTGGGAGAATTGTTCTGGCGTTTTGCTCCTCCTTCTTTGAGATTTTCGGCTGCCTTGGTCTTAGCGGATCTTGAAATTCGTTCTTTTTGGACATACTTGGACGGAGTTCCCTGGAAATGATTTCAAAAATTTTTTAAACAAATACTTTTGCTTGACTCCGTCGAGATCGAACCTGAACCTCGGTGGAATCCTGACTGCAATCAGATTGAGCTGGCTTTTTAGCCTCCTGAATTATACGAGGTGATCTTCTAGAAGCAATCGATTCGGTCTCGACATCTTTCTATATGGGAAATTTTTTTAAAATTTAGATAATCTAACCTTGGCAATGTCACTTCGTCGAGAATTAAAGCTTTTACTTCCAGGAGGACGTCCACGTCTCTTTTTGGCTGTAACAACTGTCCAATTTGAAGACTCGGCAGAAGGTTCTTCGTTCTGTTGAATCATTGACTCATCCTTTTGTTCCTCAGCATTTTCTCCAATATTCTCAGCTGTTATGGGAGCAGGCTCTTGTTTCTGAACTGTTTCCTCTTGAGGAGCCTTTTGTACCGCAGGATTCTTATCGGCGCTAGTAGAAGCGCTCCTAAAATTCTAATTATGTAGTGAAATAAAACAAACATCGACATGTCGATTTCAAATTGAGTGTCTTTAGCCTTGATTCCGGCAAGGACATTCTTTCCAAACAGTTGAGAATCTTCGTTGAAGAATGGAATAACGGGTCTGAAATTTGATTTGTGGCTCAAAAAAGAAAAGCAACCTTGGATTGCCGAAGCCCTCCTCTTGATGTTTAGTCATTTTCATTTTCTTTTTCGTTTCGGGGATGACAACAAAGCTTTGGGAGTCATCTTCTCCCAGAGCCATAATCCGCTTCTTTGGTCTGATTTGAGGCGCTGAATTGATCTGATCAAGAGAGATTCCTGGTAGAAAAATATTGCATTTCTTTTGCTGATTTATCAACGTTTCTCTGAATCAAAATTGTTTTGTTTTAAATTTTAAAACCTCAATTCATCAGGATAGTTAAGTTCCTTGGAATTCGCGAAGGTGCATTTCCACATGGAAATCACAGCTGGACGAATTTTAGGTGAAGAACTGTTGAAGCAAGCGTCGATAAATTTGGCTAAATTTTGAAGAGTCGAATCGTGAGGAGCAGACAAGGTGGTTTGAATTTTGCTCAAAATCTAAATTTAGTCATTCTATATATTTTTAGGATAAATACCTGGCAACAAAGGTCAATTATTAGCTCTCTGATATCAATCTTCAACAACTTTAGTTTAGAGAAAGTGACCAGTAGCTCTGCCAAAGAAGGAGAAAGATATTCAAGACATTCGTTTACCTGAAAATAAGAAAAGAAGTGACCTACAATACCTTGGATCCATCAGCAATTTTCGAGAATACTATTCTGACTGATTCTAATAGACGTTTTAGCACATCAGTGATCGAAAGAGCTAGCGGGATTTCACCCAATAAACTGATTTTTCCATTTTCAACCTGAAACAGACTTAGATTGGAATGATTCACTTACATTTTCCTCGTGTTTTTTGATTTCTTTTATGACAAACTCGAGATTAATTTTTAGAGCATTAACGAGTGGTCTAGAAGGGCCAAGTGAGTCAAACAAAATGTTTGTGGCAAAATCCGTCTTCAGAGCATTCTGATTCAGAATTTGCGAGTTCTTCTTGAGATCTTCTTCCTAAAAATACATTTTTACTAATTTTCAAAGAATCTTTTACAGTTTTAGGTGAATCAATGATTCCAAGAAGGACATTTTCTTTCTTTACTGGCAAATCGGTGGATTGATTCTCTTTACCAGGTGAAGTGGTGATCGCAGCTGTTGTCATTTTGTTCTGAAATTTTTCTACTGAGTCCAAAAAGACAAGACACTCCAAAAAAAGTAGGATTAGATAACGAAAACAAGAAGTTCAAATGCGGCATTGGCGCGCTCGTTGGCACTGGGGCACGGAAATTGGAAAAATAACCAAAATTATAGAGAAAGTGGGACTTTCGACTACAATATTCTCTCTTGCGCTTTTAGTTACTTTGCTTGCTATTTTGCTTTTGAAAATATTTTATATTTGTAAGATCAAAGCCAACTATATTTGTCGCAGGTAAAAACGAAAGCCAAAGGTGCCTGTGTTAGGCTTTTTCAAACCAACATCTTCCAGTCAAAGGGAGGAGCAGAGTTAGAATTCAAATCTACAAGGAATTCTCTCCATTATCATCTGTATACTGGCCATTTTTTAGTTGTTAACATGAATTTCTGCCGAATGATGATCGAAGAATGAATAAAGTTTCTATCTCATATAATTCTTGCATTAAATCATTTTCCCAAGCCATTTTATTCCCGTTTATTAACGTGTTCTACACGTCCAAAAACCAAATGGTTGTCTTCAGTCGCCGCGTAAAATGGCCGATTGCAAAAGGTCTCGCCACGCTTGCATCGATCTTTCATCGGTCTGTGTGCATTTGTCAATCTTTTAAGTCCAAATTTTATACAGCACTTAGTAATGTAATTCCTACCATCCTCATGGCACACAAAGCCTTCTAACAAGAGATCACTTCGGATCCCAAAAGATCTCAACTACTTGTCTAGAAAATCTTATCGATTTATATTTTTGAGATGGAATAAGCTCAATTTTCTTCTTCTTTCCAAACCAGATTATTCAGAAAATGAAGAAATTTCAGAATGCGGGTACTCTTGGCCTCATTGTTAATTTCTACAGCGGTAGCCATCGACTCCGTTCTTTTTTCAAATGAACAAAAAATAACGTGAGCCCTTTCCCTGGTCCCTCACAAACAAATTTTAGAAATGAGTATCCCTCTGTTGAAAATATCCTTTCAACGGCGACAGCAGAGTCTCCCGTCGTATTTTTTGTAAATCCAGATTTTATACTTGGTATGGCTCGCCTATTTTGAACAAACAAAATTTAGGTCAATTTTCTCAACGATCATTCGCCTTTTCCGATGAGAAAGTAGAGCTTGTGGGACTGACTGGAGCAGTCAAGACAGCCAAATACAACACCGCTCGATTCTTGGATAGTGGAGTTCATGTAATTCCGTCATTCTTTCCTAAAAACAAAAATGGTTTAGACTCCTTCGGCTGTTGAAGTGACCTCAGCTGATGGTTTCAAAACTGGATCCGCCGTCTACATCGTTTCCGCCGATAGTTGGGTTGCTTTGGATGCTTTGGTTCAAAAGGTTAAATCTCCCACTTAATTATTATATTTCTTTTAGATTCTCCCATCCCTTGGATCGAAATTCACCGGAATTATCACAGAAACCGAGGCGGTTTCCAAGGATCATGTGAGTTTACTTTAAAACCAATGAATAGAATAAAATTTAGACTCGTGTGAAGCGTGTGACTATGAACCAAGCTGCCAGATTAAGGGCTGCTACCAGTGAAGAAGCTGCTACTGGAAATACGCCATTCCCCCTCGTTATTCCTCCCTATTTTAACGTCACTGGAGGTCCTACAATAGACAGAAAAACGTGAGAAAAATATCCTTTCATCTTAGTTTTTTATTAGCCTCGGCTCCTGTCTCTTCTATTCTGAAGGATTCAACATTGTTGTCTACAGTACCGATGGCAGACAACCAGCTTATGCTACTGCTGAGATTCGCGGTTACAATAATACAAACACATGGTATTTCTATTGATACATCCTAAATATTGTTTATTTAGGTCTTATGAATCAACAGATGTCCGTTGTGATAATGCTACAGCTGGAAATTACTCTTTCACTATTCGAGTGACCACTGGTCAAGATATTAACGGATATGGATCGGATACAAAGACTCCTGTTTTCATTCTTCCTGCCCAAACAATTATCTTTACGTTAGTTCTTTTTAGAATCCAATAATTAAAATTAGATTATACATTCAAGGCGACAACCTCGGCTACTGGAAGTTGGTCAACGCAATCGCTACCAGCGTTAAGATTAGTAATGTCCAAGGAGGAACCTTCATTACTTCACCGGAACTCAGCCTACCGAGTAACAGCTCGGGTATTAGTGTGGATTACGTTGGAATGAACAGCGTCCAAGGATGGGCTTGGGGATGCTACTCTTCTCAGGCTATTTTCTTCAATGCTGACGCAGATGCTCTGAATGCTAACGATCCAAACAAGGCTACTGTGTACAAACACTTGATTGGAATTTCCTTTTACAACACCGAAATTCAAACTTATGGAACTCTTAGCAACTCATCGGATGGAAGTGCACCAACCAGTGTCAAATTCACTTTGAATATGGACGATTGTACAGGAACATTCTCAACTGGCTCTTGGATGGGTGAGAGTCCTTTTGTTTGTTTTAAAGAGGAAATATTTAGGTATCATTAGCGCCGTTGTTTTGCTTTTTGGTCTTTTCTTCGGCTATATTATGCTTCAAGCTGTCAAAACGATGGACAGATTTGACGATCCCAAACAGAAACAAATTCTTATCAATGTCCGAGAGTAGTTGCCTTCTTTCGCTAATAACCCGTCATGCATACTTTCCACTTTCTCAAGTCCAGGTATTCATTAGAGTGTTGTATATTTTTAAGATTGTTCTCCTGGCAATCGAACAATATTTTGTCTATAGATTCTCCTGTGATTACTTCCCAAAAAAGTTCTATTGCTTCTAATTTATAGGTGATATGTTAGCCATTCCAAGTCCCTAATGCTGGTGACAAACTTCATTTTTTTTCGACATTATTAGTTTGTTTTAGAGAAGAGCGATGTATTGATCAAAGCAGTAAATGCTTTAAATTATTTTTTTTCTTTATTTAAAAGATTGGATAAGGAGCAAGAACGGAAAGCAATAACCCATTCCGCAACGTTTCGGCTGCCCTTTCAGAGTCTCATTGCCGACTCTTTTGATCCTGCAACGGATGGCCGAAAATAGCTGAAGAAGCAGGAGCATTTGATTGGTTTTTTCACCTCCATTTGTTAACTCCTGAGCTTGATACATTCGCTTTGAATCATCCCTTTGATTTCTAAAGGGCTAACCAAATAACTTCATTTTTTCTCTTGAATTAGGAGCCTTTGTACTAAAAATATAGTGTTCCAAAGTGCCAACAAATTCTGAAAGAGAAGAAGATTATTAGATTTTGTACAAGAATCTTCGAAATTGCTACTCCTTGAAATTCACTTTGTGCATGAAATTGTTTGCTCTTCTTCTCGCACTCCACGTAAAGAACTACCATCCTTCAGCTAGCATTTTCCCTCCAAAAGTAATTAGAAAATCGAAATAAATTGTGTTAGAAACGCGTTGCAGAATCAATTAAAATCTTGAAGTTTTTTTTGGTCTTTGCAACGAAGATACAGAAGATCAGATCTTGAAATAACCCTCGCCAATTAGTATTCAGTTTACAAGGAACCTAGCCGTAACAGCCCTAATTTATCTGCTTTAATTGCCGTCGAGAGCCAGACATCGTAATCCGATGGATGTGACTAATTGGACTCCTTTTCCCCAAGACTCTAATTAATTTTGAAACTTTCTCATTCGTTTTCCTGGATTTTTGAAACCTAATTCCAGCTGCCGTGGGCGGATCCGCGTCCTCCCAGACTCTACTTATGTCACCTGTTGTCTCCAGAGATATTTTAAAAAATATCTCCGACTGCTCAGCGTGCCAGTGACACATTCTCATAGGCCATTTATGGAAATTGCCGACGTGACACCTTTCTCCCCGATTTCTGTGTCTTTTTCACGTAGATTTCTGGAGGAGGAATTACCTCCTTCCGCCAATCTGGGAGTTTTGGATTCGTAGGAACTCATTTTCCTGGCCAAGTGTTCTCTTACGAGGGCCAGAGGTGTCGAAAACAAACATCTCGAAATGAATTTTTAGAGCATTGTTCTTCGGTCAGAAATGAAATCAAGCGTAAGACAATGAAGAAGATTTATAACGCCCAGGAATCCTCCAATCTTTATTCTCCGTCACCTCGGAGCCTCTTGAGTCATTTATCACGATTACACCCGCTTTCTCGGACCAATTTTTTTCGTATTTTTCTCCCGCCACGTGTCCTCTTTCAGCATCCGATTTTTCAATGGAAATATCCCCGGAGACCAACGGGACAACGTCAACGATATCTCTCCTCGTTTTTCCAAGAATTATGACTCTTTGTTGCCTCTTCTCCTTGAAATTTGAGGTTGTTGATGGAAATTTTAGGATGTTTCTTAGCTCATTCGCAACAACAAACACACATCGTTAGTGCTTCTCCAGAGAATCATCCCCTCCCCCTTCCTTCTTTTTCTAAATTTGTTGCGTCTAGGCCAGCATAATTGAGATATCTTGTTTTTCTTCCTGTCACTTTTTCCGTGATTCTCCACATCTGTTGCATATTTATAACCAGAAGAGATCAAGTTTCTGCCATTCCCAAAGGATTTGTCTCTATACTTTAGCGTTCCGAGGCCATTTACTTGGTCGACTAGGTAAGAATGATAAATAGGAAGAAGCCACTTGACAGCTCTCGTGACGAAGAGCCATTTTAGTTGGAGGAAGTTGTAGACTAACTAGCTTTGGGGCCAATTACCTTGAAAGCTCTCTCTTCCTCTATCTCTTCCTCATCAACCTGTCTTTCTGAACTTGAGATCCAGGAATGAAGGTTCACTTTTCACTTTGCTCATCCTCGGTCAAACCTCGCTGACGTAATTTCGGAGGTCTACAACACGCCTGCTCTTCCACTTGTTTATGAAGCATATATCTGTCTCAGACAATCATTTCTCTCTTCATTTTGTTTATTTTGAAATTTCAGAATGGGCCACGAAAATAGCAAAGCTGCTAAATGCCAAGACAAAAGATATGAGAATGAGCACATCGCCAGAAAAGGTGGGTTGCTGGCTCTACTTCGTAGCCTGGTCGCATCACTGATAAGTGGAGCTGAAAATTGCTGTGAGAAAAGCTTCCTGTTTTTGTACAAAAGGTCACAAAAATCTCTGAAGGGCCCATTTCAGATGTTTCAATGTGTCATTTGGCTGGCATAACTGATCACGAAGAGACCTGTAAGTATCCGCAGCTAACCTTTTCCCTATTGCTGTTAACCAACTTACCAAACAATTGAAACCATCCAAATCACTAGTTGCACCTGCCCTCTGTTGCAAATTGTCCATCTTATTCAGGAAATAGTTTACTTTTTTCAGCCACTGCTTGTTCTGCAGCTCATCTGGATGCAGTCTGTCCGGTATCTCATCGTCGTTCCAACAGGTAACTTGCTCGAGATGGAATGACCACAATTTCAGTGCGCCGAATGAGAACGATGTGATCGAGCCTCTTCCAAACAGATCTCCGAAACCGAAGAGAAACGTTAAACATTTTTTGAGTCGAAAGGACCGAGTAATTCTTCTGAACTGCTGGAAAAAAACCAAAAAGGTTTGGCTCATCGCTTCAATTTATTTGATTTTGAAGACTGGGCCGGATCACGTTGGAATCAAGATTTTCTACATGATTGTGACGGCTCAACCGGACATCAAAGACATTTTCGATTTGGAGAAAGTGGCCATCGGACAGATGAAGTATGATGCACGCTTCCGACAGCAAGCTGCCAGTGAGTTTTGTCCTTTTTGTTGTTCGAAGAGAGCAATTGGAAACTAATCATAAGACGAAGTGGAAAATATTTCCAGAAAGTTATTTTCAGTTTACACGAAAACATTCGACTATATCATGAAGAATCTCGAATATCCTGATAAGTTGGAGACACATTTCGTGGTAAATTTCCCTCTTCCGCCGTCTTAAAGATTTCTCTAGAATCTGGGCAGAAAACATGCCGGCTATCAGAAACGAGGATTTAACGTCGAATATTGGGATACCTTTGTGGAGTGTATGACCCAAGCGGCGGCCGAATGGGACGCCAATCGACAAAGGCCATCGCTGGATGCTTGGAGGAATCTCGTCGAACACATTATTAGCTTTATGCGACGTGGATTTGACGAAGAGAACGCCAAGCGTCGCTCTTGATTTTTTGTGTTTAGTTTCTTTTCCTTTTCGACATTCCATTCCTTCTTTTTTAGTGTTTTTGAATTTAATAAAACTCTTTATTTAACATTATTGAAAGGCGAGTTTTGGTCGAGTTGAACCGCCGACGTCAGAGTTTCTTTTATGATAAGAAGCCTGAAAATTTAATTCTTCGGACTCAGTTAAACGAATTAAAGAGCTGATTCTCCCACTCTGCAAAAATCCACTCTGAATTATTCCTTGGAAAGGAAACACGAGACAAATGAACCCTTCGTCGTTGACGCAATCGGCGGGAAATGAGAAGCCATATGAGCATAATTGGATGAAAAGAAAACTCACACTAGGAGAGGCGCGAATCGGAGTGTTTAAAATCTCCTGGATATCAGCATCCGAATCAATCGAACTGCGAGCCACTTCTTCTGTCTTTCTTTGTCTTTCTATCACCACAATATTCTTTCGAATGTGTTCTGGTTGCATTGAAACCGGACGTAATTTATCTAAATTTGGTTTAGGAAGCGAAAAAAAAAATACAATTGGGACTTGAATGGTTTGGAGAAAGTCGTCTGACTTGAGCACTAATTGATCTGATATTCGATTTGCGAGGTTGATCAATAGATGACATTTGAGGTGAAAGTGAAGGAGCTAAAAGAATTTTTTGGTTCAATTGACCTTACGTATGATTTTAGTTTCCGGAGCTAGATTGATATGTTCAAAGGTGGGAGAAACGCTGACTAGACTATCATCGTCCATTCTATTTCGACAAATATCTAGACAATTTCTCCACTTTTTTCTGGAAATGTTACCTTCTAGACTGGTTATTCTCAGCTGAAGGGATTCTATTTCCCTCTGTTGCTCGACAATTTTGAGATCTTTTATGGCTTCTGAAGCTCCAAGACGATCCAGGGACTCCTGGGCTTCACTAAGTTTTTGGTTCTAATATCGATTAGCTTGGAAGGACAAAAACAAACCAATAGCTCTATTTCATGATCTTTTTCGTTTAATTGGGCAGTTGATTCAGATAAGGAATGATGAACAAAACCATAATCTAGCTGGAACACAATGATAAGATGACTACAACATTGGCTTACGGTATTTGCATTTTTTGTGTTCTCCATTGACCAAGCGAGTTTGTTTTTCAAGTCCGCATTGGCTATAGATAAGTCATGAATCTGGCACTATTAATTTCTATTTCATCGGTCATACTTGCTTTTCCAAATCTTTCATTCGAGACTCGCTTTCTTTAACGCGAGACTCAGCTGTGATGGCTCTTTGGACGATCTTTTCACGATCTTCTTTCTTCTGATATTCAGGTCTTCGGTCGATCGAACGAAGAGGACTATCGCTGTTTCGACGTGGACACAATCCATCTGTTGCGATGGATACGAAGCTCCTAAGAAAGAATAAATTTGAAAGACACAACTAACCATGTGGAACTGTTATTATTTGGCTGAGTTCGACTGTTGAGTTGACAGACTCGAGTAGTGCTCCGCGACGGCCCACTGCCCATCGTTAGACTGAATAGTTTAGTGTGGGAATTACGAGTTGGAGTGAATGAAATTCTTCCCGAGGTCCATGACAACGAAAAAATCACGTGGGGAAACTATAGAGTCCAGACTACTTCTGGAAATGGATCGAAAAAGCAACACTGCCGTTTGATCAGCAAAAAGTTTTGCAGCCATGATGACGTTTATCGCGATCGGAGTCATGAGGAAGGTAATTAATGTCCGCAATTTGTAGGCATGATTGTGGAAATAAACGAAATATAAGAAGAGGAGAGAGGCAAGAAGGATGAGAAGCCCTAGGAAATGGGATCTAGTTATTGTGATTATTCGCACCTCCCACTCTCCCACACCTATTGAAAGCTTTTTTTGAAAGAGCACAGACTACGAAAAAGTTGAAATTTCTTTGAACAAACTTTACATGAAGTGCGAGGGAAATCTTTCCTGAAAAACAAAAAAAGAAGAAGAGACGTTTCAGACACTTTCTAGTCTGCAAATAGCGTGTCCAAAGGCTGTTTTTCCGGCCTTGAAGAATCCAAGAATAGGTTACTGGCCATAAGCCGACATTATGACAGTAATAAAAGCCATAAAAGTTCAGTTTTACGTGATTCGTTGGAGAAAAATCTCGACAAACAAGTTGTAATATTAGGTCTATGAGACTCACAACCCTTGGAAGCAAATTAGCCTATTATCACCTGAGCTTCCGGCAAAATAAACAAGTGGCCACCATTAGCTTTTTGATTAAAAACCGGATGATTCGAATCTGCATGTTCTGATCTCATTGAACTGTCAGCAATTTATCCAAAGATTCAAAAGAGAGAAGTTGTTATTGTTGTTTGTCTCTCCCTTCATTCAACAATGAGTAACTCATTTCGATTGGCGATTGTCATTGGTCGATAGATTAAAAATGAATTGAATATAAATAAGAGGATAGAAGCGGAGCAGATAGAAGACGAGGCAATCATGTATCTTTGGATTGCTCTTCTGCTCCTGGCTCCGCTTGTTCAGGTTATTTTCGCTCTAATTCGTAAAAAAAAATATTAACAGATGCGACCTGGTGAACTGAAGCTGAAACCCGGCTCAGAAGATAACTTGGAAAATCGTGAAAAAGTCAAGAATATTCTCAGCCGAATGAAAGTCAAAAAACCTCATTCAACCACGCCGAAAACCGTAACTCCAAGAAGTGTTTTTTCTGATCCCAAACCAACTGGAAAAGTCAACTTATTTTAAACAAAAAAGAATCTAAATTTCTAGAGTGAACCTCAAATCAAGCCGCCAGTAGCTCCTAAGCCCGCCAGTAGGGTCAGTCTTCCTCTCATCAACAAAAATGTTTCGGAATGGATGCATGAAGGCGATATGATGCTCACTGTAGATCAGGCAGAGAGTATTGCCGCTGGTTCGTTTTATGACTAAAAAGAACAAAAGTTGCAGGACATAAAGCAAAAAGAGCAGCTACAACCGTCGCCGCCAATTATTGGGATGTCAACACTCCCATCTACTACACCATCGATCAGTCGATTCGTTAGAGCCATTAAATTTCTTTCTACTTTCCAAATAAACAGAGAACGATCCAGTCAAGCTTCCACTCGTCAAACAAGCCGTTCAGTTTTGGCAACAACACACCTGTCTGAACTTCCAAAACAGCAATGGCCCCAACGCTTTGGACTACTACATTGGCTCAGGCTGTTGGTCGTATGTTGGAAAGCAGGGCTGGGCCACTCAACAAGTCTCCATTGGAAACGGCTGTGAAAGTGTAAGGAGAGTTTTGTTGTTGATACTATTCCAGTTGGGAACGGTTTGTCACGAAACTATGCACGCTTTGGGATTCTACCATGAGCAGTCCCGTTACGATAGAGACCAATACGTCACGATTAATTTGGACAACATCGATCCAAGTCTTCAATACAATTTTGTTGAGGTTTGTCTTTCTTAATCGATTGAAATATTCAGATGACCCCTCAAACCTCGAATAATCTGGGAGTTCCTTTCGACTATGGAAGTGTCATGGAATACGATGCTTGTCAGTCTGAATTTGCATAGAAATTAGATAGTTTTAGATGCTTTTGCCACTGATAGCTCGATTGAGACAATCATCCCCATGGATACAAATTATCTATATTCGATGGGACAGAGAGAGGCTCCCTCGTTTTCAGATATTGTCTCCGTCAACAACCTCTACAATTGTTCAAGTTGGCTTTTATTTTGCTTTGAGGTTATTTTTCAGGCCAATGTTCTTCGACTCCTAACTGCCAGAACAATGGAATAGTCAACTCTAGGAATTGCAATCAGTGTCTTTGTCCAAAGCAATTCACCGGAGCTACTTGTACTCAGCTAACCAAAGGAAGTGCTCCGAGTTGTAATAGCCAAACCCTACAGGTCTATCTAAAAAATATAAAAAAAGGGCAAAGATTTAGGCAACAACGTCTTGGCAAACTTTCAACGGAACGGCTGGAGACCCAAGCAGTTATACGCCTTTGACAAGTCCTACCGACTGCTACTGGCTTATTCAAGCTCCAGCTGGCAAAAAGATTCAATTCGAAGTCACTCAGACCTCAATGTGTCAGGATCAATGCCTCTGGCAGTCGTTTGAAATCAATCTCGGAAACTTTTTGCTCGGAGGAATGGTGTATGTTCATTTTCCCAGAACAGTCTTATTTTTCCAGTCTTTGTTGTGAAACTTCCACGTTTACTTCCACTTCCAATCAAATCAGCGTTCGCGGAATCGTCAACTACAACCAACTTCGTGTGTCTTTCAAATACCGAATCGCCTAATTTTAAAATGTCGTCTGATCATTTGGGAATTTGGATTTTATTCATTAAATCTTTCATGGGAAATCATCTTACTGTAACGGGAGTGACAACAATGGAAACAGTTCCTTTGGAAGAGGCCTTTTCGAAGAGTTTCCTCGGCTTGTCTTCCTTACAAAGAAGGACATTTCGAATTGGTCGAAGGACGACGGCATGCAGCCACACTTGGAAGCAGAATGATAATTCGGTCTCGTAGAACCTGGAATCTGCGCTTAATTATGTTTCCCTTTCCCAAACCAGAGATCTCCACCCATTATGAAAAGTTGATCGTTTTTGAAAATGAAACTAGCGATCCCTAAAAATGAGCGAACCAACTCCGAGATAAAAGGAAATGCTGATATCAGCCCGCAAATAATTAGTCGTCTCTCCAATTTGACAGTACTGCTCTTGAATTTACAGAGAGCTACCGTATACAGAGTGAAGATGATTGTGGTACAGAGAATACAAAACGGAGCCATAAAATAGGCTTCAAACTCGGTGAATCTCCCACCGAAGAGTTGAATCGTTCCTATTAAAGTATTCTTGAAAATTATGTCGTTTTTAAGGGCATTTGCTACAGGAACTACAATGAGGCAGCCAGTCCACCAGCAGCCAAAAAAGACGAGAAGAATGACCATATTTGACCACATCTAGGACATTTTGAATTTTTATGTACGGATTGTACCTCATTGTAATCTTTCGGGCCAAATACCACCACACTGAATCGGTTAAAAGCACAAACGACATGTCCCAAACTCATGGAAATTCTCGCAATCACAATAAAAGCATAGTTTATCTGAAGTCGTTTGTATTCCAGAAGTCACTCGAACCTGAGCCAATAGCTTCATGTTCTCGTTGAAGATGTCAGTCCAAGCCCATCTTCTTGGTCTCATTACAAATTCCACACACAAAAATAAGAGCAATTCACCTGACGAATGGACAAAGAACAGCTTGATGTATGACGATTTGAGCATTGGGTTACTCCTTCCTCGAAGAACAATGATAATCATGGCGATGTAGAGAATGAAGGAGATCCAGGAGACAATTATAAGGATATAATGTCCCCAAGGGAGAAACATCGGAGTAGTTTGGACTTTGAGTCAAATAAGTTTCAGGAACTAGTCGGTATGACTTCCAGCATGATTCCAGTATGGGAGATTGCCACGTAAGAAGGATTTTTTCACACGAGAGAGCACGACTTTGCAAAAGAAATTGTTATTGAGGGGAAGAGAGAACCATTTATTATAAGCAGCTTGTCTGGCTGATGACCACCGTCTTTCTAGGTCAGCGCTAGAAAAAAGAAAAACAATACCAACATGGCTTAATGACAGAATGTTAGCCTGATAGGCTGGGGGCTCGGGTAATGTAAGAGGAACAGGAAATAACTAAAGATTAGAACAAACGTGGTGGATTGGAATAGAATTGCGCAGATGACACAAGACTAGAAGTTTTTAAAATAATTTTTGCTTGAATGTCAAAGTTATACTCTCGCTAGCTGCTCGATATACCACTGGTTACATCGATGTAAGAGCCGACTATCGAACTCTCATTCCCCTTTTCTATTACCATTAATGAAATAGTCAGAGACTGGCAAAATTTCTTGAGTAATCAGGGCCTTCCTTTTATCCTACAGCATAGTTTTGTACGTTCACCTTTGATTTTGTCGTTGCCTATAATCAATGTTGCGTACTTCGTACTCTTATCAGTCTTTCTTTCTAGTAGCGCCAATTGTTTCGTTTCAATTTTCCCATAATGCCACTCAACCGTCAAATATATCCTGAAGATAATCCTGATATTACTGAAGAACGACTCAAATCCACATTTGATACTGATGGTCTTGCTGCTGTTTTGAAAGGAGGACGAAGGGTTTGCTTTCTATTTTAATCTAAAAACCACATTAGAACTTGGAAAGGACTCGGGAAATCAAGGCCGAAATTGAAAAGAGGCCTGCTTTATGTGATCCAAAACCCGTTGGACATATGACGCGTGAAGAGAAGTTCGAAAATGCCTCAAGAAAAGTATTTTTTATTCTATAAAATTGAAAAAAAGGTGCTTAGACTTTGGAAATTCTAAATTGTATGGGAGATATTGTGGATCTGTCCAACAGTTATGAATCACAAGTGCTATTCGAGTAAGAGATACCTAATAAGTTCTGGGATAGCAGCTCCGACAGCCCATAACTTTTTATTGAATCGGTCGATTTGGCTAAAATTTTAAATACAAGAATTTTGCTATCTTTTCAACCAAATTTCAAAAGGAAGGTTGTTTCGTGAGGGTCTCAACCAAGAAGCAACCAAATCCTTTAACATTTTGGAATCTGCTAGAAAAGATAAACCTAATCTAGAACTGTAATGGGAGAGTTTGGTTTCCCTTTGGCGCTCCATTTCGTGATGGCCATTCCAACTCTCCAAAACCAACTAGACGATAAAGAAAATGACGGTGAATGGTTGAGCAAAGCAATGACTGGAGAAATGTTGGCCACTTATGCTCAGACAGAAATGGGTCACGGTAGGAGCCTTTTGTCAAAAACAAAGTTCAAAATTAGGAACGAATCTTGGTAAAATTGAAACAATTTCGACGTTTGATCGAGCCACGGATGAATTTGTTCTCCACACTCCGACTCAAACTGCCATGAAATGGTGGCCAGGAGGACTTGGAAATACAGTCAATCATGTCCTAGCCATGGCCAATCTCATCATTGATGGCAAGAGCTACGGTCCTCACTTGTTCATTGTTCCCATTCGAGACTTAACTACTCACAAAGCATTGCCAGGCATGTCGGAAAGATCCCTTTATAAAGAAAAATAGGAGTCAAAGTTGGTGATATTGGTGGTAAGATGGGTCTGAATGGTGTGGATAATGGTTTTTTGCAATTTGATCACTATCGTATCCCTCGAAGAAACATGCTAATGAAATTCGCCAAGGTAAAAAGGAATGAAACAAATCGAACCAGACCATAGGTTGATCGAAATGGTGTCTACCACCCTCCTCGTCATGCGAAGTCAACTTTTTCTTCGATGACTTTGATTCGAGCAGAGATTGTTGCTTGGGAAACAGCTTTCCTTTCGCTTGCTCTAACTATTGCCATTCGATATTCGTGCGTCAGGAGACAAGGAGAAATCATTCCTGGGTAATATGTTCTACTAGTGTTTTAATTGTTTTCAGAAAAGGAGAGGTTAAAGTCTTGGATTACCAGACCCAACAGAATCGCTTGTTCCCTGGTTTGGCACGAGTAATGGCCTTCCATTTTACTGCAGAAAAAATCAAGGAACGAGCAGCTGAAAATGTCCAACTCATGAAGGAACACAAGGTTCTGATTTTCCTCTTTTGCAGTCTTCTTCAGATTTCTGAGGAAGATATGGCAGATCTTCATGCAATGTCCTGTGCTTTGAAAGCCTTTTCAACGTTTGAGTGTAGTAAAGCTGTCGACCAATGTCGGATGGCTTGCGGAGGTCATGGCTATTCAGAGGCTTCCTATCTCCCAACACTCTATTGTAGTGTAGTCGCTGGGTGCACCTACGAAGGAGATAATATAGTCATGTTGCTACAAACAGCTAGGTAACAAGAACAAAAATATGTACAACTTGTCCCAGATATTTGATGAAGGTGGCCAAAGCAGCCATTGATAGAAAATCCTTAGCTCCCTCGGTAGCTTTTCTTCTGGAAAAAGACAGAAGACAATCTCTTTTGGATAGAATTCCACAAGGAGGTTTGGTCTTTTGGCATTCATAAGAAATGAAATTAGATTATTCGCATTACCTCAAGGATTTGGAACATGTAGCCAGGAAGCAGATCTTCTATGCCTACGAAAGAATGGAATCGCTAAGAGCAGCTGGCATAAGTGATGAGATGGCTCGTGTTCAGAACGGAGTCGAACTGATCAAAGCCTCTCGAATTTATGCTCGACTGTGTGTTGCTAGATTTTTCTTCGATTCGGTCCAAAATATTGCCGACTATCACTCTCGGAATGTGTTGGACGACCTTCTCCATCTTCATTTGAATCTGGAACTCCAATCCGTATCGAAATATCTTCTGGAGGATGGCTACATTTCCTCTCATCAACTCAGCTTTATTAAAGAAGATATCTACCGCTTATATCAGAAAATCCGACCAAATGCTGTCTCTATTGTGGACTCCTTCGATTATAACGACAGACAAAATCATTCAGCATTGGGGAAAAGAGATGGCCACGCTTACAAGCATTTGTACGAATGGGCTCTACAATCTCCTTTAAATCAATATCCAGATGGCGTTTCTCCCGTATTTGAGAAATATATTCTCCCAATTAATTCTCAAAATACTGATGTCCAAAGTAAATTGTAATTAAATAAATTCTTAAACTCGAATCCAAAACCCAACACCAATAATTACAACGACATCGTTATCTAATGCTTGGACAAACGAAAAGAGCCAGAAGAAGCATTCTGGGCAAAAGTTGAGTGGAAAATCACAGAGGATGCAGATAAAGAGATCTTTATGGGAAATCAAGCACAGCATCACAGAGGAAAAAGATCATAAGACGAAAATGCAGGAATCCCGAGAAATTTCGCAGCAAGCAATCAAACATCTTTCTTGAGCAAGATAATAGTGAGGAGATCTCTTCCTACCAAGATTGGTCACAAAGTGCGAAGAGATACGAAGTATCTATATTTATAGATATCGTAATAAAAACGTAAGAGCCAACCAGGTGATGATTAAAACCTTTTGTGTGAGAAGATAATAATAAAGATGACAGATGAAAATGGTGGTCTTTTACAGACGGCCAGGGAAAAAGAACAAATGTCCGGCTATTAACTCATCGCACAGCTGGCCACGAACCGGACACAATCTTACGAAAGAGTGATGAAGGAGACACGGAGTTCTCGAAGCACTCTCACAAATCGTAAAAAATAACGGATTTTATTGAGCATGAGATACGGTAGATCTGAAGAGATTTTGAGTTGTTTGCACTGTCGAAATTCCTTTAAAAAGGGCCAAACGGAGAGCTTTACAAGACAGCAATAAGATATATGGCTGAAGCATGCACATCGCCTCTGCTGGTAAAATACTTAAGAACCTTTGTGGATAAACAAGCAAGACTCACTTCCATTTGGTGAGGAATTCGTGGAAATCTTTATGGTCAGTCAGATCGGACCAAAGCTGCAACGCGGATCTTATAGTGGTTGGCAACATTATAAGAAAAGTGATTGAACCGCATCGAAGAAGGATTTTTTCTTGATGCTTTAAACAAGCTAATCAAATGAAAAGTGTCAACCTTGATTTGCTTAGACATTCGACTAAAATCGTTCTTCTTTGATATCAAAAAAGTGGCGCCATAACAGAGAGAACAGGTTAATCCGGCGAATAAACTCAAAAAGATATCCACCATTGACTCGAACTGGAATCTCTTCAGCAATTATTCCCCAAACTCACATAAAACTGGTAGGCAACTTGTACAAAGCTGAAAATATCAGTTCCTGGAAAAAGCATTGTAGTAAACTTATAGTTGGGATCAAAAACGACCACACGTAAGCAAATGGAAATCAAATAGCCAAATAAAGTCATAGCGATGATGTTTTGTGTATTCCAAATCTAAAAACCAACTTATATTGTGGTCTGGAAAGACCTTGTCGTAGGTTTTGATTCCTCGGAAAAGCACTGCTGAGAGTCTATTTGCCGCTGTTTCCATATGGCCAAAGTAGAGGACATTCTTGAGAAAAATATACCAATACCATTCAGTTTCCACCTGAAAGCACTTACAGTACTATCCCGCTCTCCCTACCAGATTATTGTCCTCTTCGATGGAATAGATAATTATGCGGTACTTTCTTAGCCGATTGAATCCAGTAGTTGTAACAAGTAGCAATAACTCGTGAATTCCCTGAATTCGATTTGAAAACAATTTTAAAAAGCCACCTGGATGACTACGATAGTGAAAAAAGGTCCTTTGAGCAAATTATTGGATGATTTCCTTTTTGCTCGAATTATTGTCATTAGGACGAAAGAATGAAGAACGGCTGAGATGGAAGCAAAAAAAACCCAGATCCATTCCCAAATTGGTATTTCATTTATGGACATCGACGCGGGATAGAATGACCTGAAAACATGAAGTAATTTCTAATCAAGGAACAGACAAATAGCCATTAGTTCTTGTAAAAATAAAAAGGAAATGAAAGATACAGACAGGGAGGGATCTCATATGCGTTTTATCTCAGATAACTTTTCGAACCCGTGGGAGTTTGTGACATAGCAGACTCAAAGAAGTTCTCATCAAGGATCAACATTAAATTCTATCAGTTTGGCGACTTTTTGATCTCAGGGAAATACCCGAGCAGCAGGTGGACACCTAGATCTTTATTTATAGGCTTGGACAAAATAGGAAAAAGAAGAGGTTCTAGAGCAGAGCCTTGTACGAAAAAGAGAGGCAGAGAGAGTTCTTCAGATCTCCGCTTGGGAGTTACACATCATCATTATGGGCTGCGTCTAATAACACCTGAAAGTGAATGAGTCACGCATTTCGGGAAGTCAATCAACTCGAATATGAGGTAATTGGCGGTCTCAGGAAATATTCCGATAATTACTCGGCTTTCGTTTTGAATTCAAAAATCTCCCGACTCAAATAAAATTATTTCAAAAATCTCTGTCCGAATTTATTAGACTCGCTAACCTGTGGTCATTGGAAAAACCTTTCCTTTTTGGCAAAATATTGAAACAAAGATTGGAATTCAACGTCCCATTTGACTCAGCAATTATGAGTTTGCGTCATGAATCCCACTCAAATTTATGGGAAGCATTCGGTGATAATCGGTATTCCCCGTTGACTTTAAAAGACAGCCACATCTGATTCTGATCCAGCAAAATGTTCGCTCCAATTCTCTTCCTTCTCGTCGCCAGTGCTGTCTTCGGACAATCCACCTTCAGTAATTTTCTTTCCTTTTCAAAAACTGCTTTTAGACTATCGCAGAATCACTATGCCTACCGAGTTGGCCAAGAAATTCAACTTCACTGGCCGTCCTGACTTCAAAGGATTCACTTTTCCAGCTGAAATCGCCCAGAAATATGGAATCACTGGCAAACCAAACGCTGAGTTACTTCGTAAGGCCGCAGAGGAAGTTCGCAATAAATACCACACTACTCTGGCTGGAAAGTGAAAGAGTACAAGAATAAATGTTATGAAAAATTCTTCTATATTTCATGTGAATATTCACATAATTTCGGCACACGAGAAACTAATTGAAACCAAAGAATATGTGAAGATTCAAAGAGCTGAAAGCGAAACGACACTTGAGTAGACTTGTTGCTGTTCGACGGATCCTTTTGACCAGCAATATCCTCGGAAGAGTCTTGCCACAGCCTCCTTGTACTCCTTGATGCAAAATATTGTGATGATGGGATCGAGTGCTTTGGGAAAAGTAACAGACAGAGAAAAAAGCGGAGTGAGGAGCGATATAAGAAAATTGTCCGGAAGAATTGGATACAGTAGTATATAGAAGGAGGGAATGTTACACATCACAATAGGAATGAGAGCCTGAACGTTTGATTTTCTGGCTGAAAGTCTGACATACTTGGATGACCAAGGAGAGGAATAACTGGCGTTCTAACGAGATATTCATCGAAGTCTCTTTGTCATTCTTGGCTATTTTTAACTGGCTTTGAATTGTTCTGTAGATTTTCCAACTGCACCAGCCAATAATCATCAAAGAGCCATATGCATAGAAATAATGGACGCCCAAAGCTGCAATACTCTGAGGACTATAGCTTCCATCAAGATTCTAAACGAATATTTTCATTGGAGCCAGAACTAACAGTCATTCTTGTAGCATAATATTCCATTACAGTATTGTTGTTCAAGTCGAAATGATCCATAACTTCATGAAGAACTTGCTAAGCAAAGTTATTTTTTTAGACTATTAATCAACCTGAGAAATATGGTTTGCTGTGCACAGAAAATGGGAGCAGACTCCACAGGCAATCGCATACAGAATAATTCCGACTCCGATTAGTTGTTGCAAGTAGGAATTAAGTTTGATGGCATCTACCCATTCCTGTCTACAGACGATGAAATACCGATAAATGAAAAGAAACATAATAAATCCTATAATTTAATTTCTAGCCTCAAACGAAAGTATTACCCAGCCATAATTCAAAGAAGAAACAATATAAAGTAGGTCCAAAACGTGCCAGACGCGTGCCGACAAGAGGCCCAAGGAAAGTCATCCCAATAAAAGTACCCTTTGTGATATAATGTACCTGGATAATTTTGAAGAAGAGAAGGCGCTTACCGGCATTCCGGCACAAGCAATCAAAGCGTAGACTATTTCAAATGATGAAAAAGTGACCAAAATGGTCTTGTAGAACCCCAGGTTGTTTTTTGTGTAATTCCAGATGACAAAAATTAGAAATAAATTGAGTAAGACAGCGAAAGCAGCTGCCGTTGTCTGCATAAAAATGACTCCAATAAGGTAGATGTTCATCTTAAAAAAGAGATTTTTGAAAGCCAAAGACTCCCAAGAAGTTACAATTCGACACAAATGAGCCTCAGGTGAACTCTTGTTTCTCACACCACCAGTGGGAATCAGGAGAATGCAATGGGAAAAGTTATCACACAAAGTCATGTGAAGATCCTACGACTCTGAGCTCTCTGAAGGAAAGACCGTGAGGAAATTGTAACACGAGAGACACACAGTAGCTGGGCGAGGCAGATGTGAAAACAAATTAACGGCAAATGAGACTAATCGCGACTCGTAAAAAACGTTGTACTTGGCTACTGTAGTACTAAAGGACAAACACCACTTTTATAATGACTATCCTGTGAGGATAACATCATTCGTCTCGTGTCTGGTTCAAAAAGAGCAAAAGACAGAATGTATTTTAATATTTATAGTGAATGACTTTTAACTTCTGGAATATTAAAATTGATGAAAAAAGCAGCTGATCACTAGCCAATTGTCATCATTCCTATCTATTCAAGATTTACTTGTCTTCAAATGACGTAGCCCTCGTACGATTTCAAAGATCTTTATTATTGAATCAAATTCGGCTGACGTGTAAAGTTCTGTCGATAGTAAAAGTAGCTTTCCTAAAAAAAAATTTGTTGTTTTTAAATCTGAAGAGCCTACGTGGATTCAGTCCCTCTAACCAACCTCATTATTCGTTGTCGAATTATCGATGAAGTCAACAGGAGAGCCCACTGAAAGTTCATCACATTTTTTAGAATCCAACTCACTGGCTGACAAGAGTACATAAGGTCATTGACTGGATACGAGAAGTCTTGAACGAAGAGAACACTCTCTATTCCAAAGTTATTTGCGACTATTGTCATTATTTGTACGGCCGAATTAACTGCGAGAACAACGAATGTAATCAAAGAAGAAACGAGGAGTCGTATTTCCGTCGCAGTTATTGACTTCTACAAGATCTACTTCCCCATCCAGAATTATCTTCCCACCTGATGTGTCTTGTGATGCATCCTGATTACATAAACAGTTGTAAAATATATAGCCAAGCATACGATAGTCGCTACTCCGCAGCAAAAACAGTCGATGTATGCAATTAGCTAAAAAAACTCAAACTTTTGCAGACAAATTGCTCGCCAGCTGCTACTCTAACTGCCAGCTGCAATGATTAGATTGCAATGAAGAGTTTTTTTAAAAAGCGGCGTAGAAAAGTCTTTTTAAAATTACAACTCACAGCAGTCGAAATATTATCGTTTTTTAGTCGAAGAGTTTGAGCGACTCTATCGATTTGATAATAAGATCTGAAGTTTGTCCCGAATATTCCATTGACTATGGGACAAACTGGAATCACCAAAAGCAAAGGGATTGTGAATTGAATAGTCCTCATAATGTGTAGGCGATGATCTGTCCAATACTGTAATCCTTTTGTTTGGCAAAACTAAGCAAAAAACCTTTTCATAGTTCATTACGAAAAGAACAGATGAGAGACGGTTACAGGCGAAAAGAATCTGCCCAATATAAAGGACTATTTTTATGTAATAATGAAAGGAATTCGAAACTATTGGAATCACGATAAAAGTAGTCGTGTTTTCCGAGAGAAACGGATTTAAAACTCCATACTTTCTGAATCTCATAAAGATGCTGAACTCCAAAAAGTAGAGAAGATCCCCGACAAACTTAAACTCTTTCAAAACAATAAGAAAGACCAACTTACATAGCTCAAAACGAGTTTAAAAAAGGAATTCTTTAGAAGTTTCAGACTGTTTCTATAGGTTAAAATGAGACTAATTATGAAAATGTAGACAGCCATAGAAATGGTAGTAAATATCTGAGAAACAATCTGTAACGTTGGCCACATAAGAATGACCTCGCAATTATGATTAGCTCATATTTGCGGGATCGAGAGTTAATTGTTTGATTCGTGCACGCTAATAAGGAAAAAAACTAAGGAAACTCCAAATCTCTTGTCGCCGAGAAAGAAATTACCGAGAAATTAATTATTCATGATGCATTGCTCGATTTTCAAATGGATCTCTGAAAGGTCTTTTTATTTCTTCTATGCTTCCAAGAAGACTGAAGATAATTCAAGCTACGCTCCATATGTCTTTCCTTGAAAAGATGATTAATTGAATCGCTTCGCTTTCCTTGAAATACTGATCGTTGTGCTTTCATTTTTCTTCTCGAAGTCTTGTTTTTATAGATAACGGCTCTTTCAACACGCTCTAGCTGTTTCATCTGCTTGCGCTTTTGATGTTGTAAACCGCAGATAAGAGTTGTTATCGGATGGATTAGCTGTTCCAACAAAGGACTCAAGACAGTTCATTGACAAGCTATCGTTGAAAGAATATTATAAACTTTATTTGCCTTTTTACATGGTGGGGACATAGGTGGCGTTGGCGAATCCGACGCGAGAGTTGGCGAAGTCGAAAACGGAGTAGAAACGGCCAATGAAGACGTCTCCAAGGATCCAGAGAGGTCCGTTGGGGGCGGGAATGTCGAGTCCAATGAAGCCGGAGAGACAGGTGGTTTGTCCATTCTGGGCGATTTGGAGGATGTAGTCGTTTCCTTGAAGGATGTAGTTCTGTCCAGCAATGTTGAAGGTGACTGCGGGAAGCTTGGGAACGCGACTGCAAGCGACCTCATATTCCCCATTTCCAATGGGGAAGGCTCCAATGAGTTTTTGGATCTGCTTGATCTTGTCAGTAGGTCCGGTAAGAAGGGAAGTTCCGGTGTCGACGATGGCGTCAACGACTCCAGTAACTTGGGTGCCGGAAACGGAGACTGCGGCCTAAAAATTTAAGATAAAAGTAGGAAAAAAGACTTACGAGAGAGATTCTCCAGTAGTCCTTGGACTTGAGTGGGGCATAGGTGATGGCTGTCTAAAAATCAAATATAAAATAAGAGAAAAAGCCAACGTTGTAATGAGCGGGATCAGTTCCACAGAGGGTCATTTCTCCGCCAACTGCGTTATGGTTCAAGTCACGATTCATCCAGAAAGCGAAGACCTTCTGTCCACAGTTGGGGTTGGCGAAGATCTGGTCCATGGGTTGAGGGAGGCTGTCAACGGAGATCGAGTCAAAGGCCATTCCCAAGATTCCGTCGAATTGAGCAGCTACGAAGGTAATTCCTGGCTCAGTGAGGGCGCCAGCGAATCCTTGAGTCTTGTCGGTACCTAGAATGTTTAGTCAGTTTTAAGATAATTTTTTTTGGCAGAAGAGCAAGAAAAGGACTTACAGAAGTTCTGACGGCGATCGTTTCCAAAGCAGAAGATATCGTGGTAAACGGTTCCCTTCATTGAGCCAGTTCCATATTGGATAACGAAGGATTCTCCAGAGTGAGTGCAGGTGGAAGACTTGGAGCAGTCGTAGTCAGCATGAGTCTTGCAGGCGAGGTTTCCAGCCTTGCAGTTGATATCAGGTACCCAGAGATTGGACGATCCGGTATCGAAGAGCAATTTGAAGTTCTGAGCAGGAGTTCCGAGTTGCCCAATACCGTAATATTGAGAATCGGAATAGTCAATCAAAGGCTCGTTGTAAGTGTCCAAGTTGGATTCGGGAACACCTCCATACTTCTTGGCTAAGCGGTGAGCAACAGCTCCAAGGTTGAGGTTCTTTCTCTCGTGTGTGATCTTATTCAAAGGAACACGAGCAAGAGGTGGAAGACTGAGGGCAAGAGCCCCAATGGCCAGAAGAAGGACAAAAGAGACCTGACGAAGCATCTCGACTGGTGGTGAGTCTTATCGTTCAAACCCTTTTATACTACTTAGCGCACTTACGTCTCAACCAGTGTTCAAATAAAGATAACAGTTTTTTATCTCAAAGCTTCTGGGTCTGATTCGGTCAAAGTTGCAAAAAAGAAAGGGAGCCGGAGGTTTGTGATAGTCTTTCGATGACATTTGACTTGTTTTACGTAGGCCCTCTACGTAAGCAATTAATTTTACAGCTCAACGACGTGTTTGTATCACCCAGTAGCTGATATCTTCGGCCAAAAATTCAGAAAGACGTTGCTTTATTTTCATTTAGATGCCTGAAACCCGCGCTGTTTGTCTTCTTGGTTCGACTGGTGGCATTTCCCATTGGACTCTGAGTTGATTGAAATATCGAGTGGTCTCATCTTCCTCCATCGGAGGCTTACAAAACATGGATTTGAGAATTCCTATCAAGTATTCATTTCTGGACATAATTGGAATGCCCATAAGTGATCCATTCCTGGAAGAACATTTCCAGGAAGTCTTGAAACTTACGCGGCAATTAAGATATTGAAAAGACATTCACACAGCTGCGTACTACCTTCTCCGTAATTAATCCTAATTTGATCAGAATTGGAGAGAACAAAGGCCGCAAATGTGGTTATATTGACTATGCCGAAGACAATAAATCCTCTTTTGATGAGCTGAAAGCGAGTTTTTTTTAAATGTCCGCCCTCCAAACCTGGCCACACCACAAAATTTCCTCCAATTGGAGCCTCAAAGAGAGACTGTATCTATGATTACTTGTGATATTTGAGTCCCTCAAGTCATTCAGCATTTTCTGAGTTTTGACCAATGAATGGAAGAATAGCTGAAATTTCTCTGTACTAACAAATCTTGCAGACGCTTACCGCAACACCTGAGACAGCTGTTGAGACTCCGAATATTGCGATGTAATAAATATTTGTCCATTCTATAAAAGTTTGATCTTGTTCGAAGCTGCCTACCGAAGACCCATGCAGTACTACCAAGAGAACAAATTATCAACGCGACCACTACAATAACTAGCGTAATCCAGAGTCTTTTGAACTGCTCATAGTCGTTGACAAAATAAAGGGCAGCTTGTCTTTCTAATGCGATCCAAAACAATCTGCAACGCATCAATTCATTTGAGATCATCTGATTCACACAGAAACGATGTATCCAAGCGAGAAATTTCTAAGCCATGAGACAGCAATTAGAAGAATAAATTCTTCTGGTGGTCCTGTGAATTTGATGGCTTCAATTTGAATGAAGATGATAATAAGACGGGCAGTTAAGGTCAAAAAGTAGTTGATTGAAATGCCGACTCCAATGATTTTCAAATTGATATGAACTCGAGTTTTGAGTCCGATTCTGAGAGCCAAAAAGAACATGACATAATTGATGAAGATGAGACCAGTCTCCAATAAAAACCAGAATCGCAATTGATCTGGATAACGAGCGACGAAGTAGAACAACTTCATAATTAAGATTGATTGAAGGACGTAAGAGCGGTTAAACGAAGTTAAAATAGGTAAACAGGTGGTTAATTAATAACAGGTACGAGAGGAATTCAAACTCTTCCGCTTCAGCTCAAGAAATTAGACGCCGCGAAGGGTGAGAATCTGTGGAAATGTTGTCTGATTTGGTTGAACCACTATTAGTCAATTACTTTCGTCGAATAAATTTGTTGTTTCAGCTGCAAAATTTCGTGAGACTGAGAAAAAAGGAATGCAATATTCATATTGGCGCAATTCGAGTCTTTTTTATGTTTGACGGTTGCACAAAAGGCTCGTTCCATTGGCTTCTTAGTTGATTGAAGTATTGGTCCGTTTGATTCTCATGAATAGGCTCTTCCACTTTGAAACAGAAAGCCTTCATCATCCCTTTCAGATAATCATTACTGAAAGAAATGGCTATCCCAAATAATGGTCCATTGCTAAAGCCTTTGGTTTTTACTTTTATCGTAAACTAACGCAGCTATAAGAAGGTTGTAGAGACAATTAAGTAGTTGAGTCATCGGCTCGCCATAGTTGTCCTTGATATAGTTGGAATATGCCAGAGCGAAGGCCCAAAACGTGGTGATATTTATACAACAAAGTAAAATAAAGCCTCTTTTGATTAGCTGAATTTTAAAAATAATGAATCCTGACTTTTTCTGACTTTGCCACACCACAGATTTTCCTCAATTTGAAATTTCATGCTGAGGCTATAGCTGTGGTTGAATGTTATTCCATTTAGTCGTAGTTCTTTCACCATCCTTTGTGTCTTTGCAAACGAATGAAAAAATAACTGTATTTGTTATTGGAAAGTAGACAAACTAGACTCACTATAATTCCCAGAACTACAGCACAAACGCCTGACGAGGCTATGACGTACATGTCAGTCCATTCTAACGTTAGTTTTTTTGTGAATATTCTTTCTCGCTTACCGAAGAGCCAAGCTGAGGCACCAAGAGTTGACAGGAATGCTGATGTGGAGAGAAGTAGCGTTGGAATCCAGATGCGTCTATTTCTTTCATAATCGTCGATATAATAAATGGCGAATTGGCGCTCAATTGCGACCCAAAATAATCTAAAAATTTTGAAGTACATAGTTAAAGTAGATTCTCACAACATGGCAATAAATCCAAGGGAGGAATTTCGAAACCAAGAACCCAAAATTAATGGCAGAAATTTATCAGATTGACCTGAGTTTCCTTTATTTTTTTATTGCCAAAAATACCTTTCAATTTGATGAAGTCGATTTCAATAAGAATGAGTACTAATCTCGATAATAAGCAAATAAAAAGGTCGATAACAGTAGCGACTCCGAAAAATTTCAAATTAATATGAGCTCTGAGTCGAAGTCCGATAATCAGTGCAAAAGCAATGGCAATTAGATTCAATACGATCAGAAATATTTCCAACGAAAACCAAAAGAAGAGTTGATCCGGCCGAAGTGGTTTGAAATAGTATAGGATCATGCGAGAGCTTAAAGCAAGAATAGAAAAGGGCAGGTGATTTTTGCTGTATGAATCTACGAACGATCTGAATGAGCAAGTTGTTAGCCAAAGACATCAATATAATATAAATGTTTTATCTGGTAAACCTTCTAGCTGGAGTGTACATTATCGAGAATCTCTTCTTCTTAATTTTCTTTCGTTTTTGATTCATTAAAGGAGCCTCCCATTGCTCTTGCAATTGAATGAAATAAACTTGTCCAGAATCGGGTTGGGTCACTTTTGGTTTGATTTTTCTACCAAAAAGAGTCGTTCTGACCAGATGAATTAGATATTCATTAAAGGCTAACATTGCCATACCGACAGTAGGACCGTTCCTAAAAACTATATTTCACCAGAGAGAGAAGGTCGTTTCTCATTAAAATTACACAAGGTGAATAAAACAAATTGGAAGCCAAGATTTTTGACCTCGCAAACTCTGTTTATTTCTGATCTATGGCTTATTCCAGCTATTTACTTGAAAATCTAATGCCTGACGAAAGAAAAGGGCACCTGTTCATTCTTGTTCATAATACAAACTTACGCGGCTATAAAAACATTGTAGAGACAGTCACAGAATTGGGAGAATTCAACTCCATAAATTTCTTTGAAAAACTCCAAATTGGCTGGGATAAACGCAAGCACCGTCGTTATGTTGAGTAAGGTCATACAAATAAAGCCATTTCTCATAAGTTTGCCGCACCAAATGTTTTCTGTCAATTGGAATTTAATAGAAAGAGTGTAGTGTAATGTGTATTTTGGAGTTTCTTTTACTCGTCCATCAAGACTTTCTAAAATCCTTTTAGTCTTTTGGAAAGTGTGAAAAAACATCTAAATATTGCTAGAGATCCGTCGTGAAAATTACCGCAGTTCCAGAAACTGTTATGAAACAAGCCCCGACGATGAGCAATTGCCATGGAAGAAATTCTAAAAATATTTCAAAGAAATTAAGAAGTCTACTTACCAAAAGTGAAAATGACAGCATTAAAAAAGGAGGTTCCAGCAGAGAGGAAATTTATTGCCAAAGGAATCCAAACTCTTGGTTTTTTCTCATAATCTCGAATAAAATACATGGCAAATTCTCGTTCAATTGATACCCAAAAGAGTCTTAAAACAAGGCTATAAATGGGAAAAGACTCTCACATCATGGCTAGTTGGGAAAAGGCAAAGCATCGATAACAGGAACACAAGATGACTCCGAGACATTTTTTCGGTTGCCCCGGACAATGGAGAAGCTCTACTTCGTAGGCTAGGAGAATAAGTCTTACAGTAACCGCACCAGCATATTGTAAAATTGAAAAAACTCCAAGAATCTTAAGAACTTTATATGCACTTTGAGTTTTTACTTTTAAATTGATGTGAGCTCTCATTTTGAGTCCAAACATGAGGAAAATCCCAAAAAGAATATAATGGCAGAGGAGTAGAGCCGCTTCAAGGAGAAACCAAGGTCTGAGTTTATCTGGAGAGACCGGAACAAAATAGAGCAACTTCATTGGGAAGGAGTCGTGTAATAATTGCACAAGTAGCTCCAGGTGAAATTGGACATTAAAATTTGTCGCCGTTTTTTCTTGAATGGTGAAGCAACGACGAATAATAAATGCTCGAAAATCATTTTCCAGGAAAGAGTTGACATATTTTTGTCCTTTTTCAGTTGAAATCACAATCGTTGCCCGTAGATGTGGCTATAAATCCTCCACCGCTTCACAATCTCGGAGCAATGAATAAACCTGGAGTGGAGCCAAATATTTCCCAAGTAGGCCCTCCTTAAATCTTCAATTGAGGAAGATCTCGGCGAGATTTGAATAAATTATATTTGAATTTAATGATTTTATAAATTAAAATAGACCGATTCCAACAAAGATTAAAGTAATCGAAATGAGAATATTGCTAGCTGATTTTGAGGGTATTGTTGGTGCCATTGTACTCGTAGTGGACGGTGGATATGGTGGCTCAGTTGCTATACTTTGGTTATAACGCACTAAAACTTTTCGTTGAAAGAAAATACTTTTACCATTTTCGCATCCTAATCCGTAATAATAGGACCAGCACATACAGATTCCTCTACTAGGCGTTGAACCATACGCACACACTCGATCCTGACAATATTCTCCCGTGAAGTTTTCAGCGCAAGAACATTCTCCGTACTGATTAACGCTTCCTCCATTATTGCATACATCTAAAATCACAATTTTTCTTCCATTTGTCCATTTCCTTACTGTTGTCAGACGGAGTATAGTAATAGAAAACACGTTGGAAGGGTAGATTTGAGACATCTTCCAAGCCAGTCACAGTAATTTTGGTTCCAGTAATGAGTGGCATCTGGAATTTTTGCCCTTTCAAATAATTAGAAATACATTCACAGTGTTGGTTCTATATTGATAGGCACAAGTGTTTTCGTCATATTGTGTGATGCTACTCGTTGTGGCATTGAACAGTTGGCCATCATTCCAAGGAGAGTTGAAATCAGTTGATTCGATATTAACTCCTGTGACAGTAGAAGAGCCCGTCGCTCTTACAACCACATAGGTCGCATCGTTTTTGCCTAAATGGCCAAATAAACTTAGTGACAAAACAGACCTCGAGTGTTAAATGGATGATGAGCTGGGAAATCGCTGTGCAAATCTGATGTGAAACCAACCGCCACGTTTATGTCAGAAATAGCACGAACCTATTTTGTTTTTTTTTTCAAAGAAAAGCCAATGATAACCTGAATGGAACAACTTCCGATTGTTGAGAAGGTAATTCTAAACGTCCCAGCAGAAAAATAAGACAAATCTGAAGCTTGTTTCAAACGTTAAACTCAGGTGATTCACCATATTGAAGGACGAGAGATCCAGGACTGTTAGCTACGTTGTATGTTTTGCCAACAATACTGAGCTCGTGTTCTAAAATATTTGTAGAAGAAATAGTGAATACTGACTCTGTCCATCGAAAATGTGAATGTCCTGAATAGACATATTCCCTATGAAAGTGAACTCGAGTTGTTTCACCGATTTTTCCACTAATACGGTAGTTTCAAAGCCCTTTCCAGAGCTACAATCCTAAATGTTAGATTTTGAGTGGTTTAGATCCAAAAAAATGCCTGGGACCATGCGTCTAATAGAAGATTGTTAAAATTAATGGAGGACGTGAATGTCTCTTTCTGGAATAAATAGCTTTATACGACACACTGCCTAACACCTGAAGATCATTCTCGCCGAGAGCAATGAGACGACCTCCAGTTTGCCTTTGCATAATGCGGAAATTTGGAGAAATTGGAAAGATCACATTATTATTCATATAGAAGATGTTGACCTAGACTCTACGAGTAATAAAAACTAATAATAAAAGACCTGGACATCGGTGGGAAGAACCCAGTAATAACTCGAGCCCTTTGGATCAGACATGGTAAAGACGTGTATTTGAGCTGGAGAAATCAGCTCTAACTCAACAGCCTAAAAATTGCTCTGGAGAAATCAAAAAATGTCTACGTGATAGATGGCATCTAAAGAGAAGGCTCCTGGCGATTTGGAAGAAGCATTAGCTGAAGCAGAAGTCAAATATTGGTTGAATTTTGTTATAAAAGCCGTTGGATCGTAATCAGATGCTATTCCCTTCCATCCTACAAAAATTGTTTAAAAAAATTATAAATCTCTCTGCCATTGGCGTCAAAAACAACTAGTGTGAATTGCCTCATCAAAGAGTCTTGACTGGAGATTGTCTTGATTATATCATCAATCAAATTCATCAATCTGTTTATTGTTGGCTGCATTTCTTTGACCATTTCAATTGCAAAAATAACCTTAAAAAATGAAAATCAAATGGCGAAATACCTGACGGAAATCATGTAGCTTTCCCCCCATATCTTGAGGATTGATCAAGTAACAGGTATTGCCTGCTCCAACTCCCTGCGTCGGATATTTAGCTACAATTGGTTGACTTCCATTGTTCTTCGCTCCATGAGAACAGAACGCCGGATAGATCCTGCGTATTACAGTACCGTCGTTCATTGTAAAAGTATATTTTTGTCTAGAAATCTTATTTTCGCAACTCCAAGGACTCTACGTGTAGGCTCCAGCAGCACAATTCGGCAAGTCGGAAATTTTATAGACAAAGGTACAATCAGCTTCATTTCTGATTATTGCTTGCATTGGCCAAGTAAATGGGTTATTTGTGGCTCCATTTGTAAATTCAACATAAAACCTTGTGAAGGGCTGAAAATTGACGGGATGGAGAGTAATTCTCATTGGCATTTCTGTATTTTTTAAGTAAAAAAAGTCATCAAATCAAACCGGCAAGATTCATAGAATTTCCGATGTCAATATTATCGTCATCGCTATAAAGCCAGAGGAGAGTCGTCCTCGATGAAACAAATGCCTTCACCGAGCAGACAGCACTGGGTGAGACGGTCAATTTCACAGAAGACCAGTCAGTTGGAATAACAAAAATCTTAATCAAAACTATGCAAATACGATAGAACCTACAGCCCACATGGGTCCATTTGAATCAGCTTTAAGAGGAGTTGTTCCATTTGGTCCCTCCACTGCCATAATTGAAATATTGCTTGGTGTATCTGGATCCATGTAAGAAAAGAAAGAAAATTACTTGTGTTCTGATCAATAGTTACAAAAATGGTGACAGACTGAGACTTGTTATCCCGAACTAGATCGAGGAGAAAATCTCCACCTTGGGCAAATGATCTCACTTCCACATATTCCGGTCGGAAAAGTTTAGTCAAAATGCTGTTTATAACCTAAAGATTTCCAAAAACTGGTGTCTAAGAAATCAACTAACGGTTTTTATTTCGTTGCCGTTGATGACGAATAGCTCTCCATGTGAAAATGTAACCATTCGACGATAAGTGTCATATGAATCAGCCGCGTAGTTTACTGTGTTGGTCGAATTTTTGATAAAGAAAATGAATGCCCTATTTCTCCATAGCATTGTAGTCTGGGCAGCTTGGAGTTCAAAAGTGTTGTCATTTATCGTATAACTGACTGGTGTAGCATCCTTGTCAGGTGCATCCGTAAAGACAAAAACGATAGAGTTTGAATGCATTTTCCGTCTAAATTCCTATGTTGCGATGAAAAGAGTTTACGAGTATTGTTGAATATTGACCAAAGACTGCATGATGGGGTACTGGGCTGGTTGCTTCATAGGCGTAATCGTTGTATTTTTCAAATTATTCACGAGAGTCGCAGCTCCAGTTGTCACAGTAATGTAAGGAACAAAATTAGTTTCTGAAAAAAGTTCTCTTCAACATTTTAAACTCACCATCAACTTGAACAAACATATCCAACAGATAAGTGCTAATCCAACCTGGATCTGCGCTATTCAATTCACTCAAGGCCTATTCTTTCTTTTTCTTTCAAATTACAAAATTACCTCGTTCAAATTGTTAATCAGTGTTGTTCGGACATCAGCCATTGAGGGAGTTACGGGTAATACAAGAAGAAAGCTTCTGGGTTCTACGTTGAGATTATCCATTAGCGGAGGTCGACATCCTCCTGAAGTAGAACGTTTCTTACGAAAAATTTGAAAAAACAAACGGATTTCACAAAATTGAGAATAGAAGCCGGGTGGACAAAAGCAACGATTTCCTTCGGGAATTCCTTTCCTCTGGCACCTAAAAGGCAACATTAAAGGAGATCTCTCGCAAATACTTGACTGTCTCGCAATTACTTCCATAAGTGAAGGGGCCACAAGCGCACGTCGAATTTGGAAGTTTTGTTCCTCCATTTAGGCAGACTGATTGTGTCGGAATGGCCGGTCGGGCTGGGATCTCATCGACATCTTTAATTATATATTTTTTTCATTCTTTAGACCAAAAAGTAACCGATTTCCCTCCAGAATAAAAATGTGAATTGTTCCATTCCATCGTATTTATTGATAAGATCTTCCACCGATGAGTCACTAGATAAATAAGCTAAAAACGTGTGAAGCGAATTGTCCATTTCTCCATATTTCGACCATTTTATAAAGAAGTCTGTCTCTTTTATCTGAAAGAAATTTCTGTGAGATAAAACTGCAAACTTTAGGTTCAACAATTGCCGAGACTTTCTCCAAAGTGGCCTCTTGCGGAAGGACATTTTGGAATAAGTAGCCTTTCACTTCGTAATGTGATAAGGCTAGCCCTAAAAGGAAGTCACTGCTAGTCGTAAACGATACCGTGGCCTGTCAATGTGAGCAAAAGAATCAAGCCAGGATTCCACATGGCAAACGGAGTAGGAATGACAAGTTTTTTCCAATTCAACAGATAACAGCCAGGAAGATAGGGCCTGTTTTCTATAGTCTGATAACCTTATGATATGCAGTTCTAAACCTAAACTTTAACTTCCTCCGACTTCCCTTTGTTAAATCAATAGAATTAATATATAGCCTATTGATGACGGCTTCGGTTTTGAAAAAGCCTGGGATTTTAATCTCTTCCTCTAGAATTTTTCAACGCTTTTCCTATGATTTCAGTCTACTTTCCACTGAAATTTTAGTCGCTTTTCTCTTTGAATTTTAGGCCCCTTTTATTACAGGTATTTGACTTTTTTTTAAAGATTTTAAAAGGAAGTGTACAGCTAAGACTGCATATCAAAGTTGCCAGCTACACAGCTACCGATAATTCGCTTCTTTGGTCCGTCTGCAAGGGATTAGAAGATAAAGGCAAAGGAAATTTTGTCACTCTTCGCATTAACTTTTCGGGGCCATAAGAATATCTGCACGCAATGACCAGTAGTTTTTTAAAGCAAACTAAACTTGCAAAGTTTATTTCATCTTCCCACCATCTACCAGGATATCATTTCTGTAAATATTTGCCTTTGGCTTGGACTTGTAATCAAAAGGAACGTCGGAATTTTATAGCCAACGCATCACAGTCTAAAGCTATAATTTTCTCAGAATAAAACGTTGATAAAAATAGTTCCAAGAAGGCGAACTCGATTAAGTGTCTTGCTTTGAAAATGTCTAGAAAATCAACTTGTTCTCACACTCATTTGTCGGATCTTTATTTGGACTGTAAAAATAGCCAAAATGGGTTACAAACTCCTACAAATATTATTATAAAGCGGTCGAATTTTTTCAAGACCAGGCTGGGTTAAATGCAGTCCTTTGGTGAAATAAGCGACAAAATATTTAGGATCATAAGGAAGAAGGACTCCACCCTGCTGAAATATCGGAGTATAGTCGATCATATGGCATTTCGGACACGAAGCGGCTATTACCTCATCTAGTTTGATTTGTGCAGTGGACATATCAAAATTATTCGCTTCGGTAGATGTTATATTTGGCGGAATACCTACATTTGGTCAGAATTAGACGACCAACAAACCCGTGTCCATCGCATCATTCAGGGCTTTGTATTCCATAGACATCGTGGGAAAAGTGTGTAAAATGAAAATTTTTTCTTTGACTAAAGACGAAATGATGGCCATTCGTTGTTTTGCAAATTCGACTCGTGCCTTCCATTCAAATTCATTGCGTTTGACTCCCCAAAAGGCATATCTGAAGTAAAAATTTCTCTCTTATTTCCCGGACAAACCTTTCAAGAAGGAAGAGATAGTCGGGTTTAATTTGGTTAACATCAGCCATATACATTTTCTCATATCCCTGGCACCATTCTATTTGGCTTTCGTAAAAGACCTCGCAAGCTATCAGAAAATTTTTTGAGAAATCGAAAACTCACAAGGCCCGGCAGTTCGATAAATATTTTTGAAAAAAAGCCTGCATTCCTCGAAAATTATTGGACTAGCATTTGCCGCCCAACTATTGCCCAAAATGAGGAGAGTTTTAGAGTTGCTTGCGTTGGTTGGCTAAAAAAATGTGAAAATTGAGTGAGTCTCACGGCAAATCGACATGACCCAGGAAAAGCATCGCCTTTCACACATCCTTTCGTCTTCAGTTGGATCTGATCAAAGTCAAACATAATTTTGTTATATTCTTTGAGAGCTTCTACAATCAAAAGGTGGCTTATTTTAAGTAAAATCAAACCTTTCGACATGATCTTATAGTTGGTTAGTAGGGCAGGATCTTCACTACATTTTGAGCCTTTCACAATAGTGGCATTATCTGCAAAAAATCATATATCTTCGATAAAATTGGCTTACGCTTTATAAGGGCATTGGTTGAAAGGGTGGCAACGCAGAGGACTAGAACGATTGATATAACAACAAACGTATTTTCCAATTTTAGATAATTCTTTTCAATAAAATAATGAACAAAAATGGCTATTACAAAGGAGATAGCTAATCCAATGGCCATTTCTATATACATTTGGATTATTTTGGCATTAAAAATACTTGGAGGAGAATCAATTTGCTCCATTTTTTGGTAAGTTATCATCGGCCAATGGATTAGATACCACGAATAGGATATTTCCCCCAAAAATGTGATGACCGTATTCTCAAGCAGAATGAATCCCCTTCCGAAATTGATCAAAATAACAGCCGTTATTGTGATCGTCATCCTAGAAAGATGTTGAATTGGAGGCAAGTCCTACCGTGAATAATCTTGAGGTAAATGATGTTCGGTCACAATTGAATATGCCAGTAGAATCAACGAAAATGAAGCGAAGATCCAATTGGCTGAATCCATTTGGTTCAGTCGTTTATTATCGGCAAATTCATGATTGTTATTTTCGCTAATTAGTGGTACTTTTTCTAACAATTTTCCCTCGTCTATTTGCTCCAAACAAAATATTATATTCCCTAAAACCTTCGACTTATTCCCAGCCTTTCGAACCAAACAAAAATTGCCATATTCTGCTGCAGACGCTGTTGAAGGCTGTCTTCTCATCCGCCATAAAATAATAGAACAGCGAGATTCCACCTAGAGAAGAAACTCTGAACTCAAGAGAAACATACTGATGAATTGTAAGAACAATAATTTTTGTTTAATTTTAAACTTTGACTGAAGCATCCAGAGCAGCGGAAAAAGGAGGTAGAATTGTATTTCTAAACAAAGGGACCAGGTGTGAGTGAAGAGATCATGAGAGACGCCGAGTTTTGTAAAATAATCGGTTTGCATTGTCCACAGAATATTCGTAACAAGGTAGGCGGCATTTCGACTCGAATAAAGATTTTCGAATAATTCCGAACAAGAGCAAAACTGGATTCCAACTTAAGATCTTTCGTCTTTTGATTAAACGAAATCTTACTTGTTGTTAGAAAAATAACCAGATAATAGAGAGGAGTGATCCTTTTCAATCGTCGGTAAATAAAATCCACGATGATTGGACCCGTTAGAGATGAATGGCGAGATAACATCATTGACATCAAATAACCAGAGAGTACGAAAAAGCTAGAAAATAGTCTCTTTGTAAAAAAAAAACCTACACATCGACTCCTAGATAGCCATTTGGAAAATATTGTGGGAAATAATGAAAGAATGTGACTGCACAAATGGCAATCCCTCTGATTCCTTGGAGATGTTGCAATTTTGCCATTTTCTCAGAAAGGAGTTTTATATAAAATTCTATGGTAGATAGCTGCAGCCAAGAACACTCGGATAGCCTTCGAGATCGCAAGTACACACAACCAATGGGTCGACAAACTGAAAAGCCTTTAAAATTATGAGAATCATAATCGTTAAATTAGTCAATGAACTCTGGATTGTGTATATGGTGGGAAAGGTCGTTTCAAGTCCGAGCGACTTAAACGATCTCTTAATACTTCGCTAAGACGCATCAAGATCGCAAATGGAGGTCAGAACCCCTTCTTAAAATAGTTTTGCTAAAATGAAGATTTGTTCGAATTTACTGAAGCAAATAGCTAAACAATACAAATAGGCAGAGATTTCTTAGATCTTCGGGCAGAGTTCGTTTCGCGATCAAGATGGCTAGATTGTCCCGAAGGGTGGTCCCAGATCAATTAGCAAATTCCGTCTCTCTTTCTAGTCTACATTTCAGGAAACATCTATATACTTAAGGGAACTGTAAATTCAACTTGAAACTCATAGCGATTAACAATAGAAGTGTGGACTTTGAATAAAATTTTTAACTTCTATATTTATTTCATCCTACACATTTTTAAAATTTGCACAAATTATTTGACTTGGCTTGCAAAGGTAAACACTTTTGATTAGATTTAAATTTGCAGGGCAAAATGAACACTGCAAGTCAATTCGCATGTTTGACTATAGAATTGCTTGACTTTCAATTGTTGCCGTTTCCCCTTGATCTCTCTGTGTGTATTAGATGGTCGATCCAGATTGACAAACAGATTGCTCCTCCGGAAGAATCCTCCTTTTCTAGGAGCGGGCGATACTCTTTAGTTTTGAGGAACGGAATACGCTTTAGGGTTAGAGTGATAATTCGAATAAGGCTAAGTAGAAATGTTTTATTTTGAAATATCCTTATTTTCTTGAGTTTTTAAACTTCCTCGCTTCTCAATTCCTATGCGAGACGGCCGTTTCTCCGTCATGGTGGCTGTTTGTAATTTTTGACGACAACAACAGATATTCTTGATGTTTCTACGGATTGTTCCATTCAGTAAAAGGCAGACAAACGCCGAAGCTCCTAAAATAGAAGTTTTTAAGTATTTTTCGATAACCAGTGTTGATTTGCCAGCAGACATGGGCTGCAACATTCATCCACAGAGGGCTGGGAAAGAATTGAATGTACTCGTGAGTCAAAGCACCAATAAACGAAGCGCTGCAAATGAGGAACGTTTGAGCCATGATCTGTAAATCATATTAGAAATTTTAAAGGAAATACCGATTTCTGAGCTTTGGTTATATGAAGGACCCCATAAGAGGCGTATTTGTAACGCATAATGGGCACAAGACAGACGTACAAAACAGAAGTCGCAACTACCAGGCCGAGATTATTTACAACGTAGGGGACATTGTTATACTGGATAATGGTACTTTCCTCGAAAATTAGCTTACACTTCGAATTTCTTCCACAGATTTCCCTTCGATGAAAGGCGAGAAGAACCAGGAAATCAACTTTGAATTAAAGAATCCCGGATTTGTGAAAAATAGGAAAAATACAAAGTAGACGACTGGGACACAAAGCCAGAGATAGATTTTCCATCCGCCATAAACCTGAAATACTTTTGTCAATTTTGCTTCGATTCACGCTTTCATTGACTGGTGAACTGAGCAAATCCACAAATCTATTCAAAGCCAAAAGAAGAGAACACATTGCTGATCCACACCAGGTGGCTAAACTTTGTCTTTAAGAAGGTGATTGGCCATACCAATTCCTAGACAGCCGGAAATATAGCTCATGTTGGGATTCGTACAATAACATCCTCCATCGAGGAAAAATATTCCAGTTAGAATGGAGTTTATAGCAATATTTAAAATGTTGAATATCGTCAAAAGAAACATTATTTTATAAGCAGCATTTCCTCGACAAAGTCGCCAAATAGAAATCAAAACTATTATGTGGAGGAGCTAATTTCATTTTAGAAAAGCTAAAAGAGAAAAACCTCGACAGTAAGACCATAGGCTATGAAGGTGATGCCCACGGGATAGTTTACTTGCTCTGGATCGTGTAGATTTCCTTGATAGTTGACACAAGAATATCCAGGGATATTCTCGGTGTTGAGTCCAAAACGAATCCACTTCTCCATTGAAGAAACTTTGAAGTCTGCAGTAGGAAAACCTTTTTTGCAAAAGACTTCGTGAGATAATCACACAGAGGAAATGCAATAAAACTGTTTTGAACTTGCTCTGGCACGTAGACAAGGTTCCGTGGCTAATTATTTTCTCGACGGCGAGACAAAAGATTTCTAATCCACATTACACTTTGAAATCTCTAAAGACTCCTTGCACATGGGAAATCACGCGCCATTTGGTGGGCGACGTCAAGATCAAAACAAGGACAAAACTATGAGAAATTATTAGAAGGATTATGGGCACAACTCAAGAAATCTTGAACTGTTTCCAAGCCGAGGGTTTCCAAATGACCAATTTGTTATAAAACGAGTGGATAACAGGAAGAGGAACTGCACTTACTGTAATTGCCGAAAGGATCTCTTCAAGTTCATTGACGTCGGCAAATTCCCGGTTAAAATCAAAGTCTTGTTTAGTCTGTGTTGTATCGTTGAACAGATTCCTCTACTGCCTAGTGGCATCAGTGGATCTAGACAAAACTCTGTGGGAAAACTGGATTTAAATTTAAGGAGTAGATATTCCTCTTCGGTTAGTTTTGGCCAAGGCCTTTAGATATTAAGACAACACGAGTTTAATGCGGATCTTTAGGACAAGCAAAGAGAGCATTAAAAGACTTTATTTCAACCAGAAAGTGCTCCTTTCAGCTTTTCTTCCAGGCACTCCACTGAGATAATAAGAATTATGGTAAGAGTTTTCTGGATAAATATACGATGGATCACCAGAGGAGGCAACAATTGCTGTGCTAACTGGAAGGAACTTGGCTGAGGTAATTGCGAACAATGAGATCTGAAGATTGTAAAAAAGGAAAAGAATAACTAACCAAGAAAATGAGGAAATTGGTGAGGGACATTGTTTTTGATGGCGGACCATTTTCGAAGTTTTTATGGACGACCCAAGAGAATTGCACTTAGCCCACCTGTTTCCGACAATAGGTCAAAATAATAACTGGAATATTCAAGAAGAAACATCTTGTATTGCCATCATTAATTTATCATAGTACACTTTTAGATTTTTTAAGGCATTCAAAATAGTTTGCCGTATATTGAAAGAATTCTTTGAAAGCATCTTCGAGAGTTGAGAGAGAGGGTGAATTCTCCTGGCTGATCAGTGAAATTGTTTTTTGAGTTGTGATTTCTCTTTCTCCTGAAGACCAATAACAATCATTCTCTGGAGTCCATCACAGTTCATTTATTATGTGTGTAGAGGCAATAATTCAATTATTGCAGCGGAAGAGACAACTGTTCGCACTAAAAGCGCGAGAGGGCCGTCTCAAAGATAAACCAGTAGCAATTTGTCACACCTCTGGGCTAAACACGTAGTTTTCGGGCGGCGAAATCCTCCCATTTATAACATTTCATAGGGCATCCCTCTTCGTGAAAGGCAAACACTGCCTTGGACAAAAGATCCGGTTCGTCTGATACGATATTCGTACTTTGTCTCATTCCTTTCTGACCTCCTATAAGGGCAATTAAGGTGTTTTTCTGCTAGTTTTGGCACCTCCTAATGCATGTGTTTTCGAGCAGTTTATAACGTAACTTGAGCGGCTATGTCACCTCCTGGGGTGAGGTCATTATCTAAACTACGGATCGATTCACCCTGTAGACAGTCTGTAGATCAAACACGAGAATTTCAAGGGCGATTCTTGAAGAGTAAAATGTAGCTAATTAAAGCTTCACAAGTCTGAGACTAGCGTGTCTGGTTGAACCCTAGAATTATCTTTTTTCCGACCGAAAAGCCATAAATATGGGCTACTTGCGCTTCAAGCTATAATACATTATTTATTGGCAGCTAAATGCTGGCTGTCACTGGCTTTTTGACGAAATTGCACATCGTTTTCGGGCTTTTGGAAATGATCCCCTCTGAGAGACGGGATATTTGACGCCTTTTTTCACGGCTAATGTTCCTTTTCCTCTCGCTTGACGGCCGTTCCGCTCGTTTTGAATAGACCGTGATGAGGCAGCTTTTTATCCTCTCTATGCTCCCCGGTGGATTTACTCCACACACGTGCATACCCATCACATTCCCTTTTTATGCGATTTCTTTTAGGAATTGCGACCACATGCACCAGCTGTCTTCCATGAAATCTCGAGATTCAGAACAGATTCCTTATTCTCTCCTCATTGCATCCAGTAGGCACTCCTTGCTTATCAGCTGTTTACGTTAGTGTAGCACCCACTCCTTGCTTATCAACATGCTCCCAACTCTCAAACTCTAAATGCTGTCCGATAATTATCAAAAGATTTGTCCAAACAAAGCGTAGTAAACCGGAGTGTTTTCTCCTCATCAACTGCCAAGTGCACTCAAGTTGCCGGCGCTGCGTCCTCCTCGCCAAAATCGCAAGCTACTTTTGTACTCGATGCCTTTTCACGCTTCGTTGTCTCCCAATGGCAGTCGGGGCTCTTTTGAAAAGACTCCTACGGGAACACCGGAATGCGATTCGTGTGCATTTTGCCGACGGCCTCAAACAATATCCAATTATCATAGGCGCCTGTTTGAGTTTCGGAGGTCCTCTCGAAATTCTATTCTTCCATTATTTTCAAATATCAAATTTCCTAGTCATTTTTGATCCGGACAGTTCCGTTGTCATCATTAGTCAACCACGCCAGCCTCTTCTTTCTCTCAACAAAGACCTGACACCTACACGTAACTCTATGGATATTACACAAACACCTTTTGTTAGGGATGGACGCCTCTCAAAAGGCTTAGTCATCTCACTCTTCCTTTTACAAGCATACTGTCAATTTTGGTCTTCGAAACGAGTCGCTCCTTGCTTCTAGCTCCTAATTAGCCCAATAATCTCTCCTTTCTCTCGTCTAGTAGCAGTTGTTTTCCCATCCTGTCAATTGAATTGTTTCCCTTTTCGAGTGAGTCTCCATGGTTTCGTAGCCTAATCCAGTCGGCCTTTCGTGCCAGTCTAGCACGTCCTACGGTTCCCATGCCGTGGGGGCTTGTTCCTCGAGGACACCTCCATGTGCTAATCCGTCTTTTGTTCTGAAGCGAGGTTATGACACCTCGAGTATATCTCAATAGCCACCTATCCGCGTAAACATTAGGATTATTTCTACTTTATGAAGACATGATTAGGTGAAAATTTGAGTTGTTATGTCAGACTTAGACTGACTCATTTACTCAAAAATAATTGGTTTGAGTGCTTTGTTTTGGTGTCACGTAGAAACATCCAGAATATGGGAAAACTTTTTTACTTATTTAAAAAAGATGAAACATAAATTTCTCATAAAATAAACCAGTTCCCAGGACGAAAAGTGGCACCTGGGAACCCCGTAGATCCCAAAGAATAACTTCTTTGGCCGTCAATCATCCCGAATTAGCAGCTCACTGGGCGATGGAAAGAACTCACCGCCTAGCTAATGGCTGGTGGATGACTTCTCGCTGTGTCGCTATCCTTTCATCTTCGGGAGCCATCAACGGCTTATCTCTCCATTTTGTACTAAAACTATAGCGTTAAAAATCTCGAAAAACAATCGAGAATGTAGCAATTATTCGCCCAAAAATTAGCCAAATCTAGCCGATCAATGCTGCTGTTTTTAGGTTTACATAAGAGCTTAACCCTATCTGTCAGTCGGAGATAAGAGCCTACCGCGCAGCTGGCAACGCGTGTTCCTCTCCCGAGTTTCACGTTACATTTTTTCGGTCCGATCTGTTGCAAAAAGAGACAGACTGTCCAGTTCTATTAGTCTCTTTAATGCGTTTTCGGCACTTTTTGGCGTCACTATTGTCTCTTTTGGGTTGAAAGTTCTCTTTCGACCTCGCAATTTCCAATTATAAGGTCCTTAAGCGCCTATATTGCACAGGAAACGCTAATCCTTCTGCTGGAAATATGAGAGCTACTGTTGCGAGGAGAGGGATTTGCATGAAATTATCCTCCAATATCCAGGCTAAGTGGGGTGAAGAGGTGGGAGAACAACACCTGCAGCCTCAGCTGTAAATTCTCTTCTATTCCCAGGAAGATATTTCTCTATGACCGGTGGATATTCTTCCGATTTCGCGGTCAATTAGTCTGAAGGTGTCGGACATTCTCCCCAAAGGGAATGCTCTTTGTTGATTTACAAACCGATGAGGAAACTCAATCATTATTGCGCTGTCGTAAAATTTGTAACTGCTGCTGGTAAAGAACAGCAAGAAATCTTCTACGACAATTACGTTTTACGACGACTCTCGACGTTGCTAACATACTGGTCTCTTCTTCTATCAATATATGACTATCTTCCAGAGCTTTTCTCATTTGGTGCTTTTGAGATACACATTTTCAACATTTGATGTGCCTAAAGTCATGCCAAAAGCTTTAGAAATTTGCTTTTTTGAATTGAATTATTACTAAAAGGGAAGAGAAACTAACGGGTGTACTCCATGGAGATGTTGGAAACGTCAGGAGGAATTAACCTACGTCTAGCCATTCCCTAGCGATTTCAGAATGTAAAAAGTGCAAAACGCTTAAAGTTCGCCTGGTCAATGCTGATCCAATTTGTTGTCTCAATAAACACCTCCTAACTATCCCTAGGGATCCCGCCCTCACAGCTCCCAAGGGGCGGGGCCCTTCTCCCGCGCAGCCCTGTACTCACCCTGCCAGCCCCAAATGACCACTTGGTTGATTAATGGACTTATCTCTTATCGCGTAATCTTCCGTTTTTCCCCCCTCAACAGGTGTCTCTTTAAAGTTTTCCTTGTCTCAATTTACCCGCTCTCTTCTTCTTCTCTTTCCAGATTTTAAAATTGAATTCAGGATGCGGATAAAGACTCTGCTCCTTTCTATTTTCTCTATCGCCCAAGCCAAGAAGCTGCCAGATATTTATTGGAATTCGACCAATCCATTGTGAGTGTTTCTCTTTCTTTTGGGGGAGGTGAGAGTCACACCGTCTTGACAATAGCTGAGACAATACCCGTTGGTTAGACCCATTCGCACTCAAAACGGTAGCTATTTATCCAATTAATCGCGAGCAAATCTGTCACTCCGGGTGTGCTCCTCCTCATTATTTTCTGCTTCTTAATTTGAGCAGCAGGACAGATTATTGAATCTAATTGACCCCACGGCCCTATGCCAACACATGTGCTTCCCCGGGCTACAGGGAGATAATTAGAAGCCGACACACTGTACAAACAGTGTTAGAAAAAGCCTAGCCGCGCGCATCCGCTTAATCCTCAAAAGGGAAAAGCCGACAGATATTTATTCTGGTCGCTGTGTCCTCTTAGAATCTACTATTTTTGAAACCGGAGATATGTTGTCTCGAGATTAGGACTCCCTCTCAGTGTGTAATGTGTGTAGAACACATGTTAAAGAGGACGCCTGTCCACTCGCTAATTTACGAGCGACGGCTCAATTTATGTCGACCGCACAGGTGCCGAGAACCTCGAACTGACCGCGCAAACGAACACACGATGGGAGTAAACTCTCGAAAACTGTCAGTTGCATTCGGGCGTTCCAATCTCGTTGGAATCTGCGAGACTTAATTGGGACATCTCCCACCTGGTCCATAATTAGTCTCTGTGGAACTCGCGTGCCAACCAACCGGAACAAAGCGATCGACCTAATTGGTGGAAAATTAGATCTTTGTTGGCTGATATTCCTCATATGGTTTTTGGAGAAAGAGGCTCCCGACAGACAGATGACAGCCCTATTCGTCAGACAGATGGAGGTCGCATGAGCAGCTCATAAATCCGTGTTTACCCCAAGACCCGATAGATCATATCAGACGGGCCTGCTTAAGAACAGCTGCAGGAAATTAGCATATGGCCATCCGCAACACATTGCGGGATAAATCCCTCTCTTTTTCGGTTATGAACATCTGCCCGTAATCTCCTATTGGGGAGCCTAATTCCTCCATATTTTTGGATTACTTTTTCCTAATCGCTCAGCCCAATTGATCATCTTAATCCTGCTCTCGTCAGTCGCCCAACAGTAACTCAAATGTTTGGATTGATCGACCTCAAGATGGTCTGTGTTTGTGTCGCGAGATATCAATTTCCCCAAACACTTCGTCTACAGTAGTCTCCCAATTAGTCTCTCGCTTGCGCAATCTGAACTCCAGCTGCTGGGAGCATTACTTTGAGAGAAACCCTATCTGTAGCGCAGCTCTCTCGCGATGCTTAATAGACTTGTGCGGTTTCCTGCCAATTAGTTACGAGACTTGGAATGGTGTCTGGTTTCCAGCCAGATCACTTACTAATGCACATGGTAAATACTAGTTTCAAGAAAGCTCCAAAATTAGGGAAGAGAGTCTTATTTTGAGCGGCACTCTTCTCTGCTCGAGTACTGTTTGGTTAACCCAAACAACACTTGTTCCCATTGGTGGACAAGACGGCAGATTAGCTGCCACTCCCTGGCACGCTGTAACAGTGGGAGTCTAAACATGACAGGTATCAGTTTTCCTTCATGTTCAACAGCTGAATTGTAAAGTACCAGAGGAGGACTGGGGGCTTGGATTACATAATTGGATGGGGAGCTGAAAGGCCGCCGACAGTCAGTTAATCCATCAATTGAGACAATCGGCCAGGTGACGAGATTCTATCGGAGAGATCCTTACTGAAAGAGAGTGAGGCGCCTTTGAAGTACGACACCTTTGCCTTCTTACGTGGCGATTGCGGGATTTAACCTCTAGCTAGTCTCGTTTTACAAGAACAGCTGGGGAGCTGGATTTCGAGAGCTTATGCTTCCAATCAGGGTTGATGATGGCGCATTGTCTTACCCTGTCATTCACTCGGGAATCCTCTGATTAGAGAGAGCCACGGCATCCATGATTGGAGGGTCCTTTGAAGGGCCTAATCCCGCCTGAATAGCCCTCTCTACTGACAGGTGAAGTGCCTCCAGGATTATGCTAATGGGGGACCCACACAACCTCCCGGAAATGCATTTCAACAAAGCCCATCCATCCAATATTTGACTGTTTTGCCCTGTCACATTACCCATCATCGAGAGCCTGCTGGTTAATGAAAAATCATCCATCACTGCCTCCTCGGAGAAGAAATTCAAGAGAACGAGATCGTAAAAGTCATATCCGGTGCAGGGGACCTTTGGTCAGAGGAGGCCGTTCGAGGTTAAGTGGTGCTCTAAAAGACCTACCGCCCCGGACAGTTATGTCATAAACAGACACACCGCCACCTGTATTTGAGGGGTATACGCGTTTTATGAGCTACAGCTATGAGATACTTCCTTTCAATTGATCAGGGAACTCGCTTGTTAGAGAGGGTTGTTCTTCCTGAGCATTTAATCGTTGACTACTATTTGTTTTTTAGACAAACTCCCAATCTATATTTAGTATCTTTAGAAGCTAGAATTTCAGTGTAATTTGGCTATCTCTCTGGCAAACAGCAAATTGATACTTGTCTTGCCTAATTGCTACTCAACATGTCCATCGTTACGCAAGTTACCCACACATACTGTAATGTGACCCTCTTGGCGATTGCGTAAAGGTAGTGCCGCTTGATTAATCAAAAATAAAGCGAAAAGATCATGATAGTCTCGGGCGTAGGAAGACCGCGAAGGAGAGATAATAGCGGCCATCAGCTCTACAGGCAGATGTTTGCCGCGTAATCTGAGTCTCCAGTCAAAGAACACCTGCAAGGAGAGTCGCATGGGCTATTGTCTTGAGGAGAGTAATTACCTGACAAAAATTTGGCTTTGTCATTAGGCGAAGGCTCTCTCGAAAACACTTTGGTCCAATTGAGATAACTAATCGAGTTTACTTGAATTGCTCTCTTTACCGCACGTTTAGCTCTTGCTAATTAGCCAACCCAGCACAATGTGTGCCAATTTGCCGGCCGAAATCAGAGAGGTGCGCGACTCGCCATCGTAATCGCCAATGGCACTGTTCTAGGCTTTATGAAGCGTGCCGCACGCGATGGACAATAGTCATAAATGGCCATTTCGGTCAGATCGACGCCACAAAAAATAGAATTTGAATGGGGAAGATTCAAAAAATTACAGGGTTGAACGATTCGCAGCCATTGGAGACACACTGGACATATATTGCCCTCATTATGGACCGGATGTTCATCCTTCGGACACCGAGCAAGTCGTCATTTACAGGGTAGCTTGACAGCCGACTTTGATTAGAATGTTCCAGGTTCCTGAAAGCGATTACGAGAACTGTAGACTCAGCTCAGAGGCTGAAGAGTTGAGACGATGTGTCCGGCCATATGAGAGAGAGAGATGGACTGCTTCCTTCCGGACGTTCAGTCCTAGTCCTTCAGCTCTTCACTACAAAGCTGGACAGACTTACTATTTTATTTCGACGTCGACTGGATCTTCGGGGGGATTACAGAATTCGGCTGGTGGGCTGTGTGCTAGCCATAATTTGAAAATGATCATTCATGTGACTGATAGGAATGGAGATATTGGAGGTAGTTTCTATTTTCGACTGACAAAACAGAGCATTTACAGGACATCATAGAAAACACCACCATCATCATCATAAAACGACGCCAAAGCCGACAACAACCAAGTCGAATTCCATCTATGATTGGACCAATAACCCGATGTGGAGCGAATTCATGGATAAGGTGAGCGACTAGATAGCAGGGCTACGGTAGCTGTTGCAGCTTTCACAAGACTCTCACGGGAAGAAAGAGCCAACTCGAGGACAGAGAGTTGCTCTTGATGAGACTTATGAGGATGAGAAGAATGCATATGAGGCTCTACCGCTACAAGAGGGACAAGACAATGTCATTTTCCAAATACACGAAATAGGAGAAGGTTTTTTTTGTCTTTTTCAAAGTTTTGATCAACAATTCCAGTAGATGGTCTCTATTCTTCGAGCTCATATTTACAAATCTCAACGACACTTATATTTTTCCTCCTTCTCAGGATATGAACCTCTAGAAGACGCATAGACAATTCTCGAATGGACGGGTGATCGACGGGAAAACTCTGGTTCTTTCCTTTTTCTTCCAAGAAGATATTGCCAAATGACCTGTGATACGGGGTGTGATCCTCGACTGAATATCAGTAAAGAATTATATAAAAGTGTATGATAAGGCGAAGGAGCACGTGCGGGGAAATGTCAGGTGTGCGTAGGAAACAGTTAGATAAAGACAATTGCAGAGCATGTAAAGTCTAAACTCTTTTGTTCTTTGAGTTCTTCCTGGCAGAGTTTTATTCCTAAATTCTGAAAAGACTGGCCATTTTACAATGCAAGAAATAGAGCAATCTTGTGGAAACTCCTTAAAGATTCTGTAAATATTTTGCATTCGAGTTGCAAACTTATTATTAAGTCAAAGTCCGAAGGTCCAAACTGATAATATTACAGACACACGGTCAAGTGCTGCTTGATGAATGAACCAGATGCCACGACAAAGATTTTCCGCCGTCTATTGCGCACTTATAGAGATAAACTCATCGATAAGGATATTTTGCAGTAATCGTAAAAAGATCACTTGATTATCAGAATCGAACCACACCTACGGAATTTGAGGCTGATCTGATGGGAAAAGATTCCTGGAAAATCTTCGAACTATCAAAATGAATTTATCAGGAGCGTATAGGATGACAAAACCCACGCACAAAATGACCGGAAATGCTCTTGATAACTTTAAAAAGACAACAATTATTCACACTTTTAGATACCTTGTTATCAATGAGTCGCTCCTTGTTGACAAAAACATCCAGCTATTTGACAAATTTCTACTCGAGAAGTAATAAAACCTTAAATTTTATCGGCCATTTCACAACTTTTAGAAATAATGATGCTCTTAAATCTGTAGCTGCACAGGATCTGTCTGAATTCGAGCTGAATCCTTGAATTAGCTTCTGGGCTGTATCATAAATTAACTTGATTTAACCCGAATTTAACGGAGATCTCAATCGGCTAACAGTAAGTCTATCTTGACTTTTGAACTTGATTCCTTCGTAATGAAAAAGATAGCACGATTCTTGCCACTATCTCCCAGCGTCCTATAAAAGACTCCCACACTGCACTGTCTCCAGTTGGCGCCATGCTTTCCAAGTCAGTGCTCGCTCTTGCTCTTTGTAAGTTTTTTCTACAGGCAACGCAATTGCGATTCAGCTCTTGCCCTCGTTTCCCGTGGATTGGCAGATACTTGCATCCACTGCATCTGTCTCCAGGAGTCAGGATGCAAGCCCATCGGATGTGAGATGGATGTCGGATCCCTCTCCTGCGGATATTACCAGATCAAGCTCCCCTACTACGAGGATTGCGGAGAAGTCGGACGTCAAAACGGAGAAGACTTGAACCAGTAAGTTGCTTTGAGATTCAAGCTTAAAGACACAACCTTTCAGCGCCTGGCAAAGATGTGCTGATGACTACAACTGCTCAACCCAGTGTGTCCAGGTATATTTCTTTTCATTGGAATGATTCCCCAACCTCAAAAGATGGATTTCTAATAATTTACTTATAGAACTATTACAACCGCTATAAGGGAGGATGCACCTCGACTGGAGAAGGAACTTGCCAAGTCATGGCCAGAAACCACAACGGTGGACCCGCTGGATGCAAGAACTCCGGAACCCTCGGCTACTGGTCACACATCCAAACTTGCTGCGGCTGCTCTTAAATCATGTTATTATATATCAAATATCAATAAATATACATATTCTGTCTGTTAGTTATTTCTGAAAGGCTGTGGTCAACATCATCGGGCGATTTCGACAAATGCCATAAATTCTGAAAGGTTTTATTTTGAGCCTAACTCTCTTCTCTACTTTTTACCCAGCAATACTGTAGAAGATCAAGGAGGAGAAAAAGAGAGAATTAATTAAGCATTTTTACAACATTTCCCATTCAAGCCACACTTTTTCTTATTTCCCAGGGACTATTGTGTACTTTATGGTTTAGTTTCATTTGCGCAGGTACACTGATAAGGATGTTCTAGAAGGATCTTTAAACTTTTATACTGCGATAAGAATATAATATCTAAAGCAACCAGAAAACAAGACAATTCGGCTCAATAAACTTTTTGTTCAACAATTAATCACAGATTTGGAGATGAAATTCGAATTTTAATTTATTACTTTAGGATCGAATGAAAACGCAACGTTTGATTGAAGGAGTCAAATGATTAAAACTCTAGATCCTCCTGATAATCTCCACATTGTTTACAGTAGAAAAATTGAAGTAAATTTTAGTTAGAAAGTTCAAAATGCTCTTATTAGTAACATCAAAGACCCTAATCACATTTTTCTCTTTTTATCAAAAAGAGCGTTGAAACAACCAACAATCGATAATTTATTAAAACGAAATTAGTTGGACTGGGTGAGCCACTTATTCATAGTGTTAAAGATAGTTGTTCTGGCATCCTTCAGACTTTGGACATCGTCGGAAACAGCTGGGTACCTAAATTGTTTTTATTTTGTAATGATTGGGAAAGATTCTAACATATTGGCGCAGTGGGCAGTTCCAATGATGGCTACGGGTACGATAGTTGGATCAGTGCTGGAAAGCTTTCCCAATGCGTGCCAGGGATCGAAGCTGCCATTAGGGAGAATTATATAGCTAGATTTGAGATTGTCACGGCCTCCATAGAACTGATTTGTCTTCTGTACAGAGGCTTGGACACTGTCTCGATTATAAGCAGATCCATAGATGGCTGTGCATTGATCGGCATAATAGGTGACATTAACGTTGCCAATTCCGCCAAAGAAGGGACCAGCAGTGGGTGAGTCAGTAGATTGGAAATAAGCAAATTCAGTACAGGTCTGCCATACCCAGGCTCTAGCTAAATAGAAGTTGATCTTGGGGAAAGAATAAACCAACAGGACTGAGCAGCACTTCCAAACTTCTCGCTCTTCATGAACCTGATGAAATTGTTGTAGTTAATATCATTGCATCCAACAACTCCTTGTTCCTTGTTGAAATAATTCTCAACGGCTTGCATCTTGGCCATTGTGCTCAAAGTATTGTCGTCATGGAAGCGGCAGATAGCGTAAGGGATGGTCAAGTTGTATCGGTATAGACCCTATAAGACTTGCTTCTGAGTAATAAAGCGAATAACAAACCGCATTATCTCCTCCATATTGTGTGATTCCAGCATAAGGATTGAGCACTATAGTTTTTTTGTTTTATTGTCTGCGTGCATTGCCTACCTGTATCCCAGAAAGTTTCTATTTCCAAGCTGTTGGTAATGTCTATGGCCTCACAAGTTCTATAAAATGTTATTTTAAATCTTCTCTTTACTTGAAAGTTGTTCTCAAGGAGTTCCGTCCAGAAGCGGTTTGGAGAAGTTGACCAATTTGATTGAATCCTGCACGAACAGAGTCGGCACAAGTCTTGGAGACTGTGGTGATAGAGTTCATGACGACTTCGAAATATTCTTAATTCGGTTTGTTTAGAATTGGAGAAATATCCTACCAACGTAGTCATATTCAGCTTGAACTGGAGCAGAAGTAGCCATGGCGAAGTCAATAAGCTCAGGGTGTTTCAATCTCATCCAAGCTGAGAGAGCTCCAGAATATGATCCTCCAAAGGTAACCCATTTAGCTGCGTTCAGTTGAGGGAAATTGACAGTTCTCATTGTCTAAAACTATCGCTTTGGAAGAAAGGAAATCCTACCTTGGCGAAATTGGCAAAGTCTTCGATGGCTTGAATTGAGGAAAGATATTGAAGATTCGCGACTGACATATCTCTGAAAAACCTTGATATTATTTTTTGGAGGAAACTTACGCGGTTGGGTTACTTTCTCCATAGAAACGATGTTCTACGAGGAACAAAAAGGCATTATGTTGTTGAGCCATGACTGTCCATTCATAGCCGTCGTTGGTAATCCATCTATCAGATTCAGGCCCTTCTCCTCCCAACATCATGAACACAGGTCCGCCTGGTTTATAATGGTCCGCGCTGTACCAGTATCTCTAAAAGTTTCAAGCTTCATTGCATTCATCCTTGCGCCTACTTGTTTCCATGTTTGAGTATTGCCAGTTGAGAAGTGATCTAGGATCTGCGTGAACTGTGCAGCAGTGGCAACAGTTCGCTTTACAGGCTGATCTGGCAGTTGGGGCTTGAATCGGTCATCAATAAATTTTCCTCCTCTCATAAAGCGGAACACTTTCTCCGGGACCACGAAGCATTGTGTTCCTACCAGAACAGCTAAAGGTTTGGTCGTGAGAAAAAGGGAAAACAGACCTAGAAGGACAGCAAGGGACTGTACTCGGAGCATGCTCCTAGAATGAGGCTCCTCTCTGAAAAGACCGATAAGACGGTCATCAAATAGGCCATTAGCCGGAGTGATCCTTCTTCCCTGCTCAATATGACACTTGGCTCAATAAAGATAAAAGTTTGGTTGCCGAAGCACTAGAACGAAGCCAATTTGGTGTGTGAAGAAGTCTAAAATTATTAGTTCAGACGATCAAGAACTGTGAACTCGCTCTCTCTCTTGAAGGACCAATTTAAAAATTGAAGGCAAAGATCCCTCGACGCTCCGTGGCGGTCACCCATTTTGCGGGGAAAATGTCATCGTCAGTTGACATCTGTCTATTCCTGACGATTTATTTCTACTTTCTGGCGGTTTTGCGTCCTGCTGGGCGCTCATTACCACGAGGTATTTTTGCAAAAACGACACCTCTTTCATGCACTTTTTTTCTTCTTTCTTCATCTTTCTGGGTTGGAATTTGCTGAGAAAAGTTTAAAAAATTCAAAAATAAATCCAGATTTTCCGTAAACTCTCCGCATGAGCCGCGACGCAAGCAAGCGCGCGGCGGCAGCGATGTGATAGCCGAGCTGTTCGTTGACATTACATTGTACCCTCTCGACGCCATCTGCCTTCTCTGGATCTCATGTTTACCCATCCGGAAGTCATTTTCCTCTGTCAAATAACCTACTACTTAACTAGAATCGCTCTCAATTTACACTAAAAAGCTTTTTTTTTTCATTTTCCCCCATCAACAAGGTAATTCTTTAATCAGTTCAGCCCTTTTTTCAACTTTTTTCTCTTTTTTATTGCTATTTGTTCGATTTGCAACACAGCTGTGTGTGTCGGGCGGGAACCAGTTCTCCCGCCTAGCCTTCTTTGGTTATTCCTCAAAATCACGCTAATTTGCCGGTCTTTCGAGAGGTAACCTTGGTTTTTATTCTGGTTCTTCCTCTTTCACTCCCTCCTCACTCTTCTTTCGACAATAGAGTCGACATTTTGCAAGATCAATAATCTTGATCGATCGTTACAATGTTTGCAATGCGTAACGTGCCATCACTAGCCGGAAATGGTGTAGTTTTGCCCTCAAGGCTTTTTCGAACCTTTGTCTCTTTTGTCTGAGAAAATCAACATCGTTGTAGCGATAAGAAAGTGGCGAACAAAGATAAGACATTGATTTAGAAAAGATTCACTGAACTACTTTTTTGCTAGTTATCAGCCTCTATCGCTTGTTCGTCGGCTGCCCGTTCTCATCTTTTTTGTCAATTATAACAGTTCCTTTTGGAGTCTCTTTAGATCCGTTTTGGCCATTCATTTGAAGGAAGTCGAGTGAAAAATGACATCACAGGGGAACACTTTTTCAAAGAAGAGAACTTCCGACCCCGCGCTCTCTTGTACCGCTGTTTCAATTTAATTTCTGCCCTGGAGGAGACGGAATAATTTAGCATGCATTGCTGTGAATTCTAAATTTGACTACGTGGACAGAATATATTCAATTAAAGGTGCACTCAACTGCTCTGACAAAGTCCATTTGTTCCCTTATTTAGCAGCACCTGCTCATTAGTCTTAACCCAGTGAAACAATCGAGTCAAGTGATCCGCTCGCCGCATGGAAAAAGCAAACAGTGCCTCTGGAGAAACAGGGGGCTCCTTGACAGCTTACGTTTTCCAAGACTAAAATTCACGTTTTATTTACTTCCTTTTCCGAGGTCCCCTTTCTCCTCATTTTGAGTCTTTCTTCGACATTTCCAATGCATAACCAAGAGAGACAGAAAGCCCTCCAAACAAGACACTTTCCATCTGAATATCTCAAAGGTCTTTGGTTTTCTCTCATTGTGTTTTCATGTCACACAGTTGTTTTCTGAATTCTTCACACGAAGAAAAACAGCCGAATTTGAGACAATTCTCCTGAAATCCCTGGCGTTCTTGATCTTTCTGACTGTCTGTGATTGCAGAGTCAAGGCCACATTTCAGGTTAATTTATCATGGCATTTTAAGAGACTGATGAGACCAAATGTGTACATAGACGTCTGAGAAAATGCTCACAAATCCAGCTGCTCTTTTGGAAATTTATCTGAGATTTTCCCTCTCTCTCTCTCTCTCTTGCTATATATAGCTGGAACTATAGTGGGAGGAGGGAGCGAGTACTTTTTGTGTTTCATCCGGGAAATCCAGGAATTCCACTTGATTATCTCGCTCTTCACCGGCTTCCCACTCAGAGCAATCAACAGCAAAAGGCTCCCAAGAGAGTCTTTGATGGCTCTTCTTCTTTGCCAAAAACATTTCCGCATTACTCATTAGTCATTAGAGAGTTTCCGCAGGTGCTCACACAGGCGGCTGCTCGATAATGAGAGCTCGGAGAGAGAGTGTTTGGCGGCTGACGGGAGGCGTCCCATCGATTCCCAGAGACCCGCACGGACGCCTATTATCCCTCGGAGCAGCACATTTTCTCGTCTATATGCAAATTACCCGTTGTCTATTTCATAAATACTTGTAGCTGAGACACAGGAGGCGTCACGGTCCGACACAAGGCGCTGGATGGCATAAACAGCGGCGGGCGGCTCAAGCACAGCGCTTTAAAATGTTGTCCAGCTGGTCACATACCCCGGTACCTTTTTACAACCTCTCTTTCGCTCGCACCGGCACAATTTTCGATAGCGAAACACGCCCAGATTCGGGTGCCTTTCTCATGTGTCCAGTTAATGGACGCCTTTCTTCTTGTACGACCATCCGCTCCCGGCGGCTCGGCTGATTACACCAGGTGATTTCTCTTCCTCTCCTTCCTTTCAATTCAGATTCTTGCTTAGCTATTAGAAGGAAATGTCCCGAGTCTTAACTGTTTACTGTTGCCAAGGAGAGTATTTTTAAATTTTCCGGTTTCAGCAAATTGCAGAGACTGTTCTCCTTTGATTTTGCTGGCAAACTTTCGCTCTCTCACTCTCTCTTCCCAAAACATATTTTTGCAAAAGAAAATTTGATTCCTTGTTAAGCAGAAGAGAGAAGATTAATCTCAATTTGGCTGCCAATTGAGAGGATAGTTTCTCCTCGAAAGAACTTTGATTTCAAATGAGAAAATATCGAGGGATATGAGGAATACTTCCTCTTTGTGATTCACCTCCCCACAATCTCGTGCCTAATCGTCCGCCGACGATTATTGCTTTCTCCTCGGGTCTCAGCCTCACTTCTTCTGCCTCCCCCATTTTCGTCGAAGAAAATCAATCAATTTGTGTCGCACTGGGGGTTAACCATACCTGGTGGCAGCAGTTCCCCCCGCGTGACGTTCTCATTTTTCGCGACGACGAGAATCTGATTGAATGGCGGATATATGGGTTCTTGTTTTTCCGCGTTTTAAACGAGTTATTCACATGGCGACAGCTGATTCTGACACAACACAGTTCGACAAGAAAAGTTTCAAATAGAGTGCAACGGACCGGTTAGACTATCTCGTCAAATGTTTTCGGAGGATCGAGGAATAAAACAATTGACCAAAAAAGAAGAAGGAAGCTCCTTAGAAGACAAAAATCTTGTTTTCCCATTCTCAGTCTCCTCAAAGTTTATTTTTCGTCTGTGTCTCGTAGATTTTTGGTATAAGTTTCTGTCGTCGTCTATTTATTTTTGCATAAGAACTTTTGTTTGGCCATAATATTTTCTCCCCCGACATTTGGTACGACAATGTCGAATGATATTGTCACCCACACGTTTTCCGATTAATATTCCTCCCACCCCATTCTCTGTTGAATCATTATTTCCCCTCTCTCTCTCTCTCTCTTCCATATTCAGCCGCTTTGTTTCTATCGAACTGTCTTCCGGCTAATCCCAGTGTCTCTTATCGACTGTATTCCTGACGGCTTAGAACCCCTCCAGGACTCTCTTTCTTTCTCTTCCCCCCTCTCTCACTTCAATTAACTGAGCCATTTGTCTTGGCCAGAAGAAGATATAGACACATATTCCGACCGGAGATTGAGCCAATCTCATACGTCTCTTTCCCTTCCTGCGACTACTGTAGGAGCCCACTTCAGCCAGACAAAAGTAGTCTCTTTTAAATGCTTTTTCCCCGACAAGAAAAAGATTTCAGCAGAATATCGTAAATGCATCGCTCATAAAAGCTTTCTCACAAGCAAAACCCCTTCTTTTCCTCGTACAATCCTCCTTTTATCATGAAGGCTTATTGACAAAGTTTGAGCTGATTAGTCTTCAGGATGTTCCGTCACTTTCTGTATTTAAAACCCCCACGACTGGCGTCATTTCTCGGATATATGATGCGATTTTCCCCGAAGTACTCTTTATTTCTTCCGTTCTATATTTTGAGTTTGATGCGAATTCCTATTAGGGACTCTCGGCTTCGGCCACCTGCTGCTCTGGTTAAAAAAAGAGCTAAAAATAGAGAGAAGCTGAAAAGAACTCTTGTAGTCTCCTCCTCCCTGAAGACTAATCCATTTTTGACGTGAACTTTGCCCGAAAATGAGGAGGAAGAACATATCGCGTTCTGTCCTGGAATGCGATATTCCCAAGTGAGCTCCTAATGCGGCGTAATCTTTCAGCGCCGCTCTCATCCGGCCACGACCGCTGGGCGCGCGTCTCGTGGCGCAGTAGAACATCGATTTCTTCACAATTATACTCGGTTCACCTCGGCCCGCTCCTCTCTGTCTCCGGACCCATTCATTTCCCAAATGAGCTCCGCGTTCTCCCGCCACCGGAGCTCATTAGCCCAATGAGGAGAGCCGGCGGAGCGAAGAGAGAATGACTCTCTGTGGCGATTGTCGGACGCCGATAATTTCGTTTTCGCCAAGTACTCCCATTGAATTTTGGATGTTGTTAGTTTCTTTTTTCTCTTTCTTACATTCTCCTTTTTCGACGACAGTCTCTCCGTTCTTTTGATTTCCTCTTTCCACGCCTATTTAAAGCTTTTTCAGATACTCTGGGAAACCACATCGCAGCCTAGAAATTTCGAAACGATCTTGGAATTTCGAGGAATGCAAAGGTCTGTTCCTTGGCTACAGTATCCAAGTTGTTGCAGGTGAAAAACGGATTTGTCTGCAGGGTATGGTGGTGCAACCGACAATGGCCGCCTCGACAAAATTCAGTGATAATTACGAAGTGAAGGAAGAGCTTGGAAAGTGAGATTTTTCCTTCTTATCAGAGATAAATCCACTTCCAGAGGCGCGTTCTCTGTAGTCCGTCGCTGTGTGAACCGCGGAACGGGTGCCGAATTTGCGGCCAAAATCATCAACACAAAAAAGTTGAGTGCACGTGATTTTCAAAAATTGGAACGTGAAGCTCGGATCTGCCGGAAATTGCAGCATCCCAATATTGGTAGGTGGCGGTTTTGGCATTCAGGTCAGCTGAATATTTCAGTTCGGCTACACGACAGCATTCAAGAGGAGTCATTCCACTATCTGGTTTTCGATCTGTAAGATTCCGCAAAAAACAAAGCAAAATTTTTTCTTCAGCGTGACCGGGGGCGAATTGTTCGAGGATATCGTGGCGAGAGAATTCTACTCTGAAGCCGATGCCAGGTCAGTTAATTAAAGCCAATTATCCTCCGAAATACGGCCGCAAAGTCATTAAAAATTCTTTGTTTCAAAGAACTTTGTGAGCCAGAAATATCTCCTCTGGGGGGTTTCCAGGAAGTCTCGTTCACCAAGTTGATTTCCGCCAATCTGATTAGCAGCGAAGGGGGAGCTGTTTTTGGAATGATCAGACAAATTTTTAGTTACTGTATGTGGAATGTGCTCGAGGGATTGAACTATTTACATTTGTCGAACATTATCCATAGAGATATGAAGGTGACCCGTGGCCGCCTAATCTCAGTTTTTCGCTTCTCTAACCCTCTTCTTTCAACATTTTCATTATTATTTGCAGTCACTGCATCCAGCAGATCCTTGAGTCTATCGCCTACTGTCACGCCAACTGCATCGTGCACCGAGATCTCAAGGTCCGCTCTAACCATTTGCTTTCCGTTCTTTATGTTTTACAGTCAGAACATCAATTTGTACCAATCATTTTAGCCTGAAAATCTTCTTCTTGCCAGTAAGGCCAAAGGAGCTGCTGTCAAATTGGCCGACTTTGGATTGGCCATCGAGGTCAGTCAAGATGCCGAAGCCTGGTTCGGATTCGCTGGAACTCCCGGCTATCTTTCGCCGGAAGTCTTGAAGAAGGATCCCTACGGAAAGCCCGTCGATATTTGGGCTTGTGGTTAGTCGAAGAAAAGTCGAAAAGTCGCTGTCTTTAGGAGTAATCTTGTACATTTTGTTGGTCGGCTATCCACCATTCTGGGATGAAGATCAACATCGACTTTACGCTCAAATCAAAGCGGGTGCCTATGATGTAAGTCCCGTCTAACATCAAAAAAGACTAATTGCAGTATCCAAGTCCCGAATGGGATACAGTTACACCAGAGGCTAAAAGTCTCATTGATAGTATGCTTACGGTGAATCCGAAGAAGCGTATCACGGCCGAACAAGCGCTTCGAGTACCATGGATTTGCGTTAGTTCTCTTTTGAATTCTTAGGAAAACTTTCAGAACCGCGAACGTGTTGCTTCGGCCATTCATCGACAGGATACTGTAGACTGTCTGCGTAAATTCAACGCGCGTCGCAAGCTGAAGGTAGGCGTGTTGCATGTGAGCCGCACCGTGCGCGCCGGCCGGGAAAGAATTCTCTGATAATTCATGAAAAAGATCGAGAGCTGCCGCGCACGGCTCCTCGGTTAACCTCACTTAGTTCGGATTGTCTCGTCTCAGTTTATTAATATTTGTTTCCTTTTTGGAAGAATAGTGCCATAAGCAACGGTATTTAGACTAGGCTCCCTCCTCTTTTGTGATGGTCGCCACTTTTTCTATCTTCTTTCAAAAAGTTAGACGGAAAGAGATCTCTCTCTCTCTCTCGATTTGACCTATTCTCTTGGCTCTTTGTGTGTCTGCATGAGAGGAAGAGTCTCAACATCGTGGCCAGCTTGTTGTGCAACCTTTTTCTCCTTTTTTGGTTTCTTTCCTCCCCTGGGTGAAAACAACAACACATTTTCAGAGTCCCTCTTCTCTATTTATCACTCTCTTAAGCTAAAAAATAAAGAAAATGCATGCGCGCGACGATGGCCACGTTTGTTGAGTAGCGTGCACGTCTTTTTTTCTCTATTCGATGGTGTGATGCGTGTTGAATGGGTCCGCACTTTCCTTTGCTCGCCATCCTCATCTCCCTTCTAAAGGCGGCCATCTCTGCGGTCAAGATGGTCAACCGAATGTCTGGCGCTTTGCGAACGTCCGACTCAACGGGAAGCGTCGTTTCGAACGGAAGTGTCACCCAGGAGCCGTCAACGTCTTCTCAGCCCAGCAGTCCACAGCACCCACAAGAGGTAGAGGCCTCACCCACAACCACACACACAATCTCACAATACACACGCGCTTTGTACCGCCGTTTCTCTCTTCCCCCAGTTGTTACCGTAGTCCTTTTTTGTCCAGAAAAAAGAAAGAAAGAGAATTAGTCGATTACGGTAACTTCACACCTTCACGCATGACCACTGTTTCTCACACAACGTAACAATGAATTTCAGCCGCTTATTTTTTGACGTGACGTGCCGTACTAACTAGGTTTTCGAGAATTCAGTTAAACTTTTGTCGAATTAACTGAGCTTAAGAGTAGACACAAAGAGCTTTTACTAGTAGATAATATTAATTTTTGAAAATTTGCTTAAAAAATTGCTTATTTTTCTTGGAGGAGGAAATTTAAAAAGCCAAAAGTTAACATCACACTTGGAGCCCCTTGGCACTAGCCTGAGAATTTTACAAAAGCAACCGTCTCTCTCTCTCTCTACGAGCCTTCCCGATTTGCCGTGGCAACCTCCTGTGCTCGATCGCACCCATCCCGTGTGCCGTGAATGAAATCTACGTGTTCGTCTCCCTAGCTCTCACATTTTCCGTTCTTCTCTCATTTCCGCTTTATGACAATATAATCCTCCTCATCGAACAACACGCTAGACAAAAAGAAACTAAAAACAATCTTGGAAATAACCACCAAATAAAAAGGTTTTAACCCCAACGCGACACCACCTCTTTCATTCAGTTGATTCCTATGCGCACCGTGTCCTGGGCCAATCTTTTTTCTTATCCAAATTTTCAGGGAGCCATCCTGACGACGATGATTGCCACTCGAAATCTCTCCAGTAAGTTCGGAGCAGCTGCTGCGTTGGACGGTGGGTGAAGCGAGAACAGAGAAAGTTTCGAAGATGGCATGCCGCAGCCTTCTAACCGGAGAAAAGTCCTTGTGTGCTTTCGCATGTCCTCTATCTCTTGACGACGGCTTCATGTGTAAATGTGACTCTTCGGCATGCCACACGATACTGATTAACCTCGCTTCACCCTCTGTCGTGGGGAGAATGACTGAGATTGGGCGGGGAAGATCAGACAGAACCGGGGGAATGGCGAGATGCCAGCAGAAAGAAGTAAGTTGATTGCCTAATTCTCATGGAATGGAAGGGAAAATTAAATTTGGAAGAAACCTCGTGCTCCTGAGAGTAAACATCAATTAGTGAAAGCCTACATGGAATATAATTGACTCCTCTCATCTGCCCCTCGTTTTACTAATTAGTCCCGGAGTCGCTCCTCCGGACATTCGAGCCTTTTCCCCGCCGTTGCAACTGTGTAAGAAGGTGATATTTCCTCCGCACGTCATGCTTCCTCTTTTTCTGTCGCTTCTGAATTCTTCTCGACTTGCTCTTAGACTCCACAAGGCTTCCGATTGGGATATGTTCTCTCTTGACGTCCATTTCCTCGTCTACGTAGGAGAACATTCCAATTTTGGAATAAGGCTTCTTTGATCTTTTTTACCCTCCACACACCTTGGCTGTAATAGATTTTCCGGCAGGCGAATTGACTCACGCTGTCCTGCGCTCTCAGGAAATCGCGTTTGATCGTCCTCGCGCTATCTGTTCGCCAAACGTGATCACAACACTGAATAAACATTCCGGGCCTACATCCTCCGCTCATATCAGCCATCTTATTTTTCTTGCCAAAGAGAATTTTCTTATCTCCTCGTTTTTGCAAGGCGGAACAGATGGCCATCTTTCGTGAAAACATGCGGGTCAGATAACCTGCTGTTGGATCGTTTGATCAGACCAAAAAAGAAGTCTCATCAGTCATTTTACAAACATCTTTTGTCTTCATCGTACAGCAAAAATCAAAAAGCGAACTTTTATCTTTAAAATCCAATTTGGCTTATGTCAAAAACGTGGCCGTCTTTATCGCCAAAGAAAAAGGCTACCTGGTTTTGATTAAAAGAGGGCGAGAGCCAAGCGCATATTGACTTTTCAATAAATTGCGGCAATTCATCTTTCCGGCATTTCCTGTGATTAAACCTAGCCTGGAGGCCACCGCTATCGATTGATGAGCCCGGCTCCTTGGAACAGCAGCCACTGAGGTTCAATTTATCCTCCAAGGCTGTTACTTCCCTGTTTTATTGCTTTCTCTCTCTCTCTTTTTCTCAAAACAATATACCAGCTATCTGTTCCAATAAATGTCTGATTTGAGTAGCTGATAATCCTCCCTTCTTTTTGACACCTAAAAGGCCTCTCATTTTTAGCCTATAAATGGAAGGACCAACACGAAAGAGCTCAGGCCTAATGGCCACTCCGAAGCTTATGCTCGACGGGTTGTCGGATTTTATGAAAAAGAGACGAACGCCTTCAATGAGATCGAAGAAAAGTCGTGATGCAGACGAACGGAAAACAAGCGCGCCTGCCGGATTGAGTCAAGTTTTGCCAGTAGTTGGAATCATCTCCAGTCCCGGGACCTCAAAAGAAGTCAAAGTCTTCCCTGAATATGATAAAATGGGATCACGATCATCTCTCCGAGAAGTCAAAAAACCGCAAAAAGCTGTTGCTCCTTTCGAGCCAATATCTCAGACAGCTTATGCGACCCTTCCAGCCGATTTTGGTAGGTCCTGGAGATACTAACACCCCTTAACCCCTCCGGGTTTGCCGGAAATCTCCCGCCAAAGGTGTGATAGTGGCTTCCTTCAAGGCGCAATCTATCACGCATGCCATCTAGAGAGTTGTCATATTTTTCTCATTCTCATGCCATGCACATGTGTATCCAGCTGGGGGACTTGCCCGTACATCATCCACGTTAATTCACAAAGTCATACTTTCTCGTCCTAATTCCTCCGCTAATTTATTTTTCTCGGAAACCTCTCTTTCCATCCAACTCAACGAGAGATGATACAGGCGGGGGTGGTACAGAAACAGGCTCAATAAAAGGCAGAATGGCAAGTCAAATAGACGCCTAGGTGTCTTCAAGTGAGCGTATTTACCATTTTCTATGGGCGGGCGCCACTCATCCGCTAGGAAAAGACGATCAGGTAGGGTGTCAATTACAGTAATCTTCGTCCCTTTTTTGGATGACTGCATTCCGCCGCATGAAATATAGATATGCTGGACATGCACACCTCATCAATACTTCTCCTCCTCCTCCTTCTCTCTTATCTCTTACCTGGCCGCTTCTTCTCGGATAAATCTCCATGGAAACCCTCATGAGGAGATCTTTCTCTCTCACCAGCCTCACCCGGCTAAGCCCCCCGGACCCGTCCTTGACCGTTGATAAACCGGCGCGATAAAAGAGACAGAGAAGAAGAAAACTCCCGCTTTCACTTTTCACGAGTCTAACCTTTTTAATCCTCTTCCGTCAGATTCCTCTCTCAATGGTCAATTCTTTCCTACAAAATATTCGACTTCCCAGGAGGAAAAAGAAGAGATCAGAAGCTGAGCTAACCCCTTCGACTTCAGATTCTTCGGGTATCGTTCATTCAAATGGTCAAAGAACGGTTTTATAACCCTATTGGACAAACGCGCTTGATCTTTGCGTAGCAACTCAATGATTTCATAGCACAAAGTAGAAATGTATGAGAGAGAAAAGTGTGAGAAATGTCTTCGGCGCTTATAACAATCGGCAAAACTAATATCCCTGGACGGAGTAATTGTCTCAGACACACCAAGCAAAGGTATAACCTGAGACAAACTTCCTTTCTAAAAACGAAAAATAGAGAGATAATTGGAGCAGCGCTGCTGTGTTTGCATTGATGCTCGATCATTTGCTTTACACCCAGCCCATTGGGACCTCGTCGCGTCGGCTTTAAACGTCCACTTCTTCACTAATCGATTGTGCTCAGTTCCTCGTTTTTATTCTCTTTTTTAGTCTCATCTATTTTGCTAATTTTTACTTAAAAATTCCAACTTTTTTGGTCAAAAACGCAATAATTAATCATCCGGAATAACTAAAAGACAAAATTAGTCTTCTGACGTCGAAGAATAATTGTTTTTGAACGGTTTTCTCGGGAGAAACCCCAAGTTTTGACTCGAAGACAAACAATTTTCCACCACATGTCAACATCTGTTTCATTTGCTTCCGCAGCAAGAAAATCTCTCGTGAAAGTGTCATCTGCTCCAATATATCTTTCTCTCTCTCTTGTTCATCTCCTCGGCATCCACTCCACACAGACCCGCGATGCGATGTTCATCGAGTGGCTGTCACTCGACTGGCACCTACCGGTCCTTCTGCTGACAGTTCTCCTCTTCTACTTCACCAATCCGGCCAGATTTGTCTTCTCTGTCGAGCACTTTCGTCATCGTAGTCAGCAATCCATTCAGCTGAGCATCGAATGTAAGAACTTTTGCTTTGAGAAGGAACTTTCGAGGGATGACGCGCGAAATAAATGTTTTACAAAACGACGCCAGATTTAATTTCATATAGCGAGAAATCTAACGATATGTTTGGCTGAAATTGAGCGAGTATGTGACGTAGACGAAACTTCATTGACTGTAATAGCGCAGTGGCGCAGTGGTGGTAGCAACGCCCTATGCCCCGGTTCTGTCCACAAGTTCCCAAATTATTGAGTGAGTGAGTGTAATTCCCGTTTCCAGAAATGTGTTAAAGCAGCGTTTTCAGGCCGAAATCTATTGAACAAGAAGGAAGCTGGGCCACCGTCGACAATCAAAGAGTCGAGCGAGTCATCGCAGACTATCGACGACAATGACAGCGAGAAAGGTAACGAGTGATTCTGTCCTCGTTAACCCACAAAAGTCTTTGTTTTTCTCTTTTCTTGAACAGCCCACCCCCAATTTTGGCTAGCTTTCAAGGGGAATGTCTCGTTAAAATACGGTAGAAATTAGACGTCAGTTTTCAGGCACTTCCACTTCATTTTTTATTCGTAAATTTTGTGTGTCGAGTTTCTACCGTTTTCAACGTCTCCCTGAATTAAATAAGCACCAAAACCTTTTGTAAATCTCTCAAAAAATCCTCTTTTTCTCTTTCGATCTCTCTCTGTTGTGTGAAATTTTTTGGAATAAAGACTCCATGTGTGTTCTCAAGATGCCCTTTTATAGAAGGTTTTCGGTGGGTCAGTCTAGCATGTGCCGTAGTTGTGTCTTTATTCTTCTCTCTCGGCACCGTTAGCACCGAATTCTCTTCTTACTTGGGCACTCTGTTGAACACCCACTGTTGCCTTTTTCCCCACAAAAACTGTCATATTTCCCCTCTTTTTCTCTCTCGCTCTCTGCTGCACTCCAGGCCAGTATTCCTGAAGTATAGAACTAGATAATTTTGGGACAAAAACGTAAGTGTTAGATTAAAATCTGGCCTGGTCTAAATTCACAAAAAAAAAATTCAATTTTTCCTCTGTCCACGAAATACACACTTTCCCTTTACATCTCAAAGTCTCTCCCAGATCACTCGTACCCCTTTTCCCCACAGCAGCAGTTTTTTTCTACGCTTTGCCTCATGTCCTCCATTTTTATCATCAGCTTTTTTGAGCTAACAAACGTGGCCGTTTTTATCCAGTTTTTTTTTCGAAAAAATTTATTGTCCGTGTTGTAATGCTTTCCGTGTCCAGGCAGCGGTCAGCTGAAGCACGAGAACACCGTCGTTCGAGCTGATGGCGGCGTGTCATCATCGGCGAAGACCATTTCCAACAGCACACCGACAGCCGTCCATCCAGGTAGTTACTTGCTCTCCTCTCCCCATCCCAGGCATGCGTTTTCCCCGATATCTGCATGTTCTCACTAACCCACAAAATGTGTGATTTGACTGCCAGGCTTTTTTGTTCTTGCTTTTTGAGGGAAATACGAGTTGAACTCGGCGTCTTCGCCAAAAAGGATTAGACGAAGACAAGAGCTCTGAAGGTCAGACAGAATTTGTGTACGACTTCAAATTTATGTTTTGCATGGAGACAGACTGTTTTCCTTTAGATCCGATTACGGGGTTCTTCATTCAGCAGATTAGAGCAATTTCAACGGTCAAATTAACTGATTTCATGACTTCACTCGCCGACGGAACTAACCAAGGGATCGAAATTTTAGTCAAGAAAAAAAAAGGAAGTTATTTGAAACAACACGGAGCTCAGCTGCCTTTCGGGCGTTGTAAAACCGCGTGTGCATTTGAATAATTCCCTCCGAAACGGCCACACTCTCAATCAAATACACACAATCGTGCGTCTCTCCAACGTCTTCTCAAAAAGACTAAGAGCTCCACTCCACGCGACTATATAGTCCCCGGAGGAATATTTTTGGGGCCGAGAGAGAGCGCTGATAGCGTTTTCCGGGAGTCTTTGTATCGATCTCGCCTTTCTCTGTTTAATACCCCCGGGTGATGGCAGTCGGCTGGCGTTAACCTCATAGACAGCCGGCACTTCTCGCTCACGACACGCAACATGACACTATGGACAAAGGTCCGTTCCGTCCTCAGAATATTGATTTTTCCGTTTTGCTCCTTACAGCTTACAGTAACTGTAGAAGAAAACGAAACCTCTAGAAAGCTTGTTGTTTTCAGTTACGAGTGTCCCTTCAGATTTTTAGTTTTTCGGGTGAACGCATGGGTTGCTGTGTATTGTTCTGATCCTAAGTCTCTAAGCCTACATCTCCAATTTCAGCTCTGAAAAACGAAATCGTCCGTATCACTCAACACCTGTTGGACTGTATAGCCAATAGAGATTTTGCTGCTTATGCGTAAGTCTTTACTTTTCTTTTGGGGCAAAGCTCAAACCTCAGCGCTCTGTTTACGGGAAGAATTGGATTTCGCGTAAAGAGATTAGCTGTGCAAAAGGGAAAACTCAATTGCCACCATTTTCAGACGGTTATGCGATCCCACTGTGACACTCATTGGTCCCGAGACTGGAAACCAAATCGTTGAGGGAGTTGAATTCCATCGCTACCAGTTTGAACGTATGACCTTTGATACATTCTTTTGAAGGAATTTCAGAGCAATCTGTGAATAATTCTACTGGGTCAACTTCATCCAATCGAGTGCAAAGCACTCTGCTCCAGCCGCACGTTCACACGATAGGAGATGACGGAGCTTCGATTGCCTACATCGTTCTGACCCAATATACCGACAGGTTTGGACTGGCTTCTTTCTTTTTTTACGAGGGTATTCAGGGATGGACAGCCTCGTACTCGACAGTCGCAAGAATCCCGCGTGTGGCAGAAGAAGAATGGCCGATGGGCTTGTATCCATGCCCATCGAAGTGGCGGAGCTGAGGCGCTTTGAGAAGATTCTAGTCCATTTTTCCCGTTGACTTTTTCCTGTTTTCTGTGGGAGTCTTTCGTCCGTTTCCCCGGTTAGCACTTTCCCGCCCAAACAATGATACGTTGTTTTTAATGTAAATAATCAAAAAAATTCTATATTTTCACTCAAAACTACGATCAAAATAGACTTTTCCCTTTCCACACACACAGCACTCGCGCACAACATGACAGACGGTCACTTGCCGCCTCGTGAATATCCACGATGCGCCCCATCTCTCAAAATGTATTTTCTAGGCTCTCTCTGACAAAAACCCTCTCTGTGCCTGTTCAGCCTGTAATTATCGCTTTCCATACACATTTCGACGATTTTGTTATTGTTTTGTGGCTCTCTCCTTCGCATTATATTTTGACACCTTCTCAATTCGGACTAGAGTCAAATTATATATTTTATTTTATGAACAATAAACTTTCACTCTCAATATTGTCTAGACTTCTTGGATGGAACTTCAATTAGCTGCGTTATTTGTTGAATAATCAGCTACATCCATCAGTCAAAGTATAAAACATCCAAATTCTCAAAGATTGAACTTCCTTCTCAAAACAAAGGAAGGATAAAATCTTTGAAGATTTATTAGATCAAGAAGTCAGGACCCGCCCCTTCTTATTATTTCATCCGGAACTCTCTGATTCACTTCATAATCCTTCAATGGAGAAGTTTATCTACTATGGCTTTGATGCGGAGAATATTCCTTTCTACAGTTGCAGGTTATTGTCTCGTCCTTTCTAAACCTCCTTGTTGCAGCTCCGTCCAACCAGAAGTCGGAACAATCAGCGAGCTCTTAGGATATTCGTTCATTTTCTATGGCGTTTCGGCAGAAATAATCTACGCCTTGGTTTTAACTATTATCTGGCGACTACAAAGGAATAACGTCTGCTACAAGATCATGTTCTATCTGGGCATCTTCGATATGCTCGCAATCTTGGTCAATTCCATTCTGACTGGATATTTCTGGCTGGTTGGGGCTTCGTTCTGTACTCATCCCAATATCAACTATGTCTTCGGCTCGTTTGGACTAGGTTGGAGAAATTAAAGGACTTTTAATTCGGTAGTTTAGGACTTTGGACAGGAGCTTGTCTTTTCTGTTTGATTCTTGTCTTGAATCGTTTGTGTGATTTGCACGACCCAGTCATTGCTGATTTGGTTCGTCTTTGGATCTGAATCTCGAAAAAAAAAAGTTTTTAGCTATTCAAAGGGAAGAAAATGATATTCTGGACGCTTCTGCCGGTGATTTATTCGCTATATTTCATCCTCTTTACCCCTCCATTGCTCTTTAATTCAGCCATGACTGCCTGGTTTTTCTCTCCGATGATTCGAAAAACAGATGAAGAGACGCAAATGGTTTGTTGATGGTTTTACTCTATATGGTCTTTTCAAGTTCTATAATATTCCGCATACCGCCAATAATTGTTGTGTTGTCGTCGTCACTTGTCTACTCTACGGCCTACTGTGCTATGTTCTCGGCCGGAAATTCAAAGTGGATGGTGATTCTCTCAGCCGATTTCAAAAATCTGTAACTATTTCTTGGAATTCCATATGGAATCTTGACAGATAATGATCCAATCGGTGTTGATTTGTTTGGCAAGTTTAGTTGCGGCACTCATCTACTGCTACATGCAGTTCTTTGAAACTCCAAAATGGCTTATTCTCATCGGACACATCTGCTGGCAAGCTGGACACGGTATGGCTTTTTTCCTGGCCTAACAAAATCGCTTAGGAATTCCGGCGTTTGTTTACCTCCTTTTGAATCATACAATCCGGGAAAATGTCTTGGTCATGTTGCACCTCAAGTCGAAGAATCGAATCGTCTCAACTACTCCTGTACAATTTGTGATCTAAAGCCTCTCTCGCATATACTCCTCACGATAAAAATGTAAAACAGAATGCCTTAGCAATGGATTAACGTATTACTTTCTGTATACAGAGTAGGAATACTGTGGAAATGAACATCGCGTGGGCGAAACCTTGTCCCCAAAAATAGAAGGACGTCAACAGTCCATCGAGTTTGAAGAGGAAAAGTATAATAAAAGTTCAAAAAGGATCAAACAGAATCATTAGGACATTTCTTCGCAAGTCACATTTCAAGTTATAATACCCTTTTTACTATTTGTTTGAGCTTATGTCTACCACGTGAATAGTTCTTGTCAAATTGCAGAACAACTATGAAGTCATTCTGAATGTCTAGACCAATCAAGAGAGGCAACTTGGGCAAATTGTTTGATTTTTGGTATCGACTTCTTATAGCTCCCTAATGAACCTGATATGATAAGATAGCACGGTTAGCCCTTGATAAAACCAGAAAAATATGCTCATAAACTAGCTACTCTAGTGGTTTCCTTTTCGTAAAGTTTAAGTCGTACATTGGCAATTTTAAAAAGAAAGTTTAACTAAAAGTCTCCACAGTGGGTTGGGTTGTTTGTTTCACTCGTTATCTAGTTGATCAGTCCTTTCTTATCTCTCACCCATTAGTCTTTTCTGTTTGAACCCTACTTTTGACTTCCTTATTTTCAGGTCCAACCATGGACGAATCATGCTCTTTGCTTTCAATGGAGCAGTCGGATTACGGTGCAGCCTATTCAGTCACCGAATCTGCACTTGAACGCGTTGATCCGATTACTCTATCCTGGAGGGATATCCGGTTAGACTTTTCACTTGTGATTCTAATCCATTGTAGAGTTTCGGTTCAAAGTTCAGGAAGAGAACTTCTTCAAGGGGTTAATGGAATTGCTCGTCCTGGCGAGCTGATGGCTCTTATGGGAGCATCAGGTGCTGGCAAAACGACACTTTTAAACACAATGTTGGCCAGGAATTTGAAAGGACTCAGCGTCCAAGGGAGAGTTGAAGTGAATGGCTGTAAAATTGGGAAAGACATCACTGCCATTTCTGGCTATGCTCAACAGGAGGAATTATTTGTCGGCACACTGACTGTTAGGGAATATTTGACGATTCAAGTGAGTTTGTTCTGTTGAATTTTTAGTTATTTCAGGCCAAATTGCGAGTGAAAGATCCTGAAAAGAGACAAAAGAGAGTCAACATTGTATTGAGCCAGCTGGGTCTGATGAAATGTCAAAATGTCCGAATTGGTGTAATGGGCGTTCAGAAAGGAATCTCCGGTTAGAGGGGACCAATTTTTTTCTATTTTTATAGGAGGAGAAGCTCGTCGCTTGACATTTGCTTGTGAATTGTTGTCCAATCCAGCCATTCTTTTCTGTGACGAGCCAACCACCGGATTAGACAGTTTCATGGCCGAAAATGTTGTTCAAGTACTTTCCAAGTTGGCGAGGAATGGACGGACTGTTATCTGTACTATCCATCAACCAGCTTCTCAACTCTATATGATGTTTGATAGAGTCATGTTCCTTGGTAAGCCATTCAATCTTTAGTTTTATTTTTAGCCTGCGGACGGACGGCATTTGTCGGATCTCCTCGAAAATCTATTGAGTTCTTTGAGGCTTGTGGTTTCCCTTGCCCTACAGATTATAATCCTGCTGATCAAGTGATCCACACATTGGCCATAGTTCCTGGAGAAGAAGAAATTTGTAAAGAAAGAATTACGAAGATTTGTGACACCTTCGATAAGGGGTAAAATTAGATGTTTTCAAGCAAAAAAGACTAATTCAGACCGATGGGACAGTCTCTCAGAGCTGAGTTAAATAATCTTGAGGTGGGGAGGATCCCCGAGGGGAGAAAGTCTGTTTCGATGGCAAGACAAATCTCGGCTTTAGTTCAACGATCTTTTCTGGATAATTGGAGGAATCCAAGTGTAGCCAGAGCCAAAATTATCCAGAAGTCAGTCATGGGGCTTTTCATCGGATTACTCTATCTTCAAGTAGTTCAATCGCCTAGGAAAAAGATCAAACGCTTTAGACTCCTCTCACTCCAACGGGAATTTCTAACATTAATGGAGCACTTTTCTATCTTGTCTGCGAACTTACTTACTCAACTCTTTTTGGAATTCTTACCTTTTTACCCTCTGATTATCCACTGGTTGTACGCGAATATCACGATGGAATCTACAATATCTTTAGGTAATTTGCTTAATTAAATCCAATCAAATTCCAGCTATTATTTTGCTCGCTCACTTTCTTACGTGCCACTCTTCACAATCGACGGTTTGGCCATGGTTTTTATATCTTATTTCCTCGTTGGATTTTCGAATTCATGGAGTCAAATCCTGATAAATGTTCTGGCTAGTATTCTAATCGAACAATCCTCTTCTGCTTTCGGAGTGATGCTTTCCGTTGTGGCTCCATCCTATCCAATCGCTGTATCGATGGCTGGTCCGTCACTGACACTACTTTCTCTAACAGGAGGCCTTTATGCGAATGTCGGAGCTCTGCCAGCCTATGTTTCTTGGATCCAATATCTGAGTTGGTTTAGGTGAGAATAGAAAATTAAAATTAGAAAGCAATTCTATTAGGTATGGATTCGAAGCAATGGCCATCAATCAATGGGAAAGAGTCAACGAGCCGAACACCTCTATGTGGACAACGGCTGACAGAGATGCCGTCCTGCAGCAATACTCCTTCAGCGCCAACAATCTGTCTCTAGATCTTGTGGCTATGACTGCCTTCATCTTGATATTCTATGTAATCGGCTTTGTTGGCCTTAGTCTACGAGTGCGAAAGGCTCGCTAAATATATAAATTAAGTGAATCTTAAAGATTTAAGACATTTATTCAAAAAACTGCTAGAAGCTACGATATCCACGCAAAATCTGATCAGTTTGTGCTTTCTTCTCAAATGATTCAGTACATCGCTGACCAAACGCAATTTCTCCCCTAAAAATTGTTGAAATTCAGTCCGACAACTAACCCAGGGCAGACCACAAAAGTATTCCACTGTAGGCGTTTATGCAGCCTAAACTTATTACTTTTCAAGGAGCTATTTACCTATTACTGTCGGCTACAATGCCAAGGCAGAGAATAAAAATAATTAGAGTGATTTTCATCTTGTAGTCTAAAAGTTCAAACATAGAAAAAATAATTAAGTTCAGAACAGTTTTTTGCTATGAACATGATGAGATTTAATTGAGTTTTCTTAGCTCAATTTCTACCGTAATGAATAAAACAAACTTCACAAATCGCGTTATTTATGAGCTAGAATTCAGAAAAATTCAGGAAATTGTCCGTGAGAAAAAGAGGTTTGAATAAGAAATGTTATTGTTCGAGGAGTAGAAAGAGAAAAAGGATTCCTTTGTCTGTATTTATAAAAGAAAGAAAAGTTTAAAAGTAGAAAACAAGTTCATTCAGCGTACATCCAGCTGCGTCAGAGAGAAACTTCAAGGCTTTTTCCCTCAAGATATCAACGGATATTAGGTTTCAATTGGCGTGAGGCTGTTAAAAGTGAACTTTGTACCGATTTCTCTTGAAGAAATTTTAAAAGATATGGAAGTGACAAAAGTTCAAGAGGCTGTAGAGAACTGTCAAGGGTCTGGTTCTTTGACGCCACACTCAAAATATCAAGCTAACTCCACAAAACATTTGGATCTAACAAGGAGGAAAGAAGTGATAAAAATAGAAGCAGAGCCACGTAGGGTAGGGCTTGAATGGAATTGTTTGTCTCCATCTGGGTTTATGAGACGGAGAGACTAATCGGTTTTGTGGCCAAAAATGGACTTTGGAGAAAAGTTGAAAAGAAAACGCCTACGATGCTCCTTCATTACTTTTTCAGCTGCTCTTTTCAGAAGGACTTTCGGTCTTTTCAATAAGAAAGAATCTTATTTGTTTCAATAGTTCATCGATCAGAAACAATTTTTTCCCGCCACCTGCATTTTAAATCTAAAAAATGGAAGTCAGACTACCAACAATTCTAAAAATATAATTACTTCCCGCAAATTTATTTACAAAACGTCGAGAGAAATTAAGCAGTGATGGATGGCTGAACGACAGTCACGGCGCCTCCACTACTCATAATCAATCTGCTTTGGATGTGTTGGCGAAGAATACTGCTGCAAAAGAGCAAAGAAAAGGCGGGAAGATGTGTAATCGTATCGGAGGAGTACGGTAGTAATGCGAGCAACATCTCGTTCCAAGGATTACCTGTGATCACATAAATCAAGAGCTGAAACTTTATTTACAAACGAAAGGTGGCAATCTCACGGAGTTCAAAGTGATGAAGAGCTCTCCTCCAAAGATTATCGTACTGTGAATAACCAGTTTCACCTCAGGCGAAGTAGTCCATTTCAATTGTTTTCGAAACTCAAATTTCATTTTTAAAAATTCACCCCGTCCTACTTCAACGACTTTAATTATCGTCCAAATGTTGATGCTAAGGTTGAGAATGGTGAAAAAAAGAGCATAAATGGCTCCATTGAGAGGATATCTGATGTTCTAAAAGACACTTGGACACACAGAAGATCTTCTTACATATGTCGAATTAATATAGTAGTAATCCAGTTGATTGTTGTGTTCAAAAAATACAGGAACAAAAACCTTTCCGTTGTTTGCGATGAAACGACTCGTTGTCGTTGGAGCTACGGCTATAAATATTCCAAAAACGACCGAAGGAAAGAATAGTTTCCTCCAAAGCTGCAACTACTTTTTATTTGAGGAGACTTTTTCAATCTCGTATGTCAGATGTAATGCAATCCTGTTTCTCGCAGAAATTCGCACAAAAAATCAAGTTTTTCTTCAAACCTTTTCGTACTTCTCCGGCATTGAGACAGCCATCAGTCGATTTGTGCAAATGATGGTGCTGAAGGAATATTGCATCGATGGGAGATATGAGATCAAAAGGAGCATATATTCAGCTCCACGAAAGATCTCGCCACCATAAAAACCAGACAAAGGACACAAAGAAGCACACGTATTTCGAGGAAGCCGTTGCATAATTAATCCATTTAGATAGGTCGCTACATTCTAAAAGGAATTTGTGGCCAAAGAATGAAACAAACAATGATGGAAATGACGAAGAACAGCTTGTAATAAGAGGTTTGAAACTCCCGATGTCGAATAATGGCATAACAAATCATACAGTAAAGGACGATTGCGATGGCCGCATAGCCAGTTGAGATTAGAAAAAGAACGGCCATATTTGAAGAGGAATGATCATAGACTGATTACACGGCCGCTTCTGTTTTATTTGATTATTGTTGATTGAATAAATTGTTAGAAACTCTTGAAAATGACCTTTGGCAGCACATATACAACCAGGAAGTTGCCTTTTTTTATCAATTCGAGCTAGAAGAAGATGGAAATAAGCAACAACATCTCATTTGGATGATTAAGACTAAACTACTAATAGCAGGTGAAAGTGTCAAACAAATTGCTCAGTATTCAGGAGGACATCAAAAATAACATATTCGGTATGACTAGCCTGAATATCTGTAATCACATGATAATCAAAAGATAATTCGTCTAAAAATGCAGAGGAGAACTTTGATTGTTAATTGAACTTTTTTTAAAAACAGTACGGTAGCTTAGTATTATTTATTTAGGCTCTTTTTTCAGACCAATCGAAATTCTTGATAGCTGAGCAAGGAAAAGAAGGGAAGCTATCTTATTTAGATTTTCATGAAGTCTGATGATGAGAATGATGACTAGCCAGCCACTTAAAACCCATCGAGTTTTCTTCTACCAAAGAAGTTATATCAGTATATCGCCTTCTTTGAGTTCTTGGGATGATTAAAACAAGAAAATCCAAAAACTTAACACGTTTCCGCCAAAAAAGCAGTCTCCACCTGTATGTTGATCTTAGATGAATGTCACGTTCGTTTATTGCATTGGGATTTCCGTAATATTTATTACCCCACGCGGATAATTAGCGGCAAAAACTAGATGATAATGCCTTGCTCAGTTTTGACAAAAAATTTTCCTTTCAAGAGTTCAAAAGTGAAGGAGATAGCTTCATAGATCACAACAAAAAGGTTCTCCTCAAGTTCAAACAATCTCACTGGTAATATTTTTAGTCGTTCTCTATTGTTTGAACTTGTGAGCCAAATGAACGCGAAATCGGAGACCAGGATCGCTTTTAAGAGGACGCGTTTGTTATTTAAAATTTATTAAACCCGAGACATTAATAAAACCCAAATGTTAAAATTGCCAATTAAACTTCGAAATCGCAGATGTTCATGCAATTGCATGGTTTGGCCTGAAATAAAAATTGGCAACATCGATCTCTTACTTGACAAACGACAGATACAATTTCATCTCCATCTGATTTAATCCACCTGCCGTCCTTGACATAGGCCAGAGTATCGTTGGGTAGATTGGAATTAGACAACCAGGGATGGTAATAGCCCAACTGAAAGCTTGTATACAAGCCAAGAGACTCACATGTGTTCCATCTTCCCAGATATAATCATTCGCGTTCGATCCATAGCGTTGAAGTCCAATCCAGAAGGAGGACATAGTCACTAAAATAACCTATAACTAACTATAAAGAGGAGCCTACTTGAACTGATCCACTTCTGCTTTTGGGCTGTGGGGGTGGTTGCTACAATTCCACTCAAGTCTTCGCATCGTTCTTTCGCCAGTTCATAAACAACTCCGGTTGGAAGAGGCCAATAGCATCCTTCCGTTGGAAGTCCTGTAGAAGGATCATACTGGTAACCTTTGAAGTTGGTTGGGCAGAAGCAATTGGCTAAAATCTTGACATTTGTACTGTATTGTATGACTACCGTTGCATTGAAGCTGGTTCATTTTCGCGAGTGATTGTCCATCTTTATCCGAAAAGTAGTAGCCCTCGGATGCTATTATTTCCAAGTCACTTGACCAGCCTCCTCGGTTGACTTTCTTCTCTAAAAGGACGTATATTCAATTGATATGCTCACGATTCACAATGATAATATACTCGTTTTGTTTGAGGAACTCCGCATACTGTGAGGCTTCACTTCCAGTTTTTTTGCTGAATATTTGAATTTTGGGTCAATTATTGCATTACTCATAAGTGTTGGCAAGAAGGACAATTACTTTTCGTGCTCGAGTTTTATAGCCGCTTGTCGTTCTGTTTAGCTCAGAAGTGGCCAGCTCTAGGGCACTAAAAAGACTTTTTTTTTAGAAGAAATAATACTTTTGGATATCGACCGTTTTGTCGTTTTGGAAGGGAACTTTCAATGTTCTCAGCGATTCTTTTGTTAGACTTCCGAGAGGAGCAATGAGCGTTGCAGTTGCTCCATACGAGATAAAGCCGAGGCGGAGAAAGTGTTCCTAAAATTATTCAACCGGAAAGACTTTTGTGCTTACGTCAGACGTTTTCCCTTTGTTTTGGAGGTTATAGTGTCCGTAGCCAAAGACTGATCGCACATAGTCGATTACCTGAGAGCTCAACAAATTGGAGATTAAAGTACGTTTTGGAATTCAAATTGCTTGTAGACATCAGAATTTTCGACGGCGACCATTACATCATTCCAGACGAGCTGAGGCACACAGCTCTGACAACCAAATTTCTCAACACTCGAGGTGTCGAATTCTGTGTAGAAAGTGGCTGAAAAAAGAGAAGATTTTTTGCAGTTAACGTGTGAATTTAGGTCTCTTGATGCCTCAGAGATCAACTCTCGGAGTGTAGTATTTTTCCTCGTCAAACAGTTCGCGCTGGCTACTTGTTCTATTCCTGGATAGCTCTCTTGAACTCATTTTCTGGCTCTCCCTGGTTGAAGAGCACATGACAACTTCTAGAAGAATGTGCGAACTACTCACCCGAGACACACCAAAGAACCGTCAGCTGAACCAGGATAAATCTCAGCATTTTAGGAAAAAATCGAAGAAAATAATTCCATATCAATTTCACAGCTTTTTGTATACCTCCGAGTTTGTTTTTAAAAACTTATCACTCTGACCTCTTCATATCACCTATGACTGTGCTTTTTTTCACTTCCTCTGACCCAATTCTTCCTTGTCTTTAGTTGAAAAGGCGTAAACAACAATAAAAATTCTAAAGAAAAAATCTTTTTGCAGAAGCTGTAGTCAGAACTTGGTTTGTATTTGAACGGAACAGGCTAAAGAGTTTTGGCACCATGTTTGGTCAACTCTTTTTTGACTCAAAAAACCATTCGACAAATATCAGTCTGCATGGGCAAAAAACTGTTAGATACCTTGGCAAAGTGCAGAAAATACGTCACATACCATTCAACTTTGGTTTGAGTCGAACGACAAACTACAATATTCGATTCGAAAAGGCTTACTGTAGAATTGGAATCCACTCTGAGTGGTATCGAGTGGATTCAAACGATGGAAATGGCAGAGGAATTCGCCACTTAGGTCCAATTTTTCTTGATTCCGTAAATAAATTTGAAAGAATTGGAAGTAACCCTTCTACGCGGAACACACGGATAATAAAGCGAATAAGCATTTCATGCATTGTCTTGAGAAATCTCTCTATTATGCAAAGTATAAATGGCAAGAATGATTAAAGTCTCACATCGAGAGGATAAGGTATATCAAATAAAAGAGTCTCCGGTGTAATCTCAACAGCACAGATTGGTGATATCTCTGACCTCCAGATACACGTCGTCTTCTGTTTGGCCTCCTTATGCCATTTTTTGTAGCGAATAAGTTTCAGCAAACAGTGGCTATGCCCAAGAATGTTAAACATTTCTCGTTTTTTTAAATCTATTTGACCAGTTAATGATATTTCGCATACATTGCTCACAGGAGGTCACACCGTATCCAAAATCTTTTTTTTTCTTACAAAGTACGATCTTTTGTAACTGTTCCGGAGAAACCCGCCGTTGTTTATTCAAGTCTGTCGCCTTGTACAAAGTAGTGATGTTTGAAGCGAGGTTGCACTTGCTGATCAGTAAACCAGCTTAGCCTGTTATAAGGAGGTGGTTGGAGGTCATTTTGCCACATCTCCATGGCTCTTCTCCTCACTCTTTCCCTTCTTGCCTTGGTCTACGGTGCTCCTCTTAACCAGGTACAGTAATATTTTCAATCAAATCCAATTTTCAGAATGATCCGACTCCTCAGCCCTTCCTTTTCAATTTTACTTTTACAACTCCTCCACCACAAAATGTAACTAGTCCTCTAGTCGTCGCTCCTATTGTCGTACAACAAGCTCCTATTGATGGTACAGCTCAAGGCTATGTTGTTCCTTCGAACGGCACGATTGGAACGATGATGGTTCCACAAGTCGAAACGACAATGATCAGTCAATCAAGTTCTTCATCTCCAATCCTAATGGATCCTCTTCAATCTGGTTCAACTTCCTTCCCTCCTCCAGTAATCCTTCAAGGATCGTTTGCTCCCAACGTTCTTCCAGTCTCAAATACTCCACCTGTAGTTCAAGGATCCACATCAATCGTCTCCACCACCATGTTCTCACCAATCCCCCAGGATACTGTAACCTCTAATCAAGCAGTCCTTCAAGAATCTGTCACGACTAATTCTGTTGCTCCCGTTGTGCTTCCATTACAAAATGGAACTATCCAAGCAACCACGATGGCTACAGATCTCAATGTCTCCACCTCAGTAGGTACTGGAACTCCCGTCTTCGTCATCGAATCTTCAAGTCCAGGTAGTCAATTTGAAGTATTCGTAAACTACAAAGAATTCAGTGGTTCTTCGCGATGCCCCTGTAGATTCACCAACTCCAAATACAATGGAAGCTTCCACTCAAACTTCAACAACAATCCCAACTGTGATGAACGATCAAGCATCTCCTTTGATCAACGTCATCCCAGTACAATCTGTTCCAGTTCAGCAAACTCCAGTCTCGACGACACAAACTCCACCACCAGGTAAAAAGGCAAAAAAAAACAATAAAATACACAAAACATTTTAGTCAACACAGCCACAGGTCCTCTTGCCACTCCAGAGCAAACGAATCAACAGCCTCAGCTTGATTTTGTGAACTCGAACCCGGAATTTAATGCTGCATATCAGTATTTGAATCTTACAGGTTTGATCATCTGTCTCTATACGTACATAAATGCTTAGATTCCCTTGCTGAAAACTTTATTTTGAATGTCTCCTTGCCTCAATCTCCGATCAATTTGCTCACAAGACTACAAGCTTCTACCAACCAGGTTGGAAGAAAGAAAGACAAATAGCGAAGTTTAGATGAACTATACGGATAAACTCGATGTAGCTCTACAGCTGACCGCCCTGGCTCACAATCTCATGTCCAGCGTAGATGACGATCTCACTCTTCAAGAGAAACACTAATTTTTACGAGTTGTACAAAAATAAATCAGATTTTGCTCATAATTGGAATATTTCCTTCGCAGTTCATCGACCTCTTCAAAAAGTTAACAGTAGCTTTCCATACCTTCGGCTGACTTTCGCCATGTTGAAGCGTTTCACCTCCGTAGCCCATGAACATGCCTAAAATATTTATGTTAATTGGTTGAAAATAGTCTTACCCGAAATTTTGGTAAAACAAAAAGAATGATGTGGAAAACAAGGGGGTTCCATTAAGTGACCTCCACATTGCCAATCCATCTCAACTATATGGCCTGATCGTCGCAAAAGATCTTGCAGATACAAGGCGGAATAATGGGCACAAGTTGAAAGATCATCAAGTGATACCTGAAAGACTTTTCTTCGATCCCCACATCACTTACGACGAATCTAATGGGAACGTCTTTTGAAATTTTTTCAAAATGGAGATCTGACTTTTCATCCATTTTCATTGACCTTATGATTCGGTCGTAACACATTATTTCGTTTAAAAATCTGATTTGGTGGAAATCGACACTGGAAAAGGGGATTATTTGAAGCTCAACAAACTCACATTGAGTGGGGCAAAAATTCTCCTTTGTATCGAAAAACTCCTCCCTGGTTCAATCCATGAGGCGGGTTTATTGATACAACAGCACAGACCTTGAATTAATAATTGAAGAGATGAATCAGCTTACTTGAGGACATTCTCTGGCTATTAGGAGAGCAATAATTCCTCCCATTGAATTGGCATGGATAGCTACTTTATCCGTAGTATAGGGGAGAGAGGCCAGCCAATTCGCACAATTCTAAAATTGCTCTCAAGAATTTCCCCAAAATTCCACATACAATGAAATATTCTAGAGTAATGTCTCCAAACTCAACGGGAAGATCCTTGAATTGGAAAAATGCTATAGTCAAAACGCAAAATCCCTCAGACGCCAGAGCCGCTCCCTAGAAAAATTGCGTCAAAAGGAAAGAAGTGAAACTACTTTTTGCTCATTGATCCCACCTCCTGTTCCGGAAAAGTCGACGACAGCTGGGAAAGGACCATCACCAGGAGGAATGAATAAAGTTCCTCTAATTCCGGCTTCTTCAATCTCCACCCGTTTCAAGGAGGGATGCATGAATCTTTTTATCATTTTCACACTATCTAGCACTTTCCCGCAGCTATCGGAGAGTCTAAAAAGTCAAACTTGTTGGTTCAAAGACAGCCCAACCTCAATTCATAGTTCCAGGTTTCTGTGGCCAAATATTTAGCATATCCGCCAAAGGGGAAATCAGCCAATGGTTCGTAGCTTTCAAAAAGTCCATTTTTCCTAATTCCTATAGAGATTTGAAGAGTTAAAAACCAAATGACCTGTGTAAGTTCCTCTGACGGGAGCACATTTCGAGAGATTTATTGTGCCATTTGCATCGCTTTTATAGACTCCATAAGCTCGAAATCGACCGGATTTATGGAACAATCTAAAGACGTTGAAAGTAAATAATCAAGATCTTACAATAATTTTATTTCATAGAGATCATAAGGAACAAGATTCACGGCCAAAATGGCACATTCATAATTGTACATAGAATCTGGGCAATCTACAACGAGAGCCATGATGGAAAGTCGACTGTCTTCTTATCAGCCCACGTGTGTAGCGCTTTTAGGACACAATGTAGCCGATTCAGACATTACCGGAAGAAATTCTACTGACTCGAGAGGTGTCTCTTCTGGTGAGCATCCCAATGATCTTCTGGCGATAGGATTGCATAAAAACAAAGAGGACAATCCCGTTGAAGAGTGGAAAGAGACTGTTGAAGCAATTCGTCATATAGACATCCCAATCCGGCATTGTTCTTTGAATTTTGAGGAGAACATAAGCCACATATGTGACCCACGGCCAATAAAGGAAAAATAAAGGGATTGTGCTCTACAAAAAGTTGTTAAGAAATAAATTCAAACCTGAAAAGCGAGCAATTGAAACATCTTCTTGTTCAGCCGTCTCGTATTCTCACTCAGTCCAACTGATTTAATTTTCCGAACTATTTGAACACTACAGTAGACGGCAATAACCAAAGCCAGAAGAGATTCGCCTAGCAAGTGGTACAGCACTGGGTGAAGAAGATATTTATTTTCCTAAATGTGTTTCTTTTTTCTAAGAGCACTCGAACCTGGAGAGAAAGGATCATAAGTTCTTTCCCCATGAGCTCAGTCGAATACAGCCGTTCTATTTGTCCATTAATCATAGCTTTCTCATTTTCCGTGGGAGAGAACATTATAGGAATCGAAACACATAATGCGACGAAATTCTCCATACAAACTACCGTAATAAAAATTGAATAAAGTCTTCCAATACAAGGGGACTCGTTCCTGAATTTCACAATGCATTTCTGAGACAGGGATAAGCTAGAGAAAACTTACAAACAGAATACTTTGTATCTAAAAATGAAGCAACTTGAGAAGAGATTCCCCGTGTAGGCCGTGACGAAGACATACAGATAAAGCAAATAGTAATGATCTAATCGTGTAGATGCTATCAATCCCACACTTCCATTCGTCACGACTACCGCCTAAAATATGTAGATTCCATAAGAAGATTTGAGAAAGAAGTCTAAACTTACAGGTTGAGTTAAGATTATGATGAGTGAATAGGATATATTAACTAGAATAAATACCAGGATGTAATACTTGTAGAATCCAATAGTTTTGTTTGAAGTTCGAAAATATGCTAGTAGAAGAAAATAATTAAGAAAAACTAAAGAGATTTTAAGCGAGTGGACAACTCACCAGAAAGGACTGAAACTATAACGGAAATCGTCTGAAAACTCATGGGAGAAGCCCAGATCCTAGCGAGTGAATTTCACACTGATTCTTGTCATTTCCACTGAATTGCTCATCTGGAAAAAAGAGAGTTAGATGAATGAATACATTTTCTGAGACTAAAGAGATCAAAATAGAACAAAATGTCGAAGCTTTTTGGTCAATGGCCAAGAGGATTTTCATTTCTTTGGATTTTAGCAGACTAAACTTCAGATCTTTAGGCCAAGAAGGATTTACTTGCTTCATGATTGTCTGACTTCTCCATCTGCTTCTTAAAAAGTTGTACATTTGAGGAGATCATCAGCGTACTCAAGATTCACTTTGACTCTTTGGAGTAAAACAACAGTAAAATAGCTTGTAGTATGGTTTTACTCCATTTCCTGTGATCCTAATCAAGAAGATTATCTCAGCGTAAGATGTGCTTCATAAGCCAAAAAGCTATAGTTTTATAATTGAATAAATTCCTCGCCAATTTGTTCCGCCATTAAGAAGGAGTCATCCTCACTTGATTCCTAAAAACGTATTGATCATCTCCCTCCCTTCGTTGCCTAGCAGAAGGCACTTTCATCTTCGTAGCATATCATTATCGTCGGCGCTTGGCTATCTAACAGCCCGTCTATCTCAACATTAGCAGCCTCTTCCTTTTCGAAATGGATCAGAACACAATGTAAGTTGGCTTAGTTTCTTCTAACGAATCAAATTTAATACTATCCTTTTTCTGCTATTTCTGTTTGTTCTTCTGCTCTATATCGTTTGGCTACATTTTTTTCTGTTCAACGAAGAAGTAAATCTCCTCGTCAGAATAGGAAATCGATTTTAGCAGTATGCTTATAGTATGTTATCAACCACGGGAAATGAGGGACAACGAAGAGGAGGACGAGTGACTCCTCGCAGAGCCATCAGAGAAATGTTCTTCGATGTGTCAACAAATGAAATGGAATCTATTGTTTAATAAAACTTCATCAAAGAGTTTGATATTCTCCGGGATTTAAATCTTTCGATCTTACGGCAAAAAGAAGTACTGAAGTGAGCAGATAAGCTAACAAAACGATCAACATGAGGACTACTGAGAAAATCTGAGCAATCTTTGGATCCTTTCGATATCTAAAAAGTAGTCTTTGTGATCTCCAATCAAACCTCTTCCGGACAATGCTTATCGGAACTTCGGCCAGACATCCTCCAATACAGAAAAACATTTGGATAATTAGCCATTTTCCTAAAAAGAAATTGAGAAATTAACAAACAACTTTCTACCCATTAATGGAATGCGCGAAGTTCTTGGAAGCTCCTATTATGAGATTTTTAATAATGCTATGACTGTAATTACCTGAACTATTATGGAGAGCATGAAAGTGAGGCCGAGCAATGCGGCCAGACAGAGATTTATCTGGGATGTTCATTTCATTTATGAGTGGAGAGATACCTTCTCTCCAATTTCTAGCTGAATGGGAAATAGAAGAGCCACTAGACAGGTAGTTGTGATCAAAAATGTAGGCAAAATTAAAAAGAAAATATAAAATTCTGGATTTCTTTTAAGATGATACGATATTCTCGCCAAGGAGATATTCATTCCCATCGACTCGATGTAAAATTGATTAATAATAGGTGAAAAGATGTTCCATTCAGGTGTTCCCTATACTCATATCTTTTTTTGTTCGGCTAGTTCGCTTACAACTAGAAAAGCATCGGGAATTTGAAGACCAACGGCCCTCATCCTATCAACATCAGATAAGCCACACGAAAAGCTAATTGGGCACCACTGGGAATCGAAGGGATATTTGTCCTGACATCAAAATATTTCACCTCTGATGACTCACCATCGCTAATTGGCAGATGACATCGAAACGCGCCTTCCAGAGCATGGTTACGGCCCCGGTTGATGATATCTAGTCTTTCAATGTTTGACTCTTAAAGAGTCTTACTTTTGCTTCGTTGTCGGCTTGAAGTTTATCGGGTTGATGGACATCCATCGAGTTATAAACCTCGAAGGTTGGTACCCATATCTTCGCAGCAGGAATAACCAGACTGTTATCGCCGATGACGTCTGGATCAAAGGCAAGACGAGGATCAATCCATTGCTATTTTCAAATAATTAAAAAGAGATCAACTAACGATTCGAACTTTGGCAATATAGCTAACTAACTGCTGATTTTCTGTCTAAAATGGGTGAATAAAAAAGATAAAACCACCATAGAGCCGAGTACAATAAAGGGGATTGCGAATTTCAGCACAAGCGTTTCGTTGGTATCATCCCAGACGGGAATCTCGCTCGAATAGTTCGATAAAACTGTCTCGTAGAACTTTTGTGTTCCCTGATCATGCGATTGAGATCCTAAATGAATCACAAAGGTATGAAAAAACAATTACCAGGAAGAAAAGATAACCAAGCCAGGAGAGGAAACATCAGGAAATTGGTTTCAAGTTCGAAAAGGTTTCGGGTGACACCGAGAGTAGAATATCCTGGACCTTTTATTTGGATAAAGCAAAGACCACATTAGAACAATTTATTTTTAAACCGATTGGTAAGTACTCGGATCAGGAGAAGCTGGGCGAATTACGTACAGCAATAACGAGACGAGGAGGTAAGCCAGCAGTACCAAGGCCATCAGAGCTGTCGAGATCCTCATTGCCTTTCTAGGTTCTTTCACATATCTGACTTTTATTCTAAACTAGCGGAATATATTACCGTTTTTTGATTAGTCTAAGAGGAAAATCCATTGCCGTCCCCGCAATGCAAAAAACCATTTGAATCACCAACCATTTGCCTGAGCTTTGATTTCCGAAAACATCACACTTACCCATTAGAGGAATCTTTTCTGTACGTGGGAGTTCGGTAATAATAATATTCAACATAAAAGTTAATCCCAGAAGCGCCGCCAAACAGAGGTTTATCTGAGCAAATAGAGGACAGAAAAAAGTAGAAAACCTTGTCTCCAATATCAAGCATCATCGGGAAAAGTAAGGCGCTGAGACAGGTTGATGTGATGATGATTGTGGGAAGAATGAGGAAATAAATATAAAATTGAGGATTTCTTTTGAGTTTAAACGAGATTCTCGTTAAAGAAATGTTCCTATCTTCTGAAAGAAAAAAGAATTCGGAAACATTTGGCGGGAAGATGTTCCATTCTGGTGTGCCCTGATCTGATCGTTGTATAAGAAAATAAAAGCTACCACAAGAAGTCCATCGACAGAGAAGCCATGGGTCGTTATTAACGTTGCTGGTGGTAGACCCATAGAAAAACTGATTGGACACCATTGAATATCAAAAGGATAATTGTCCATATTTAGTTGGCAAATAACAGAGAATTGTGCCGACCAAAGTAACGATACCGTTCCGTTGGATCTAACCTATAATAAGGTAGATTCCCCTGATCAAAGTCTACTTGGGTATATATGTAGGACTGCATTTTGTCCATCATTTTTAGATCCATCGAGTTGTAGACCTCAAACGGGGGAATCCACAATTTATCAGAAATGATGAATACTCTATCAGCACCAATTTTTGCTTCATCGAACTTCAGCCTAGGGTCTGTCCAAGTCTAATCAAATATTTGAAGATTTCCAACAACTCACCACTGAAATCTTTGCGATGTAGCTGACCAGTTGGATATTTGATTCCTAAAAGATCCTTTGAAAATTACAAAAATCCTACCACTTGAGCCAGAACATTGAAAGGAATCGAGAAATTGATAACCAGCTGTTGGCCTGTCCGATCCCAAGGAGGAATGTCACTCGAGTAGTTTGATAATATTAGATCATAAAAATTCTCAGTTGGACCAGGCAGATTCAATCCAGACTTGTCAGATTCAGAACTACCAGCTAAAAGAGAAAATTACCATTTTAATCCAATCAACCTTGTGGAATGAAGATGGACCATAAAAGTAGGAAATACATTGGACTCAATGAGTCAAGTATGGTTTAGAATTTCATATTTGAGTACGTGGCATGCTTCTAATTGACACCACTTTTTGACATTACAACCAGGAAAAAAGTTTATTGAGTCATTCAAGTTAATGCTCTATTTACTTGTGAGTCATGTGGCCTTATAACAAACAAAAGAATTGACGTAAGGAAATAACAAATAAGAACTATTATCATATTCAGATACAGTAGGAAATACATTATCAAAGGCTTTTTTTTAAACCTAAAATAGCAAAATTTATGAAGTTGGTCTTACCTCTTTCGGATATAAACGGCAATAAAATGAAGCAATAATCCACTAACGCAAAAGAACATTTGGATTAGAACCCATTTGCCTATCAGGGGAGTCTGAGCTGTCCTGGGTAGTTCAACCACGATAACTCCAAGCATGAATGTCAAGCCAAGCAGACCTGTGAGACATAAATTCACCTAAAGCTTTTTTGGGAGTGAAGAATGAATAACTTTTTCATTGAAGTCTAAGTTGAGAGGCGACGCCAAGGTGATGATACTTGTTGAGCTGATAACGAGAGAGGGAAGAATTAGAAAATAAATATAAAATTGAGGTCGTCGTTTTAGTGGAAACATTATCGACGTCAACGAAACATTTGATCCCATCGATGGAAAAAGAGTACTGTGGATGTAAGGCTCGCCTATATCCCATTCAGGAGTTCCCTAAATGTATTCTTTTTTCACCGTAATCCCTACAAGCAGCATGGAATTGTTGATGGAGTAGCCTTCAGTGAGAATTCTATCCGAAGAGGACAATCCACAGGAGAAACTAATCGGACACAGCTGAGTGTCAAAAGGAAAATTCCTCATCGACATTTCGCAGATTGTGTCGAATCTGGCTGATTGCATAAGGGAAACGATTCCGCTATATTTCACCTAAAGAGTCTTCCGACCAAAAGACGCCTCTTTACCTGAACCTCGTGATAATTCTGCTGAGCATCTGCCTGTTTCACATCAACGCTGTTATAAACTTCAAAAGTGGGAATCCAAATCTTAGACGACGCGATGAAAACTCGGTCTTCTCCAATACTATCAACATCAAAGGCCAGTCTCGGATCAGACCATGACTAAACTATTTCTCAATATTTTGAAGGCTTACTATCAATATTTTGGCAACATACGAAACCAGCTGTGTATTTACCTCCTAAATGTTCGATTTTAAAAGAGAATCAAACAAACCACATGAGCCAGCACGCAGAATGGAACACCGAATTCGATTTTGAACTGTTCTCCGGTGGAATCCCAAGGAGGGATTTCTTTCGAATAACTCTCATTCAAAACTGTTTTTAAAAATATTTCAATTGGACCACAATGGATGCATTTAAATATGAAAAAAGCCAGCAAAACAGAGGACATGAAGGATGTAGGTTAGTCAAAGAGGCTTCATATTTCAAAGTAAAGAACTCCAGGTTGATGATGTCAAATCACAATGATGCTTTTTTTCGAAAAATTGTTTATTAATAGATTTGAATACAATCGAAGCTCTAGAATAATTGGAAGGACTAATACTTAATTTCGACAGGCCTATCAGCCCGTTCCAGATTAACTGTCGCGGCGTTGTCTCCTTTCTGCATGTGTGAGCCAAAAAGAAAAGACAAGAATGCCACTAAACAAATTAAAATCGCTCCCTGAACTTTTCTGTTTTTTTTAAACTTCTCCTCTACCTGAGCCATTCGAGTTGAATAGCCCATTGAGACATGATCTTCCCATGAAAATTGTACACTTTGAGTCTTCTCGTAGGTAATATCTGCACTCCATTTATCAATACTTTGAGCCATTATTTCGATCGTGACAAAAATACATCCAGCTGAAGGATTTCGTGATCTAATAGACCTATAAAACCAACCAGACACAAAGTAGAGACAGGCGCAGAATCGCTTGTAAACATAGCGAGTTTGAAAGAAAGTAAAGAGGGCCAGTAGATTTGTCAAGACGAGTAGAACCAAAGCAATGACGCCAATAACGGCCTGAGCTCGATAATAATCTGAAAAGGACCACTCCTGTCGGCCATAAAGTAATCATTTTCGGAACTAGTAAACCTTTGGGGCCCCAGTAGCCATGATTCAATTTTTGTGTTGTCAGGAGGGTCGCGGGTTCAATTCCCCTTCCTGACTTACATTTTTGCTTTATTAATTCAAGCCTTTTTTTCACATTTTTTGACGTTTTGACTCAATTTAGCCGCACAAAGTACACTGAATTGGCCTTTTACTGTTCCAGCTGCTCTGTAGCATTGGAATTCTCTGGCTTATCGAACTGATCTGAGTCGAGAAGTTGGATTTTTATTTTAAAAGAATCAGCTTTTTAATAGGCAAGCATCTTTTATCAATAGGATTGCCCAAAAAATGAGTTTGCCGTTGGATAATGAGGAGATGCCAATGCGTATGTGCTTATAATGCAATAACATTGAGTCAAAACGTCAAAAAATTTACAAAAAGACTTGAATTAATAAAGCAAAAATGTAAGTCAGTAAGGGGGATTGAACCCGCGACCCTCCTGACAACAAAAAAATTGAATCACGGCTACTGGGGCCCTAAAGGTTTACTAGTTCCTAATTTTCTTTAGTATGTTGGAAAGTTGAGCGAAGCAACTGCTCGCACATAAGGCAGCGTAAACAGTGTGATGTTGACAAGCGACCATAGCGTTATTTTCGACTAGGTGATTGAGTCAAAACAGAATCTATCACCGAGGAAATAGCTAACGTTCAAAGAACATAGTTAATAATAACTTACGCGTTAGGCCGGGTTCTTCAAGTCTATGCACATTTTTCGGTAATTTCAAATGTGAAATCCATCTCTCTAAAAATCTTCTTATTTTATTTTTTTAAACCAACTAGAAATTGAACTCCAATTTTTCGCGGTCTCCAATTCTCCCCAAATACCAACTTCGACTTCAATTTCATAGCTTTGAGCGTCTTTAAATTCGACAACAGCCCAGTGGTTTGTAAAAAGAGCAGCAGCATAAAACCCGGCCGCAATCTGGAAGCCATTTTGCTACACAAACTAAGAAAATCACCCAGGCTAAAACTAAAACAAAAATAAGAATTCGCCGCATGAGAAGGTAAAAATTAAAAGAAGAAACGTTGAGCTGGAAATGGAAGATTACTGTAACTATCAGCTACTTACTACCTCTTCCTCGTCGTAACTTTCATCTCGAATCTCTACCGTTGGCTTTTTCTTCAAAGATCGTTGTTTGTTGGTTCGAACGCTGTGGTGATGCATTGCAGTCCAAAAGAAGAATATTTAGCAGAATTTATTGTTCGAACAGAAAGCACAGCTGTAATAAGGAAGAGACGTGAAAGTTGGAATAACCCCCGAGGCTTAGGTAAAACGATCCAGGAGAACTAAAAGCAAAAACAAAGAAATGGGCGTGCTACGCTGAGCGCCGTCGGGGTTTAAACCTATTACAATGAGACCGCAGATATCCTCTCTGAACAAAAATTCCCGGACTCGGGGTCAGGCGTCGAGCTTTTTCAGCAAAAATGATGGATTTCTCCCGCAGCTTGAGTGTTCAAACTTCTTGAGACTTTTTTGATCCGGGAAGTGCCACGAAGCCAATGTTACAATATAATTTCAGCGAAACTTTGACAGGAGAAGGACTCCTTCCTTTGTTAATTTCTAGAAGACCAGTCAGAAGAGTTACCAAGTACCAAAAGTTACGTCGTCTTTTGAGCAGTGTCTTCATTCGCCTTTAAAAGTACAGTAAATTCTCGGCAATTTGAAGAAAGTTTGTAGTCAGAAAGGAGCAATTTAATCGCGTCAGGGTCGTCTCGCCAAAACATCCATATCTCTTGAGGAATAACAGGTTTTTTTCCTCACATCTGAGTAAGTGTTCTCTTAATCCTGGCCAATTTCGCACGGCAATCGATGGCTCCCTCTCGTCTCTCATAGTGAAACAAGTTGATGACAAGTGTCTAACTTTGTAATGGCCCTTCTTGATGTGCTCTTCTATCTCCAATTGGTCATCTGTGCTTTGGCCATTAGTTTTAATTCTCTCTTGATTTATCTCGTTCTCAGTCATACTGAGAATCGACTTGGTTTTTACCGATGGATTATTATTTTCTTTGCTATTTTCGAGACTATTTATGCTCTGGTCATCATACTGGGAATGCCTGTCCACGTTGTCGCATATGGCTCTTGGATGGCCTATAATTTTGGAGGAATTCTCTCTGGAACCAAATATGCCTATATTGGACCAGCACTATACTGTTCTTTCTATGAAATGTGGCTCATCTTCCTCTCCATCCAATTCTGCTATCGATACGTCGTCCTTTCCCGGTATTTCATAGATCAACAAGACTTTCATCAAAAGTTTCCCAGGCCTGAATTCGCAGCAAAAGTAGAGCAGTCAAGGTGTCTGAAAGTGTTTTTCGCTTCATTCGTTGTCCTCTTTATTTTGTTGACTCTCGGTTGTGGGCTCTATCTATGTACGAGACAGACACTTTATGAGGTTTTCTGACTCTCCAAAAAGCAAATGGATTTAGGATACAAAGAGGAAAATTGAAAATGAATTTGGAGTCGCCAATGTAAATCACTCGGATTACATTCTTTTGCGAATAAAAGATGATGATGGAAATCAATCAATCTTTGGAATTATTACAATAGCCAACCATCATGCCTTGGTTTTGGCTTCAACGTTGGTTATGTTGTTTTGTAGCTATAAGATCAACCTCTCGATCCAACAACTTCGAAAGATGGGAACAAGTTTGAGGAGAATCAAAATGCAACGTCAACTCTTTGTCTCCCTCATTCTTCAGGTAATTTTCTTCTGTTTTACTTGAAAGAGTTTAGACCTGCGTTCCCGTGCTGTTTTGTCACGTTCCATCGATCATTTTTCTTTCCTTTCCGTTTCTGGAAACTGATTTCTCATTCGGCTATTATTCTCTGTTTTTCACCTTCCTCACCTCTATAGAGAAAGCTCTTGATCCTCTCATTGTGATCTACTGCATATCAGATTGTAGAAAAGCTGTTCGAAATGGCTTTGGGAAAGCTTTGTTAAGTGCTGAGCCTACTGACGAATAAATTGGGATCAGCTGGCGTTTTCTTGTCAAATCGAAAAGAAGTCGCGGTCTGCTTTGAGGGCAAGACGGAAGAGCATGAGGTGAAAAGAGAATTCGAATGGGAACATCTTGCCAGTGGGAGGCTTCTGTTCGCAATGCGCAGTCATTGTTACAAGGTAGCGATTAACGGCTATTCTGCCATCTGTACGTTATCCACTTTGCTCCGGTCCCATGCTGGGCAATGACCGAGGCATTACCGCCCATGTCCAAACAAGTGGTTTCTCGGCGCATACGTAAGACTAATTCCTTTTTTGTAGTCTTCAATCTTCTTCGGGTGGCTGTTGTAACCCTAATGGGGCCTCCTTCTTTTGAGCGGCTCGTTTCAAAGCGTCCAATAAACACTCACCCCAGGAGGCCAGGCTATCACCTTTTCCCGTCAATTGTCCAGCCAACCGTACTCGCAACATTAAATGCCCGTTTCATGAAACTGTCTCGACATACTGTGTATCTTGATTTCCCTATCCAAAAGAAGTTTCACTCAAAACAGATCAAATTTCAAGTAGATTCCTTCTCGTTGTCCGCCGACTCATCTGCTAATTATTTCCATAACTTATCCATTCCTATGGCATCCTGTCTCCAATACCGTATCCAACAGGATACCTAGAAGTCAAGAATCTCTGTGGTCGCTTCCGCCTCCTCTTGACATTCTGTCGCCTAATTATTCCCATAATTCATATTCTCCTAAGGAAGCCGGCTGTCTTCTTGGGATCCTCGCGGGACCTGTCGACTGGATGGTTTACGAGAGGGCGGTCCCTTTTGAATGGCACAATATCGAATAAGCGGATCGCCCTCTCCAAATGAGCCGACTGGGGAGGCAACATGTGCTTGTCTCCTAATTTCCTTCCATCTAAAGACTCTCTTCAACTTTTCGCCGTCACAACCACTTGTCACCCCGATGTCAAGGGTCCGTATGTCATTTTGCAACGAATTCATTGACTCCATTCCCCAGAGGAGTTCCTCGCATCTCAGCTCCGTGTTGCGTAGTCTTTTTCGTTCGAGTCAATCTGTCTGACCGTATTTCTCGCACCTTTTCCTCTTACGCAAGATTGACTCGAGTAGCGTAACATCTGCTCGTCATCTCACTAATCCGTTCTGTATAGTCGAGCAAAATGACTCCCCTGCTGTGGGTGCGCATAGGTCAAATTTCAATTTCATAAACAGTCGAAACTTTGAATTTCCACTTGTTTCAAATAGAAGAAGCTAGCCAACCCACGTCCGGTAGAGAAGAAAGATCCAGACAGAGAGTAAGAGTCTTTGTTGACATCATTCCCTATTTGTCTCTCCCAATCTCCAATCCAAATGAAACTACCGTACCTAGCATAGCTACCCCGTACGCGTTGTCGTAAATACCTGCTGTGATAATGTATGCTGAGGAGGCGCGAATATGCCGGCTCGCTCATTTCGTATGTAAACGATCAGCCAACGCAGACGATCACGCCTACTGACAGACTGTCCCCGTCAGTTGACAGCCGGTCCCTTTCTTTCTTTCTTTTTCTATCCCACATTCTAGGTTTTCAGAATGGCTGAGCCGTTAACTAAGAAGATTCGAGTATGGAACCCAGCATTAGATGAGACAATGAGCAAAGAGGCTTCGTCGAGTCCATCCATCTCTCCAACTCAGCCGTTAGATTTCTCGAAACCAGCATTTCCTCCCCAAATTCCTGTTCTGATGCAAGTGAGTACTTTTTGAGCTTTGTACTGTCTCTACTTGTAGCTACTTGTGAGGTTAGCAAACAAGTTGACACAAACATCATAGTCCTGATGTCACTCATTACTATTCCTTCTTTACAGAATTATATGCATCTCGCTCCTCTGATGATGCGCATGCAGCAACAGCAAATGGAATCCGCAATGATGCGACAACGGTTCCTGTCCAGTTTGGCTCAAGTCCGACTTCCCCAAACGGTTCCGCAGGTTGTTGAGAATCCAATTATCCATCCACCTGCTCCTCTTCCAGGTTTTTCTTGAAAAAAAAAGCGTAGAAAGAAAAATGTTTTAGCTTCTCAGCCAACTTCTATGAATCCTTTGGTGGCTTCAGCATTGGGAGTCCAACCAGTTTCTGAGAACTGTTGCGCCATGTGTGGAGCCTCCTTCCGATTGACTGGAGATTTGGTGACCCACATGAGGAACAATCATAGGAGGACACGATTTAAAAGGAAAAACGAAAAACCTGTCGATTGAGATATCCAAATAATAAACATCTGAGAAAAACTGTTGAATCAAAGTCGCCCTCGTCGGCCTAGAAAAAACAACTGCGAGTCTCCAATTGACACGTTTCTCTTCGAGTCAGTCCGATGGTGTTTATATGATTCATTTTCAATGTTTACTAAACTGTCCATCATCCCGATGAGACACGATGGGATGACATTCAAAACAATTTCTCACTTTGGATTTCCCAATTGGGAAAAGACTCTCTCCGTGCTATTCCGTCCCAAAGTTTATCTCTGACTCATCCTTTCTACCAGCTTGACGTCCAGTGAACCTTTCTTCGATCTCTTTTTCTTTTTTTTCCCTTTCTCAATCGACCCGATGGTCATCTTTCAACAAAAAACTGCCCAAACGGCCGTACAAACAGACCTTTTGCGGGGCTTTCTCTCTTAAGCTTGCATACTATCTCCCTGACTGCGGTCATTTTTGCGTTCCGCTAGTCGCGACCCTGTCGATCGATAATAGGATCATCTGTGAGAGTGCCTTGTCACTCCAATCCATATGGTTTTTATGTTCTTTGGCAGCAATTTCCTCCTCATTTTATTCTTTTTTCCATTAGTTTATCATCAAATTTATCTTTTTTTTCAATTTTTTAAAATAAAGATAATTTTTTTTCTTCAAAAAACTGGCTCATTTTTCAACAAAAAAACAAATTTTCAAAATTATAAAAAAGGGCGAGTAGACTCTGTCGTCGACCTCATAAATAATTAAGAAAAGCCACGCCTGCGTTCGACGAACATACCAATTTCGGCCATAATTTCACTTTTAAATTTGCTTCCAAACTTTTTTTAGAAAGCCAGTAAGCCTCTTCTGAACAGGCCCTTATCATATGAAACAGCTGGCTCTGCCCACGCGATATTTCGCCGTAATTTTTGGAGACAATTTGAATCAAAAAGTGTTTTTCTCTCTCGTGCTTATGTTTACATTTAACCGGTGTGCCTCATGTGCCATTGATCGTTCTCATATGGACTTCCATCTCGTTTTTTTGTTCTCAAAATGGGATTTTCTTTTTCTTATTTCTAGAAATTTCGATCGCGTTCCTCAGAAAATGAAATCTTCAAAAAGAAATTGGCGGCAATTTTGTCTCTTCGGCGACATAATCCTTCGACCATAATTAGCTCGCAAGCCCTTTTGTCGATTTCAAAACCTTTCTGGATGAGTCATGGATGAGAGGAGAAGCCTCATCACCTCGATGCTTATAAATGTAACCGGATCCTCATAGAGTCGCAATTGACCCAAGCCTCTTTTTGCCGTGTCATAATGACTCTCACAAAGTCAGCGATCAATCAATTTTATGGGCGAAAAAGCTCCTCCAATTGATGTTTATTACCCCTTCGGACACAACCGGCCGACTTTTCTAAGCGATTTTTTGGGATCTTTATCTTTAGAGTCTCGTTTTCCTCATTGTTCTACACTTTTCAGAAATGTCTCAAGTACGGGCCCTATATGATTTTGATGCACAACCGGGTACAGGAGAAATGTCTATTAAAATGGATGAAATCCTAACAGTTCTTAGAAAGGTTTGCCTTTTTTTCTATTTTTTAAAGCGGATTGGTTCAGAATGTAGATGGGGGTTGGATGGAAGGCAAGAATTCACAGGGATCTGTTGGACTCTTTCCACAAACCTACGTGGAAGATCATTTTGCTGCTCCGGTAAGTGTTTTGTTTCTAAATTCGGAGGATAACTGGATTTTGTCAAAGAGACTGAGAAACTCCCACGCTCAAAACAGAGAGAATTTTTTTGTTAGCTGTAATTGAGATTGCCTGACTCCCTGGGGGAAAGCGCACCGCTCCATCTACTTCCACAAACTCCCGAAATATGTTTCGGCTTGTTTATGACCTCGGAGCCATTATCACTTTCCAATAGATTTCCTGTTTTCAAAATTTCCCTCAAAAACACAATGAATGCGTTATCCTCCTGGATCTAAGGGCCTCCTCTCAAAACAGCAACCACCCTCTGCAATTCAAATGAAACGGCCTTCTTTCCATGGCCAAAAATGCCGACAGAGTCTATTCAAGGAAATTGCTTGTCTACTTCGTTACACCGATCTGTTGAGATCCTATTAAGGCTTCATTCGTCGACGGAAGCCCACTCAGTTTAGGTCTTTTATAGACTCTCTCGCTACACTTTTCTCTCTTCATCCTGTCCGTCTCTCCCAAGAGACATACGTGAGCTCCTGCTATCTGAAAAGATCAGCGGCGTTCCTCAAATCTCAAAGATTTGCCTTGTCATTTGTGTCTCATCGGCTAGTTATTCTTCTACTTCGCAAAATGGTAGCCGTTCATTTTTATTCGGATTCAAAGTATTACTGTAATATTTTTAACTTGAAGCTTTTCTTATTCTCTCCTCAGAAATATGTTCAGCTATGCTGTTCACTTCTGGCCTGCGCAAGGCTGTAGATCAGTATGATCCAAATTCGGCAGCCATCGCTGAGACAGCCGACCATACAGCTCGAATTCTGGCTGAAAAACGAAAGAGAATGATCCGTCGGCATACGTGCTCAACACTAAAACCTACCTCGGATATCACTCTGACTCCGCGCTTCACTCGACCAACAGCGATTCGAGAAGAACTCGAAACACCAAGCGAGCCACCTCCAATCCCAAAATATTCCGTTCCATCACGGATCGGGGATGATGTTTAAATATTCAAATTCCAAAAGAAAACACAAACTTTCAGAATGTTCCTCCTCCACAGCCGCCTCCAGCTCTACCAACTGCCAAGCCGCAAATTTCGGCTCCTTATCGTTCTGATGACTGGGGAACGTCGTCCTTCCAATCCGGACCGCCGAGTATTGCTCCTTCTTTTAATCAAGGCATTTCTGGTAAGATCTCATTCTATTCAAGAAGAAACTTTTAGCCGCTCAACATCCACCAATTGGAGCTGGAAGCGCTTCTCAGATGGGAGATGATTTCGACGACGATTGGACTGACGAAGAAGAGCCAGAGGTTGGTCCCTCACTTTTAACCCAAATCATAGTTTCAATCTCCCTCTGGAGCAATATTCCAGACACGTTTTGCACCCATATTCAGCTTTGCTTTTTATGACTCCAAGTCGTTTGTCATGAGTCTAAAAGTGAGGGTGTTGTCTCGTTTTACAAATGGCATCTAACCTCCTCAAGGGACGAGTTCACGCGAATCCGCCAGAAGTCATTGTTCTCGTCTCGGAGATAGCCTCATTTGTCCAACCTCGTCTCGAACCCATAACTATCTCAAGAAATCTAATGTAGCTGGCAGACAGAAGGATTCGATCCTATTAAAATTTTGATCTCTGTTTCTCCCTCTCACCTTGGTTCTTGTTCCCAACTCTCTCTCTCTCTCTCTCCTTCTAATAGGAGCAATTTCTGAATGGCAACAGGAAACGTGGCCCAACTTCTTTGATTCCTAAATGTCTCTTGAGATCTCTCTTAATAAGAAAATTTAAGAAGATGTTGTTCTCCCGAGCCAGATCGGCTAGTACAATCGCGATGGAGCATCATTTACAGATTCCGGATCCAGTGTTTCGAGTCTCTTCAGTAGGTCGAGGGCGGGGGATTTTGGGGGAGCTCTCGTTAATTATTCCTATAGATGGAGGCTAACTTCCTTTGCGCCTCTCACGATTGTCTTAAGTCGCTCTCAAATGAAAATCGAGGAGCTGGTATGTTTTCCCTTTTTCTCTCCTCTACACTCACACTTTGAAAAGTTGCGTTGATTGCGTCCATTTATCCCAGACGCTGGCTAGTCTCCCAAGGCGTGCTTCTTGTCAATTTTAGTCCAGTCAAGATGCGCTAATGCCGCATGAAATGTTCTACTGTGACTTCCAATTCATACCTAATCGTGCTCAGCGAAATAGTGTCACTTTTCTAGAGGCCGTTCGTTTGCTTGAGGTTTGTCTTTTTCCAAAATATCCACGCAAAAAAGAGCTTCCATCAAAAGCCAAAACATATTCCTTCCCCACGCAAACATTTCCTTAGGATCATCGCCTCGCAGTGGCGGGTCATGACTGTGGCTCACCGAGTCGGTCTCATTCCGCCAATCGAACTGACTACTCGAGCGATGAGGAGTACATAACGGATGCCAGCGATCGTCGGCGTTCTTCGAGTCGAACCAGCGACCGCCGTTCGACCGAACGAAATGGCCGTCGTGGTCACCGGCGTAGCTGTCATCATCATAAGGTTTTCCCTTGAGATGCGCCGCGTGCTCGTGTTTGTCCCGTTTCTCTGATTGTGGTTGTCGAGGATGCACTCTTGGATTGAATTCTATAAACAAAGCAATTAATTTTTCAGGATGCCAGCCACGTAAATTCCCATGTTCAAAGGAATGACACTCGTTCCGTCGTTAGCCGTAGCCAATCAGCTGGAGCTGCTGCTGGCAAAGCTAACAGAAACATTAATCGGTTTTTTTTTTAAAAATTTTGACAAAAAGTTTTTTAGTTTCTCCAATTTCGTTAAATCCGGAATGGAGGCCTATGTCCTTGGAGATACGAAAATGAACGGGCAGCCTGGAGAACGTCATGAAATTGTAATCATATCTTTGCCAATCAGTTATAAAAATATCTTCAGTTGGCTGGAACCATGGTCCAATGGCGCCCCATCCCTCAGCATTATACTTGTGTCGTAGATAAACCCAAGAAGGAGTCTAAAATGAAAGGATTGAAGAGCTTTATCGCTTATACTATCACCTCCTCCCTTCGAGGAATTCAGGTATTTTTATTCGTTTTCCCCATAAAGCCACAGGTCTCGCGTCGCTACAAACACTTTGACTGGTTGCACGAACGTCTTTCTGCCAAATATTGTCTTATTCCGATCCCCCCTCTCCCCGAAAAGCAAGTTTCTGGTGAGTTCTTTCCTTCTTCTAATAATATCCCCCAGGCCGTTACGAGGAAGATCTGATCGATCATCGCAAGCATATCCTCCAGTTGTGGGTCAATAAGATCTGTCGTCATCCCGTTCTGAGTCAAAGCGAAGTCTGGCTCCATTTCATCAGCTGCACTGACGAACGCGAATGGAAGAATGGCAAGAGGAAGGCCGAAAAAGACGAATATGTCGGTGGCAACTTCCTCCATTGTGTATCTTTCCCCTCGGGTCATTTGGATAGCCATAATGTGTAAGTTATATCTCCCATTTCAAAAGAACGACTTCCAGTGAACGCCAAGTCGACAAATTCCAAAGGAGTGTCAAATCGACCGAAGATGCCATGCGAACCATGCAAGAGCGTCTCCAAGTCTTCCAAAAACTCTATCAAGGACGTAGGCGACCTTCTTTTCGAAAAAAAATCTTTGTTCAGCTGTGAAATCGAATTGGCAGAAGATGGCTCTCTCTTTCTCCACTATGGGACAAGCTTTCAGCAATGACGAGCATCCAGGTGAGAGGCGTCTTCCGCCATCTCTGTTTTAGAGACCTTCCTACGACAAAAACCTTTCAGCTGCCAGCAAGATGATGGAAGCGTTAAAACACACCGCACACCAATATCACAGCATCGGGGAAGATTTTGATCAACATACTCGAACTGACATGGAACCTGTCGTCGAGAACTTATATTCCTTCAAAGGAACAGTCCAAGCTGTTCCAGATATTTTGAATGTTCACAAGGTTTGGAGAGTTTTCTTGAAAGAAGAAAAACGCCTAGCAATGCATTCAAAAGCTACGAGAAAACGAGGGAAAAGTCTCGATGGCTGATGCTGAGAGATTCCGTCAACGAGTCGATACAACGAGTTACTCGGTTCTGGCTGAGATGAACCATCTCAACACTGAAAAGGTAGAAAACTAAGAAATTGTTTATTTTACTGATTCAGATCGAAGATTTCCGCGCCACAATGCACACTTATTTGAAGAAGCAGGCCGAATTCTACCAGAAGCTGGCCCACAATTTCGAGCAATTGTCCCAGCATTACAACTTCTAAGACGAACAAATTCCACAAAATCTCTCCTCATTCCATGTAATATGTTTTTTTCTAATTGATTCACTTACTTTTATCCCAGTGTAACAACAAATTTTTGTGAATATAAAAAGCATTATGATCTGCTCCCCTAAGTTTTAAAGATGCCTTTAGTGTCCAATTGATAAATAAAAATGAGATTCTATTGTTCCCCATGTTGATTCAGATGCCACGTGGGGACTTTATTCAGTGAATCACGTAGCGAGACTTTTATTTTTAGAGAGATGCCAACATAAAATAACCAAGGCCAGCTGGTCAAACTGCCCACACCGGAGAGAGTTTCCCGATCTTATCCGAGGTTCAGCGAGACTTTTTTTTTTTACAAAGTCAAGAGAGACGTGTCACTGTGTTGAAAAATGATTCTCTTGCACCGGATCAACTGCCGCAACAAATGAGATTTCAGTCGCGTTACAATCGAAGACATATTGTGTTCTTGAGCGAGAAGAGCTCCTCTTTAGTGATGACTCGTTGGATGCGTGGAAAAACATCCAAAAAAAGAAGAGGCAAATGTATAAATATTTATTGTGTACAAAGCTGGTTCATCTGATATATACATCTGTTTTGTTTTTGCCCGGAGAAGGAGAGATCATCAAATTGTTGTGTAGAATGCGAGTACAACGCAATAGAGAGGAGAACATGTATCATCGACCCGTTTGAAAGTAGTATCAATACTGGAGGAGGGAATATTAGGCAGCAATATGAGCGCTTTGTAGATCCGATATTATGCCCGAATCGCCACTATTCTCAGCGTGACGGGGGTCCTTTGGCTCCAGTATTGTGGCCGCTGGTATCCGCGGTTTATCCAAAACTTCTTGAGGAACAGGCTGTGCTTCTTCTTCCTCTTCTTCCATGGTTTGGATGGTCTCCGAATAGAAGCCAGATTCCATTGGTTCGTCTGGAATGGACTCCGGTGCTTGGGCAGCCACCACTTCTGGCTCGTCCTCTTGCTCTTCCTCGATGTCGTTCTCAATCAGCGGCACTTTCTCTTGAGCCATAGGTGAGGATGGAGCCACAACAACTCCTTTCCTTGGAGAAGAGGCATGCAATCTCTCGGGTTCTGATGGTGGCACTCGATGATGCAATCTTTCAAACCTAAAATCAAGAATTATCTAGGAGATAAGACCTTCGACCCACCATTTGGGCTCATTTGCCACGTAGTCGGCCATTTTTGTTACAGCATTTGTCAGTTTAGATAACTCGGCTGAGTAGCCATTCAATCGTGGATCCGTCTTCAATGTGCTATCGGCCAAGGAAGCCACAAGAAGACCCAAATTGTCAGGCACAGAGTACTGTAGAAGTGGAGTCAGCGAGTAGATTGTACAGCTGGATGGTGTGTAGGTAAAGCGCATTGAGACTACGCGAGCATGCCTGAATTTTTTTCTTTATTTTCTTCGCCTAATAATTCATGAATTTGTACGTAGTTGGACCCAGAAAGACCGACACAAAATGGCCTAATTAATTTGCGCACTGCGGTTTATGTCCCCACAATAATTCAAGAAAACCTGTATTGCTTTGCATTCCGACGCGTGGGCTGTGCTTACGGATGGATTAACAACATCCGGCAATGCGTTTCCCGTCGCCATTCGCAAAGGCTGCCAATATTTTTTGCAACTTACTGTAGAGCCAAGTCGATCTGCATAGCGAAGAGGCTATCGATGGGCGAAGGAGAGATCCTTTCGATTGGATCTTCTCTCATATGCTTGGCTTTAGTTCGGAAGAATGCTCCCAACGAATTGATGATAATGATCTGAATATGTTTTGTTTAGGACTTTCCCAATTCAGACCTTATCGGCTCGGACGATGGCCGAATTGACATATTCTGCGAGATTCTGTTCAATTTCCTCCATATCCCAGGCGTCTAGCTGCAAAATGCAATTTAGACTGGAGACGTCGAAAGGAGACTTACATGAACGTCAAAGCCGAACGTGTTCCTTAGAAGTTCTGCAAATGCGACGACGGCTGCTTCATGGAGAGGACCGTCGTGCGAGTAGATGATAAGGAGGGACATTTTGCCTGCAAATTTTCTATTGTCTTTGCATTTTAGAAACAAAAAATCATCGACCAAAACATAGGCGGAGCGATTCTTTTCAGTTTTCTGACGCTTACATTGTGCTATGAGTGGGACGTTGTTCTCAGCCGAAGCATTTCCATTCATCGTGTTGCCGACAAATCGAATCCTCGTCGTTTTTTCGACGGGCTTGCACTTTCGACAGAAGTAAAGGACGAAGAACGCAGTTCCACACATCAACGCCAGACTTGCGATGAGAATGAAGATGACATAGAAGATCCTGGAATCGATTGTTTCTCTGATTTCCTTTTTGTCTTACGTTTGAACTTCGCTCTCCTTACTCGGCTCGATGATAACAGGCGGTAGAGTATTATTTAGAGCGATAGCTGGCTTTTGTATCCGATGAAGTCGGACTTTTTTCCAATCGGCGGCAATGCAACTACAAGCTCCGTGTTGTTCGCTTGTCGGACAGAGACATCTTCCGTCAGCAGCAGTATCTACAGGAATAACCGAAGGAATGTAGTCGACATCCAGCTGAAACGTTCTTTTTGTTCCGTTTGCTTGTGCTACTACGAGTTTGATACAGCCCCAAGCACACATTACACCTCTCGACTACAAAAAACGACTGACAGCGGTGGTCATTTTTCTTACCTCAAGATCTGTGAAATTGTGTTCTCCGAAGCTGACCCATTTGTTGCCGATGAATTCCTTCTTCATTTCGGAGGCTTTAATAAAAGCAAAGTGGACTGCCTCGATTCCGGTATCATCAAGCAATCTGATCTAAAAATTATTATTTTTGTTGCTAAAAAAGGAGAAATCACCTCATATTCTTCGAAGCAGAATTGAGGAGGAGCACCAACAAATTCAAGTTGAATGGTCCTCGTGACGGATTGAAGGAAGATCTTTCGGAAACCAGCAGTCCATTTCGAGGCTTCAGGATGAGCTGAAATCGACCTTTGAACTCTGTCAAAACAGACGTTTCTGTGTATTTTCGATTCTAATGTAACGTAGCCCTTCGCACGATTGAGAGAGCTAAAATCCCCTCTGGGATATTTTTTTGTTCTTTTTGACATCAACCCCCAAACGAACAGAGAGGGAGTTGATTATTGAAGGGGGAGTAATACAAAAAACTCACAATGTGTCTTGCAATACTCGGTGATATTGTCCGAGTCCTCTTCCGACATCTCGATGTTGGCTGGCATCGTTTTGGTCTTCATCACGTGAGGCTTCTTATGCTTGCTGTAGGGAAGACTGAACAGAGTGGCTGTGTATGTCTTCGAGAAATCAAAGATGCTATCCGAGGTGAAGTGGAATCGCGGCTGAACAGAGGAAAAAAAGTAATGAATACGAAGGACAATACCGAAGCGGCATCCTCGTTGAAACTGAATTTTGAGACATTGAAGTTGAAGCAAGTCTTTTTGCCCTCGACATCGACAATTTCCAGACGGAATGCTTTCAGATTCGCTGATTCATCTAAAATTCATTTATACAGGACGTTTTCTACCAATTCAGCTCTTTCGCGCCTTTTTTGGTGTTTTTGAAAGTGCCCTAGTTGCGAACTTTGATGCTTTAAACTCACTTTTTGGGGGCATTTGCCAAGAAAGATCGACATGAAGCTGATGAGAGTTTTTGCCTCGTGCAGTGGCTTTTGAAAAAGCTTCAATCCTCAAATCATGGGGCTCCGGTGGCTCCTTCCCCTTGTGGGTTGGAGGGAACAGCTCATCTTTACACGAAGCTGAAAAAATACATTTTCGGAAATAGACCTAATGATCATAAAACTACCCCGAATAATTAGCGGAGAGAGCAATCATGCAGGAGCAGAGGACTCTTACTTCCTGGTTTTAAGATAAGCAAGACACTAAAGATCAAAACACTCTGGTACGAAAGTGAGCTCGTTTTCTGATAAATTTAATTTCCCGATAACCCAGAGACGAACATCAGCCTCCAACTTGTGAGAGGCCAATACAAAACTAAGCGTTCAACGCGAATGTATAACCTTACCTAAATGAACTGTACAGGCGACTTCTTTATTGTGGGGGTCAGCACAATCCGGATGGAATGACGTCGAGTCTTCTATTGAGTTGCCTAATGGCGCAAGTTGCGCGAACGGCACCAGGAGAAGGAGGAGAACTAGCAGCATCCGGATGACATTTGACTAAAATTGAGGGAAAATTAGAAGAAGAGATGGGCGGAGAGAGAAACCACGTATGAAAGAAAGAACAACATTGTGAAGAATACATCTGAATGAGCACGGTTCACGGTTAGACTGCAAGAGGTAGCTTGATAGGACAATTAGGCTTTGAACTCGAGCTGATGCATCAAAGATGAACGAGCATTCTGATCGAGTACGCATTTGTGATTTTATGAAAGAAACTTTGCACACTTGATCCGGTCAAAAATTCAGACTAAAGAGAGGATATTTTATGAAATAGAGGCGTCACGAGTGGGTGGCTTGAGCCGCCGTCTTATCTCGGATAAGCTGAGATCAGAATAAATTCGTTTTTCAACTCTCAGAAAAACAATTCAATTTATTTGTGACTTCTTGAGCGAGCGAAACACAAAATGCGTGGAGCAAAACATTGGACTATTTTTGCGTTAAAATACTCTAAAAGTGCTCTGTTTCATGCAAAATAAAAGAGGAAAACACGCTTAAAAAATCCGAAAGAGGAAGTGATCCAAAACGGGATAAAAAAGAAGGAATGCCATGGATGAAAGAGAAAAAATCAAGTTTATTGGTCGGAGAGAGAGAGAGAGACTTCTGCAGGAAAGAGCCATCTCCATAATCAGATAATCTTAATTATTCCAACAAACGTCATTCTCTCTCTTTCTTTGGGCGCGTCAGCGTCCGTGGGGGAAACCGTATGACTGAAGAAAATGTACGGAATTAGCCCATTGAGCTCATACAAAACATACATACACCCGTGACGCCAAGCCGCCACAATGTGGGCAATTTGTCACAATAGAAATCTTATAAAATATACTATGGACCATCTGTATCTTGCGTGCAAAATAGGGAGAAAACATGTTTGATACAAAAACAAAACAGCACCGTACCAGGGAAAAGAACTGATCTCAGAGGGGAGTGACGCCAGATAGATGTAAATTATGCATTTCCTTTGCAATTTCCCGCGAAAACTTGCAAACAAGAAAAAGATCTCAAGTAAGAGCCAATTCGGACGGAGAAGGGAGTCAAGGGGGAGACTATTAGTCATGGTGCTCCGTGCTGGTCTATAATTATCAGTCGAAGTTGACGCGAAAGAAGGAGTAAGAATGCCGTCGGGGGTGCCAGTTGGTGCCCTCAACTGTCCGAGGGAACTGTTTGTCTTCCGACGGGTCACAGCTTCGGTAAATAGGCGGAGGACAGGAGCGGGAGATGGCCATTCAAATCGAGGAATTGCTCTCTCTCTCCCTTCGTCTTGAATTTACGAACAATAAAACAACCACGCAAGTGACCCAATGAGATCTTATCCAGAACACGACAGGGAGACAAGGGATTTGTTTCCTTCGGGAGGCAGATTTTTTTAGAAGATGGGCCATTGATTGGCTAAGTTCACGGTGTAAACATGTGCTGAAACAACTGAAAGGACTCGGGTGAAGACAACTGGCATCGGGTGATCAAAAGATAAATTTCTCTCGCTGCTCACAGCAAAAGGCAAATTGTGTAAACCGAAATCTCAAATAATTCATAGGATAGAGCAGAATAAAAACGTTCTAATTGGGGTCATTTAGGGGAGATGGAATCTATTTGGATTTAAACCAATGGTCAGAAGGAAGTAAATTTATGTCAAGTCCAATAGGCGGCGGACCAATCGTGAAGCCCTAAAAAGTCGTCTGGAAGCCGCAAACTTTTTGGAGCTTTATGCTTCAATGAGCTAGGCAAGCAATGCCTCTAAAAGCATTTTTTTGCCGAATCGAATTGACCTTTCTCTCTCCCGAAAACTCTCGAATTATTTCAAAAAGAACGTGATCATTGAGCGCACTCTCTCTCTCACTTGAGACAATCTAAATTGGCCGTAACTTAGTGCATGTCGAAGAGAAGAAAACTTAAAGTCACGCGACTGATTGTGATGATTTTATTCAATTTTTCAAATCACCTGGCTGGTGTCATAAGAGAGAACGGGGCCATTCGGGGAAAGTGTGACTATTCTCGGAATATTTGTGAATCAAATGCGGACTCTGCTCTTTGAGTTTTTTCTTCTCAACCAATTACTCAACTCTCTCGGCTTGAATGTCAGTCCAAAGGTGGCAATTTTTGGCCAGATCTTTGATCTCAAAAGTGCCCTTAAGAGGGTCGAAATATGTCTGGACGAACTGAAAAGGATCGAGCAATGAAAAGTCGTAAAGACGTCGTGCACCGAAGCAATAAATTGTGAACAGGACTGGGACGCGCGATCAATGAAAAAACATTGACTAGAAGTTCTTTCGGAAGGATTCTCTCTCTCCGCGACACAAATTAGTGCGGGTGGTATGGACAGGGCCTTAAGGGAGAGAGGTAGGTGGAGACCAAAAGAACACAATAAATAGACAATGACTTGCTTTTGTTCTTCCTTTATGGCTTCTTGGAGCATCAAGTTATCTGTTTATTCGCAAAAGAGAACACTCTGATCTATGTGTACTGGTGGTAACGGGGCTACTTTACATAAGACTTTGTTTTTGCGTGTAAAAACTCTTCGGGATTCCCTCGATAGAGAATTCTCTCATACCTCATTTGGACTTCTTCTTCTCGTGGGAGCCACTCATTAAGGAGTTTTAAGGACGGAGGGATTCGAAATAAAACGTAGGAGGTAAAATCAGATGATAAAGCGCCATGTTCACATTGAAATTACATTTATCAGCCCTTTTTTTCGAACCGCTGACGTGTTTTACTCAGCGACTTGTTTTGGATCTAAAGTCGGTAAATAGTTTTTCTGTTTTTCGAAGACGATTCATTTCACCTCTTTCCCATTTTCAAGCCTCAGTCGACTTCAAAGACAAAAAGACTGGAAAAAGAGCTGACCTGGGGAACGGCGCAAATATTTACGCAGCAGTTGAGGTTAGCGCAAAGACGTTTCAAGAGAGAACTTTTCTTTCCCGACTCTCTTCGATTTTTAAAAGGAAAATTGAATTGCGAAGAATAGAACAACGAGAACAAAAAGACTAAATATTCTGTCACATGGGGCTACTTTTTGTGGCTCAATCTCTGGTCCAAAGGGGAGGAAACAAAATCCGTCGGGGTTGTTAGTACAAATGTTTTCTTATCAATTTACTGACTGTAGACGTCAGCTCGACCAGACAAATTCAAAACAAGAGGAGAGGAGAAATATTTGGATCATATGGATGGGGGGATAAGAGGATAAGGGGAGTACGAGACCAGAGAAGATTTACTCTCTTATCCCATGTACAATCTTCTCGCAGGATTATCCTATCCTTTTTTATTTAAAAAATATAATGATTTGCTGCACACGTTCGACATTCACGCAACATATTGTACTGCAATTTGTTCGAACATTAATCAGAAATGAGGCCAAGAAATTGCAATGTTTAGCGTTAAGGGGAGAGAGAGAGAGTTGATTCAAATTATGAGGTGATTGAGGAAATTTGAATGAGAGACTTCTGATTCGAAGTTTAGATAGCGTTAAGCGTGATAGTGAAAACAGCAAAGGACATAACGAGGCGCGAGAACTGGTTCACCGGCTGATAATTAAGTCTTTTCCGTTGGTTTGGGTCGATTTTTTCAAATAAAAAATAATGGAAAAAGTAGGGAATAAACCGATACAAATTATGGACATTAGGTGAAAAAAGTTCAACGCAAAAGGACGAGTTTTGTCGGTCGGGGACGGAGAAAAGCACGGCTGGCCCTAAGGGGGCGGGGCCGGGCGATCAATTCGCGCGGGACTGAGAGACCATGGCCCGCCATGAGACCCAGAGCCTGACGAATAAAAGTGTTCTTGGCCCAGGGTTTGAAACCAACGTTTCTGGCGACGTCCGCACGTGGGAATGCTGGAGGGGAGGAGAGAGATAGAGGAGGCGGCTGTTCTCATCCGAGAAGCCAGGGAGATTAATTGGACCCAGCTCAACAACTGAATTATTGCCTAAGACTTCGTTTTTTCCCAGCTGGAGCAAGGTCCAAAATACCTCACAAATATGTTTTAAAACTTTTCTCCAAGCTTGTTTTGGTAGAGAGTTAGACGTCTCGAAAAAGAACTTTCAGAGTCTAGACGAACTCTCCCTCTCTCTTGTTCGAATCGACGATGACATGTGACAAGATTGACAAGAGCAAAAAGAGAGGAGATTTCTCGCTCAGACAATCCCAACAAATTACTGTTTACGCTGAGACTTTAGACTTCCTTCCCTCGGATTCAAAGATTGAGAAGATTACCAGAATCGTGCTTGATGTTTTAAAAAGATCTCCTGAATTTTTAAGAAATCCTTGATCCAATCATACATAGTTGAATACATGGAAACAGATTTGCAAAGGAGGGAAAAAAAAGTCTAGCAGATGTTTATACGAAGTTCGTGATCCAATGAGTCTGAACCTCAACCTTTGGTTTTTTTTTTTCCGTAATCCGAAGTCTGATGTAGAGTTTGCAGGATCGAAAATAAAGTGGAGGGTGTTCTTAATTTTTCGAACTCTTGAACACATTTTTTATTTATTATTATATTGTAAGTAGATAATGTGATTAGAGAGAAAGAGAGTGAGAAGAATAAAAGTGCGAAGGATTGCTTACAGTATTTTCAGCTTATTTGCACGAGCCGTTAATGTACTCAATTAGATATGTTGAATGGATTAATAAACGGAATTCAATTTGTACTAACAAGATTTGAGCCCGAGTTCGGGCTGTGAGCTATTGTCCCAAAAAAGAAGATTGTGTTCTGACGCCGCTGAATTTTTCATAAAACACGGGGCTTTTAGGGCTCTGTTTGCTGATCTTCACAAGTTCTGAGTACACTAGTGGCTCTAAATATTATTGCGAATAACAACAGTCTACAGAATTCTAGTTTTAGCCATAGATGGAGTGGCATAAATAAACAGAATATCGTAGAGGCGGTCTCTCTATGTTTACCGATCTCCAACTAAGAGCGACCAAAATTCAAACAGCTGCTCAATCTTTGACTTGATAAGAGACTGACAAAAAGAACTCCCACGGATACAATCGATTTCTTCTGCCGAGAATACGGTAACGGGGTTAATAAAAAAAAGCAGACTTTGCACTTGATGTCTGACTAACCTGTCCGGGCAAAAGCCCTAATTGGAGGGAAATTAGAGGATAAAGCATAATCAGCCGGATAATCGTCAAAAGCAATCAGCGGCGGATGTTGATTAATAGGTTAGAAAGGGTAGAATGGAGGAGCAATTAGATAATCAAAAATTAATGTGAACAGCGAGAGTGAGAGAGACTGAGCTAGTGTTAGACGACAAGAGATCTCTGGTTGAATTGTAGAGGACGTCTCCTGACAGCATCTTGATCCCGACGTCATTCTGAGTGACGAGTTTTTGTAGTTTTAGTCAGTGGTGCATGCAAAGTGGAACAGAAGGCTTTAACTTTAGCGAGGAGTGTCACGAGGGGCCCTCTCTGCTCCGATGGACACGCTCCATTAGAAGGGTCTAGGGGAGGGAGAGAGAGTAACGACTAGTCTCTTTTGACGTCACACTCACTTTGGACTCCCGATTTTATGAATAACTCAGATTTGCTGCTAGCACCGGATCTGAATGGAACGATTAATTAACGACAGAAGTTTAGATTCAATTGAGCGGATATTAAAAACAGAGATCTCACTCCAGGCACCTCAGAAGAGAGGCAGAGGGACTCTCTTTTTGCTTAGGGATTGCAGACGATTTAAGGGATATAAGACCCACGCGAACACTTTTACTTAGATTTGGGCATAATTTGTGATAAACGGAAGTGACCTACTTCCTTCTGAATCTGCTCTTATCACAAAAATATCTAAAAGAAGAAGCTTCCGGGTTTACTGGTCAGCCGCTATCGGAAACAAACTAGCGGTTTTCCATTAAGAGAGTCCACTCCTTGGATGGAGAGCAAAGTTTGCAACACGTCTTCCGCTAAGATCTTTGCGGGGTTCCTGTTGACAATAAATTGTGAGTTTCAGTCCAGGAAGTTTCTAATTTCCTAGAGGATATTCTCGAGAACAGAGGTCGTAATTCATCGCAAATGGCTTTCTAATTATAGTTGAAAAGATGATCTTTTGTTTCGTCCTCCTTGACTCTTTTCCTTCAGTAAAAACAACTAAAGGTCATGATTAATTGGAACAATAGCCGTAATCCGTCGCTAAATTAGTTATTAGTCATAGCCAGATGTTTGCTTGTTTTTATCATTGTTCAGAATTCTTAACACATCCAAAGAATGACTGCGTCATTGAGAAAGTCGGAGCTTGTTTTGGAAGAAAGTGTCCTCAACTCCCAGGGGAGTCTTTTCAAATCCAGCATAGGCTATGAACTCTCCTTCGACCCAAGGGAGCCGTTCACAGATCCCGCTATAATTTAGTTTGCAGAGAGAAAGAGCTCAAACAATTTAACAACTCTAGGGCATACAACGATCCAAAATATTAAAGCCTTGATTCCTCGCGTAGTGGAGATTGATAGACGTCCCGTGTTCAGTCGAGAAGAACTCGCCATCAGCATTTGCACATGGCACTTTCACGCTTTGAGGTATCTGGAGAGACTTTCAGCACTGAAAAAGCCAATCTTACCCTGCAAATATCCGGGTTTGTACACTTTTTAACTCCTTCTGGATGATTATAATTCCAATGGCGATAGTAATTCATATGATAGCAATTGGCTATATGTTGAACATATACAGTACTTGTGGGTTGTTGGAGCCATTCAGCCGCATATTTCGAATAGATTCTGAAAGAATTTGATCCCTTTCTATGACACTTTTTTAAAAACTAGATTTCAATCTTGAAGAATCGCAGCGATCACCCGTAAAGGCCAACATCAAGATAATTCTAGTGAACAGATTGATCACAAACAGACCTTCGGAAGTCCTCTTCAACCGCTATCACATCAGTCTCATTGAAAATTGTACTAATGTTCGTATTGAAAGCGTATGGCCAAAGCTTTCTTTCATCGTGTGCAGATCCTAGCTGGAAAAGTCTTTTGTTAGCCTTTGGAAAAAAGGAATACCGGGAACATTTTCTTGAGATGTACAATTACGTTCTCTTCTTTGGGGACTGTGTAGGCGACTTTTTGTTCCTCGATCGTCGGATAATGAATGGCGGTGTAGTTGACAAGTCTTGGTCGAGTGGCATACTTCCCGGTTTCCGTCTAAATATAATCTTGTTTGTTAGCGTTTCGAACTAACAATGTTGGTGAAGCGTGAGGTCTTGAAAATTTGCTCCATAGAGAAGAGTTGTGGCTCCATACCTGGAAGAGTCTCATTCACAATCACAGCCTACTTGCTTCGTAATAAACATTCTGTTTCTCGTAATGAACATAGTTCACTTTGGGAATCAAAAGACGGAATTCTTCCACATAAGTTGGGGCGAATCGAGGGATCAAAATATCGTCCAAGTCCATAAAAGTGACAAATTCAGCGGATTCCTTATATTGTAAAAGACAGTCGGTTTGAGCTCCTTCTTGACTTCTAAACGCCACATTTTGGTTGGGATTATACAAATAATCGGGCACAGAGGAGAAGACTATTCTTGTCCATGGCTGCAGTTTCAAATAGCCCTAGATCCATCAAACTATTGGAGAGGAAGGAGAACAGACCTCTTTCTCGTAAGCTTTGCTCAACTCGTAAACTGGTTTCAGCATACTTCGAACGTATAAATGCATGAAGGAGCCGAATCTAAACCGAAGATAACATGACTACTCTATTTTTGCCTTTTGTAATTATGAGCGGCGAAAGCTACGAGTTGCCATTGCTCAGCGGCAAAAAGAGGGGAAATACAAGTGACCACATCCCTCTTCTGATAGGAAACGACTTCGAATGGAATCTAAAACCTTAGATTGACTACGAAGATCCTCCTACATCCTGGTATTCGTTTCCCAGATTGATTTGAAGTCTTTTCATGTTGCCGATGACTTGGCAAGACGAGTATATAGCTACTAATTGACAGAGTTTGTCATGCCATGGGTTCATTCTAAAAAAATAAGTAATAACTGGAACGCATAGGACTCACATTTCTATTTTACAGGAAGAAATCTGGTTGGCGGTGTCATTCCATGAACGGATCATAAGTTCTTTCGTCTCCTTTTCCCAAGCAAAATCTGCATGGTAGACCAGAGCGATCGCATTTTGCCCAAGACTAAAAGACCGTCTGTACAAAAAGAGTGCTTACCTTTCAGAAATGGGATAGTAATAGGCAGATCGAATATAAACCTCATAAGGCAGCTTGGGGTCATTCACAGTGTAAGAGGTAGTGGTGGGAGGCACAGTCACAACTTCTTTCTTTTCTTCCGGTTTTACCGCATTTAATTTGAAGAGAGTGACTATTAATATTGCAATTGTACATAATAAAGCTATTCTTAGATGTCGCTGGGGCACACAGGAGAGAGCTCGAAGCATCATTGTGAGATGACGAAGTGAGATTCCTTTAGCCATAGATCTCATCTATCTTCGTCAGAGGTCAATGAAAACTCGATTTTGTTCAATTTCAATTAGATTTTCTGAGAATTTTAAAGAACGCTCATTAGCCTTTGTCAAAATTTTAAATTAGAAGTTTACTAGCGTACCTTTAATTGAAAAATCAAATATTCATTGGGTTCAAAAAAAAGTTTATTTCCCTTCTGGCAGCGAATATCCCAATACATATCTAAAAAAGGAAAATCGTTTTGTAAATTTGAGAGCTACTTTCAATTTCTTTTTCAATTCTTGCTACGATACGGGTTTAGCTGTGGTTCGAAATGAACTTAAGAACACTAAATCTGAATCTCCGATCTGGCCTAATTCAATCACTCGTTACATATCTGATATCCGGATCAAAGTTTCTAAGGCCCACACCACTTTAGACCTTGCTGATCTTTATTTCAATAGATCTCAACCATAATAGACAACCCAATTCTACAAAGTATAATGCTTCTAAGGTATTAAGCGTGAGAAGAGGATCTGTCCTTCCCAGTCTCTTCTTTCTTCTTCGAACAAGTGTAGAAGCATCCACGACATAAAGCACTATAAACCTCGGCTCCTCCGATGATTTCTACTTGGGTCTCTTGAGAATCTCTGTAGGTAAAAGGCGCATCTTCCCCACACAATACGCAAACGGCTACAAGCTTTTTGATCTCATTGCAATAGGGGAGCAGTAGAGACACTTCGGGGAAAGGCTGGAAGATCTTTTTGTAGAAAAAAGTCTTACTTGTCTGCAAAAAGTGCCATCGAGAGCAGCAACTAATACGATTTTGCCTTCGGTCGCCAGCTTCTCACAGATGAAGGAAAGATCATCGAACTAAAAATATTCCAATTGATGAGCTGACCCTACAAATTGGCCTTCATCAATGGCGATGACGTGGGTTGCTGGGTCAAACAAGGTCGAGAGGACTTCTGAAAGACGACGAGCTTTGACGGTGCATCCCTGAGCTGCATTTCTGAAGAAATCCGAATAGTATTTAAGCAAAAAGAAACCTTTGATGAGTCATTATGAGATCGTTGTCGTACCGAGTATCGCCGGCATATTTCACGAGGACACAATTTTTTCTAGCAATCTTATAGCGATCATGTAGGCGAATTAACTCCGTACTTAACTAATATACTTTTATCGAGAGAAACTCACGTCTTTCCACTGAACATCGGTCCTAAAATACAGGTAATTGTCCCTTGATTGTGGGTTTTCTTCTCCATTTTTGAGGTTAAAAGAGCTATTCGGTGGAAGAAAGGTCAAGAAAGGCTAATAGCTGTCCGGTTTATCTACGGATTCAATCGTAGGTTGTGCGAAGACATTTTTAGAACAAAAGATTAAGGGTCTGATCATGGTTGCTTATTCGATTATATCAATTGGAAACCATCTTCTAACAAGTCTCGTTCTGATGCTTGTTCCGATTCCGTCTGATAAACGTCGAGGCTATACGGGACATTTATCGTGTTCAATCGTACTCAATCTGTGATCGCTAAATCTGGAATAAATATTTTAAAACAAATTTCTGTCAGAAAATAGTCTGAGATGCCCTCGCCAAGTACCAACAACAATAAGTGTGAAAAGACTCGTTCCGAACTGGTATGTACAATAGCTCTTATCTCGACCACTCAGTCCGCTTTTTGTATCGATCAGTCAGTCTCTGCTCATTCGCTTCTCTCGTCGGATCATAACCACCGTTCCGGCTGACTGGCGATTGCCGGATGTCAACAATTCATCCTCCACAGTTGATCTAAGCCTTCTCAAGAGGTCGTTTTGGTCAATTTCCGTAATAACCAATTATTCCTTCGCGCAGATCGATCCGTTTCTAAACGAGTTAATGGACACCAGTTTGACTCTTCTCAGATCCTTTTTGCTTTCTTTCTCTTGCATTCTCTCTGATTGACAGACTGACATTTCTTATCGGCTAGTGGTAGTTTCTGGTTTTGGAATACGCGTAGTCTGACGGTTGGATTTGGACCTGGATTAAATGGTCTGGTTCATAAAAGTGGAGCTAATTCCGGAACACAAACCCGAAAAGATTCCGTGTTTGCGTAGTCGGAGAAGAAAGAACTTTTTCATCTTCTTTCAGAGTTTGGTCTCACCTCTTCGACCACAAAAGTTGGCAGACACGGCCTCCTCCTCCGCTTGTCACTTTCCTCGTTTGTCCTACTTTTAAAGTTTCGATCGTCCCCCCAGTGGTCAAATCCTAAGACAAAGGCCTTGAGAGGCTCTTCTCGACCCTTCCTCAACTCCTCCTTGTTTGCTCATTTCGGACTGAAAGTCGAGCTTCCCCTCTCGTGAAAGAAGATCTTTTCCCTTCAGAAGTGACAATTCTTTCCTGCGAGGGTAATCCATCCAAGTTCGCGCCTCTCGTAGCTCTCCTCTCAGGAAGAGTGTGAAAATTGATTGATGTCCAGACGGATCAACAAGCGTACATACGTGTTTTCCATCCAGCACCCACCTCTTCTGTCAATATTTGTTTCGCTCTTGCTTCAAGCCTCAATTTCCACCATTGACATCTATGTGATCACTTTACGCTACAAATTCCTTCAGAAATATTGACTCAAGAGGCGATCATAATCCACTGCGCTGAACATTATAGGCACGTTTTGCATGATCGCCGAACAAGGTCAAGTAGGAGGATCTCGCAAGCTTCATGATTTCCTCTCTCTCAATTCAAACAATTTTCTTTTCGAAATTTTGCAGAGGAAAAGGTCAGACGAAAAAGTCGAGTCACTAATACAATTCTCATTCCTCCATATTCTCCAATTTCAGCGCCACTCCTTACCAAATAAATTCTATCCAAAAAAAGGACCAGCTCTCGTTTTTCTTCGACGTGTCTAACTCTCCTTTGCACAAGCCTACCTCCGCGTAAATTCTTCTAATCTTACCGCACAGCAAACAGCGCAAATGTTTTGGAGACTCACTTCTCTGTGTTTATCTCTTTCAAGTGGATCTCTCTATATCGATTTCTTCCAGCATTTGATATTGTTTTTCTACTTATTGCGAACCTGTTTGCCCTCCTAATATTCAATCGATATGCCCTGTTTGGATTGTGCAAACGCAGCTGTGACAGTCATCTTAATCTCCATTAGCCTTCCGTAAAAATTTCCAATGTTTCCGCCACATCCTCAGCGGCAACCATCTGGCCATAAAACTACTAACATCTGCGCGTCTCTCTCGTTACTCTCTCGTTTATCCATATCCAAAAAAATAATTCCAGATGATCACCCGGTTATCCATTTTTATTCTACTACTAAGGCTGGGAATATCAGAATTTTGTGGAAGCAATAAAATTCCATACGGAATAGAGGTAGGCATTTTATTTCCAAACAAACAAACATTCCAGTTCCATAAAAGTGGCACTTTAACCTTGCTCTGCTCGAGACCAAATTGCCATGAGAAGAAATATGCTGAATGTCCGGAAAGGGCAGAAGAAGCGTCTTGTCCTCAAAATACCACTTGGGTGGGTGGATTGGAGCGACGAATCGACGGAAGGTACAACTTTTTGCCGTCTTCTTTCATAAATTTAGTGTAAAATTAATGTGTTGTGATTATGAATTGCTTGGCAAATATGGAGAAATCATCTACAAAAATGTAATAATTCGAGCGGGAGAATATTTCGAAGCCGAGGAGAAGACAGATATCAATGGAGAAGAAGTGATTTCATTTGATTTGATTTCCAATATTCTAAGGAAGATAGACAATAAGGGGTTAGTCTTGTTTTTTCTCTTTGGATCTATTTTTAGAGAGTATTTGACACTTACCGTATCACGCTACCATTGTGGCAAAATACCGAGCAAGGCGCCGGTTTGGGCACAAGAAAAACACTGGCCTTATTGGAAGAAAGAACATTAGAAACGTATCAAAAGAAACTTCGGGTATCAACGGGCAAAAACTACTGTAGATATTGAATATCGCTGATCGCTTACGGGTTAGCCTTCACTTGCGACGAAATATCAGGAAATTTTTGGTCAAATAAATATTTAAACTTGTCTGGGCTTTTTACAGAAAGAGAACGAAGATGTCTGAACAGGAGGGTGAATAATGGAGATCTTTGGGCAAAAAAGGAGAAACCAGGAAGTTTTCGGGGTTGCTATGCTCATTTTTACAGTGATTTCTGAACAATTCTGACACAAAGTGAGGCCCTTTTAGTGAAATAATCTTTGTAGTTTGGCTACTATTAGCTACAGCAAATTATGTGTTTTTCTCATAAGAGAAAATGACTGGAATTGATTAACTTTCCTTCACCGAATTCGGTTGTAAACAGCTCTTCTGAGAGACAAAACAACCCAACCTGTCGTCCGCCGCTGACCTTGTCTCTTTGTCAGCGATGACGATCAGTTCTTTTCTTTTTTTTCAAGTTGCCATTGTTTCGACGATATCCTGAAGTGTCCTCGCAAATAGATGTCCTCAAAGATCTTCCGATCCTTGACTTCCTCGTTTTCACGAAGACCATCACTCCTCATGTCATATTCATGTCAGCCGGACACCCCCACGACCAATTGGTCCTCTGTTCCGGAAGATTTCCCTCGTTCGGACTGTCCATACTTCTGACCACAGAACGACTTGTTTTTGTCAGATTCGGACTTCTTTTAGCCCATACCAGAATGAGCGTTTCACTGGTCGCCATGCATTTTCAACAGCTTCAATATCCGAGGCTTTAAGATTTATCACACTCTTACATCCGTTGCGTCTCTTGTTTGCCTTGATTTTCATATTCTGAATAATTTGTTGACTTTTGGAAATGAAAGTGAAAATTGAAATTCCCAGAAATCCTTGGAAATAATGCTGATAAGCCGCTTTCACATATTTTGCGACTAACTTTTATTGTTCCAACTCGTCAATTATCTGACAAATGTAACAGAATCGGCTTTAAAAGTGACCTATTCTTAGCCCTGCAACCCAATCCGAAGGCAGCAAAAGCATCTGTTTTCTCGCATGAATATTTCACCAATTTCAGAGTTTTGGAGTTCTACAGATGCGATTAGCCTATATTTTTCTACTTTTATTTCCACTCGTCACGAGCGATTACTGCGGTGAAGGTCGTCTTCCCATTGGATTTGAGGTCGGCTTGTCCAGTTGGGCAGTATCCATGCATTTCTAGGTATCACCGACGGGAAAAGTCCATCTGACTTGCGAGAAACCAGACTGTATGGATCGTGAATTCTCCGTAAGTCTTCTTCTTTTTGATTTCTCAACCAAACTCTAGGATTGTCCAGAAAGAGCTGATTCTGTGTCGTGTCCTGGCGATTCCACGTGGGTTGGCGGACTGGATCAGCGTGTTGACGGCACGTTAGTGAATTTTCGAGCGTGTTTGCCTCACCTCCTCTATAAATTCTTGAAGAAAAGGAGCTTTTCAGGCTCAGATTACGGTGCTGCCAATATCCAAAACTCGAAGAATATGCAGAACAAGTCTTCAATAATGTATGGCGAATTTCCTCTCGCCGCAAAAAAGTCACTTTAGATCACGTTGCGTCCTGGCACGTTCTTTGAGTCCGCTGTCAAATTCATCGACGGATCCAAAAAGGACATGGAGTGGTTCGATTTAATTTCGAATATCAAACAGACCAAAACACCTCGCGGGTAAAGACTTTCTCTTTTATTCCAACTGAGACTTTAGTCCTTTGTATACTCTGACAATCCATCGATTCAATTGTAGTCGGTTAGGAGAAGATCCGCCCGCCTGGTGGAAGGAGAATTCATGGCCTTTTTGGTCCCTTGATTGAGAGAAGGGCAGACATCGGGAAACATTTTTACGGGTAAATTGACAGGGAATTTTCACGCATCACCGGTATTATTCGAATAAATGTGATTTTTCTCTCACGAGTTTCGACTACGTCAATTTTTATTTTGAGCTTTTGGATACGAGTGGCAATTTGACGGTGGAATACAAAGGCCGTTCGGATGGCGGACAAAGTCATTTATACACTGACATACATCGAATTTACAGATCTTTTTGCACCAGGTCTGAACAAAAATAAAGGCCTCAATCAAACTTACTACGACTGGACGATAACAAGACGGCTCACAGATTGTTCCACACTCTTTGAATTCTTCATTTGGTCCACATTTATTCTCATTTCCAAACGCGTAAAAATTGCTCCAAATCAGCAGAAAGAAGAATAAATAAAATGGAGGTAGCATTTTGAAATAGGATTTTATGTGATAATTGACGATTTCCCTTGTCACACGAGATCAGACTCAACGATGCGACACATGCTATTTTCGATTGTGCCACTTCTCGTCTGTTAGAAAAATCCTACTTTTAAATCCACATTCTCTGTATAATTTGATGATATTCTGAACCGGAAAGATTAATTTGCCGACCAGTAAGATCTGTGATAGCTGAAGAAGAGTCAAATACACTCAATTACCCACCGTTATCTTTTTTTCTGAAAAAGTTTCTTCTTGATTTCTTTCGCGTGACTATCAATAGCCAAGGGAAAATCATATTGCTCAGAGGTAGAGTCTAAAAATGTTTAAATTCTGCTTCCATCTTCCTACGTTATAATAGCAAAAAGATAATATTCCCATCGTCTGTTCGCTCAAATAAGTTGGTAGAGCGGTGTTGGTGAGAACACACGAAAAAGCAAAAAGTCTCACGATAACTTCGCCCATGAGAGAAATCAAAAGTTGTCGATTGAAGTAATAAGAAGTGGCACTCTAAGCATCTCATAGCTTGAGAGAAAGAAACTTACATGAAATCTGCGGTCGAGAGGCTGTCCAAGTCCTTTTTGGTAGTTTTTAACATTGAAATGGACAGCTAGGAAAAGTTGCTAAAAATAAATTTCTTCGGAGCAACGAAACTGAACCCACCGCTAATGAAATCAAAAGAAAAACAATCGCGGCAACGGAAGCATGCAGATTTATAGCAGCTGAACTGACACTTGATTGCTCTGATTAACTTACGATCAAGGAGAGTTGTCACATAGGAATGGGAGCAAATGGCACAGACGATGGCAATTGCGATTGTCATAAAAATAGTGAAAAGTTTCTTTCGAAGATAGAAATCCGTTCTGGAGTTTAGGAGTCTCTCCGCTCCTGTTAAAAATATCCCAAAGGCAAATAGGCAAAATCCCAGCTCATGATAGAAAATGATTCCAGGCATTCCTCCTAAATAAGACCATAGAGAGACTAGAGAGAGAAAGAGAGAGAGAGAGAGAAATATTACTTTCTGGGAGCCAATCATCAAATAAGAAAATGACTCGACTATACGGTAATACACGCCACAAAGCGTAACAATAGGAGATATCTGTGAAGAAAGAAGAACAGTACATCATAATCAGACACGTTCTGAAACGTTTCTCAACGGGAAAGACGGAGACAAACTTGGCTAAAATATTGAGGACATCATGGCCAATGACGGAGTAAATCACAAAAAGAGTTGTCAAACAGCTGAATAGATGCAACAAGACAATTAAGGAGAAATAGCCGATCCAAATAGACTCCATCAGATGTACTGAAATTAGTATAGTTAGGAGACAAAAATCGTCTGATGAGATGTGTCGACAAACAATTTCTAGCTTGAGCAACTTCAAACGCAAGAGATTCAGACTTATGAACTATGTTGAGAACGAGAGGAGGTAGCTATCAGCCATAACACGCTTGAGCAATTTAATTAAAATAAATAATTGAAAAGGTACAGAAAACGGGTGTCTCTTAATGGCGTGAAAACAGACAAAGAACTCTGATTAATCTCTCTTTATTTGCAAAAAAAAAATGATGGTCAATTCCACATTCGTTGAATGGCTTTATAGTGCTCATTCACTCCTCCTACGCTGATTTGCTTCCCCGTCAGATCCTTTATAACTATAAGATAATTACTGTCGATTGTTGGCAGAAGTCTTACCATTGGTTTTGTTTTTGAAAAAGGATCGTCTGGCCTTCTTCCGTGTAGCAATCAGCAACCATGGGAAGGTCATATTACTGAATGGGAGGATCTAAATCCAACTGGATCAAAGAAAGAGATCTATTTACATTGTAGTAGGCAAACATGAGTCTACCAAAAAGTGTTGCATTTATTTCAAAAAGACGAGCTGTTATGAGTAAAATACAAATAAAAGCAGCTAATCGGACTGAAACTTCTCCTATAAGTGAGATCAAAAGTTGTCGATTAAAATAATAAGAAGCAGCACTCTGAAACTTATTTGGAATATTCTCCGGACAAGCACACATAAAATCGTCGATCCAATGACTCTCCAAGTCCATTTCGATAATTTTTGATGTTGAAGTGAATAGCCACGAAAAGTTGCTAAACGATTTTTGTTTCGAGAAAATAACTTACCCCAAGAGAAAGAATTAGGAAGATTGCAGCGCAGACTGAGACAGTAAAACTATATTCTGCTATAATTTTTATGCAAATATTGTTGGCCTCAAACTCACAACTTAAAAGAGCGCCGACATAGGTCCGAGTGATAAAAAGAGAAATAACCAGTAAAACAATAGTGATACTGACAGATATAAGAGTGTTTTTGAGGTAGAAAGTAGTCTTTGAGTTTATTAGACGCTCGCTTCCAGTTAGAAATAAGCCTATAGAGAAGAGGCAAAATCCAACCTCGTGATAATACAATTTATCAAGGATTGGAGCTAATTTAAAAATTAGAATTTTAAAAAAACGGACAAACAGCCTGGTAAAACATCCGCGTAGATGAAGAAGAGTCTATTTTGAGGAATGAGATAGGTTACCCCATAGCAATAAGAGATGTCTGTAAAGAAGGATGAGCAATACATCATGATAAGTGAGCTTCTAAATATTGTGTGTAAAAAAGTGAAAAGTAGTACTTGGCAACAATATTAAGAACATCGTGATCGAAGACGGTGTAAATGACGAAGATTGTTGTGAGAATACTGCATAAATGAAGCAAATAAATAGCAACATAAATTAGCCAGACGAGTCCCATTTCTAGAAAGAAGAAGGTAAACCAGAGATGAAGAGGGTAGACGATATAACTAGTCAAACATAATGGGCTATCTTCCTTTGACTGAGTGCCAAATACGAACTTTCAGCTTGAGAGAATAGGAATAAAACGGTGATGCCTGTTCATAATCGCGAACATTGAAACTTTAACAACTGAAGTGACATCTACAAAGTTTAAAAAATGATTATCCTTTGAATTCAGGTACGATATACGCGATAGTCGACTTTAAAACTTATCCGGCTAATATTCTTTTCCCTAAATCTGGAAGGGCCTTTCGTCTCACACTTTTCCACCAGCTCGTCCAGCATATCATTTTCTCGGACCATTGATTATTCCTTATCAACGATTGTTTGGTCGTTTTCAGCTTGCCCTTTTATTATTTATTCCAAAATGTCTGTTTTTAACGTTTCTGCGCAACAGTTGATGGACGTAATGGAATATAGGTAAGGCACAAATATGCTTCAAATAAACTTCTAGATGTACTGAATTTATTTCCGAAATTGATAAGCAATTCGGAGGAATTTCTGGGCTATGTGAACTACTTCATTCCGACTTAGAAAGTGGATTGGATGAGACTGAAGAAAAGCTGGAGGAAAGAAGAAAGGCGTTTGGTTATTCCGCCAGTATGAATGTGGAATACATGGAGGCAATACTAAGTGAAAATCCAAAGGAAACTGAAATCAAACCTGTTGAATGCACTGTGACAAGAGGGAGGAATCTCATTCAAATCGATTCGACAGATCTGATGGTTGGAGATATTCTTGAAATAAATCAAGGTTTGATTCCTTATCGTTTTAGTCACACTCTGTTAGGAGACCTTATTCAAGCTGATGGAGTTCTTATCGAAAGTGAAAATTTATTAATCGACGAATCTTCTTTAACTGGAGAAGTGGAACAAATAAAAAAGGAACTTGGGAAAGATATACTTATTCTAGCTGGAACAAAGGTGGTTGAGGGGAAAGGAAAAGTAAGCGAATTATTTGAAAAAAAAATATTTTAGATGCTAGTTACGGTAGTTGGAAAAAACACTCAAATGGGCAATATATTGTCCATTATGCATATAAACCTAAGTAGAAAAGATGAGGAAAGTAACACGAGATGTTCACTACAATAGAAGTTAAAGATACTAACAAAATCCATTACAATATTGAATGAAGTAAGTCAAAACTACTGAGGAAATTGTGAATTTTCATCCACCAAGTCCAAAGCGATCCTCCTCTTGATACCGTATTAATAAATTGTTCACAATAGAACTTTTTTTCTATTTCACGGTTTGAAAAAGGCCAGATCAATCGACCAAAGTTTATTCATTGTTATTCAATGACCTTTATTCGAATTCTTCAGTCCCACATTCTTTGAATAATTCGCAAATGCTCTGTTGAGTTGATCATATTAATCTGACGACCCGTCAGGTCCATGATGGCTAAATAGAGGTAAATTTGATTTAAATCTGACCATTCTCTTTATTCTTAAAGAAATTCCTCCTCATCTTCTTTCTTGTTACAATCAAAAGCCACGGAAATGTAATATTGCTTATTGGAATTAACTAAACTTTTCTTGTATTTTTTAGCTCCAACAAACAAACGTTGTGGTAAGCAAAGGAGATTCTACCAAACGTCGGCTCATCGAGTGAGATAAAGGACGTAGAAAAAATAAAGGAAAATGCGACAAGTCTTACACAGACCTCGCCGATTAAGGAAATAAATAGCTGTCGATTGAAATAATACAAAGCAGCGCTCTGAGCGAGTTTTCAGAAATTTGGGACAAACTTGGAATCTTCGGTCGAGAGATTGGCCAAGGCCAGATTTATAGTTTTTTATGTTAAAACGAACTGCCAAAAGAAGTTGCTACAACTTTTTTTTGAGAAATTAAAGACTTACTCCCAATGAAATCAGAAAGAAGGCTATTGCCGAAAGTCCTGCGGTAAAAGTTGATGGCGCTGAAATTTAACTAAACTTTTAGGGACAAAATTTACATCCAAGTATATCCGTGGCCCAAAGATTTGCTGTCCAAGCAACGGCGATAAAAACAATGATAATCAACACTATCATAAGCCTTGATCGTTCATCTAGGAACATCAACTGACTGACCATTTATTTTTGAGATAGAATGTAGTCTTCGAGTTGACCAATCTTTCAGTTGCCGTTAAAAATATTCCGAAAGCAAAAAGAGAAAATCCTAGCTCGTGAAAATACAAATTTTGAAGCATCTTGCCTATAAAAATCTTTTTAAAAAATATGAAATTCTCGACTTTCTGGAGTGAGATCACTAAAGATGAAGAAAATTCTATTCTGTGAAACTTGGAGATAAAAGTCATAAGTAAAACCGTAATCAGTAAAGAACGAGGACGCATACATTGTTATGAGAAAAGCTCTAAAAATTTTCTTTTGTGTTCATCAATTGGATTACTTGGCGAGACCGTTGAGAATGTCATGTCTAAAGACACTGTAGATGACTACGAGAGTTGTGATGCTACTCGAGAAGTGAAGCAGAAAAATAGGAACATAGACATACCAAACGGCTGGAGTTGAAGACATAAACAAGGCGTAATTCGAGGTGACATTCATTCTGAGTAAGAGATCTTTCATCTGAGAAGTGCCGAGGAAATTTCTTCCAAGTGAACGCACCTATAGAAAACGAGCAAAAATCATTTTCTTTTTATTAACTCCACATTTTTTGGATTGTCCGATAATGCTCATTGGGACAATTTTGCATACTTAGCTGTCTCCCTGTAAGGTCAGTGACTCCCTGGTCTTTGTTCTTGAAGAAGTTGCGTCGTGATCTATTACGAGTTACGATGAGGAGCCATGGAAATATAAGATTTCCAAGTGGAATCAACTGAAAATTTTTTCAAGAAGTACGCACTTTGTTACGTTGTGATATGCAAGAGATAAATATCCAAAAGGGATGTCGTCATAAACGCCCAGACTAATGGCCAAAATACACGAAAAGGCAAGCATTCGCAGTGTGACCTCTCCCAGAAGAGAAATCAGCAGCTGTCTATTGAAATAATACAATGTCGCACTCTAGATCCTCAAGTTCTTGTTGAACCACAGAAACAAACTTGAAATCTTCTGTCTAGTGTCTGACCTAATCCATCTTTATATGTCCTGATATTGAAATGGACTGCGATAAACAACTCCTAAAAGGACTTTTATCCGGATAAGACAAATTACCAACCAACATGGCAATAATAAAAAATAAGATCGCAGCAACTGCCGCATAAATATTCGTATTTGCTGGAAGAAAAAACTAAGAAAATTACGAGAGAAAAACTTACTGCTGAGAAGAGTCTTCACCCAAAAATTAGCAGAAACTCCGGAAAGGATGATGATGACGATGGCGATCAGTCCCGTCAGGAGCTTTTTTCTCAAATAAAAAGTTGTACATGAATTAACGAGTCTTTCAGTAGCTGTCAGCAAAATGCCAAAGGCGAAAAGGCAAAATCCAAGTTCGTGATAATATAATTTGTCGTAGCAAATACCTGGCACATCTAAAGAGATTTGGCAAATCAAAAATTTAAAAACCTCCTTGAACCACATCTCGAATTGTAAATAGGATTTTTCCTTGAGAGATCATACACCAAAGTGAGAATGAATACCCGATATCAGTGAAAAATGAAGAAAAATACATTATTAGAAGACAACTTCTAAAATTTTGATGAGAGATGAAACAAAAAGTAGAAACTTTGCAACAAAATTGAGGACGTCATGTCGAAAAACACTATAGATTACGGTAATAGTTGTAAGACTGCTGGCCAGATGAAGACCGTAGATTGGAACATAAATATACCACGGAACCGCCATTGAGATGCTCTATGGAAGGAAATAATTAGGTTCAAAAAGTTAATGAAGCGTATCAGACTCGTTATGAGCATGAATACTCTATAGAGACGTTTATTTGTACTCCTGACCCGGGCGTTTTCGACCCAAGTATGGGGGTGTTTCTGAGAATTAACAGAGAGATTTTACAGTTAGAAGGTCAAATGATTCAACAAGATTGTAGCTGTTTAGATGGAGAAATCAAACTGAACAAGAGTGAATCGAATATTTTCGATTTGATTAAGTAATGATGCAGTGATTCAAGAAAAATAAAAATAGTTCACGTAGGGTAATAATCCAATTTTTCGGGAAATCCCCGGGAGAGAAGTTCTTTGGAACTCGCCTTTCAATAGGAAGTGCGAATTAGAAAAAAAGATCTCAAACCACGAGATCAATCTCATTAACAACGAGAAAGAAAAAGCAGAGGAATTTATCGAGAAGAGGGAGGCAAACAATCGAATTAAACACAATAATAAGATTCAATTCCACATTTTGTAGATGGTTTTGTAGTGTTCACAAGTATCCGACTGGAGGACTAATTGATTACCAATAAGGTCAGTCACGCCTAAATTTTCTCTTTCTTATTTTAAACGGCTTTTCCCTTGTCCTCGTTTTGTACCAAAAAGGCCCTTAGAGGATTGTTGGCGGATTATAATGAGCCAGGGAAAACAGACATTTCCGACGGCAATCAGCTGAAAGATTTGGTTCTCAACAAAAAAGATGGAGTCACATTGTGATATATGAAGGAGAGCCACCCAAAAGATGAGCCATATTGGCCGGTAGTAATGATAAAAATGAAAGTAAAAGCGATAACTCTCATGACGATTTCCCCCAAAAGGGAAACAAATAAATGTTTATTGAAATAGTAGGTCGCAGCGCTCTGAAGTTTCCTTAAAATTTCATAGAAAAAAACTTTAAAACGACGATTCAATGACTGCCCAAGTCCTCGTCTATAACTTCCAATACTAAAGCGAACGGCTAGAAATAGTTGCTGAAATGACGATTTTAATTCAAAAGAACGATTACAGCAATGGCGATCCCGTAGAAGACATAGGCTGAAATCGCAGCATAATGATGAATTGTTGCTAAACTTTTTGAATACTTTCCTTTGATCCAGCCACCTGTGAGTAAGACTCTCGCCCAGATATAGGAGAATATCAATATCACAATTACAGCAGTTGATGCCAAAAAAAAAGAAATTAACTTATGCCGAAAGTAGGATTTGGAACGTGCATTAACCACTCTTTCAGTCGCGGTAATCAGTATTCCGAATGAAAAGACGGCAAAACCGAAGTCATGAAAGAAAAGGGTCTTGTTCAATGGTCCTAAAGGTCAATGTGGAAAACTCGTCATGGGAAAAAGCTACAAATTCACACACCTCCATCAAGAACATCGACGAAAGTAAAGAATATTTCGTTTGTTTTCGACTTATAGTAGATTGCATAAGTATAGCTGATATCCGTAACAATTGAAGACAAATACATCAAAGTCATACAGGTTCTGCAAATTTCTTCCAGCTTTTCAGTGAGGAATACCGAACGATTGGATTCAAACTATCAAGTCGTATCAAAACACTATAGATTACTGTAATTGTAGTGATGAAGCTCAAAAAATGCAATAGATAAACACCTATGAAAACAATCCACATGGACTAGTAAAAGAGAGTTGATGGGAAAACGACTGACTTGGTGGTGTGAAAATGAAATGACATTATTCATTGGCTGACCAAATTACGTATACGAACTCTCCAGATGTTTAAGCCATATAGTTTAAACGGCTCTGTCAGTAACGGTATTTATCAAAAATCTACGTGGGTCAGCTGGAAAAGCAGAAATATATATACAGTTCGGAGTCAGCTCTTATATATCAAAATGAGATGCACAGTCGATCCCAAGAAAATCAGCAGTAAAAGATAATCAAATATCCTACACTATACTAATAAGTCTTGTAAGTATATCCTATAGTGACACTTTATTATTAGATTAGAGTCAAATGTCAAAGTGTGTTCAAAGTTCCTTCATTTAAGCCTTGTAGCGGCTCCTTCCGTCTCAATAAAATTACCAACGTATTTATGATTATAGACGTTGAGGAAACTCGCTTAGAAGATGTCTTTTGTCATGACTGCAAATGTCACTCGATTTGCGATTATAGTAATTTTTCTTTTCTTCCTCATTATATATTTTAAGCCATCCACTATCCTCACTATCATCTTGAATTTTATCGTTTTAAAAAGTAGCCCTCGGGCGATGAAACACTACAAATATATCATAATGCTAGTCTCTGTAGGTCTCTCTTTCTCAGAGAAAATTGAAGAATTCAGTTGTCAATCTATCAATTTGATCTGGTGGATAGTGTGCTTCTTTGTCCTTCAAATCTCGAAGGCATTCCTGGTTTTCAATATTTCGGCATCCTTTCATCACGATTTCCTAAAATGGGAAATGAATTTACTGTGAATCATCTTTAGACTTTATAATATATTTTAGCTACTATATATTTCCAGTTTTATAATTGGAGGAATTTGCTTCACGCTTAGCTTCGTTTGGCGAGAATACTCTCTAATTCCTTTCGTCTATTCTACCAAAAATATTTTTTTTTGTATTATACATTTCATCATTGTTGTTAGTGCTTTATCGGGAGTTTTCCCAATGTTTGGACGAACAGTTTACGAATATAACTGGGAGCATCAATGCTCCTTTGTGAGTCAAGTCTCTGAGAAAATGAACAACTTTAGAGGAATGTATCGACACATAGAGCGATCTGGATAATTTGTTGGGATAAAATGAATGAATTTGCTCAATTTGGCATCTACACTGCCCTCACTGCATTCTGTATTTTATCCTATGTCGTCAAAGCAATTTATCGTGTAAATCTTCTAATTTTCCTGAATAAAATTGTGGATTCAGATCAAAGTCTCAATTGGAAAGCTCCATCTAAGTGCGACCACAGTCAGAATGCACAAAATGTTGCTTCGTTCTCTTATTTTCCAAGTAGGCTATAGTAAGTCTCTTTTTAAAAAGTCTTATAGCTAACTGCGCCAATGATCTTCTTCTTAGTTCCCTTGTCAATTGCTGTTATATTTTGCTTTGTTCCCATTCCATTATATTCCTTTGTCACTCCAGAAGAAGCTGCTAAGTTAGCTGCCCAAGTAACGGCCGTACTTCTGGTTATTCCTTCGCTCTTCTCCACTCTTCACGTGATTATCGTAATCTATTTTACTACTCCCTATAGGATGTATGTGCTAAAAGTCACTAACTGGGGAACTTATAAGGTAGAGTTCTATTTGAACATACTGATAATTGGCTGTAGATCTCTCGACCCGTCAGTGAAAACGCACCTGTAAGTCCGAGCGTCGTTAATTAAAGCTGTTTCGTCGAAGATATTCTGCATGCCATATAAATTATTATATGACGATAGTATTGAGAGTGAGACTGACTTTCATTTCCGCCGTGAATTTAATAATTAAATCTTAAAAATGTTTTTATGGAAATTGTTGTCTTGTGATTTGTGCAATTCTACATTTTGTATTTCAATAATTCATTTCTAAACGTTTGTTTCTATTTTCCTTCCTCCTATTTAATGTGACATTAACATTATTGATTGAATAAGAAATTATTGTAGTCGCCGGGAATTGAGCCCGAGCCCCCAGCCTGTCAGGCTAACATTCTGCCATTGAGCCATGCTGGTATTGTTTTTCTTTTTTCTAGCGCTGACCTAGAAAGACGGTGGTCATCAGCCAGACAAGCTGCTTATAATAAATGGTTCTCTCTCCTCCTCAATAACAATTTCTTTTGCAAAGTCGTGCTCTCTCGTGTGAAAAAATCCTTCTTACGTGGCAATCTCCCATACTGGAATCATGCTGGAAGTCATACCGACTAGTTCCTAAAGCTTATTTGGCTCAAAGTCCAAACTACTCCGATGTTTCTCCCTTGGGGACATTATATCCTTATAATTGTCTCCTGGATCTCCTTCATTCTCTACATCGCCATGATTATCATTGTTCTTCGAGGAAGGAGTAACCCAATGCTCAAATCGTCAATAAAGAAAAAAAAGGATGTAACCGGATTTTACAAAAAGGCCACGGATGGACAGGATGACACGGAAGGATTTTATTTAAATTAAGACAAGTGGGCTGCGCCGCCTTTGGCGGCGCTCGGCATTTATAGTTTCAATTCTAAATATACTAAATCTTTGACGTTTAAATTTCGAGTTAGCATCACCACTGCTCCAATTTTCAACTCCAGTTGATGAGGCGGAAGGTATTGGTAATTTAAAGTTGTCACCTTCCGAATCCTTTACAATTAGATCTGCACTTGAAAATACTTTTTTGTATCCACTCATTCTCTCGAGAATTTGATTATTCATTTTATCCACATTAACACTTTTTGCACAAAGAATGGCTCGCTTGCTTAGATGGTCCGGATCGTCTAGAACTCCTTCAAAAACTTCTTGAATCAAATCTCCTTGGCTTAGCATATTTGTGGGGGTTTCAATTTTTTCTTCCAAATCATTTGGTATTTTGCCTTCTCCGATATCCAGAAGCAACTTTTTGAAGTCATTGGATTCTTCATGCGCTCTCATATTTTCATTAAGCTCAAACTTGTTGAAGTTAGAAAAGAGAGGACACTGTTTCAAGCTGCATAAACAACCATCCCCATACGGCTTGTCAGGAATAGGCAAAACTTGCTTGAAATCTCCTCCCATCAGGACTATTTTTCCTCCAAACGGTTCATCTGGCTGGTTCATAATATCGCGAAGAACGTTGTCAATCGACTTGAGAATATCACTTGAGATCATTGAGCATTCGTCAATTATTATAACTTCCAGTTCTTTGATCGTTTTCCCATCATCTTTCATTGCTTAATCGAAATGGTCGGTAGTCTGGATCAAGCCTCTTTCTTTGGCAGCTTCGAATGCCGAGGGAAATTGCAGACCGTTAACGGTGAATAGACTTTGGAAAGAGGTAACTCCAGTTGTTTCAAAGAGGAGGAGGTGAATACAATATCGTTTGACTTGTTTTACTGTTACCGAATAGACTCGCCCGATATTATTCGGAGTCTTTCCCTTCTGCTTCCACCTTCTTACTGTTTTCCCATTGGCATCTTTCTAAAAGAAAAAGTTTCATTTCCGAAAAAATTTACTTCGGTAGCAAAAGTAAAATGTTCTGGAAAACGATGATATGGCATCATTCTAGTCTTAGTCTACTAACTGAAATATAAAACTGATATCATTTTAGAAACAGTACCATCAGCTGACGTTCTCGGCTTGTCTTCCTCAGCCAATGTGATGAGCAAATGTATGTGGGGCAAGTCACGTTTTTGCCTTTCGATAGTGTATATATAAGCTATTACTTTTCCTAGGCACGCCCTATCAATAATGTCCTTTTTAAATTCGCTGACTTTCATCCTGAATACCCGAGCGATTAGGTTCGCTCTGTCGGAAGAAGATTGGCCATGATAAAGATTCTCTTTAATTTCTATCCAATTGGGGTTGCACGTATAGGTCGTAAACAAATCAGGCTTTCCATATCTGCCGGTAATAGCCATAGCATCCATATAGTGAGCGACCATGTATCTGGGGGAGGAAGTGTAGATCGCAGAGAGGACAATTCTTCAGCATCTGAAGCTTAAGCCTTGAGCTCTCTATCACTATGTTCAACCAAAAGAAAAAAGAATTTTTTAAAAAAAACTACACACCTGCGCGTAGAGCAAAAAGTAAAGATCTCTAATAAATAAAATCTTTCCGTTTCATCCTTTTTGTAAATTAGGTCAAATCTTTTATTTTTTTGGGGAAGCGGTCGTCTTTTTTTCTAATTTTCAGAAAGTCCCAGATAAAATTAGAGAGGCCTAATATTCCAGGGGAAGGGGGCGAAATTCAAAGGGGAAGGTGGTTGAAGAGCGCCAGAGGCGGCGCAGCCTGTGCGCTACACACATGTGTGCTGGCAATAGAAAATGTATTTATTAGGAAAAAATAACACAAAGAATTCTTTTTTTTTTTAAAAAAAGCGACCGCCCGTGGAAAAATTGTAGTCCGAATTTCGACAGGATTTGGCAGGGCTTCAGACGGACGGACGGACAGGATCAGCTTTATTTTAAAGTTAGAAAGTTAGATAGATGGTTCTGGAATGGAAAATTCCTTGTTTCCTGTGATTATATTGGATTCGACTTTTAAAACTTTTAGATTTATTAATCGCAACAGAGATGTTGTTACTTTCCAGCTGGTGGAGTGGTCGAGTGATGGTGAGGGAATCCAGAAGCGTGTTTCCATTCTCCAGGGGCTCCAGTGAAATTCATTCTTTCACGCATTCCTTCGCCTAAGATATCAGTAAACAAAAAAATAGGAAAAGCTACCACGTTCTCGGCCTTCTCTATTAGCTTCTGGAGTAACTTGAGCAATGGCTGAGCCGAAGGCGATGGCGAGGATGAAGAAAAGAACAAAGAGAGAACGCATGTTTTGGTTATTCTCGTATCCAAAGCCCCTCATTTTATAGTGAAATGCCAAAACAAGTTCGAACGAGAGTAGACAGTTGACGATCTGATCCACACCAGTGAGGGTTGAGGTCGTTGGGAGATCAGAATGGACCAAAATTGCATTCAGTTCAAATAGTTCAACAACAAATCTGTTTTTATGGGACTTATGCGTCATAGGAGATTGAGATCTTTATTTACCCGGATAAATGATTCTATTTGATGCCAAATTTAGAAAGAAGAAAATTCAATCTCTCCTCTATTTTCTCACGAGGGAAAGGCACTTGAAGCAAAAGTGCTTCCATTAAGGTGTTGTCTTCTTCGATTGTGTTGTAGGCTTGAAGCAACTTCAAATCCAACTCTTTAGTCCACAGCTGGGCTTTGGGTTGGACTGGCTCCGGTTTCTAAATCAAAATTATCAATATCACAAGATTTGATTTTTGGGAAAGGAAGAGGTCTATTTATGAATTTTAGACAGACAAATGCTACCTTTACTGGCGAAAGTTTCTTTGGTGGATTTGGCTTCTTCATATGAATCTTCGAATGAGGTGCTCTACCAATAGGAGCGGTGAATTTTGGCCTTTCTACATCCGCCAATACATATGAAGAACCAGTATTTACAAAGAGTTGTCCATTGTGAATCTAAATTATCCGTTTTTTTTTAACGAGAATCTAGTATTACATGAAATTTATTTCTTCTTTTTGCTGGCACAGGTCCTAAAACTCGACTGACATCAACTATCTCAACTTCAGGCTTTGAAGAAGAAGGCCCAGTCATGTCAATATATTCTACATGATCCTTGTCTGGTCTAGATAGTAGAGTAAAATCATAATTTTTAAAAAAAACTTTTTGTCGTCGACTATTGAGAATTTCTGCTTGAGGAATGTCCAAAGTGGAGGAGCATCTTGGAATAAATCCTTCATCTTCTCGAAAAATTCCTCAGCAGTCAGTTCTTTGGAACAAACTGAGACTATAGTCAAAATAATCAAGCGACTTACATGATGACATTAGTTTAAAAAGAAGTTTTGAAGATTTTCCATTTTTGTATTTTGCTCTCAAAATATAGGCCTGAAATTATTTCTCGAATTATATTGGTGAACAACTTACATCTATGGCCATTATCATATCTAAAGCATCCCGATAAGCTTTCCGAACCGGATCCTCAAAGGGTTCCTCTGGAATGAGTTCGTTTGAAAACATACAAGAAATTATGCCAAAAACTTCGGGAAACTCGGCTTTTAATAAAATATATAGCTCCATTAACAACTGAAATGACTCTTCTTTAGTAAGCAAAAAAAAAACCTCTGTAGGATTTCCTTTTTCTTTGAATAAAACTTGAATTTTCGTGTAGACATCTCGTCTCAAAAGAAGTCTCTTTTTGATATCAGCAAAGATGTGTTTGCTCAAAAGAAGCTCTTGTCTTTTCCGATATTCCGGATCATTCATTCCCTCCAATCCATCTTGAGCTTTTTCTATTCGCGTTCTCTTCTTCCATTTCCTAGGCACTATTATTGTCTCCAATTGATCCGTGACATTAAATGAAACCTAAATATATGAGAATCTTGTGAATAGGGTCTACCTCTGGGACCGGAATTTCATCAAATTGAGTATTTTTGCTCGTAGATGCTTCTGTAGTTGAAGGACTCTCCTCTACAAGCTTTTCCAAAGAACTGAAGTCAGTCGGTCCAAAAAGTTTCTTCTTGGCTGTTATCTAAGCGAAAATAGTAAGCGTATCTCCCTCAAAACATACTTTTACTTTAGAAATAAGATCTTTAGCCATCAAAGAGTCGACTCTGAGAAGCGTTGGACTACACGTAAGATTGTCATCTCTTGGAGTTGGTGGGGCAGAAAGCTAAAGGGAGTTTTGAATTCAAAATAAAATAATACATTTGTGTTTTGATTTGCCTCTGGTGTCCCCGGCTCGTAGGCAAAGTCTGTATCGGAGCAATCTGAAGGTGTTCTTGCTCGAGGAGTCAACGGAATAAAGGAATTCTAAACTTTTTTATTTCGACATTCTGAAAACAAACTGAGCATTCTGTTTGTATTTCTAGCGGGACTAACAGCGGCATATCTCTTGACATGTCTTGAAATTCGAAATTTCCTTCTGCCACTTGTTGGTTCCTCTAAATATCTTATAAAGCTGATTGAAGTACGACTAACAGATCTTTTTGATTTGCTTTTAGTCACTGCTTTTCTTCGAGAATCCTTCACTGTAGGGCAATCAGAATCACTGCTGCTACTACAAGATAAATCCTCTTTCAATTGCTCGATCCTTTTCCTTTTCCGTGGACTATATTCATCGTTGTTCCGTTTAGAGGCGGATTGCTGAGAGGAAGGAATCCTTCTCTTCCTGGTCATCGCTACTATTTTCTTGGGTTTGAAGAGTTTTCTTTTATTTGGAGTCTTTGGCTCTCCCACCAGAACCTTTAGCGATATAAAGATAATTTGGGTCAGAAATACCTGATCTTTTAAGGTCGCAGGTTTGTGAGAAGTTTCACTATATTGCTGAACTTCTTTGTCTTTTATTTCTTCGCTTTCACTGAGTGGCAACTTCTAAAATATCTTTTGAAAAAGATGGATAACTTAAAAAAACTGGAAAAGAAACCTATTGACAGAACACTAAATTACTAGTTGTAGATTTATTTCTATAACAGAAAATGAACAACTTACATTTTTGTCACTACAACGGCCAATTTCAATGCCAATAAAGGGTTTTTGACGGTCTACTGGGCCCTCAATATCATCGAAAAAATCAGACCCTTGAATCTGAAGCGAATTTACTCTATCTCCCCCTTCCTTTACCTCAGCACTTTTCTTTATTTCTTCCTTGTCCGGTTGCTGTAGTTGTTTCAAAAGATTTGAAGCAGTTTGGATCATTTGCTGTTGGGCTGGTAGGAGAACGATCGGCATTTTTTGGCTTTTTCCATCAGAGCCACAGTACTCAACAGCCATAGTTTTTGGGTTTATTACGATATTATTTTTCAATAACTCGTCCTGAAACATCTTCGAAGCAATGTTTGGACTTACAGATAGCAAGTGCTTGATAGGACAGCCATTTAGAATCCGGTTGTCAGAAGTTATAATGAATTCTTTGTTAAATGGCTGAAAAAGCAAAGTTGCTTGCAGGAGGATGGGCTCACAGAAAACCAGGCTGGTTTATGCTTGTCCTCCCATTTGTCCATCGTAGTTTGTGGAAGACGAGTTGGGAATGTTTTCTCAAAACGAACAATCGGATATCCTTTTTCAGCTTCAATAATGCATTTGTGGACTTCATTTGTACCCGAAGTCCGCCGAAATTGTGCCAACCTATCTCGAATTTGTTTTTCTGTTCGCGTTGGTAGCAAATGTTTTTGAATATTGTGGTATCTGCAGGAAAAGTTGACTTCATCAGCCACAGCTCACCTTCCATCCCAAAAAGTAGCCGTATTATTTGGAATGTGGCCGAACTGAAGCAATCCAAGAAGAAGAATATTATCCTCTGAGCTTGTCCAATTATTGGTCAGCTCTTTTTTCCGATGTGGCTGAACCGTTGGAACCAATTCGGGGAATATCAAAGCATTACTTCTCATCAGAGCCAAACAAGCCTCTGGTCGGGGAAAGTATCCTTTTCCTAGGAAAACATTTGAAACTAAAGAGATGTTTCCAATTACCAGTAGTCGAGTTGAGCCATTTGATTTGACAATCATCAGTTTTTGGATAGGATTCGATTTCACTAAGAGTGTAGTAAGCCTCGCTCAAGTTGCTAATATTGAACAAGGATTCGCCTTGACTCGCATTAGAAAAAGTACACAATTCAGCCTAAGTTCTGATCTAAATGCCGAGGATTTGACTTACAAACATTCGTCGATACTCATGACCAACCAAATAGAAACTTTCATCGTGAAAAACAAGAGCATAAATTTGGAGCAATAGCTGGATATGCTAGGAATATTTTTTTAAATATAAAAATCCAAAAACACCTGTTCTAGTTGAGATTTCAATTGCTCAAGTTCTTCAGGCTTAAATATCTTTGGTCCTTTCTTCATTAAATCAGCAGATCCATCGTCCGGAACTGCATTTGTTTTCGGCGTCCAGTGGAACCTAATTGACTAAAAGCTAAAATTATAGGAAAAGGCAGTATTATCAGACCTTTGATTTAGGCTTTTCGAATTCTTTTACTAACTGACCCTCTACCTCCAGATCAAACGCATCTTTCACTAGATAAGTAACCTCTCTTTCTATGAATTTATTGATAAAAAATGTACAAAAAAACCAACTTGGAATGGCCGTCTTTCTTGTATAAGTTTCCCAATTATCCGGCTCCTCTTCTTGTTGTTCAACTTCACCTTCATAGACATAGTCCGGATCATTCTCATCATCCCATATGCTTCCTAATTTTATCATTCATTTTTTCAGATAAAGAAGGGACAAACCATTTAGCCACCAGCCACGATAAAGTTCATTTTTGGTTTCTTCTAGTGGATCATGGACTGCAGCACTGTTCAGATTTATATCTTGTCCTTGGCTATTCTGAGAAAGATGTTGAATGGGAAAATATAGAGATTACCCAAAGAGCATTCCATTGCTCATCGAAGAAATTATCCATATCGGTTTGATGGAGATCTACAAGTTCTTCTGCAGCCTCTTTCCTCCTTTCTTTTTCATCATTTTCCTCGTCGGAAAGACTTTCGTTCGACCCCTCCGAAGAGCTATCACTTCCCTCTTCTTCTTCGTCTTCAACGAAATCCGGATCATCTTCCTCATTTCCAAAACTTTCAGCAAAAAGAAAATTCGGGGCTCGATTGCCCAAAATTGCAACATCTACCGGCTTGAGCAGAATATTGATCTGCACTTAATTTCATAGAAATATACTTAAAAAGACAAGCCTTTGTCCTCGATCTTGTTAGTTTTTCTTCCGGAAGTTCAGAAGGATCAGCTTCTCCACGAGCAACTTTCAATAAAGTACTTGTCACTTCGGATGTAATGATATTCTAGAGGAGAACAAATAAAAAATCCACTCGTCTTACTCTAACAATTTTCTTGCCGAGCCTCCTAGAAAGATTGAGCTTTTGTGTTTTTGCTTCAATCGATTCTTCCAATTCCTTCACTTGGTTGGGATCTAGCTCTTCTCTAAATGTAAATTTGTCTTACAATATTCCCATATTCTTACATTACAGTGGGATCTTTATTAAGACCACTTGTAGAGGGCTGGGGTTCCTCCTTTTCCACCGATTCATTCATAATTCATCTAGAAAAGTAAGAATAAAAAGCAGAATACAAATTTAATTGAGAAATCTGTAAGAGTGGAACAAATTTTCAAACTCCCGGCACAATGTCTTGAAACGAAATGTGCGTGCAGCAAGTTGCAAGGCCTGGAAAAACTGGTTCCCCCTCATTCTTTGATGGATCCCGATTGTAAAACGAAAAGTTTAAAAGCAAGTAATATTTATTTTGCAGAGCTGAGGTTTACATGGGTTATTCATTCCGAGTAAATAAGAGAATTTGACACGTAAAGGGGTCCGTTTTGAGAACTTTTTGTTCATAAATTAAAAATCCTAATCTAAAAATGGTCATATTTACAGACAAAACGCATTAGAAGTTCTGATAGGGATTGTACATTGTTTGATTTTGGATGTTAAACAGTGCATTTGGATTTACGAGAAATTGCTTAAATTGAGGGTCTGTGACGTTGGAAGGATTTCGAGATAGATATCGATATTGCTTTGCTCTTCTTACATTCCAACATAGATGCTCCATAGCTTCGTTGAAATGCTGATTTCGGGGTACCATGTGCATGAGGTGAACAAAACAACTTAACAGCTTTTCAACCTACAACAATTTTTTTGATATCTTTGGAGCTCACCTCGGCTCTATCAAGGTCAGAGAAACTGCTAAAACTAAGACGAGAGTTGATTGCCCGAGAAAGTATATCGGCGCACTTTTCAATTAAATCCATAGTTACGGTATGAAAATTTCCTGGTGGAAGGGAAGCTGGTCCCATATTGATATATCCGTTACTTCCTTCGGGATAATTGGCTATGGTCATACATGCCCGCAGCTGAAGCTTATTTTATTTTCAAGAAAGAGAAAAAACAAACCAGGCTGATTCTTGGAGGAGGTGGAGGAACTTGAATCAGACTTTGGATGCCCTGAGGATGTTGGAATGGATTTCTTGGAGGAATTGGAGGCGGAGGAGTATTTTGTTGCTGCATAGTCGAGTTTTTGCTATCAGTTTTTTGAGGTCCTGGCGGCAACGTGAGGCCTTGCAAGAACAATTTCAAGTTCAAACTGAAAAAATTACAATTTTTTTGGGAACTTACTTATAGCAATGCTGGGTGATATAGAAAAGAGTATAAGGACAGCTCATGGAACTACAAGCATAGTCGAAGAACTCAACAATTTGTTCAAGAGAAAGATTGTTGATCACTAGATCACAGAGCCATTCGACATCATTTTGGAATTGGAATGCCTGAAAAATAAATAAATACGTGGAAACTAAATTTACTCTGGAATAGTGAGCTTTAGTTATGTCTGTATTCGATTTCAAGACTGATCCCATTGCCTTCACGCCTGCTTTATATGCCTAAAAGGTCTTTTTGGAGAGAATAGAAAATCCAAAGCTGACTCTGACTAGACGAGGAACAAAAAGCCTTGTAGAGGCAGTAGCTCCAGAACTATGTGACAATTGAGGAGCAGAATGACTTTGATGAAGGGGAGTTAGACTTGATGGCCCTGCCTGATCCTGAGGTTGGAGGTTCATTCGTTGGAAATCATGACGAAATCCTCCTTGATTGTATTGATGATTCATTTGCTGACCTCCTTGCACGAATTGTTGATACTGGCTCTGAATCCATTTGTTATAATAAAGACGAAAGTCAAGCTTTCAAATGAGGATACCCCCTCCCAAGGAAAAAAGAGAGTCGCTTGTATTATAAGAAAAAGATCTCACTTGGTATTGATTTTGGATATAGACTGTGGGTGCTCCTGGATAGCTGCTCATATGTTGAAGTTGAGGGACATTCATATGTCCAGACGTCTTTCTCACATTTTTATTAGCATCCATTTCCTTGTAAAGTTCTTCGTAATGGCGAGCCACAATGAACATGATATCAGCACTTATATCGCCATGAGTCTCGGCACACTGAATAGATTTGTTTTGGAAAGAGCTGCTTCTTACTTTATAGATTGCATCACACGCTTTTTCCAGGTATTCCGGTCCCATGTCTCGACATCTGTTGATCGAATATTTGATTTCAGTAGATGGAAGATTTTGGCAATAAGGAAGGATGGCTAGCGAAAGGAGAGCCGCCTGGAGTTGTGCTTGTGGGTGTTGAGTTTGAATCGTCTTCTCAGCCAACGCCGCCATTTCACTCGCCGTGAAATGGAACTCCCAATAAATCTCACGAACTATATCATATGCGTGGGGACCTGGAGGAAAATTTTAATCACAAAGGAAAAATACCAATTTCGGGGATCTGCTGAGTTATCCAAGACACTTCAGCCGAATAACTTCTCGTCATCCAGGTATTTTTCTTTGCCTTATTAGAGACTCCAAGACCATATAGGCTGATCAGCAATGAGCAAATGTGCAAATTTCGATGGGTTACTAAACTCAATTCAAACTGAAAACGATCTCAACATACCGGTATTGTGATGAACCGCAGCAAACAATGTGGTTGGATTGCCTCCAGCCACAGATAAGACCCTTTTCCCCAGATCATACATGAAGTTAGGATAAGCATCTGTAGCGCTGGCAATAGTTCGCGTCTTGAATCTTTTCCCTTTCGTGTGAACGTAGTTTGTCCGTCTACTTTGCTCTTGCTGCTGCTTAACCGCACTAAAAAGAAGAATTACAGAGAGAAAAGAGCCCACGTTAAACTTTTGGTAGACATAATCTTCCGAAGTTCTTCGTCTGTTCGCGCGTTTTGATTTTCGTCAAGAGGTTCTTCGTCACGAGAGGTTTGTTTCTTACATTCATAACGGTAAAATGGCCGTTGTCCAGGGAAATATTTCTTGGTTTCACATGACTCCTTCAAGAAATAAACAGCGTTAGTGAAGTATTTCCTGGAAGATCTGGCTATTCATTGAAATAAATCGACTACTTGTAAAGTTGATGGATTCGTGGGTCCAAGAGACGATCCAACACAATTCCGAGTTTTTCTTTACAGTCCTTAAAGCTGACCAAAAGCGTCAGCGTCAGCTGAGCCTTTAGATTTCGGACAGATTCGCACAACATTGGGAAGTCCGTGTCGCTGTAAAGGACTTTTGTTCCAATTGCGTTGACTGCCACTGCCAGAGCAAGGTCATCATCTTCAGGTATTCGTCCATTTAGAGCTGGTCCTTTGCGATATTGAGGATTACTGAACTTTTGTTCTAAATTACTGCAATTAACTCACTTGATATGGTCAAATTTGACTACAGTGGGAGAATAACTGAGCTCTTCAAAGATGAATTTGGCCAGTCCGATGGGAGGAATTCCCTCATTTTCCAAGATTTCTCGAATTTCTTCTGCGGCTAGTCTCATTTTTTCCACTTCCGGCTTTTGAATTTCAATCGTTTGCAGCATTTTCAACAACTCCATTTCTTGATAGTGCTCTTTGACTTGGGCAAATTTGGAAGACATCGGCCGTTTGCTTTGAAGAAGGACATCAATAATAAAATTGAAAAGCTTCGACTGAGCATTCCGATCCTTTTCTTTAGATAGGATCTATAAACGGATTGATAAAACAAAAAAAGCTCACGTGAGTAATGAGAATAGATTTCTCCAAAATGTCCAGTCTTTTAGTTGTATAATTGTGAAGAATCTCGAAGGGTTCAATTGATGTATCGCTGGTACATGGCTGGTCTAATGAGGAATAGTCCTCAAGATGTCTCATCAATGAATCAATCAAATCCAGAGCTAATCGTGCAGCCTTTTTCCAATAGCCATGAGCCGCTACCGCTTCACATTTCACGAATTTCATCTCGAATGGATCCAGTTGAGCATATGACGTAGCTATAACAGCTGCCGTATCTTCTTCGGGGAAAAGATCCTAAAGAACTGACATCGAGATCCTACTAATTTGGCTTACAATTTCCTCTTGTTCACTTTCTTGGCCAGATTCAGATGATTCAATTTCCCTTCGGTTTCTTCGAGCCGGAACCCTAGCATACCTCTGTGCATCCTGGTCCCTATTTCTGCTGCTGTTCCTCGTGTGATCGCGGCTGTTTCTTCGACTATTTCGTCGATTTCCGCGGCGGTGATGCTGAAATTGAAACCTTTTTGCGTTTTGTCACTCGAACAAACCTTTCTCTTCGATCGCTTCTTGGGACTTTGAGGCAATTGCTCTGGAAGAAGGTCAATCATGTAATCAGGCCATTTCTTCATCTGAAGTTATTCATTGTTACTACTGAATCGAATGAAATTACTTGATTGTTTCTCTCCAGTGGAATCTCTTTGAATTCCATGTTTTGGTTGGCTATGCACATTCTCATGGCTGGCAAAAATCCTGGGAAGAATTCCACTGTGAATCGTGCATTTGCTGGAGAGAGAGTCTCTCCCTTCAGTGTCACAATATTCGAGATTATATGTCCGACCTGCAAACATGTTTCTGATGTCTCAAACAAGTTAAAACTGACCATGGAATCCTCGGTTGTAGTCGACTTGATAATTTTGAAGATTCTCTCAGCAGCCAGACGATGATAACGTTGCAAATGGACAAAAAGTTGCTCTCGATATTCAGCATCAACGGACGGATTTAGGGCGACTCTCTTCCATAAGCCAACAACCTCATCACAGAGCTGGCCAATATTCAATTGGCGCACTTGATTTTCGTCTGAAATTTATGATATTTCGGCTCGAAATGCTTCAAACCAGAGAGCATTTGCCATTTTCCACTTTGAATCAGCTTTGCGCAGTACCAATTCAAGAGGACAAGTCTATTAGCCATACATTCCTCTGTGACTGTTCGGATGAGAGCGACAGCATTGGGATCCTGTCTCACAAGCATATTCTTCATCATCAACACGTAATTGTGCATTGCTGAACATTTTGTTTCCGTTGTCTTTCGTAAATCTCTTACCGGGAGGATCCAAATTGGCCAAAGGCTGGAGGTGACGCTGGAACTCTTGTGAAACGGAATTTTTGGGAGCATTGAGCTCATCGAAGCCATGAGCTTGGTTTTGTTTCAAACAGAAGCAGTGCAATTGACGACGAAGCATTTCATGAAGCAATTTGTCATTGTAACTCATAGAAGCGACGGGCTCATGGCCACCATCCGTCGGATCAGGGGCTCCACGTGAATTGTTGATCTCAGAAAATGGATCATTCAAATTATCCAAAAGACGTTGAGCTATTATTATATACTAAACAGTTTGGATTTATGTTGTGCCATTCGCCTACATGTTTTGGGAGTTCGTTAATCAGATATTGAGCGAACATTTTTACTTTTTCTTCACTTAGCTCATTGATCGAATCCCATATGGTGACCCTGTATCGAACATTTTGTGGTTCATACAAACGGAACATAATGAGAGCAACGATGTGAGGACAATATTCGGACTGGTCCTCACATGAGCATTTGCATTGAATAATAGTACATCTGAACAGAACTAATGAGTCGATCAACTGGAACTAACCTATCAACTTTAATAGATACGCGGAACGCATGTGGATAAGTTGCTTTGGTTGAAGGTAAATAAAGCTCATCAGTAACGGTTGCAGAGATTAAATATCCTATAAAAGTCGTGAAGAGAAAAGGGAGGCGAATTAACCTATTTGGACAACTTCATTGACTTGTCCGGACTCATAAAGAGCCTTTCCTTGGTTGAAATATTCAGGTTTTCCAGAAGTTAGAACACTGAAAAACATTTCGTTTGCCTCTTTCTTCTCCATACCTGTAGAGACGCGTTGCATCAAGATTAGGTGGAAAACAATATTTGATTATCTTCAGGAAGAGTCTATCAGGAAATGTGTCAGAAACGGGTAGATTGACTTCCTCGACGTGGGCGTATGGATATAATTTGTTTCTCTTCAGCAAATTCATAAAGCGATAAACTGCCTCTAATTGATAAAAGGCTAGGTGCTTGGCACAGCATTGTGAGGCCAATTCGCTCAGAGATAGTGGGCCTTTTAAAGTTCCCGAGTCTAGAAAATGGCAGTTTTTTTTCTAAATGGAAACTATACTTTTTGGGATGGGAGAAGGTTGAAGTGTGCAATCGGAAGCGATTGAGATTCTGCTGGAGAGATTCCGTCGATCAGGATAGCCTAGAGTTGTTGATTATAAGCGGTAAGAAAGGAGTAGAAACCATTATGAGAATGGGAATCGGGGATGACGGCATCTCTCCAATCCCAATTGAGAGATTCAGAGAGGGAGCCGGCATAGGAATCTCCATCTGAATCGCCTTCGAATCTCTCTGAATCTTCAAAGGAAATTGCGTCGAAATCCTGAGGACCAAGTTCTCGGTCAGCAGCTCGAACGATCCATTCGTCCGGAACTTCGTCCATTCCTGAAAACGTGGGTCTTATCAGCGAAAAAACGTTCTTTGACAGAAAGTTTCGACAAAAAAGTCGGCAGAATTGATGCCAAGGACGGATAGTACAGCATTGAATTTACAGCGAATTACTTCGCGGTAGGTCAGGGTTATTCCGATAAGGGGATCCTAAAAATGTTACAAGAAATAAACCGAAGGAGTTAATCCATCTGGCAGAGAATCTACAATGAGGATTAATAATTAAGGAGGCATGAAGTCATATTTTATGGGAGATATACTGGAATTGATAGTAGAATTGAGCAAAGGGTACACTTTGAGGGATTAAGGAGAAAAATTGAGGCTGAGAACCGGCTGGGAATGGAAGTAAGTCTTTAAAACCGGTCTAGAACGTGTTTATGGAGACCAGAAGACCTTTGGCCCTGTAAGTTTTCCCGCGAAAACATGATCAGAAAATAGAAATTCGTATCGCGAGCGAGAAGCTTGTTATGGCAAGGGCTAACTGAGTGGACATCGCCCGTGGTGGGCAGAACCGGGTCGTGCTTGGTCGTAGCCGCGATGCTGCGTCTCTGACGCCACTCTCTAGCGGACGGGCTCTCTTTTCAACGGTCACACAGCTGATGGCTCCCCCGTGCTCGCGCATACTAATGTTTAGGGATTTAAAAAAAGTTTCAATAAAAAATACATGTATTTTCTGAACTTTTATTAGTGTATTGGGCAGGAATAAGTCATCTGACAGAACGAGGGAAAGATTCGGAAAATAGATTGATTGTATGCGAGAGAGTCATTGGACTGTCAATAACAGAAAGACGTGTTTGTCGGAAATGCAACATTTTCGGGTGAATGTGAATCACCTATTCCAGTTGGGAGGAAGTAAGCGCGCCCTGAGCCAAAAAGAGGTAAAGAGGGGATTTCAAAAGGGCAATTGCGAAACAAATTTTCCAGCTGTTTTGCCTCTCTTCTCTTCTTTTATTCGCTAAACGCTATTATTTTGCACTTTCTAATATTTTCACTTGGTGCTATTGAAATATAAAGCTGAAATTGCTGCTACTTGAATAGAATGAGTAACTTGCTACGTTTGCTTGTGATTTTGATGCTACTTTGAGAGTCCGTTTTATTTTTTCTTTTAATTCTTTCTTTTGTATACTGTATAAACTGTATTAGAGGCGCATACGCCTTTTTTCAATTAATACGCAGCCTGTCGTGCGAGTACCCAATTCTTATTACGGTGCGGTGTAATACGTTTTTTACAATAATTAACTAATTAACTTATTTATTTCAGTAAAATGGCTCAACAAGCAGAGAAGACCAAAGAAAAGTCTAAAAATGCTCAAGAAAAAGCAATGGATCAGATTTTGGCAGGTGGAGTTCAAGAAGAAGATCAAAATCATTATACAGTAATTGAAAAGCTTGAAGTTAGTTGATTATTGTGAATATTTGAATGGGGATTTCTTTAGACAGCCGGCTTTACCTCTACAGACATCAAAAAGTTGAAAGAGGCCGGTTTTAATACCATCGAGTCTATTGCCTATGCGCCGAGAAAAGAACTTATAAATGTGAAAGGAATTAGCGAGCAGAAGGCTGAAAAATTATTCGTAAGTTGGAAGTTATAGTGAAATACCACTTCTTTTTAGCAAGAAGCTGTAAAATTCGTTCCGATGGGCTTTACGACTGCAGCAGAGGTTCATATAAGAAGAAGTGAATTAGTTCAAATCCGAACAGGCTCTCAAGAATTAGATCGTCTACTTGGTGGCGGAATTGAAACTGGCAGCATCACTGAAGTATTTCCGATTTTTTTCCTCGAACATAAACTTGCAGATATTCGGAGAATATCGAACTGGAAAATCGCAAATATGCCATAATCTCGCCGTGATGTGCCAGCTTCCTGTTGAAATGGGCGGCGCTGAAGGAAAATGCATGTGGATTGATACTGAGGGAACTTTCCGCCCAGAAAGATTATTGGCTGTTGCTCAACGCTTTAATATGGCTGGTGAATCAGTTCTTGACAATGTTGCTGTCGCTCGTTGTTTCAATTCAGACCATCAGCAGGCTCTTCTAGTCTCAGCAAGTAGGTTATTCTCTTTCTTTTTAAGATTTTTTAGGTGCGATGATGGCTGAAAGTAGATATGCTCTTATTATTATCGATAGTATTATGAATTTATTCAGGTAAGTCATTCAAAAAATAATTGTTATTATAATTTTAGAACAGATTACTCGGGACGTGGAGAATTGGCAGCTCGTCAGATGGCCCTTGCAAAAATGCTTAGAACACTTATGAGACTTGCAGACGAATTCGGAGTAGCAGTAGTTCTTACAAACCAGGTTTAGACAATAATAATATTTACATTTAGGTTACAGGTTGTAGCCCAAGTTGACGGAGGAGGTGGAATGTACCAAGCTGATCCAAAGAAACCCATTGGAGGACATGTAATGGCTCATATGACAACAACAAGGTGAGAAATATTAATTCGTCATCCATTTGATCTATTTAGGCTAGGCCTTCGTAAAGGAAGGGGAGATACTCGTGTCTGTAAAGTTCACCAGTCGCCATGTCTTCCAGAAGGAGAAGCTACATTCGCCATTACGACCCATGGAATTGATGATGCCACAGATGCCTAGCTTCTAGAGCTGTAATATTATTTTTCTTGACTAAAATGGGTATGTTTTGTTTTCTACGAAAAAATAAACACTCTGTATATATTATTTGCTACTTTGTGGCACACATCCACCACTATTTAACTGTAGAAGGGCTTGGATGATTATTAGAAAGTTCAATTTTGATCTAGAACCGGTTCCCGAAGATTTCAATGGCTTCACATTCTTCATTAAAATCTCTCGGTTAGTTAGTTTTATACGGTGCTTTTTAGGAAAAAAAAAATGTTTTTCTGTAAATGAAAAGTTCCCTTTGTCATGCTTCTGTGCTATTATCACTGTCCTCGCCTGACCTACAACGGTGACCGCTGTTGCGTCACCGGCGCCAAATACCGAAGACAGCTGCTCCTATTTTTGGCGGGAAATGCTATCTCCCCTGACCTCCTCCGTAACCAGATGTCTTCCTACTAACCCCGATTAGCGTGTCGCTCTTCTTACAATCTTTCATCCATCCCCGAAAGACGGCTTATTCGCACCGGTTTCGAATCCAGCCCAGTCTGTGGTCATTCCTTAGCATTGACATTGATGGGTTACATCTATGACCTCAGTTGCCATTGATTCTATCTATTTGCCGACGCGAAAAGCACTTTTAAATGATTAGTTTTCAGCTCGTCGAATTATGAAGCAGCCAGTGCGGGGTGGTATTACATGTATCCTCGGACCCATGTTTAGTGGAAAAACGTAAGAATTTTCTTTTCTTTACCTTTCATTTAGAACTGAACTTCTTCGACTTCATGACCGGCAAAGTATCGCTAAGAAGAATTGTGTCCTGGTCAAATATGCCGGTGATACCAGATACGACGATAACTTGATAGCTACTCATACCAGGTCGGTGTTTATTCCTACTCGTACTGATTAGCTTCAGAGTAACTGGACAGGGAAACACTGTCAAATGCAGTCGCCTCGAGGAAGTAAGAGAAGCGCTTTTTGATGATTCTGTCGACATTGTGTCAATTGATGAAGGACAATTTGTAAGGATTTTTGCACCAATTTTTATACTTCCAGTTCCCTGATCTTGCGACCACTTGTGACCAGTTAGCAGAAGCTGGAAAACGTGTATATGTTGCTGCTCTAAGTGGGACATTTGAACGAAAGGTTAGTCGGTTTTCCGGATCACATTCATATCTGATCTCTGGTCACAAAAGGGGAAAGAAAATGTCCCTTTTTAATGGGTTTAAGTAGGCCTTTTCAGCCTTTTCCTCAAATAACGGTCCTTCTGCCGTACTGTGACGATGTCAGACTGCTTTCTGCCGTCTGCTCATGTGGAAACGATGCTTGTTACACTTTTAGATGTACCAAAGACAAAAAGGTCAGTCTTTTCTCATTGTCGTCGAAGGTCTTTCAGGTCGAAGTAATTGGTGGACAAGATACTTACATGGCCCTCTGTCGGACATGTTTCTATGAAAAGAGCGATGAGCGAGACCGTGAAGATGAGACTTTTAATGCCTTCGAAAACTGCACAGCTGTGCCGACAAAGTGCTCTGAATTCGCTCATGATACCATCCCTCGTAAAGTACAAATCCTCGAGAGCCAAAGAAAGCAACACATAATGTGAATTTTTCTTTCAGTGTTTGTGCAATACAATACTAATGTTGCACCAATGTCATTTTGCATAATTTATTTGTCTACATGATTCCAATCTTCTGGAAATAAATTTGTCGTCCATTCAGCTGTTATTTTTGTTCTTCGGCTGCTCGAAGTGCATAAAATCGACCAGAAAAGTTGCTCCCAAAAGAATCGCTTTGAATTTCACGTCCAAATTTGACGGAACTAAAATTCGAATGCTTCAAAATAAATCAATAAGCTCACATGAAACACTGAAGACATCAGCATCCGTGAATGCCTCGCGAAGACACCCTCCCCACTTCTTAGTCACCGATCCAATTTGTTCTCCATTCATGCTCATCACCTATAAAAACATTCAATCTCTGATTTTGAAACTAACCGGAAACTCCTTGTCTTGACATCCCATCAAAAGACAACAGCATGGCCCTTGGATCGAAAAAATCTCTTCTCCTTTAGCATCTCGGATATAGAATCCAGTAGAACAGCATGTTGGTCGTTGATTAACCGTTCCGATTACCGTTCCAGGTGGGCTTTCAATAGTCACCTCCTGAGCACAACAATCCATAAAAGCAAGACATGAACAACATCCTCCGCAGCATTTGAATGGCCGAGTGATTCGGATCACTTCCTTAATGTGTTTTTATTACCGTATTTTTTAAAAGGGTCTTACTCTCTTGAAATTGTCGACAATATGCATGGTCCAAGACCTCTGCGGTCCACAGCATTGACGTTCACAAATACCGGACTCTTCGGCTGCGTAATAGACCTGAACACTCAGAGGAAATTAGAATTTTCCTATCACAAAGAGTAAGCAATAACTCACCTGTTGGCCATTGGCGTTTTTAAGACTGTACTTGTTCTTACATTCCCATGAGATTACCAATTCTAAGAGCTCATACATCTGGCATTTACGAGATCAATGAGAGAGCGAAAAACAACCTGCTGCACGTAGATCGTATCGACCATTGTTAGATACTCAAGACCAGCCGGAACTCCTTCAATCGGAGCTGGCAATGGGACCATAACAGCTCCAGGCGGTGGGACTACTCCTGGCTGAATCGTAATGGTTGGAGTGAAATTATCAGCCATTTGTGGAGCCAAATTAGGCGCTGAACCATCATTCAATACGGGATAGACTCCTGGAGCTCCAGGCTGCTGCGTATAGATAACATTTTGTTGATCTGGGACATAACCGGGCGGGAGAGACTGCATCAGGGACTTCTCAAGAGAGGCTGACGAGTGATGGTTGCTGTGGTGACAGAGCGAAACAAAATCATTCCGAGGCGGAGATTCGATTTCGAAATGACGTTTAATCATGTGAGAATTGAATGAGATCAGACTTTTATTAATTTGTTATGGAATATGATCCTTGAGAAATACAAACGTGGAATATCAATTTTCGTATAAACTCCGACGGAAAGCAGCGAAGAGAGGACATTTTAGTTTTTTCGTTCGTAGAACATGTAATCCTGAAGAAGTGTTTATGCTGCGAATTTCTGTTACTTACAATGAGAAAGGTAGCTCCTATGAGAACAGCTTTAAGTTTTACGTCCAAATTTTTTGGGACTGTTTATAAAGTTTAATTTATAAGACTGATCTGAGTGAGACTTACAAGTAACACGAAAAACGTCGGCATTAGTGAAAGCTTCCTTCCAAAAACCAGCCCATTGTTTTGAAATCACGCCGATTTCTTGCTTTTCGTCTCCAGCAGTGAGTATCTAAAAGTCTAAAATCTAGACGCTTCCATTATTTACAAGAAAATCTCTTTCAAAAAGCCCAATATCTCCATATATTTGGAGGACTTTTTGCTTCTCACTGTTAAAAACATGAAATCCATCGGACACGAGCGTTGGCGTTTGAGAAACAGTTCCAGTCTGTAAAATTCTCAAATTTCTGAAAAATTGTCTTCTAATTACCAGTTCACCTGGCGGACTTTTCACAATGCATTGATCTCCCATCCCCTCGATGAATGAGCAAGTACCCGAGTTGTTCTCTCGTATAATACGAGATACTTTCTTAAAGTTGATTTGATTTTCGAAGGAAGTAAACCCTTCCAAAATTATCGATGATTCGGATACAAAAAGATCTGTTAGCCTTGAAACAGCACCGCTCGCACGAGTCAGATTCCTCTTCAGCATAATAAATCTAAACCAAATCTATTGTTTAAAAAGAGTATCACCAATTCGCCATTGTCATTTTTCAAGGCATATTTGTTTTTATGCTCAAAGCAGCTACCCACTTCATTTACTTCTATCACCTAGACATTAAACTGAATTGAAAGATGGAAAGATCAAAACCTGCTGGATAATTACGTGATCAACCTGGGTCAAGTACTCCAACCCAGGAGGAACTCCTTCTATTGGAGCTGGAAGCGGCATCCAAAAAATATTAGAAGGTTCGCCCGGCTGCTGGGTGATAGCATCAGAAGGTAAAACGGAGTTCATTTGCGCTCAGAGCTGGTGTAGCTGGGGGCGGGGAGCAAGATCAAAAGACTGGCATGCAGAGCTATTTCTTCTATTAGTCATCACGAATGTCAGCTAGATCCTTATTTAATCATAAATTGGCTCAACTGCTCAATGACCAGCAGACTTTCAAAACATCTAATTAAGGAAAAACCATTGACGTTTGTGGCAAAAGACGAAGCATTTTATCTCAAGAAGTGCCACTTCGTGACAGCCGAAGAACTTATTATTGTCCTCTGTGGCCGTCACCTTCTGAAAGTCGTACCAACAGAAAACACTTTATAAGTTGAAAAATAGTCAGCTTACAAAGAAAGAAAGAATGCTTTTGGGAAAAGATGTCGGAATTCTTCAAAGATCAGGCTCGATATTTTGCATAGTAGAGCTTGTCCTAAAAACGATTTATTATTCAATTGAGAAGCTTCTAACAATGATCAGAACCGTTGCAAGAATTACAGCCTTCATTTCAGCGTCGAGGTTCTGCTGGTCTTAAATGTGATATATAAAGATGCTTTCCGAAACATACAGTCGATCTTGTAGGCATCGCCTTCAGAGACCAATTCCAGAAAGAGACAACCGAGAGTTTTGTCGATTTTGGCCAATACCTCTCCAGTAGTAGCTTTGACGACCTAGAGTACTCTTTGATTAAAGTCTATTAAAAAATATTCTTTTCCGCTTTATACAAATCAAATTCCTTACGTGCATAATAGCTTTTCTGATAGTGGGAGTTATATCGATTCGAAAGATTCGTTGTCCAGTTGCATCTACGCCGACCAAACCACATTCGTATTTGTCGGAAAAGTCTCGCACAATTGTCATAATATGAACATCAGTCAGCGACTTGATTATAAAACCATCTTCACCTTCTTCATAATCGATGCTACAGATTTTCTAAAACGTTTCTCCTCAATTTCCCCGTAAAAATTCGAACCCGATGGTAATTGTCCCGAATAAAACACTTCCAGTTGGTATTATAACAACAAAGACACCTCAAGAGGCTGGATCTACGGTAAGGCTCGAAGGTATAGTATATCTACAACTACCGGACTTATATGAGGACAAAGCGAATACCTGAGTTCCATCAGCGTTTTTGATCGAATATCTCGTGCGGCCGTCACGGCTGATGTCATAGTAATCATTCTACAAAACCCATTCAGCTATAGAAAAAACCCACGAGCTCACAAAAGACTGTAGAGGTGTGAGCAAGGCCTTCCATAACTATGTTGGTATTACGCTCAGCCACAGGAACGACCACGGTAGTCACATTGGATCGTAGAATATTGACCGATTGGATGATATCGCTGGGTCGATTTTCAATTTCGGAATAAGTTGGAGGAGCAGTCACATAGCCAGGGAGACTCATATTCTCAAGTGAAGATGTACGAAAAGGAGCAGTCTCCGCCTCTTTATAAAACTAGTCATTATCCCTAAAACCGATTATCAGGAAAAAGTCGAAAAGCTCACGAGATGTACCGACTTCCTCGTACATTTAGACTATGAAAAGAACTGTCAAGTGGAACCTTATAATGTGATGGAGAGCTGCTTTTTATCTAGCTTTAGTTTGACTCCTTGATAAATATTCTTCAGAGATCTCGAAAATGGAGACAGGAGATGAAATTACAAATAAAGAGCCTGATAAATCCCATGAAAAACACTATTTTTTAACTAATAATAATAAAAATAATTTTTTGCGAATTTCTTTGAAATGTCTTGAAACATAAATACCCTTACAAAGTAGTTAAGTGAGAAATTAAGTGATTCCTTCAATTCACTACTTTTACAAGCAAGCCGGCTTCTTGGCGCTTTAAACTACCGTAATACAACGTCACGCGTTAACACGAAAACGGTCAGATTTTCGAATTGACGATCTTTACTTCAATTAAACTAAGATTTCCTGGAGCTATTTCCTGGAGAATCTTCACTATTTTGGATTCATTGTCTTCTTTGAGGCAAGGACTCAATAACGAACGCCTTCGCAGTAAATGGACAATGAGCGAGTGGCCAACTGGGTAATTTCCCATCAAATTCAGTTAGAAAGCTGTGAAAAAGAGGTTTGTCTTACTCATACTCCCACTTTCCCATCTATCTTGTGGAGATTCTCACACGATATTACTATTTGCAGATCACTCCGTCCAAATCACCTATACAGTACGAGCAGGTAGTTTCGTTTTCCCGGGGTTTTATAAATTCCGATTTCCAGGAAGGCTATTCCTCGAATGTAAATCGACAAACGGATCTCGAAGTCCTCAATGAGCCTGGACCGAGTAATGTCTCTGAGGCAGACGTTAGTTTTCTTTTGGAGTCAAACAAAAGCTTTTCAGAGAACTTTTTCTAATTCACCCGTCCCAGTCTCTGCTCCTTGCACGAATGAAAGTTGTAGGAATTTGAGAGCTAATATCCAGAATTTATCTTATCAAATAGCCTCATACCACAGGGATAATGTTCTTTTCGAGCAATCCGAAACGGTGAGAAAGGCATTTATTTCGAAATTTCTTTTAGGAAAAGAGCCAATTGAAAGGCCAACTGGCAGAATTGACTACTTATGTAGAAAGTTTAACGAATCAACTCTATGATTCTAGGAATCAATTGAGGAAAACAGAAATGGAGGCAGATGCTGTAAGTTTTGAGGGAATTTGATTGATTTCTTTTCTGTTCAGGCCAGAAAAAAAGAATTGGAAATAAAGAGACATATGGAAATCTTGGAGGCACATTCAGCTAGTCTAAGAGTTTGTTTTCCTTTTGAAAATAAAATTTTACTCCAGAAAAAAGCTGAAGAACGTGATACTTTCGAGAAAAGATATCTCGGTTCTGTTCGGGTTCTTGAAGATCTTCAGGCCAAACGTCTCCAGATCTCCCAGAACCTTCAGCAACTCGTCCCTGTATATAAAAAGACCAAAACAGAGTTCGTTTCTTTTGAATATTTTCCAAAATAATTATAGAAACGAGAATCTCAAACTTCAATGCGAAAAGATAAGAGCAGACAAGACCGCTGCTATGACCAAAGTGGCGTCCTATAAAAAACAAATCCCCGCTATGCTTCGACTAATTGACGATCTCGGTAAGGTCTTCCCTTTCTGCCTTTCAAAATTCAATTCAGCCACCCATTCTGATGCTTTGCCGGCTCAAATAAGGAAAAGAGTTGATTCATTTGCCGATCAAACTACACGAGCACAACTCATTGGAGGGCAAACGGCAGAACCTCAAAATGACGATGTCTATGCTGATTTAGCAATGAGTGACGACGGTGATAAAATTTAAAAAAAACTTAAACTCTGGATTATAGAACTGGTTGATGACATTGAAGCTCTGATCAATAATGGAGTCAAAGCTCCTACTCCAGTCAAAAAGCTACCAACGAGATCTCGGACTAAATCAACGACAGAAGATGAAGCCGATCAGCCCAGCATTTCTTCTGGAATGGAATTTTCTCCTCCAAGAGAGCCCAAGTTACCAGCAAGGACTATTAAGATTCCCGTAATCAAACAAACTGCGACGAGATCTTCGGGACGAATCGCCCTTCGATTTGGAAAAAAAGGAGGACAACATAATGTTGCTGACGCTGAAAGGGCCTACAGTAAGTGCCTAAACTATTCTCTAAAAGTACAATTCAGATGATATGCTTTCGTCTAAATTACATAAGAATGAGATCGAGTCTACGGCAGAACCATTAGTTTCGGGAGCAAATAGCTCAATTCACGGAAAGAAGGGAATGACCGTTCGGGAACAGCAGGCCAAAATGATTTCTGTCAGCGAAAAAGTGGCCCAAATGAAAAAAGAAAAAGAAACAAGTTTGTTTTTATTCTTTTCTGTATAAAATCATTTAGGTCCGAAAAGGAGGATAGTCCCTCCGCCTCCTCTTTCCATTCCATCTCAGCCATCTACATCTCAAGCCAGTTTTACAAATACAGACACAGCTCCATATCGTCATATGAGATTCAGCACTCCTGATCTAAACAATGACCTCAGGTTGACTCCTTCCCCGGTAAAACTGACTCCAACTGGATCAATCGAGAGTTTGATCGAAAAAGAGTTGCAGAAAACTCCAGAGAAAAATGTAAATTCATATTTTTTACTTTTTAAGTCTTATATTTAGACGATCCCAACAGCTCCATCAATGCCATCCCTTGTGCTTGAAGAACCTATACTGGAAGATGCTTCGATTCCAACAACCAGTTCCTTTGCTTCAATGCCACATCTTGATGCTCTAAATGACGAGTTCATAGATGAGAAACCACTAATAGAAGTTGAAACACCAAAGGTCTCCAAACCCAAGCAAAGGACGCCAAAGAAGGTCACCTTTGAGCTTTCGGATGATGAAATAATCATGGAGAAGCCGACTCAAGAAAGACCAAGAACTTTGAGTGAATCGTCAATGGAGTCGAATCCTTTGGAATTTTTGGAAACTATTGCCTCAACATCCAAAGCTGAGGAAGCAAAAGCTGAAGAATCCCCTCGTCCAAGTAGTTTGCTTGAGGGTTTTTCAGAAGACCTTCCATCAACATCAAAAAGGTTAGTCTAAATGTAATAATAAAAAAAAATTTTTAGTTCTGAAAAGAGTCCTAAAATAGCGACTCCCACAAAGAAAGCGTTAAAGAACATGAGCGGTGTGTCAGAGGAAATAAGATCTCCAATAAAGAACATTCCTATGTGGACAGCTTCTCGAAATTCAAAATCTCAACTATCGGAGGAGAGTGAAGATGAAAACAGTAAACAAAAAGAACTTCAAATTAATCTTGGAGAGAACAAAAAGAAATCATCAGTAAGTTTATGTGTCTCATATTTTCAATACGACATGTTCAGACTCAATCCAAATCAGCTGAGACTAGTCAACAAAGCAAAGATTCCGAGACAAAAGAAAAACTAACAAGAACGGCAAAGAAAAAGATCACTGCTCAACTCCAAAAAGAAGATGATTCCTTTTCTCTTGACATTCTGCAAAGCGCGCATTTGAGAACTCAGGATGAATCTAAGGTAGTCTATATCCTGGACCTAACCCATTTTTCAGAATGCAAAGACTCCTGTAGCTATCAAAAAAGCAGTCGAAACTGCTCCCGTTGAAAAGGAGATAAAAGAAGCTCCAAAGAAATATACAATTTCACCTAAAAAGACGGAGAGCAAACCCAAAGCTCCCATCAGAACATTCCAAAACCCTTCTGCTCAAATGGAACAAGCCAAGCTGGCTATGAGCAAGAAACTCAAAGCCATGAGTAATTCTCAAGCTAGAGTAAGTAGCAAACATTTTTCAAAATAAATCTTTAGAAGCCTACCCAAAAAGGAACACAAATTCCAAAAACCACACCAAATAAGCCAAAAGAAGTAAAATCTCCAATGAAACAGCTAGAGAAGAAGAAGAAGGAGCGAGTAGTCGAAGACGCCGAATCAGCTGAGCCAGTTGAAGAGAAAGAACCAGTCGAAGAAAAGACAAAAAGAGCCACGAGAGCTACTCGAGCACAAAAACAAGTTCCTCAAACTGCTCCCTTAATCATCGAACCTCCCGCTAAGACTAGACAAGGCAAGATATTTTCTCAAATAAGTTAAATTTGTATTCATTTTAGCGAAAAGAAAAGCAACTGAAGAGACTCCTGTTTCAGCCAAGAAAGTTGCTCCTTCAGCGGAAATCAGTCTTAAAAAGGCATTCGATCTTGAATGTAGCATTCAGGACTTAAAGAGAAAAATTCCAGCTGATGAATTAGAACAAATCAAAGAGATTCCAGAGAAGAAATATCTCAGTATTATGATTGAGGTTTGGGTTTTGTTTTGAATCAAAAGCATCCAAATTTAAGCATGTTCTTCAAATGAAATCGGTCGACATGTGGCAGATTGTTTTTATAAATTACAAGAAAAGTTCGACGGAAACTGTCCACAATAAAATGGAAGAAAATTTCATTTCGATGGCTCACGAACTTTGTTCGAATGATTTCAGCATTGTCCTTCCATTTGCCAGGTAATTTCTCTAATTTTAAAAGAATTTCTTTTAGGAATCTCTTAATGAAACTACTCAGTCTGCCTAAGATTGAAGCTGGACTCTGCCATAAAATAGTCCGTCTGATTTCCATCTCAATCGAGGCTCTACAAAAATTGGGAGAGGATGATGAAAATGGAAAGAAGATTATAAAAGGCCTAATCAAATATCTTTCGATGAAAAGACCAGATCTCTTGGGGAAGTCATTGGTTTATATTTTGAACAGATTGTCACAAAACTATCTGGATTTCCTGACCGAAGAAGAATATCAGGAGGCCTGGAAAATTCTGGTTTTACACTCTGGGGCAAGTTTTTTTTTTTTATTTTTCAAACAAACTTTTCAGGAAGAAATTACAAACATAATTGACTTTTACTGGCAAGAAAAAGGAGGAGCAGAGGCCATCCTTCCAACCAAAATTAGTGTCGAAAGCTGGCTTTCTCAACTATCCATCTCAAGGGAAATGACCACCGATTTGGAAGTCAATGGAACAAATCTAAAGGTAAGCTTTTTAAAATAAAAGAAGAAAACAAATTTCAGAGGAACGCTACGCTCAACAAACTTTTCGAGCTCCGATCCTTATGCTTTTGTATCCCAAAGAACTTTGAGAAATATCTTTTGCCAGAAACGAATGCCCTCAAAAGAATGCTGCTGAACCTGGTTGATTTATATAAAATCCACGATGCCGGAGATGCTGTAATTGGTGAGATTCTGGAAAAAATGCAATAATAAATTTAGGAAGTATATTCGGTAGTTCCACTCGATCTCTCAATGACCCCGGAATGGAAACAGTTTTGGAAGTAGCCCTTCAAATTCAAGGATTGACCTCACTTTTCGAAAAGATTCTCGACTCCACTGGCGTCTTTAAAACCGAGGAATTTTTCTCATCAATAGCAGAAGGAACAGAACATGTAAGATTTTATCTCTATAAATAGAATCATTTTTAGGCCTACGAGTTGGTCGAATTCCTGCATGGCAGACAAGAGAACGCTCCTTCAATAAGGCTCATTTTATCTCATGCCTTAGAAGAATTTTTAGAAAAATATAGTTCTATTAGTGATTTGCTATAATTTTTAGTCAACCTATGTGATCTCATTATAATAATCGGGTAAACTTACTTAACAACTTTCAATAAATTTCTATGAGAACTTTTTCTAGCACATCCATCCTCCGTTGCGAAAAATATGTTTTTTCGTGTTCAATTTTTAAAATTTTTGAACGCGGAAAAGAACTCATTAACCGATGAATTTTGGGCGTCAAAGAAATTTGAAGCCGTATTTGACAAGTGTGAGTTGGGGTAAGCTTCCTCATTGAATGAGACTTCAGTCAGTTGTTTTTCTCATTTCCTTCCTTGGAATCAAAGCCCAAAATTCAACCGAGGACAATGAAGATCTCATCAGTAATTATTTCAATTTCTCTACGAAAATAAAAAGTGATCTTTTCACGAGTTACGACAGACAGCTCTCTCCGGTTTACTCCACAAGTAAAATTATATTTTGTAGACTAATAATAAATTTAGATGGAGCCGATTCCTTAAAACAAATGACTGCTCTAGTTTCCATTCGATATGTTAAGCTACTTCAAATTGTAGGCAGCCTCTTCCTCAGATTTTACAGTAAGTTTTAGGAGCAAGCTCAGCAGGCTGCGTATTTCATGTATGACTTTTATTATGTGAGTTATATCTGTACTTTTCCTCTACCAATTAAGGTCTGGGTTGACCCTCGATTGTCTTGGAACTCTTCTTTATATGGAGGTATTAGCAACTTCAAAGTAGTCAAAAAAGATAGTGTCTGGCTGCCCGATATTCTCCCCTTCGACACGTGCGTTTGCCCGCAGAATTAACTTTGACAGATTTTCATATATTGACATTCAATCTGAAGACCAGCAGATTCTAGATGTTTATGCCAATGGAACTGTATCGTGGTATCGACCTGTATCCTTAGTCTACAGCTGTCCTTTAAACGTGAGACTTTTAAAAGAACAAAATCAGGTTTAGTTGAGAGATTTTCCCTTCGATACGCAGATTTGTCAATTACAAGTGGCCTCTCTCAATCATCTACGTAATCAAATGTACATAACAGGCACATTATTCGGCCTATCACCTCTAGACGCTATGGTATTAAACTCATTTTTACAGTCTACTCTCAATAGAGTAATGGCGAATGGAGGATGTTGAATGTAACAGTTTTAAATCGGAATTACTCTGGCGTAAATGGGAGAGGTTACTGTATAGTCAACTTCTCTTTTACCATGAAAAGAGGCAACACTTATTATATTACCATGATGATCATCCCCTCAATTGTCCTCACTTTGCTCTGTATCTTGGGTTTATTTTGGGATGCGACTGACGATTCTTATATGGAAAGAGTAAGAATTATCTAATTCTACATTCGATTCTCCAGCTGAATTTGGGCTTCGCTGCTATTTTAGCCATGATGTTCGTTCTTCAGGTAGATTTGCTTTTTTTAAACAACCATTTTTATTCAGATGGCTACACAGGACATGCCAAAGGTCAATGAGACTAATAGGCTTTGTAAGTTAAGCAAAGATTCGGAGACGCAAGAGATTCAGCCAATTATCTAATGGCCAATCTGGCTCTGATTACGGTAGCAAGTTTAATTGTCTTGGTCCTTGGGAAGACAAAATGGAAAATTTGTTCTAGGAAAAAGAAAATCGAATTAAGGTGAGACCTTTCCTCTGTGAAAACTGTTGTTTGCAGATTCAGCTGGGCATTCACCTTTTTCGAAAAGAAACATCACATTGTGTTTTTAATTGTTTTTATATGTGGAACTGTTATCAATTTTATTTTTCTTTTTGTGTGATAAAGCTTGATTTCTCAGATTTGTCTACTTTTTCCCAGATCCTTTCTTTGTCTGCAAGTCAGCAGAAATGGCTTAAAAGTAACTAGACTTTTGAGCTTCTGAACTTGCGTAGTATGCAGTATCAACCCAAATTGCAGACAAAGCTGCTATATTTGTTTTGAGTGGGAAATTCGAGAAGCAAGACTCACAAGGCAGTCAGGATGCGATCCTTCCTTTTTATGGCCTTTTCTTTTTATTTTTGTCTTTGTCAAAATGATGCAGGTAGAGAGCCCATTAAAGACTTGTTCATCAATTTTAAGAAGAATACTTGGCTAATTTTTTTAATAATGTTGGAAAGTTGAAAGCAGATCTTTTCAAAGACTATGACCGTCAAATTCCAGCAATTTATATGAGAGGTAGTCTCTTTTTGTCATATTATCCAGTCGAAATAGAAGGAAAAGCTTCGAATCTTCATAAATTAGATGCTTTTATCGAATTGAAATACATCCAGTTATTGACAATAGTAAGAGATGGCTTTTCATGAGGACTTTTTTAGGATCAACAGCAGCAGACCAGCTCTATGATAATTGATCTCAACTTTGTAAGAAATTCCTCAATATCAAAACATTTTTAAGAGCTGGGTTGATCCGAGGTTAAGTTGGAATCCTGATGAATATGGCGGTCTTGGGATCATCTCATTGGTTAGAAAAGAGAGTATTTGGGTGCCGGATTTTCTTCCTTATGACACGTTGGAGCCATATGTTTGTTAATTAATTAAGGGCAATTTAGACAGGTTTTTGCTGACACACTGCCGGAAGACCAACAATATCTCGATGTGTGGTCTTGTAGAATGTACAAAATAAAATTTAGATTACTCATACTGGTCTGGTCAATTTCTACCGTACTATTACAATCTCTTTCCTATGTCAACTCGATGTATGTTTGTAAAGCATAAATTGAGACTTTTTAGCTTGTCCAATTTCCATACGATAAGCAAACGTGCATACTCGCTCTGGGATCTTTCAACTTTCCCAAGAACCAGCTATGCATCATCGGTGACTTGAAATATTCCCAGGAACTAAAAACGATGGTTCGTCTGATCTGACCTGCAGAACTTTCCAGGGAAATAGTGAATGGATAATGTCGAATATAACAAAAGAAGTCGGTTCTTATGAGCGTCCAAATCAGCTTGAATATTGTTTTGTCAAATATTATTTTACAATCAAACGGAGCACTACTTACTACGTGGCGATGATGATCATTCCTTCGTTTATTTTGACCATTCTATCAGGGCTTGGTCTCTTCTGGGAGCCATTAGATGCTACTGGATACATCGACAAGGTTTTTCCTTTAATTCGCAGCAGACAAAAGATTCAGCTAAATTTGGGATTCGCTGCCATCTTGGCTATGATGTTTGTCCTTCAGATGGCGACTCAGGACATGCCTAAACAAGACAAAGTTGATCGTCTTTGTAAGTTTCCCCAATCCTCTTCAAATTTGTTCAGCAATTTATTTGATCATCAACCTGGCCCTAATAACTCTAGCTATTATTCTTATAATGGCGTTTGGAAAATTCAAATGGACGAAATTGTTGAAGCGGAAGAAGCCTTTAGAAAGGTTTTAAATCGTTTCGATCAAAAATAAATTTAGATGTGAAACATTGGAGCGAATCGTCAGGGAGAACATGCACATCCTGCTGATGATAGGGTTTTTATTTGTCTCCGTTTTGAATGTCTTTGTAATGATGGTTATTTAATGAATATTTTCCGGCCATGTATGATCAGCTTTTAGCCGGATATGTCATATTTGAGTTAGCAAGAAATTTGAGCGCAAAGAGTAATCAGTTAAAGAGCTATGTGCGTCCTGTTTTTCCTCTTTTTTAGTTCTGTCTGGGCAACCAATTTGACAGAGACAGGTTTGAATTTTTGAATTTCGACACAACTGCTTCCAAGATGATTTTGTTAGAAACTATTTTCAAACCACTACTGAGTTAAGAAAGTTTCTTTTTGATAAGTATGATCGTCAGAATCCCGCAGTTTATTTAAGAGGTTAGCTTCAAATAGATGATAATTCAAACTGTTTAGCTAATAAGCAGCAAACGGTAAAGCCTCTCGTTGCTACAGTCAGCTTGTCCTATTTCAAAATATCTCTCGTGGTAATTTCTTCCAACAAATACAGAAAGTTTTAGGATCAAGCGAAGCAGAGTGTTTCGGTGATGTTGGATCTTAATTATGTAAGTCTTCCTTATTTAATAAAAGCTCTTAGTTAGACCTGGACCGATCCTCGATTGACTTGGGATCCTGCGGATTATGATGGGGTTGGAATGATTTCGATTGTTCAAAAAGAGTCCATTTGGATTCCCGATATCTTTCCCTTCGATGCGTTCGTTTCTCATTAACATTCAAAGTCTACCATCTTCAGGGAGACATTCGACAACATCTTGCCTGAAGATAGGCAATTTATTGATGTAAAAATTCATCTATTCTCGAGGTTAATTTCCTTTTCAGGTCTATTCCAATGGGCTTGCTAATCTGTATAGAGTTTCAAAAATGGATTTCAAATGCGCCTTAAATGTCTGAAAGCTTTTTTGAGCATCTCAACGGATATTTCAGCTAAAAAGTTTTCCATTTGACACGCAGGATTGCCCTATAACATTCGCCTCATTCACCTTGTTTGCAAACCAATTGCTTCTAACTGGAATGACGAATATAAAACAAAAGCAAGCTTTCAGCGATATGGTTTGTCTCTTTTTTCTTACAACTTTTTCAGGGAAACGGAGAATGGAATGTCCTAAATATTACAGTAAGCAATACAGATACCAGTTATAATAATAATGCCCTCTGCGCCACAACTTTCAATATTCGGATGAGACGGAGCAAAACTTATTATTTCGTCATGACCATTATTCCTTCCTTTATTCTGACAATTCTTTGTGTATTGGGGCTCTTTTGGCATCAGATTGACGACTCGTATATGGAGAAGGTTTGGCTTCTTCTACTTCCATCAAACTTTTTCAGTTGGATCTTGGCTTCGCTGCCATTCTCGCCATGATGTTTGTATTGCAGAGTAGGTTGTTGGAATGTTAAAAAAAGAATCAAACTTAGGTGTTACTACAGATATGCCTAGAGTTAGCCAGATTGATCGTCTTTGTAGGGAACTTTTCTGGTCAAAAATAACTTTCAGCTATTTTCCTTATGATCAATCTGGCTTTGATAACAATAGCAAGTATCCTTGTGATGCTTTTAGGGAAGTATCGCCAGAAAACCAAAGCGACCAAGAAAGTTGCTTCGAGGCAAAACAGTCAAACTATTAATCAACAACATTATAGAGTAACACAATTTGTTATGGAAAGGAACCACAATCTACTGCTAGCATTTTTTTCTTCTGCAGCTCTGATCAATCTCATTGTACTTTTAATATAAAGATTTGACTGACTAGTGGATAGTCGCGAAAGGAAGTGACATAAATTCCCGTCGCGCCGCTACACCCTGTTCCTAATCCTCCCGACAGAACTATGTTATCAAAGACACAAAGGAAAGTTTCGGGTTAAAATCATTGGAATCTAGAGAGAAACTGATTTGTTATATTATAAGCGAAAAGATGTCTTTGTATGTTCTTAATAATAATAATATGTTAATTTAGAGTAGAAAGTCGAGTACAAAACATTGCGAAATCAAGACTGGTTAGATCCTATTGAGTTTAAGACTGAGGAGAACAGTTTCATAGTCTGTATTCAGAAAAAGAGACATCGGTGGATTCGAGAAAATAAAAGAGAGACGAAATCAACTTGTTATTTTGTGCAATTTTTTGTTTTCAAATGCAAAAACCTAATAACATCAACGTCTTAGGGAGCTAAAGATTTCAAAAAGGTTAAGGAGATCATCAATCAGAAGATTCTAAGAGTCGTTTCGGAAAAACGAGTTCAGTTCGGCTAAAGCCCATAGAAATCAATAGGTTCACCCAACTCTCTTCCTGAATGATCATTTTCTTATTAGTTTTTTTTACAAATCTACAGATAGCGTTGTCCTGCTTTGCCACCCACACACCCGAATTTCCAGGTAACTCTCTCAAAGTACCAGTAAATTAAACTTACAGCTTTTAATCTTGATACTACCACAACTAGTCCTACCACAACAACTTCGACGACAACAACCAGCACTTCAACAACAACCACAACCACAACCACAACTACGACAACCACACGTAAAGCTTTTTAGACGTCTGATGTAGATTTCTAGCGCATTGTCCAGCTGGCTGGTCAGAGTTTATGAGTTTCTGTTATTATTTGAGCACGGACAAGGTCTGGCAAGCGGCAGCTGTCATTGGATGCCAGAATTTAGGAGCAACTTTAGCTTCGATCCACAGCACTGCCGAGAACAACTTTGTCAACAGTAGGATTATCAAAGACTAAAAGAAAGATTGACATAGCGTTGGTCATGATGGGTCCAGCATGGATCGGAGTCGAAAGAATCTGCACAGTGAATGTTCCAGCAACTTGCTTCCAAAATATTGATGGCACTCCCGTAAGTATTTTTGAGAATAAAATTGGAAGAAATTCAGCTTGATTTTGGAACTTGGCTGGGGCCTGACAATGCTGATGGTATGGAAAATTGTGTGATGGTCAGTTCATATAATAAAAAAAAGAAAGGAATTTTCAGTTAAATTGGGGAGGCGGCACTGGAGGTATAACAAAACTTTTCAAACATTTCTATTTTAGGTCTGTGGGACGATATTCGTTGCACGATGGGCGCTTTTCAAACTACTCCCATTCCTTATGTTTGCAAAATGCCGTTGGTGTAGCCACGAGTTTCAATTTATAATAATTTCCTTTGGTTAATGTAATAAAAACCACTCACGCAAAGGAAAAAGTTGATCTAACCCCTATGTCTCAAATTATGTTGAATTGGAACTGGTTTTTGAATATCTCTCAGAAGTGGGAATTAGTTCTTTCTTTTAAAAAAATGCACGAGTCTCACAAAACTTTGTCAGTAATGGATAGCTGCTAATTGCGTGTGTTCCTGGAAGCTCTTTGACAAGTTCTCCTCTCCTTTGCTCCACAAAGATCAGTTGTTCAAAATTATTTCATAGAGATAGTTTGAACTCGAGAGTTTGAGTGATTCATCTTTCGGAGTACTATTTCACTCCATTGCTGGAATCAAATTCACGTCATTTGCTTTTACCATGTCCCACTGGGCGTTTTGTCTCCTTCTAGTCGTTCCAAATTGCTGTCAAGGTTTGAATTTCTTCAAAGAAAAAATTTCCTTTAGATATAGTAAATGATACAATCAGTTCAAGTAATGACACATTCAGCTTGCCAGAAGAGAGTCTTTTGGATTCTTTCAAGGATGAAACATTCAAAGAATTCTTCCAAAATCAGAACAAACTCGTTGATTATTTATTCCAAGATTACAAATTAAAGGTACCCGCCATGTATATTGCTGGTTCTCATTTTTATTTTTCATCAGTTTATCCACTTTTAGACCGCTATGGGAGACAGCCCAAGCCAATTACCTGCAATGCTACTCTTCAATTCTCCAAATTAATTTCAATTGTAAGACCCGTAGGAGTTTTATCAAAACTAGTTCTAGGATGAGCCCAAACAAAGTGCCACAATGATTATTGATGTCTTTCTCGTAAGTTTGTCATGAATGAGTTATTCTTTAAAGTTCTGGATTGATCCTCGTCTCTCCTGGAACCCTGAAAACTTTTCTGGAGCAACAGAGCTAGTAATCGGCAGAGAAGATACTGTATGGATCCCGGATGTATTGCCGATTGATGTGTTAGTTTTTTGGAGTCAAAGGAGCTCTTTTTTAGGCTGACTTATCAGGAATCTCTTCCTGAACAGTTACAAGTCGTGAATGTAGGCGCTCTCCTTGCAGTAAATCTCGAATTCAGATACACAATGATGGAGTTGTTAGTCTTTATTACTCCGTCCTCATCGAGTACGTGTGTCGTCTAAATGTAGGTCATTTCTAATCAGAAATTACAAAAAAATTAGTTGAAAAATTTTCCATTCGACAAGCAGACTTGCGTACTTCGATTTACTTCTTACAATGGGCCGACAACTGAACTCATCGTGTCAGGATTAGTTTCTGATCAGTTAGATTTGACACAAATGGTTGGTCTTTTAGTTGAACTCCATGAGTTTTTAGGGAAATGGTGAATGGTCGATGACAAATATTACAGTAAACACGATAGAACTCGGAGGAGCTCTGGGATTCAACTTCTCGATGGTTGAATGGAATATCACGGTTCAAAGAAGCTCCACGTTCTATGTTATGCTAATGATTATTCCCTCTTTTATTTTGACGATTCTTTGTGTCATCGGGCTCTTTTGGGAGCAAATTGACGCGAATGGCTACATGGATAATGTTTGTTTGAATTATAACTTTTCGAATGAGTTTCAGCTGAATCTGGGATTTGCTGCAATCTTGGCCATGATGTTTGTCCTTCAGGTAAGTTCTAATTCAATCTAACCTTAAATCGCTAGATGACCACTCAAAATATGCCAAGAATCAACCAGATTGATAAACTTTGTAAGACGTATTTGAATTTTAAAAAAAAGGAAATTTAGCGAGATATTCCATGGTCAATTTGGGGCTGATTGCAGTGGCGAGCGTCAGCGTAATGATAATGGGCAAATCAAAATTCTATCAAAGCATAGTCAATCCAAAAGAGGATGAAATTCCATCGAAGAAAAAATATAGGTTTGTCTCCATTTTGTTCAAAACCTTTTCAGCATAACAATTATCTTTCTTATTCAAAAGCTACATATCTTATTCCTCCTTGGATTCATCGTACTCTCAATGATAAATCTAATAATTCTTTTGGCATAAAAATAAACTTTTCTTTTGAGGTTTATTTATTAGAATTACTTGCATTTACAGCAGTTTTTGACTCGATTCCAGTAGCTATCAGTTCTTGGAAGAGTACATCCCTGCGGTCCTCCGTTGTGGATTCGAGCTGTTTGTTCACATCCACTCTTATTCTTACAACCTCCCTTATAGCGATTGATATAATTCTGGGAAGTATTTGTCTGTTTTGGGAGATACCTTGACGCACGTCTCAGCACAGCTCTTGTTGAGGGCACATCTCTTCCAAGCAGACTCGGTACTCTCGTTTTTGTTCTTTCCCGGCTGACCACAGTCGATATAGTAGTCTTGTTTAATCTTCACCGGAATATATTGAAACAAGTGAGGTAAAACAAACCTGGAAGTAGCCACAAGACAGCTGGCCAGTTCCATCGGTATCGATCTTACATGGCAACGGCTGACAGTTAGATTCGACTTGACAAATGCAGTCAAGACAAGACTCGGAAAAGGCCAGACCCACTGAAATTAGGCATTGGAAGAAGTAGAAATTTCTCTTTTTTCAGCTCACCGAAGGAAAGAAGCAGAAGATGATGAATCATTTTTGACTGGTTAGATTAGAATTAGCCTCGATTTTATACTCCCCAAAAAATGTTATTCTCATGCTCGCCTGGCCAAACATTGACTGTAATTTCAAGCAGCCATATACCGGAAAAAGCATGCAAAAATAGAACGCTCTGTCTGGACCTCTGGATGCCAAAATATTTGGAACTTCGATGACTAATATCTTTATCGTGACTTGAATTTTAGAAACATACCGATCACTGAAATAGTAGCTAGGAAGAGGAAATTTGTCATTTTGTAGCTGATGAGTTTGACTGTTCTAGAGGATCTTTTATACTCATTTCGACTGTATATAAGTAGTAAACAAATAGGAAATAATGTCATTTCGATTAGGCAAAAGCTCTTTGTTGGGTTAGTCAGAACAGGAATTATGATAATTTTGGTGTTTCTATTGGTCCCATAGTACCAAAACAACATCCAAATGGTAACCAGGAACCGGAATGAAGAATAGCCCGATACAAGAACAATAAGACAAGTACGCTGTCAGAGAAGAAATAAAGACATTTAGACGCATTAGCTGACCTTCTGGGACTGGCGCCCCGCCACAAATTCGATAAAATAGCAGCCAGAGACGTTGACAGAAATACTGAAGAGCTAGAGAAAGAGTCACAATATTAGTTGAAAAAAGTACGATTTATTACTCGAATTACTTATGAACAACCGAGGCCGCGAACTTTGTTCCAATAGCCGAGGGTCGCGCTAATTCTGCAACCATTTGGCCCGCCGTTGTGCAGACGAGCCATAGTTTGACAAGCACTCATTCCAGAGCAATTTTTCTTGTATCGGTTCACATAGTTCTGGATGCATTTCTCGGAACAACTCTTGCTGGATGCGCATCGTTTCCAAGCTGCATCTGTGCTCTCTCCAGATCGCTTCTCCGGTTGACCACAGTCCAAATAATACGCTCGTTTGATCTGGCAATTCTATTGGGATAAAAGGAGAGAGAAACCTGGTAATAACCACAAGAGTCAGAGCTCCCATCGGGCTTACAAGGCACATTTCTGCAATTTGACTCCACCTGGCAGATACAATCCAGACAGGACTTCGAGGCAACAAGCCCAACTGAATCAATTTTAAAAAGTTTAGAGTCTAACCAAAAGCTAAAAGAAGAATTTGACGCTGCATCATTGCTCCGTTATCCAGAATAAAACCCATATTTATAGTCATTTGCTCTTGTTTTGAACTTCTGCTGGCCTGGTCAAATAGGACAGTCATTTTTAAAGAGTCATTTTTTGAGAATAGAAACCTGTTGACAGGTCAATGAATGTTCAATTTAATACCATGATTCATTTTGGAAGTGTTATCGGTTCAAATCCCATTGAACATCTGTCAATATTATCTTTTGGAGTCGAATGACGTCTCCAAGCGATCATACTGATTCACTATTTCTGCACTGATTGGGCGAACAACGATTAAGAGAGATGGTTAAGAAAATCTTCATAATAGTTCGTAGTCTCAGAGAAAAACTACACTTCTTCGATCAAAAGACGTCCAGTTTGTTGTCCCTTTTGTAATTCTCGAACGATGATGTTTGACATGTTTGACCTTCGCGCCAAATTGTCATTCTTTTCTCGCCTGGTGATTTTAAGGAGTCTTGGAGTCGCTTTCCCACAAGATGTTGTTTCTATTTTTATTTATTCACCTGACTCTGGGAGCTAAAATACTCGTATTCAGTCTGAAATTTGGATTTTCTCACATGAATTTCATGGGAAGTATAGCCGATACATTGAAAGGAGCAGGCCATGATGTTGTGAGTTCCTTTGAATTAATTTGTATCTTGAATAGACAATCCTCCAGCCAGAAGTTAACCCAGCAGTTAGAGGGATAAGAAGTCAAATGACGAAAGTGATCACAATCGAGGCGGATGAAAAAATGAAGGAAGCTATTGCTCCTTTCGGAAATAAAGATTTATGGACGACCATCTTCGGAACCTCGATTTACAACCCTATTGGAATCGTGGCGGTAATTTCATTTTCGACTTTATAGCAAAATATATTTCAGCCAGCTCCGCTCATGGCGAATGCTTTTGTCGTTTCTTTGAAGAGTAAGCTCCTGAAATGTTGGTTTAAAATTTTTTTACAGATATCTTGAACCAAAAGAAATTATTGGCCGACTTGAAAGCAGAAAAATACGATTTGATGATTACGGAGCTCTTTGATTATGGAGGATTTGGTAATTTTCTTCTTCTTTTTATGAAGAATTTTCTAGTTTTAAAATATGAATTGGAAATTCCTACAATTGTTGGAGTTCATTCCTCAATTCTTTTTGACACAACAGCCAATGCGATGGGAATCCCAGTAACACCCAGTTTTGTCCCTGATTCGCATGGAATCACCGGTGATGATGGCTCCTTTTTCACACGGGTTCTGCGGCTTTTCTGTGGAAGTTTCACAAGTTATTTGGAGAACAAATTATTGGATGACATTCAAAAGTTTTCTGATGAACACTACTTTGAAAAGGGACCCAACATTAAAGTATTCCTGCCTGGTTCAGTATAAAGCTTGTAGGAAATGATTGGAGATCTTCCGATTCTCTTCACGAATGCTGAACCACTTCTGGATTTCCCAAGACCAATCACTTCCAAAATTATTGATATCGGTGGGCTCAGTCTCAAACCTGGAAAGCCGCTTGATGAGGTAATCACTGTGCTTATTTTTGTTTAAAAAAATATTAGAATTGGCTGAAACTTCTTTCGAAAAGACCAAAAAACGTTTTGATTTCGTTTGGCTCGGTAGCTCCGTCCAGTTCCATGTTTCCCGAAGTTCGATCAAACATCGCAAAAGTTGTCTCCACGTATGTTTGTCCATTGTTTCAAAAGTCTTCAGGTTCCCCAATGTGACGTTCATCTGGAAATATGAGAGTCCTTCCGATGGAACTGGAAGAGGAGTCGAAAATTTGGAACTTTCGACCTGGACACCTCAGACAGATCTTCTGGCTTCTGGGAAAATAGATCTCTTCATCACTCACGGCGGAGCTGGCAGCATCATGGAATCCGCTTCAACGGGCGTCCCCTTGGTGGTTATTCCTCTTTTCGGAGATCAGATGCGAAATGCCAAAATGATCGAGCGATTCGGAAGCGGTATTTCTCTTTTCCTTTAGATTCATTTTTAAAGGAATTATTTATAACAAACTGAAGCTGGATAATGAGTGGGGATTGACGTCTGCGATCAGGGAAGGTCTTTCCAACCCCAAGTAAACTATTTTCAGTTTAAAAATATAACAAATTAGGTTAAAAGAGAAGGCCGATCTGGCTCGGAGGATGCTGAAGGCTCGTCCCTTTTCTCCACAAGAGCAGCTCATAAAATATACCGCCTTGGCAGCTGAATTCGGCTACCAATTGCAGCTTTCTCCTTCTGGAAGAAAACTCAACTATTTCCAATATTGGAATTTCGACATTTTGATGGTTTCCATTAGCCTAATTCTTCTATTTTTATATTTTCTGATTAGATTTGTTAGAAATCTTTTAGCCAAATTAGGGAAATCTAAGAGCGAATAAGAGCCATCTCTATATTTGTACATTTTCTTGCCAAATAAAAATATTGTCTTCCTCTTATCAATTGAGGTTATCGCTTCAGACTTTGAACTATCAACGAGGTCTCTTCAATCTCATCAAACTCCACATTAATTTCTGTTCGCAAATACGCAGTTGAAAATCAATTAGTGTCTAGACTTCTGTTTTTTTCTGTCTTTTCTGTTCTTTCTCTGATAGAAGTCATGAAGGTACGACTCTCTCAGATTTCTCTTAGCTACTCACATTTTAGACGTTTTTGTTTCTTCTTTTTGGATTGGTATATTCTTCTAAAATATTGGTCTATTCCCCGAAATTTGCTTTTTCTCATCTGAATTTTATGGCAAATGTGGCTGATACTCTGCAGATATCTGGCCACAATGTAGTAGGTTCTCCCTTCTCTACTCGAACGGACTTATCTGAACAGACAGTGTTGATGCCAACAATTCGAAGTGAAATACGGGGAACATGATGTACGAAGGCGCGTTTAATTGCCCCCGATCAGTCTGAGAAAATGAAACAAACGGCGGCTGGCTTTCAAACGAAAGATATTCGAACTCATTTCTGGACGACTAGCAATTATAATCCAATCGGAAGTATCATGGTATTTAGCTCTCTTTTTCAAGCAACTTCCAGGCAATTCCAATGATGAAATTGATGTTTATCACTTGCTTGGATGGTTATATCTCTTAGTTAATTTAGTCAATCATGTTTTTTTAGATGTCCTGACGAATTTAACATTAATTCGAGAGCTAAAAACTGAGGCGTACGACATGATAATCCACGAATTGTTTGATTTTAGTGGCTTTGGTAAGGCTGTTCGTAGGTAAAAATGGAAATAACACTAGCTGTCCAGCATAAACTTGGAATAAAAAAGCCCTTGGAATTCATACGACTGTTTTGTTTGATGAAACGGCATCAATAGTAGGATTACCTCGATTACCTGGAACAATCCCCGACTTGTATGGAATTGGACCAGCTGATGGCTCATTCACGAGTCGATTGATCAAATATTTTTATTCTTTTTTCTCTAATCGTTTTGAGAGAAAGCTAATGGGAATGGCTCAAGACTATATGAATGAGCATTTTGAGAATCCTCCCACGATTTCAGTCAGCCATAGCCGTTTTGAAAATATATTTCTCTAGGAGATGATTGTGAATCTCTCATTTATTTTTGTAAATTCTGACCCATTGCTCGACTATCCTCGACCAACTTTGCACAAAATTGTCGACATTGGAGGTCTGGGAATGAGAAACGTCAAGCCTCTTTCTAAAGTAGCATTTTAAAGATATTTTTGTACACATTTTTAGGATTGGGAAGAGCTTTTGTCCAGAAGAAATACAAATATTTTGGTCTCTTTTGGAAGCGTCGCTCCTTCCAGCATCATGTCACAAACCATGAAGGATACGATCATCGGCGTTTTCCAAGAGTTAGTTTTGCTGGTTTGAAACCATGTGTCTAGATTTTCTTTTGCCACCTTTATTTGAAAATATGAAAACATAAGCGATGGCACTGGCAAAGGAGTCAGCAATCTGCATTTATCAGACTGAACACCACAGACAGATCTTCTTGGTTTGGCGCAATTCGCAAAGAAAAATGTGTTCAGCTTCTGGAAAAATTGACTTATTCATCACACACGGAGGGGCAGCAAGTGTTGGGGAACCTGCACTATCTGCAGTTCCAACGATAGCTATTCCTCTCTTCGGAGATCAAATGAGAAATTCAAGGATGGTGGCTCGATTTGGATGTAGTGTTATGTTCAACAAAAGAGGATTGACTGACGCAGCTGCTCTGAAAGACGTTATTGAAAAGGCTTTGAATAACAAGCGGTGATTCTTTAATTCTGAGGAACAGAAGGTTTTTAGATTGAAGGAGTGAGCTCTTTTGGCTCAAAAGTTGATCAAATTAAGGCCAGCCAAACCTGAAGATTTGCTTATCAGCCATGTCCAACTGGCTGCAGACTTCCCGGATCTTTCTCATCTCAACCCAAAAGCAAGGCGACTGAGTTTTGTCGAGTACTACAACATCGATATGTATACTTTTCTTCTATCAATTTTTGTTCTGCTACTCTGGCTTTGTCTCAAAGTTGTCACGAGTTGTCTTCGAAAAAGAAGCAAAGACAAAATTGAATGAATTTATTTAAACAATTGATCTTTATTTCTTTCCCGCCCACCAGGGAATAGTAGGAAAATTGACGCAAGTTGGGGCATCGGGTAAACTGGATTTTATTTTGGTTAGTTTGGGGATAAACTTACCATACAAGCCCTTGGATAATGCATCCTGTAGACACGAGGGTGCAATATGTTCCAGGAGCGCAATATGTTGTATCGCAGGTTGCTGAAAGTACAACTCTTCTGAACGGTTTCTTACGATTAGAGTCATCAGAATCGGCAAAGTGATGGTGATGTCGGTCTATTGGAGCTGGCTGCTCAGTTTCATCAGTTGGAGCGACGGTTGTAGATGATGGGCTAATCACATAGCCAACTCCTTTGTTGAATAGAAAGGTGCCTGGCTTTTATTATTTTTTGATATAACTTTACCTAGAAGGAGCATTTGAACCTTCATTTATAACCTAAAGGGTTAGTTCTATTTTGTAAAGGGAAGATAATTATTCAGGATTTCCTGTATGCAAATACGATATTATCAGAGTTGCACATGTTTATTTGTGCCCTGCAGATAGAGTAAATATTCGTATTTCTAATGGCAATATGGATAGCAAGGTGGGACGGGATCTTGGACACAAGATGAATAAGAAGGAGGGCTGAAAAGATAACTTTGATCAGCAAATTACTCTTACCAAAGGAATAGATTCAGAATGAGACAATTGGGAGTTGTCAGTGCGCAGTGATAGCCAGCTGTGCAATAGACTCCACCACAAAGTGCTTTAATAGATGTTGAAAGGAAAGAAACGGTTACCTGTTGAGGGAGGGATTGGGAAGGGAAAAGGAAAATCGTCGTCATCGTCGTGATGATGGCGATCAAGAGGGAGATTCACCGGCGACAAATCAGTTGAGCTGTTAGTTTCTGTCGTGGCAGAAGCTTCAGTTGTTCCTGGTGAAATTACGTAGGAATTGCCTAGATTGAGGAGACAAAAAACCGCTAAAGGTTGGTATTTTTGGGAAAGAAGATGTACCCGTGAAAAGGAAAACTTTGCCTATCATTGTGCTGGATTGTTTCCTATTAACCTCCAGCTTTTTTATACGGAACAACTCTGAATAAATTAGTGGCAAATCTTCTCAATTATAGTTGTTTGTGCTGTTTACGCAATGATCAACAGGATCTTTTGGTAAAATTTATTATAAAAAGCCAGAGTCAACCACGACACCACCAGCCAACACAATTTTGAACACAAACGGGCTCTTCGGGACTAAAAGAAAAATTGAAAAAGAAAGCGAAGCCTACCACCAAATCCACCAGAATGTACATCTTCTCTGATATTCGCAGTGGTATCCACGACGACATCTCATGGTGCTACAGCTGCGGAATTGATGATTGCTAGGTTCGCTTCCTTCTTCGGTCGTTCCTTCACCACCCATATCTGTCGATGCTTCGGGACTTTCTGTCGTTGTTTCGGCTGGAGCAGACCATACAGCGAGAACTGGGAATTTCAATCGGAAAAGGAAAAGAATATACCAAGGAGAAGAGTGAGGAGGAGACATTTAACCAACATGTTTAGTTGCTTGCTGTTTCTCCTCACTTTCAACTCGAATTTATAGGAATTTTTCTGTTTATTTATGCGGAACAACTTGAATTTTCAGGGCTGTTGATATTTTGAAAATCGGAAGATGAAAGTTGCATTTGCAAAATGTTCTTTTACCTCTTATATTCAGTTTGTTTTTTTCCATATCATTACGTTCGATAAATTATAGGCTAATTAATTCTCAAAGTATTTTTTCTCAGAGGAACTAATTAATACGAGAAGTGTCAAATTTTCAAATTCATGACGTCAATCTCATCGTAGTTCAGCGAGAGATACCCTGCACATCTAACTCAAAACATCAGCACTTAGAAGCTTCCGTGGGAAATTCAAAAGTCACGTACGACGATCGAGTGGGAGTTATTCGTCATAACAATGATACCAGCATACCGTGACATTTATTTTTGCTAAAATCAATAGATTTCTAAAAAAAATAATCGATACATTTTGAATCTTCAATTTGATCATAGAACGCAGTGGTCATAACACATGGATTATTCTATCTTTCCCTCTCGCAATTCATGACACCCGCTTGTTGTCCCGAATAATCTCTACAGCTTGTTAGAATCAATGACGTGCGCGGAAATGGACTGTGGCAAAAGGACTCTCTCCTATAGACAGGATATTGAACGGACTTTTCCAATAATCGTCTGTTTTCTACCTTTTATGATGAATGACAGAAACGAATGAAATAGAGGTTGAAGGAGAATTTCGAATGAATTATTTATTATGCCCCAGAGGGTTAAATTCTTCTGGTAGTCGTTGTTGGTCTTGGAGTAGTAGAATGACTACCCGTCGTCGTTGGTGAATGTCTATGCGTTGAAGACCTGTGAGTAGAGTGGGAACTTCCTTCCGTGGATCCACTAGTTCTTCCGGTAGTGGAAATTCCTCTTGGAGTGCTACCGAAGCCAGACAGAATCTGTTTTTCACACGCCAAGATAGAAATACAATTTCCATTGCTAGCGCGAATCCAGCCGGGCTCACACATACATCTAGGATTGCATTCGATGGAGAATGGAGAGCAGTTCTGTAAAATAATTGAAACAAGGAAGATCTTACTGGGGGTTTTTCTCCACAAGTTATATTATTGAAGCAGCTTGGACATCCATCAAAGACTTCGTGATGCTTATTGCAACTTTTTACACACAGAGGAGTTGGATTGAAACGAAAGAAAAATCATTTTCTATGCCACTTTCAGCTTACCAGATACCAAAGAAGCAGAAAGCACTGACAATCTCGCAACGAGTTCCATTGGCACAGATGCCAGGGCATGGTTCTTCTCCTTCTCCCCCGGATGGAGTGCTGCTCACAGGAGTACTTCCACCAGCCGGGTGGGTTGAAGAGCTTGGTCTCGGCGTAGACGGACGTTGGGCAAATGTGCCTAGATTTTTTTTAGCTTTGAGCCAAGAAGGAACGAACCCAGAATTAGGAAGGCAACAAAGAAGGAATGAGCCCACATAATTTGTTGTCTTTGGAACAAAACGACTGTTTATATACCGCAAGTGAACCAGAAACTATCTGATTTTTGCATCATAATCGGTATTCAACATGTTTACAAACATATATAAACGACTTGAAATGCGCATTTATCAATAAAATCGTGCAACTCTATCGAAAAGATCTCGAGTTCAGCGTTGGTTCTACCTTGTCATCGTCTCTAACTCATTTAAAAATACTCGTCAAGTTGGTCTCAGATCAGTACAATTCTTGTTTCCGATAAGCCTTTATTTCACAAATAAGATGGGATAATAATAAAAGAGCAGGATTTGTACACGAGAGACGTGCAAATCCAAAATTTCTATGGAATTTAGCTGGAAAATGAAGATTTCGGTTCTTCGACAAGCAAATTAAGAAAAATAAGAAGTTCATCCAACGATGACATGAGACGTAGAGTAGCCAGTATGGCGCGAAGGAGCCACAGTGTCTCCGATCTTCATGCTACTATTGTAGACGAAATTCTTTCCACAAAAGATACGACGCAGCTCGAATTGGATCGTCTTGTTCAGAAGAAGATATACGAACGCAGGCATTCCTTTAAACAGTTGTTTGAGAAAAAAAGCTCGTTTTACCATGACCAGCTTGCCAACTAATGTGTCCAATTAGGATGAGCCATTTCGGAGTTGCTTCAAACTGCATGTAAACATAGATCAGAGCAGCAATCAGATTTGCCATGCAGATGGTCGTCGTTTGGATAATAATCTGAAAGGAGTCGGCGTTCCGAATGTCCCTACCGATATTTGCCCTTTTGTTATTCCTCGCGAGCCGGCTTCTCGACCTTGGCGAAACTTTTTCATTAGAACTGCGACTACAAACGTATAAAGTACACAGGTCGCTACTACAATCAGTAGATTATTGGCTGTATGTGGATAATTGTAGAACTGAAATTTCATTTGGATCGAAGAAGAAAATACAGTTTCTTGTTCATTGAGAGTAATGAACGGATCAAAGAACCAAGCAGTCATGTTGGAGTTGAAAATGAGTGGAGGAGTAAAGAAGATGAAATAGACAGAGTAGAAGAAGGGCAATAAAAGAACCAAATAAGTTCTGGATCCTCCAAAGATCGCATGCATCAGATTCGGCTTCCACAGATCCACTAGACGGTTGAGAACCAACACAAAACAATTCATACAGGCTCCACACCATAGTCCTGAATCATCCTTTGGAGTAGATAAATTAACTACCTAGACCAATGGCTCCAAAGATGTAATTGGTTTCCGGATGGCTACAGTACCAGCTGCCAACGATCCAGAAATAGCCGGTGAGAATTGAATTGACTCCAATGGCCAGCATATCGTAGATTCCTGGAAATGAGCTGCTTGATTCGACTTCTTTCATTACCAAGTATTATCATTATTTTATAGCAAGAATGATTCTTAAGTTCCTTCTGCCACATAGCCACCATGGCTAAAACGTAGCAGATCTAAATGTATTTCCAATAAATCTATCCATTAACTATACTTCTGCGATTAGTCCATAGGCGATAAAGAGTCCTCCCAAAATGGGATTCTTGACTCCTCGTTCTTCCAAGTCCTCTGGAGAGTAGTGATAGGGGCTGAAACTCCTCAAGAGCTCAAGAGAAGTCTTACCGACAGTCATACAGAGGAATGTTTTGAGCGAGGCCGTGTTTGAGATATTTTTCCATTCCAATAAGTGAAAACTGATTGAGGAAGATCTAAATATTTTCGTTTATAAAGCAGAAGCACCTAGGATAAAGATTACTCTAATGCCAACTGTCTACAATGAATTGCTCGGATTATATTTGACTGAGAGAGAAAAAGAGTGAGAGATAGAGTTCCAAGATTGGTTTCGTTGAACTTGGATTTATCTTTTAGATTGAACCGAGAGAGAGGAGGTACGTTTGATCCGGGACAAACATATCGGTCCAAAAGAGGATGTGACTGACTCTTAATGAGTGTCACGCTGCTTGGACTTATTGAAATTTCTTTTAGCCTGCAAACACAACAAAAAGGCGTGATTGAAGAGGTTGACAACGTGGTAAAAGCTGGTTTGATTTGTGATGCTCTCTCGCTTTTCGACTACTGCAAAAACCGTATTTCCCTCGTCCTTTCGTGTTCTTGTTTCGTATCGTATTCTAATTAATTCCGATTTCCCAGTGTTGTTTTGCTTGAATAGGCTCATAAGCTCCGCCTCTCCGTCCGAGTTCAGATATTGACTGCGCACCAGTGCAAGACAATGGAGCCGCAATTCGACTTTTCCTACCCCAGCATCATCGTCAATCCGTTGGAAAATGACAACGACTTGGAATATGCCAATGGCTACATAGACCCTATTCCTCCGATTACCGACGAGATTATTCCCAGTCGTGGGGAGCCTTTCCGGATGAAGGAACCTTCTCACAAAAAACTTTTGGAATTCGCAATTGCTAGCTTCATCATAATCCAGATCACTACGGTAAATTCTTTTTGTCTATCTCTTCAAGAGTCAAAACATAGAAAGTAATGTTGGGCGCTCATCTTGTGCTTCAAGACGGTGTAGTTGCTATAATTCTGACCTCTTTTTACTGGACTTCCGTTGTAAATTCTTGGGCGAACGTGGCTTATTATGAGTTGTACAAAACTCGAGAGAATCGCTATACTATCAAAAATCTCATCGGCACCTTCTATCCTTACGGCTTCTTCTTGGTAAACTAAATTCCACAGCTGAATTGATAGTTTAGGACTTTATTGTATATCTCGGAATCCCTTTTATTGGCTCGATTTTCAACTACGACGTTCGCTACAATTTAGCCATTGGTCTCTGATTATGGGATTTAGAAATCAATAATTTTAGGTGTTTTGATGAGTGTCGTCAATGTACTGGCTGCTTATATCGTCTTGACTCAAGACATCTCTCTTTATGATGTAAACAGTTCATCTAAAACAATCTATTTTTAGCCTACAACCGGCAACTCTCAGTTTACCCCACTGATGGGGTTCGTTTATCGTGGACGAGAGAATCAACTCGAGATTCTCGCTTGGAAGTGCAACAAAATTGTCATCGCTAATAACAGCAAGAAGGTTTTTTGATACTCGGAGTGACGGATGTAATCAACTTCAGGAAATTACTGGGGCTCTCACTATCAATAGAAGTGTCTATCATGATCTTAAGCTTCGATACACACAGACCAATGTGGAATTTTGTGTGAAACTCAATGCCCCTCTGAAGCCTGGAGCCACTCTTACGGTACATCTGCCTATTAGCCACAACTAAAGATTTCAGTTCATCCCTGAGACCTATCGTTTTCCCGGAGCTTATACCGTCAAAGGCTATCGTTCATTTGGAATGGGCCGCTGCTTCTGTGTTCAAACAACTGTTGCAATTAACTCCGAGATTTGCACTGCAAACTACGATATCCGCCGTCGAGTCTTCTACGCAAGCAGATTTTGAACCCTTAATCCCGGACATTTACTGTAATCCCTATTTGCGTGTCTCGTGAGTTCCTCTGTTTGAATGTAATCCAACATTTTCCAATAAAGATTTACTGCTGACGAAATAGTCTTTTATGAAACTAAGCAAGGCGTTGCAATAATCACTGGCTGTAAATGATGTGCATGTTTGTCCGTGCCAGGCTGTGTCTTCTTTTAAAAAAGGGATTAATATCTTGGAGTACATTGGAGACTATTACTGGCCATTAAAGCCGGAGTGATGAAAGTTGAAGGGCTTTCAGGAATGCAACGAAAAAACTGAAGGAATTTCTTTCGAATCATCCTGAAACCGTGGTTTTTGTTTCTCAACTGAAACTACTTGTTCATGGTGAGATAGAGCAAAGGGTTGAGACCACAATAGACTATCCAATAGCAGTTGATGACGAAAAAGGTTTCTTTTGCTTCTGGGAAAAAGAGGTAGTAGAGGTGCCAGGCAATCAGCAGAAGTGCCAAATTGACAAATAAAATTATTGACTGAATCAGAATTTTCAGCTCTTGCTTGCTATTCCTCGAACTGGAATGTTTCTTTCTTATCTAAACATTTTATTCTTTCGCAAAGAAGAGGAAATTACTCGAGTGAGCCTGATCACAATGATGAGGTAGACTGTAAAAGAGATAAAAATACAACCCGCACTGCCATACAAATCAATATCTCCAAACGTTGAGCTGATCGAATCATTGAAAAATCCCCAGCTGTACCTGGAAAAGCGAAAATTTTTAATAATTGTTCACTTTCTCACAGCTCTATGTAAAACGTCATCGTCCCCAGCTTGAGTAGACTGAGATAATAAATGAGAGTATAAAGCCAACCTAAAGCAACCATCAGCTGAATCTTTCTTCATTTGGATTTTTATGTTTTACCTTGAGTAACAAAGGAAACTTGTTGTTCGCCATGGGATTCATCACCATAAAAAGGCGTTGCATAGCAATCGTTACTGTAGCTGGGAAAAGGCCTATCCATGCTGACTGGAGAGTTCCTCCGAGAAACTAAAACTTTTCTTTGAATTCAAATAAAACCTACTTTGCAGAGATGTTCGTACTTCGCAATGTCGGGGAAATAAAGCATGAAACCCCCAGTGCAATGAAAGATTAGCTGAATACAATCGAAGAGTCCTAGATTGACGAAGAGTTTATAAAAGTAGAACTTTTTGAATTCACGATCTGTTAGAAAAATCTGAAGCAATTTTTTGAACTCTCAAGTCTTACATAAATTAGCAACAAATAAATGGGAAGAATGCTGAGGGTCAAAAAGATATAAGTGGATCCGACGACTAACTCCTCAAGACGATTAAACTTGGAAGGAATCGCAGCAAAGGCAGGTGCCGGAGTATCCGGGAGGTCAGGCATTCTGAAAATTGAACGATGAAATCAAAAGATTTTCATGTACTAGAATACTCAGAAAAAAAAATCCGAGTCATTTCTCATAGAAAGCGGGGGATGCATGGGAGCTGAAAAGCCGTCTACGGATCGAAAATTAGACCGATAAATGGCATTTTTATACAAAGGTGGGTGAATTAGACGTACATACATGCTTGAGTAGTAGAAATGTCTTGAAATTTAATAATTTTCTCTTTGTAAATTCAATCTCAAAGAATCTGAATGGCCTCATTACGGTCGTTCGCGTACAAGGAAAAACTACAATCAAACTATTTCAAAGAACACCCATTAATCTAATCTTAGATTCAAAAAAACATTTGATTCTTCCTGTAATTCCTACGAACTTTTCATTTTTCTGGGTGTACGTTTGAAGATCTTTTGATGATCTTTGAGAAATCCAATCTAGTCTATTCGGTCTCTCTGATAAGGAGCTGCAAACATGGCAGTTTCCCTGTCCTATTGTTTATCCCACCAGCTTCCCATCACACTTTATTTTTCAGGAAATGGGCGAAATTATTAAAACACTTGCTAATTTGATAGCGATTTGCATCTTTACTTTGATAGGAACCATCAAAGCTCTTATTCCCGTCGGATTTCTTCCCAGGAAAAATGTTAAAGGTTTGTTTTAAAAAAAGCTAAAAATTCGCTAATTTGGAGTACAGACAGACATACAAGACAGGAGGAAATTATAATAAAAACGATCTCTAATTTCAGATCAAATTGTGCTGATTACTGGCACCGGAAGCGGATTGGGCCGATTGATGGCTAAAGAGGTATATTCTTAAAGATTATGAAGAACTTTCTCTAGTTTGTTCACCTTGGCTCTCGAGTTGTTCTTTGGGATGTAAATGAAAAGGAAAATCTCGAAACATTGAAACAAGTGAAAGCTCTTGGAGGTGAAGGATATGCCTTTACAGTGGATCTAGCCAAGAAGGAGAATATTTATGCGGCAGCTGACAAGGTCAAAGCTCAAATTGGAAATGTGGATATTTTGATTAATGTGAGTCTTTTAATTAAAAAAATTAATCTGGAATAGAATGCTGGAGTTGTGACGGGAAAGAAATTATTCGATTGTCCTGATGAGCTCATGGAACTCACAATGGCCGTCAACTGTAAGTCTCTCCTCTATGTGAGTTGATTTTGAAGACAAACAGAGTGTTCAGACGGCCAAGAGCTTTGTTCCAAAAATGTTAGAACGGAACCGAGGCCACGTTGTGACTGTTGCTTCGATGGCCGGAAAAATTGGTGCGGCAGGTCTGGTTGACTATTGTGCTTCAAAACACGGCGCCGTTGGTTTCCACGAATCTCTCACATCGGAAATCATTTCCCTCAAAGTCATCCAATATTTTGCAAATTCACATTCAAATTCAGAAAACAGAAGTCCACACAACAGTCGTATGTCCAATTTACATTAATACCGGCATGTTTGACGGCGTGACTACCCGATCTCCGAATCTGTTCCCAATTCTAGAGCCTCAATTTGTGGTCAACAGGATTATGGAAGCAATTCTTACGAACCAAAGAAATCTCTATTTGACCCGTTTCTGCTACGTGGCTATGTTTGCAGAGAGCTTTTTACCAAGCGCAGTAACTGAATTACTCTTTGAATATTTTGGAATCAACGAGACTATGGACACTTTCAAGGGAAGAAGCAAGAAGACCAATTAGACCTGGCTAACAATAAAGATTTTCATCTTGCTTTTGGTTCACTATAGCGGAAACGGTAGAACTTTTAATTCAAGTCAGCTAGTATGCGAGTGCCCCTTCAGCATCTCTTGAGATTGTCTTCGATAATTATCTCTTTAATTTTGTTATGTAAATCGTAAAATCGAAAAAGAGTAGGAGGGCTGGCTGTCTGCGGCTGAACACACAAGTATCGAAAATGAAAAGGACCACTGCTTTCAACGGATGCCTCGATTTACACTCTCTCAGCTGGTTACTTTCATCGGTAATTCTCTAATTGTTTTGGATTTTCTCTAGGCGTCTTTATTTTTATTGTTCAGTTAATGTTGATACGAACTGAGACTAAGAATATCATCAATGAAAACAAATTATTGGCTCAACATCTCCAAAGGTTTCACTTTCCTGGATTCTAAAAAGAGAAATGTTTCAGCTTTATGGAGTCTCAGCTGGTCAAAGAAAAGCCTAATATGGCTCAATTTGTTGAGCCAATGAGACTTCCCAAGCAGATTCAAAGTGATATCGGCCCACCAATAGCTCCAAATATTGTCCCTCGACCTTTTCCGAATTCTCTAATTTCCAACCAAAATCTTCCATTACCACAAGAGTTACCTCCAGCGCCTCCAAAAGCGTTGCAGAGTATGCAATCAAATGTGAATATTTTCCCAATGCTTCAAAATCCTCTGCTTAATCCTCGGCATTTGGAGGCGGAAAAGAGGATTCCAAAAGGGAAGCCACTTGTTACTTCCAGACTGTTTGGCATCACTGCAGGAGCTGGTTTAGGTTAGTTGCTTTTTTAAATTTATTTTCGGCAATAAGTATAGGCAATCAGTTGTTTGAATTGGTCTCTCTGATTGGAATTGCTTCACAAATATCTCGAGAGCCTTTCATCAATGCTGCTAATACCCAGTTGATGACACTCCTTTCTCAGAAAACCCTTCCACGATATCCCGAACTCCTCGAACAATTCGCTATTAAATTCGACAGCGTTGGATAATTTTTAGCTTTTGTCTATTATTATTCCAGTTTGGTACAATTTTGATTACTTTCCACAATCCACAGTGCTGTCGCTATGATAATGTATCCAGAATAATGGACTTAAAAAGTCATAGCATTTTGTTGGATGGAGTCTGGTTTCAAGTAAGAGGGGAGAAAGAATCAAAAAGAGGTAATTTCAGAGCTACAAATATTTTCATCACTTGAAAGATCAAATCCGACAATGGATAACTCCACCTTTCTACGTCAGAGAGATGGCAAAGACTCTCCTCCCAGAGCCACTACTGAAAAATTCAATGTGAGGGCTTAAGAAAAATAAATAAACTTTTAGAATCTGTGTGCATACAAGGAGAGGAGATTTTGTAACGGACAATTACCACAAGCCATCGGATGAGGGATTTACTCTGGAAGCTACTCAATTTTTAATTCGAAAAAGTAGAAAGTTTGTTTGGAGAAAAAAGAAAATTTAGATCTTGTAACGGGAAAGCAGAGTACAGTAGTTATAATGGGAAACGATCCTATCTGGGCGAGTCTGCTATTTATGACAATTCCAAGCATAAATATTATTACGAATAGCTCGCCAGAACAAGATCTCTCGTTCTCTCAACAATTTTGTGATAATGTCCTCATCACTGGTGAGGGTTATTTTGTATGGAAAAGAGAAAAAAGTTCAGCCCCATCTTCAACTTTTGGATTTTGGTTGGCTTATTTGGCTAAAACGGGTGCCTCAGTCTATTATAGGGACATTTATGAGGTGCAGGAAAAGGTTCAAAAGGTTCTATTTTTTTACGAGACTTTTTTAGGTTCTACGAGAATTTGAGCCAACAGATTTTTTCCCAAAAGAATGGTTCAAATTGAAGTATTTGAATGGGAAAGTTTCTCTCGCCTAATGACTAATCCCAAGTCTCAGCATCAGAGACTACGAAATACTTATAAATTCGAATGTTTTCATCTGCCTGGAGTAATGAAATTCTCGCTAGCTAATGTGTTTGAGAGAAAAAGTGCAATGTTTGGTCTGAAAGATCTTCTTTGAGTCAATTCTTAATCAACAAATTCTCTGAGTCTGAATGTTTACAACATCAGAAGTTGCTTCGAAATTGCAAAAATAAGACGAGCCTGTACACATCCGTTCAAAGGTCTGTACACGTATTTAGGTTTGCTTATCCGGCCCACGACGTCAATAATCCGATCCACGTGAATTAAGACCCTCTCTTGATTATTAGGCTCCTGGCTTCCCAAAAAGGCGCATTGGCGTCCTGAGTTCATTAAAGGTTCACTTATTTGTGTTCAGCCACTTCCTTCATTGACTTCATCTTAAGCGTAGGGGTCTCTGATCTGATTCAAAACATTCAAAACAAATGATCTTCATCTCGAACCTTTTTAAATCCCCGAAGATTTTCCGCTCCCCGCACGCAATCGAAAAGAAACGTTTTGTCGTCACCTCATTCCTTGCCTCTTTCAATTATGTTTCACCGATTGTACGGGCTCATTTAGTCCCAGACTGACATCTCCTCGACCAATGCTGGCAACTACCTCAGAAGAGAAGCCTTGTACCATTTGTGGAGGAACTGGAGCCGCCTTCCACTATGAGGGATTTGCTTGCCAGTTAGTTTTTTCTCCTATTTTTACTTCTTGTTCTCTCAGAAGTTGTCGAGTTTTTTTCGTACGAACCATTCGACGTAAGAGTGAGGCTAAGTGCAGAAATGGGGACGATTCTTGCACAATTGTTCCACGTGAGACTACTTTTTTTAATAAATATATTTTCAGTTGGAAGATCAAATTGCACAGCTTGTCGCTTCGCAAAATGTTTGACAATGGGGATGCAACCGGAAAGAGTTGGAAAGTTCACTGCGAAACTGACTAGAAGAGCTTGTGTTCGCTTTCTTACACGATCCGACTTGAATTTTAGAAGCGTATGGAGGACAAAAACATCAAAAAGAAGGCTTTCCAGAAAGAAATTCAAGCCTGTTTTGGGCCCCAAGGTCTAGCCATCGTCGACAGTGTTCAAGCCTTAGATATTTTAAGTTTTGTAAAGCAAATGATCCATTTTGAAAGGTATTTTGGAAAAAAAAGCAAAGAAATTGAGTCTAGAACCATAACAAATCTCGAAGGAAGCATGCCAACAGGCAGTCAAGTGAATCCAAATTGCTCGATAGCTGAACTCTTGATGAATCCCGGCTATTACGCTCCAAGAGAAAGTGTAAGCTAACTTTTCTACTAGCTTTTTCCGACCGACTCTTGATCGGTTTAACACAAAGATCAGCTGTGAACGTGAGCGCCGCAATTAATGAGACTATTCAACTTAATCTGTATATTTCTCGGCATTTGGACGAAAGATCTCATAGGAAAACTTTCTAATTCATTGGATTGCTTCCCAGAAGCGCTAGACTTGACGTAATCTCTCTCGAGGAAGTTCATATGGCGAATCCTCGTACAAAATTGTTATGTATTCCTGAGGCTACGTGTAAAAACAAACTTCTTCTAGGCTGCCTGGTGCACTCGTCTATGTAAAAAAGAAACTGGGACTTATTCCATCATCCATATCTTCACTCGATTCGCCGTTTATCTGGCCGACTTCATGGGATCAATTCAAGAATTTCACTCGCTTTCTGGACTTGACAAGGTTATTTTTGGATGGGAATAGACTCAACTCTTCAGATTAAAATGGCGCAATTTCATTTAGGCCATTTGGGTGCTTTGGATTCAGCTTTTTATCTCTGGAAATTTGGCATCGAAAATCCAAATTCAGTCTCAAAAACCCAAGAATATACCATGTCGGACTATGAAAAATCCTGGTTAGAGGCTAAAAATGTCAAAAAGCAACGTTTACAGCTGGAATGAGAGGTGTCGCAGCGCTGCGAGATTTCAAAATTCAGTGATGGAGGTGTTTAAGGAGATCAATGTCACACATGAAGAAGTTCTGGTCTTCAAACTGGTCGTTCTCTTCCATTCGCGTTTGTTCTTCCATTTTAAAGAGAAACACGAAATCAAATTTTAGCAGAAAATTTATCGGAAGAAGGAAGACGGATTTGTCGCGTCGCCAGAGGGAAATACCAAACTATGCTAGCCAATTATATCTCCTTACAATTTCCAAAATTATCTAACAAAGACAAAATGATGAGAATTCAGCGTATTTTCGATTGTTTCGCCTTCGTACGAGTAATTTGCTTCCTCTTTCTTCACAGCTTCTCTTGTAGGCTCTTTCTCAAGATTCGGGTCAGAAGTACGTCATAATGATCTACAATGATATCGGTGGAATGAAGAGACAACTGCCGTATGATGTACGAGTCAAAGTCTACGAATGATTTTCGTCTACCAATAAAGAATAATCCTCAGTGTGTCTGGTGTCCTTTCCAAAGAGAGATAAATCCCCTTTGGCTTTAGTTCATTACTCTTTCTATTTGCGGGAAAACCTCCCATCGTCCACTCCGTGCCAAATTTGAGTTCAAACTCAATCTTTCAGCATTATTTGACTTATATAATATGCAAAGGTCAAGCCAGTGAGGTGGAAAGCCGTAGAAATGAATCTAATCAGCCCCTTCTTATTTCCGTGTCTTGCCGCCTTTTCAAGTTGATCAAATGGAAGACTCTCTTGGCAAGTGTTCAGTTTGTGGCGATGTTGGAGCCGCCTTTCACTATAGAGCTCTGACTTGCCAGTGGGTTTTCTCCTTTTCTTCATGCCCTCCGTTTCAGTAGCTGTCGTGTCTTTTTTGTTCGAATTGTCCAGCGAGAAGGAGCAGATCCGTGTAGAATATTTGGAATTTGTAGAATTTCCAAATGTAAATTTTTCTTTTTTGGGAATATTTTTCAGTCACAAGAGCTCGATGTGCTTCCTGTCGATTCAGAAAATGTTTAGAAAATGGAATGCAAATCTCAGGTGAATTGAGACCAAAGAAGAAAATATCTATTTTCAGAAGTAGGCAAATCTGATACTCAACACCTCAAAAAAGCGGTTGTACGGTACTTCACACGAAGGGATTATCTTGTCAAAATCGTGCTTTGATTTTCTTGATTAAAATAAGAGATTTAGACTGAAGTTCGGCAGAATTTTGAGCCGATAGGAACACAAGCAATGTCTCTTATGTACGGAGAAAATGTCTATGAATTTCTTAAGTATCTCATCTACTTTGAGAAGTGGCATTTCTTCGTAGAAGATTTCATAAATAATTCAGAAAACTAATGAAACTCGATGGTCCGATGCCCAGCAACGATCAAATTAACGCGAATGTTTCCCTGGCTGATCTCCTCTTTGCTCCAGGCTCGTGTGCCTCTAGAGATACGGTAACTCTCCTCCTTTTATAGTAGAAAGCACAGGCCGTTTGGCACACTCGCCTTTGTAAGAAAACGTCAGACGAATACACAATAATCCATCTATTCACTCGTTTCTATGTGTATTTAGCTGATTTCTTGAGTTTCATTCCCGATTTTCATCTTCTTCATCCTCTTGATAGGGTAAGCAGAGACTTGGTTCGCTGAATCGAGCGTTCAGTTAAAATTATCACAATATCACTTTGGCCATCTGGCATATTTGGATTTTGCGTTCAACAAGTGGAAGTATGGATTGGAGACAATAAACGATACTTCTGAAGAATTTGCGATGTCGCCTGAAGAAAGAGAATAGTTTGTTTGTTATTTGGCCAAAAAAATTTTAGTTGGAAAGCAAGATGCTCTAGTGCTGCTCGTGGAGAAGAAGGAGTTATCAATATTTTCGAAGAACTTCAGCCCGACCACGAGGAGATTATGCTCTTCAAGATAATTATGACCTTTTTCCCCCGTAAGACATTCGTTTTTGTAGAGGAAGTTTCAGCTTTAAACCTCACAGAAAATGGTAAATTTACTTGCCGAAAAGCTAGAGGAAAATTCCAAAATATGCTGACCCAATATATTCGAGAGCAACGGAAAGAACTTTCGGAGATGGAACAATTGAGAAGAATCGCTCGTTTGTTCGACTGTTTCTCCTATTTCAAGGTAGCTGAGTCATTTGGTTTCTAAATTGGTCTCTCAGACGATATCAGAAGATTCCGGTCAGAGGTACATCGTGATGATTCAGAACAACATCGGTGGAATGAGAACCCAATTAACCTATGAGAGTCGTATCAAGATTTTCGAGTAATTGTTTGATGAATATTTACACCTTGAAATATTTACATATTGAGAACCGTAGAAACGACTTAAATTCTCTGGAGATTCGAGAGATCAACCGGGGTTTTACACGTAAGAACGGTGCGAACTATCTCGTCCATTGAAGGCTTTTGGTGGTTCTGCTCGCTGGTGTGGATCATTCTAAAAACGGCGCTTTATTTGGACAAAGCGAGGAAACTAACTCTTCCAAAGCATCGGGCTCTCCTTTGATAACTTTATGGATTCCAATTTTCTCGAGAAGAGAACCAATACAAGCCAAGGCAGTTGGGTCAGTGTTGGAAGAGAGGAGAAGTTGAGCGGTCATAGTTGACTCGATGGGATCGAAAAGCTTGACAGCTACGTGCGAATGCCAATCAGCCTCGCCGTCGAATGCGGCTACGGGTACAGAACCGAGGAGTCTCATATCCGACAGAGAGTCTAAATTTCTCTAGATATTTCAACAAGAAAGATTATTACCTTTGTTGAAGGCGAAGACAGCTTGAACATTTTGAGCTTCGGTGATTCGATTACAGAAGTTGACCTTGGTGTCTCTGAGCTGTCTACGAGCAGCAGCAGGGGCTCCCAGTAAACACACACGCTCTCCAGCCGAGCTAAGCAATTTGGCGATTGTAAGAGCAAGACGATCGGATCCGAGGATTAGAGTTGAGGCCATGAATCTAGAAAATGAGGCTTGAGGGACGAAGACAAGGTTGAGAGAAAGATTTGGACTATTTATACGACGGCCTCCGGTTCCCCGAGGCCTGTCCACAATGACGCCAACTGACGTCGATCGTTCAAAGACGCTCTACCAGTGTAAGGAGGCCAAGAAGCGATTGTTAGAGAGGAAGGGAAATCTCCAACGGAAGTAAAGTGACTTGAGCGGTCGTCGAGAGAGAGAGAATGCCCTGGTGTTTGATTTGAAATGGGGTGGCTGTGTACGAAGGGGCTGGGCCAGGCCGGTTAGATGCACGTGAATTGCCGGGGGATACCGCCTCCCTCGTCTAGGTGCACTTGCACCCAGCGCGGTCGGGGAAGCCAAAAACCAAAGGACTAGCTAATGTGTCTCGGCCAAGTCGTCCTTTCAGTGTGATAGTACTAAAGCGAGGGAGAGAAAAAAGCGGAATTCGATCCAACTCTCTGGTCAGTTCAAAATGTCAAAGGTCTTATCAGTTCTGCGCAAAGGTCACACTCTGTCTTTCAAAGAAATACTTCACGTGCGAAACAATCTTCACATAGAGAAAGTGTTGTTTGTTCCGGAAACTTTGTCTCCACGCTGACTGGCTTTTTGTCGTGATGATGAGACATTTGCACAAAGCTATTTGCACGCCACAGGTCAAAGTCTCTTTTCCAGAATAGAAAAAGAAGTTTTTTGCCAGAGGATGAGGAGGACAAAGGTCCTGTTTACAATGTTTGTCTCTTCTGAGTGTATGGTGACGACAATAGCTCAACGAATGGTCAACTCTCTCAAATTGAGAGCTCAACAAGATCTCACGAAAGAGATAGGGAAAGTCATACGCTTTTTTGTTTTCTCGTTTTTATCTAGCGGACCCCGTGGCCGGAACTGTTGACTACTATTTGAGGAAATATACATTTTTGAATTTTGTCTTCTCTTTGAGGCTATTTTTAAATTTGAATTTAGCCATTTGCCTGTCTGAGGAGAGTCTTCTGACGCTATTTTTTATCTGGATTCGACTCGTTTTTGGTGGTTTCCCAAACAGAATTAGGTTCGCTTTGTGGGAACCTTTTAGAATGTCATTCTCGAAGATTCCCCGGCAATATTTACGAATTGGAATATTTTCGAGCCAGGAAGAGGGCTCATTCATACCAGTGGCCTTGCTATTTTTGTTGAGGGGTGAGACACGCAGTGTTGACCGCGGACGGTCCAATCAATGAGGATTCTCTTCAGCACGTGGACAGGACAAGGGACGCCCGATAGCCCAGCAGATAGCAGTCGAACACATGGCCTTTTCGACTAATATAGGAGCTCATTGAGATAAAATTTGAACTGTTGGACAGGAGAGAAGGCGAGACAATGGGCCAAATATAGAAACTGGTTCCGGCTGTAATTTTTTTGTATTTTGCCCTTGGGATGTCGAGGGAGCGAAGAAGGAGAATGTTTTGAGTCAACAGGAAGTGGCTCAGAGAGTTGAAAACAAAAGTCTAAAAATCTGTACTTTTATTTTTCTTTTTCTAAACAACAAAAAGATTGTTCTCCTCTCGGAATTCATCGCTCAACGAAAGCATTGTGATAACAAGATCTTGTCCGGTCTTCTGAAGATCTCGAACTCGTTTCAGAACTCTTTCATTGGCGAATGGGATGTCCTTCTTGGTCTCTTTTCCATCCAAACTCATAATGGTCGCCATGTTCTCTTTCACAGAAACCAACTGAAAATTATGAGAATGTGGTGGAACAGCGAGAAATCACTTTGTAGTCTTTTAGGAATCGATTGAGGAGTTGAATCTTTTGGTCTTTCTTAATTAAATCATTGTGCTTAATTCCTCGAAAGAGATCCTCGCCCTCCAGGAAAACATCAAACTCGTTGATAATCACTTTCGACAGCTGAAAATATTTTTTGTAAGTTAAAAAGGAGAAACCTTGGTGGGTCGGCCGTTGAGCATAATGAAGGCTCCGACTTGAAGTTGAACGGCGTTCTTCCAATATTTATGATCAGGAGATTCGCTCTTTTTTGGCTTAGCTTTCTCCAGTTTGTCGTCGTCTTCTCTTTTGGTTTTTCCTTCGCTCTTTTTTACTTCCTCCTCGGCTTTGGCGACCATTTTCTTCTCTTGTCTCTTCTTTTTCTTCTCTACAATCTTCTCGCTGGTCAGAGTTTCTTCGCCTGCTTCAACTTTCTTCTTCTCCTGTCTCTTAATCTTCTTGGGCATCTCGACATCAGTCTCAGCCTCCTCGACAGATTTTTTGTCGTTTCTCTTGACAAACTCTTCCTCGCTCTTTGGTTCAGCTTTCACTTTTCTGTAAATCTTCTTGGGGGCATTTTTCTTTGGCTTCTCCATCTCCTCCTCGTCTTTTTTAACTTTCTTGGGCACTTTGAGAACCGGCTTCTTTTTCTTTTCCTCCTCGTTCATCTTTTTCATAACTTTAGGCTTCTTGGTTACTTCTTCTTCCTCAGTCTCCTCCATGGTCGCAGGAGTTGTTGTTCTCATTTTCTTTGGTTTCTTGGTAATCATTTTGACCATCTCTTCCTCCTCCTCCTCAATTGAAGCTGCTATAGTGGCCTTTTTGGCTTTAGGCTTCTTTGTGGTAACTTCCACCAATTCGGCCGATTCCTCATCCGGAAGAGGAGTTGTGGTTCGGAGTTTTTTGGCTTTTCGAGTGGTGATGACTTCTTCTTCGGAAATCAAAACTTCCTCTTCTTCTTCAGATTCCACAGGATCTTTTCTCTTCTTGGGAGCAGCTGCGGCTAATGCCAACAGGCCGAAGAGAAGGAGAGCCGCAAAGACTCTCATTACCTGGAAATGAAAGTACAAAAGATCAAATTTTTGGAAAAAAAAAGGGAAAAGTAAAGATAAGGATTACCAGACAGTTTGTTTGTTTTGTTGATCACAGACTGTCTCGGGAAAGTCGTCGGTAACTGATCCAAAGATCCTGTCCTTTTATAGCAACTGGGCTATAATGATGAACATAACATGACGATAGTAATACGGTCTGGAACAGAATCTCGTTAACGGAAACAAAGAATGTACAGGTGTGACCGGGAGAGTCCGTTATAAAGGGCGAAACGATCCCTATACGCGACACATAAACCATTGGTTTCACTTTTTCTTTTCAACTGCTTCCAGTTCTCAATGTTTCTTTTCCTCTCTTCTTACAAAAATATTCCAGGTAATGAGGCTGTTTCTCGTCCTTTTGGTATTGAGCTTTATTGGCTTGGCTGTAGCTGCACCCAAGAAGACAAAAGAAGAGACTTCTCTTTCATCTGAGAGCGATGAAGCAGAGGAGAGTTGGACAACTGAGGCAGAGGAAGAGAAGGAGGTCATCACTCCCAAGCCAAAGAAGAAGTCAGCAAGGACTACAACTGTTTCTCCAATGGAAGAGGAGGAAGAGGAGACTACAGAGAAGCCGAAAGTGACCAAGAAGAAGGAACAGCCTAAGAAGAAAGAAGACGAAGTCGAGGAAGTGACTGAGGAACCAAAAAAGAAGACAACTCCCAAGAAGAAGATGGAGGAGAAACGAGTTCCCAAGAAGGGAGAAAAGGAAATTATTGAGGAGAGATCAGCCAAGGAAAGAGTCATCAAGAAGACCGAGGAATCCAAGAAGAAGAGGAACGACAATGTTCAAATCAGAGTCGCTGCTGACATCGCTAAACTTGCTTCCAAAATCGAGAGAGAAGCTGAGGAAATTGTAAAACGAGCCCTCGCCGAGGAGGCTGCCGAAGCTGCTGAAGCCTTGGCTCTCAAGGAGAAGAAGGCTAAAAAGAGCGAGAAGAAGAAGATTGAAGCAGCCGAGGAAGAGGTTGACCTCCCAAAACAAAAGAGAAGAGATGAGGAAGTGACTAAAACTGAGAAGGTCAAGTCCAAGAAGGACAAAATGACGGAGAAAAAGGCCAAAGACCTTAAGGTCGGAACTTTCGTCATGCTAAACAAAAAGCCAACTAAGGTTAGCCCTTTCTTCTAAAAATAATAGGAAAATTTCAGATTACAAAAGTGGAAGTTGAAGATAAGAAAGTGAAACTCGAAGGACAGGATATCTTCAGGAACAAGAAGATCAAGACTGTAGTCAAGAGAGACGAGAAATTCCAAGTTCTGACCAATGTCATTCGGGAGTACAGAGTTAGTGATTTTTCTAGTTGAATATAAACAACAAATTCAGCTGATCTCAATCAATGACAAGAAGGCTACATTGATTTCGATGGATGGAAAGGAAACAAAAACCGATGTTCCTTTCGCCAATGAGGCCATCTACAAGAAGATCGATGGGGCTCAAAAGGCAGGCAAACGCTTGATCCTATCCCTTCTGTCTCTTGGAAACGAGCATCTGATCGAAAATCATCACTAACCATCTCATTCACTGGTAATAATTATAAAATAGAAATAAAAATATTAAAACTTCTCTCTCTCTCTCTCTCTCTCTCTCTGGGAAATACCAGTTTTGATCAGATAAGAACAACTTCATTCTAAAACAAACAACAGCCAAAAGTCTACTCGATCTTCTTAAAAATCCTGACAGTCTCATTGAGCTCGTTGTCCGGCCATTTGCCAGCATTCCTTGTATTTGGCTGATCGTACCAGGCAAATTTGGACGTCGGCTTGTCCGAATGCCAATCCGGTCCATAATTTAATTGTATCATCCTCTCTGGCGTACAAGATACCCAAAACAGATAGCCATACAAGTCAGCCGCACAGAATTTATTATATCTAAACATCTTTATTTAGGAAGGGAGGATTGACTCACAATGGAAAGACAAAATGAATTCGATGTCCTTTATTACCTGTTCCACCCATCCAAGACTCATTTTTGAAATTTGTATACATCAGAAAGAGATCAATTGTAAAAATAGCTGACGCTTGTAGCGGATAGATCGTTAACTCGTAGTTATTATTCGGCTGAATTATCCATAAACTTGGGGAAAAAGAGCAAACCCTGCCAAATTGTCGACTCAAACCAAAGCCATGCTTCTCGCTGTATAAGATATTAAACAGATCTGCGTTATATGTTTCCGCCAGAATTGAGAAATCCACATCGTACGTGTGAGGAATGATTCCACATTCTCGATACCATCCTATTTATTTGTACAAGGAGAAATAAAAACTTACCGAGCTCTGTGCCGAAGACCATGAAAGGATACATCCCGTTGTCAATGATGACTTTTTGAAGTTTATGCATGATCCTTGCTGCTTCGATTGGATTGATGACCGGCTCGGACTCCTCCCGCTTCATAGTGATATTTCGACATTCTATCTTCCGAGACCTCCTCCAAAACTCAATAAATTGCGTAACATCTTGTGGAATTAGTAATTTTCCAAAAGGTCTCCAAGTAATTCTAGCCAAATGTATTTGTTTTTGGGAAGAAACTTACATTGGGATCGCCCTTACAGCTGTCATTTTCTCAGTAGAATAAAACTGTAGATAATTGCCATTGTGCTGCTCGTTGTACAAGTAAATGTTGAATTTTGTGAGATCGAGTTGGCTTGTGTTTGTAAAGCTCATAGGTAATGCGATAGTTATGGTTCGGTCTGGAGACTATTTAAAAAAAACGGAAAAGCACCTTTAATTATGCAGTTTCCATCATTTATGCTTCGTAACAAATGCTTATCTAATAAAAGAGTTCCCAATGGAAAATTAGTCTCTTTTGCAAACTGAATGCAGCTTATCTGAAAATTTGATCAACTTTCAAATAAAAAGGAAAAACCAGAACACGCTTGGGCGAGGCTTTAACGATTTTATTTTTTGACAAAGGGCGACTCGACACAGGGAGATGATTCTGGACGAACAATGGGAATCAGAGAGAGCAACTTACTCGTTGAGTTGAATATTGAAAAGTGAATAAAGTGATGACTAGGACTACTGATAGAATAATCAAAATGCCTCTCTTCATACAATTTATCATCTTGTACACCCTGAAATATTTTCGTAAAAGGCTCTGGTTGAAGGCGACTCGACAGTTTGAAAGTATAAGCGCTTCGCTGTTTCACACGATCTATTGAATTTTGCGAGGATGAACGGATTGCGTCCTGAATATTCAAAAGAAACGAAACATTCCTGAAATTGAAGAGGGTCATTCTTTGAAGGGAGTCAGTTGGAAGTGTTAGTGTTCTAATCCCTTTATCACTGGCAATGAATTGAATGATTTCACGCGCAATTTGTGGGCTCAAAAAGGGTGACTACGCCCAAAATGGAACAAGAAAAGTCTGGGTGAGTCAGCTTCATTCAATTCAGAACTTTCTCCTCTTGAATATTCCCAACTTATTGAATAAATCTACACAATAATTATGGAAGTTCTTTTAAAAATTCCCCAGAAAAGAAAGTTTCTGGTTCTATGCTAAGATGAGGTTAAGAATAGATGGGGGGATCATGAGCTCTTGGTTTTAAAAACAAACAAACACAAAAATAGCTGATAAGAGACGACTCAACCTATCTATCGCTTGAAACTCTCGCAATTGCTGGTAGCCAGGAAACCAACTGACTTTTTTTTGCTGGACGCGTTTTGGCAAGAAACCTGTGATTGATGGCTCGAAACCCCAAGCTAGACAAATTTTTATTTGCAAAAGCACAACAATAATACAAGGAGAGACAGCTGGAAGAGATGTTGTGATGGATCACAGAGTATCATCAAATTTTGTCTGAAGTCTATCCACAATTATGGCTCAAAACGCTCAAAATACCTCATAGAGGGACTCCTTTCGACCGTAGGACAAGGAGCTCTTTCGAGAATTCTCATCGATCGACATGTGGGCCATTCGATGTGCAATATCTGCATTGTATCCGAACTGAAGTCTCTTGGTTGGTGGGAGATTGGGTCAAACCTTGATCTTCTTCATGACATCCCGCAGTAGGAAACGCCAGAGAATGATCACATTGTCGATCTCGTTGTCCGGAAATTTTCTGGTGGAAGAGAGTTGTTTGCGGATGTTATAAATCGTGCATTCGAGAAATGTAGACCAGTAGTAGCTCCTTCAAATTTTATTCTAACTGGATGCTCTCTAACCTGAATTTTCCGTTGACCTCCAATTTGCCATGTCTTCGTCCCAAATTATCCAGGATTGGATCCAAAGTCTCCAATTTGTCTAGTGAGTTTATAGCTCCTTCGATTACCTAAAGACTTTCTTCACTCTGCCCTTGCTTACTTGGATGAAACGAAGTGCTTGGAATGAGAACTCGTTCTGTTTCCGATCGGGTTTTGAATTGTGAAATTTCATTTTCGGGAACAGCCGACGAGCTTCAGGACACTAAATGGTCGAATGAAATAAACGAGCAAAACGAACCTGGTTAAAAATCATTTCGTAGATATCGCAGCCAACTGTCTGTTTGATGGACTCAATCGCCTTCCACGATTTGATCAAATGTTGTTTTTCCTCTTCTGTGAAACAATACCACTCCATTTCTGGGACTGAAAAAGGCAACTTTGAAAGGAATGAGGGCAGACTGGATTTGATTACTGAAATCTTGCCGAGAGACATGGCTTATGTCCATGGACACGTCGGTCTTTAAAGGAGAGATGTTGTCCTAAGAGTCTACTGGATAAATAAGGTTAATGAAGCTACTCTTCTCCAAGAAAACATTCGTTAGAAGATTCGAAAACACAATCAACTCTGATGTCTTAAGACTGTTTAATTGTCTTTGAGACGAAAGTTCTGAAGATAACCCTCCATCCGAATGAAAAACAACGCCGCGGGCCCAGGCAAGCAGAAGCAAGCTCTAATCTATTTAATGACTAAGCCGTGAAAGGAAATGCGAGCACTATTAGCCTCCGGACTTTAATTTTCCGGGATAGTTGACCCATAAAAATCTCCTAATTAGAGAGATAGAGAGACACCTAAAAACTCGCCAAATGAGCTTGTTTTGGATTGAAAGAGAAAGCTACAAACAACTCGTCGGTGATTTCAGAATACTCTCTTTGAAAAACAACCATGGGAAAAGGTTTGAAGAATTTTACATGGGAATCCCTGACTCCTGGTTTTTACTTCGAATAAGTCTTCAGTCGCCGTAAACAGAACAATCAAATCCTTTCCGGAAACTACGTGCAAAATACGACGTGCACTTTTGCTAGATTGCTGGACTAATTCTTCTCCTGCTTGGTTGTAAAATTACCTTCGAAGACTTCATCTTCAGATCCTGGCTGAGAGGAAGAACTCATTCTTAGAGAATTCTAGAAGAAGGAAGGAAGAGAAGTGAGGCTAGTTACAATTCAGCCGAGAGGGTGGCTAATCCTTCAAGTTGCGGCAAAAGAGGCTTAGTTTTTTGACTAAGAGAAAAGTACTAAAATAATTGAAAGATCTCTGAGAAATTATTGACTCCGCAAGATACGCGGCATGTGATATGAAAAGGAAATCCTGTCGGAAATCTCGATGGCGAGGTGAAGAAATGTACCGGGAGATATTATTTTTTTAACATTGGAGATTATGCAGACTCTCATCATGAAATGTTAATTTTTAGACGAACTTTGCATGGAAGGAACGTGATTTTGCAAAGTGCTTTCGAGATTGGGTTAACTTCTATTTGGGGAAGAATCCAGCCCAAAAATCGACGTATATCCGTGGACACAAAGAAACCAAACACGAGATTTCCTCTACGTAAATGATTGGAAACTGACAGAGCCAGAGCTATTCCAACAATGAACGAGCAGAGACATAAGTGTTCTTTTGTCCGACTGAGAGGAACAAAGAAAAATTCAAAGACAAACGTCTCAAAGCTGATCCCACCTCTACGAAGGGATTCCCGTTGACGTTTTTGAGGCAGAAATAGATTGGCCAAAAGGTCGAAAGTTACTCAGACTAGAGACGTCTCAGACCTTGTAAATATTTAAAGATAAACGGAATCGTCGTCAAGAAATTTGATACGCTTCAATTGAATCCACATGTTAGACAACTTTGATCATTCTGGACTAATCAACTAAAGGTCAGCAAAACTTTGAGACACTCGGCGGATAAAAATGAGATGCTTGTTCTCACCTAGAAGATCAAACGACCGTCTAATCTCCCAAGGAACTTGCAAAACTTAGTGCTATCGTGCGAATGAGAATCGAAAACCAGCCGAGCAGACGAATTTTCGAAGAGGATTGAAAGAAATACATTCGATTGAATTGGCTTCATTCTCTCGAATGGGACTTTTGAACAAGACGATTGTCTCTTATGAGAAGAAGAAAGATTAACTAATTCCCGCTGCATCTGGGGGCGTGAGTCGTTCCGAAGATCCTAATTTAGTTCGAAGGAGACTTACCATCATAGACAGATTGTTGCTTGACCAATCGGTTAATTGTATGGTCGACTGACATGGCGAACCAAAGTGGAGAAGAAGAGCGTCTGGACGGGAAATGAAGGGACGTCTTACGCGGGAAATTAAGGGCCAAACCTATCTGATTGTGAGACTGGTCCTCCCCATTTTGGGACCATTCGACTTAATTAAAGGAGACGAGTTCGTAGATCAAAATCCCAAAATTTCCAGACAATCTTCTAACAAGAGAGGGTAAAAAAAAAATTGCAATCTAAAAATAGATCTATCACTATATTTTCTTGCTGTGATTCATCCACCACAACGGGGATCCACCCACTATCCTCGTGGCCTGGCAGTTGTCCATGCTCATAAATATCTCGGAGAGGAGGTATGGAGGACTTCAGCCCTTCCCATCACAGCTGGCTCTGTTTATCTCTTTTCTTCTTCTTTCTTTTATATGTAATTCTTCCAGATGCGCTCTCTTGTTCTACTAGCCCTTTTCGGCGTGGTTGCCATCTCTGCCAAAATGCAGAATGTTACTGTGAAAGGAATCGCCGTTTGCGATAAAAGACGCCAAGCTAATGCTCGTGTCCAACTCTACGACAGGGATACCTGTAAGGACTTCTTCTGTCACTCATTTTGATAAATTCCAGTTGATCCCAATGACCTTCTTGCTGAGGTTCACACCAATCGCGAAGGAGAATTCACTCTTTACGGAGAGGAGGACGAAGTCGGCAGCATTGAGCCTTTCATCCGCATTCATCATAACTGCAAAACCAAGAAGGTTTTTGCTTGTCTTTGATTTCTTTCAATTAAAATAATCTAGGGCTGCACCCGCGTTGGAGACTTCACAGTCCCCTCAGAACACATCGGTGGAACTTACGATATGACCTATGTTACTCTTGATATCGTTGTCCACGGAGAGAAAGAAAACTGCAACTAGAAGAGAATACTTTCGCAATTTCTTGTTAATCTGTTGTACATAAACCTGGTTCTTTCTTTTTGTCTTGCGAGAGTCCCTGTATCTTCAAAAGTTGTGGTCTTCCCCACAACAACACGTTACACTAGAAGAACGCCTGTTGAGGGGGTTAACAAAAGAAAAACAGTCATTATTCGACGAGACAAATTGCTCGATCAGAGAACTTTCGATCAGAAATCTGTCACGAGAATACTCCGAACCTCTGGCCTTTACAATTGACCAGCTGTCTCTTTAAAGTTCTCGACTCTTGCTCTTCAGTCTTTTAAAGAGAGAAAGTGAAGAAGTTTATTAGAATCAGATACATGTGGTCAAAGCATTCTCACAATCGCGACCCGCAGATTATATCATCGTCGTTTTTAGGTACATGTGATGAGATCATTTCAGACTAAAGTAGAGAGGAGTTCAGGCCACAACTGAGCTGATCAACAGCTCTCCCTGTCGAGACCAATCACAGCAGATATAATGTCTCAGAAGCATCCGATACTTCTCTGAGAACAACATGTACACACAAATGTTACAGGAGGCGTTCACAACAACCTGAAAATAATAGTTTTAAAGGCCGAGCGATCTCACCAAGAGATTATTGAAAAGGACAAGAGTCTGATATGTGGGACCAACTTCGTCCAGATTTTCCATGATGTTACAAACGAAGGCGAGCGTATTGCAGCTGATGAAGAGGAAGACAATGGCGATGAGCATAATCGAGGTCTGACGTTCCTTCCTTTCAGCTTTTTTGCAAAATTCGTCATTCTCGTTGCCGCACTGAAAGCAACTCAAATGGGCCATTTCCTTTAAACTTTTCAGTTTTGGTCCCCGAACTTTTTTTTCCAAGAAAGAGGTGTCTGGAACCTCTCGATTTCTAATCTCTTATGAGACACACCTGGCCATTTGCTCATTGGACTTTTTCGATTCTTTTTACTACAATTATCACATCGACACCCCCAAAACAAAATACTCTCCGCGATTTGCAAGCTCATAAAAATGGTGAGTGACAAGGTTGCACACCCCGGCGAAATGTATCACGGGGTGCTGCACCGGATTACACAGAATCTCTGGTGATGGTGATATGTCACCAACAGGTGTGTTCTCTAACGATATCTCTTGCGGACTGGCAGCTGTTACCTGGGAGACCATGTGCATTCGACGACTTCGACGGACGGCAATCAGCACCATCGAGTTCAAGACAATCAGGAGAGAGAAAGGAATCGCGTACATCACAATTGTATAAGCCCAGCCGAAGAAAATATTTCTAGATTTGTTTCTTCCGAGAAAATGAATCCAAAACCTGTAGAGATCTGAGAGACGAAGAGCCGTTGGCTGGAGAGAAGGCATGTAATAGTTGATGTTGATTCGGAAACAAACATTCGAGACGTGGACCTGGAAGAGACTATTCTGTTCGGAGACGAGTCTCTACCTCAAAGAATCGGGTGGTATTAAAGAGAGTGCTGAAGAGAAGGAGGATTCCAATGAACATGACAACTCGTCTTTGGGAGAGCCATTCCACCGACTTGTAGGGATGGCAGACCCCGATGTAGCGATGGACCGAGACTCCTACCGTCATGAAAACACTTATAGTTTGTGCTGTGACCATCAATCCGTACATGTAAGGAGCCATCGAATAACTGCAAATTGTTTTGTAAGTGGATAATTGTTGCAATTATTTTTTTGGCTGAAAACAAACCTCAAGTAGTTCAAATGCCACCACGTGAGATACTCTCCAAGACGTGGAAGACACAAAACAAAGAAGGCTGAGATGAGGATGAACGTATCCGAAGTTGAGAGAATTGCCAAATACCTTAAAAGATTTCCTGATGGCGTCACTTATTTTTGGTCAAATGGACCCTTGCCTTTTCCCGGAAGACACTCACCAGTTAATTGAAGAAGAGGACATTAGACGATGGGTGAATATCCTGACTGATGTCAAATTTGCGCAGAGACCGAAGACGATAATGGGCAAAGCCACTAGCCCCAAGACGAGTCGTTCTGTGAATTCGTAGAACTGATACTCGTAATGACATTCGCAAGACGTATTGAGGACTGTACAAGCAGCGTCGCCCTCCACAAAGACATCGGCGAACGTGGTTGTATTCTCCATCGAATAGAAGCTGAAAGAAGTAAAATGAGAAGAGTCGCGCATTCCGAGAAAAGAGAATCCGAGGAAGCAGATGTTTTCTCAACCTCCTCCTCGTCTGAATGAGAGCCATTGTCACCAGATGGAGGCCTCTCCCTCCCTTCAAAATGATGGCCCTATCAGGGAAAATGGAAGAAAATTATGAGTTTTGGCTGAGGATGCGATAGTGGCGAATAATGAGCCACAATTAGGTGTTACTTACGCCGACGCGGCATCAGAAGGGGCATATTTTAGAGGCGTTAACGAGCGCAATCCCTAGGGTTGAACTTGTAGACGAGACCAAATACTAATGGAGTCGTGGAGAAAGGCTAGAGGTGTGAGTTGGGAAAGGTGATGTTTTGAGAGACGTGGAGCCATGGCTCAATGACTTTGTTTTGATTTTTATCCGGTTAGGTCGTTCTCAGAACAACTTGGATCATTATTTGCCCATAATGGGCTACCGTATTCCCAGACGAAGTGGCTACAAAGCATATTTTTAGCCTTTTTTTTTAAAAGTACCAAATGGGCTAACTTTTTTCAGGCAAAGATCGTTGGCGGGCTGATATTGAATTACAGACATATTCTTGGGAAAGCAAACAAATTCGATAAACTTTTGACGTGCCAAGCTGTTGCCAACCCAAAACGAGTCTAAACGGTTGGGGAAGGAAATAGACGATCCTAGGCGGTTCAAAACAATTGAGCCCTAATTTCCTGGGATGTTTCAAATTGAACGTTAGTTAAAAATAAGCACTCAGATTGGCTTGTTTACCCCTCTTAACTGGACAATTTTTGTATGCGAATGTAATATTAAAATTTTCTTGTTTGTTGGAATTTGGTACCAAGGAGGAATTATGGCATGATAGACAGCGACAAGGAAGGATTCTGTCGAAAAAATGTAATGGAACGGATGGCCGCATAAGTAGTGGCTGGGAACGCGGATTGGAGAGTGTTTCTAATGCGTCCATACGAGCACGGACCGACCAAGTGCGCTCGAATTGAATTGTTAACAGCTGAAATTAGCTCGAGCTTCCGCGACTCCCTCACCAAGTCAGAAAAAGTTAGGTGGATCGTGGAGGGAAAAAGACCGAAGAATAGAAATAGCTTTTCGGAAGTCCGAAAATCTATTCGGAGGAGCGTTATGTCCTCGCCTTCTCTCTCGCGACACACGGCGTTTACATAATTGCGTTGCATTGGTGCTCAAGTTGAAAGAGCGCGACTTCCGTTTCTCTCTGTTAAGCTGAGTTCCGGAGAGAAGCTTTTTTCCTTCTTTTTAACTCCAATTTTGAAGATCAAACACAAAAATGACTTTTCAAGCTGTTTATTCCTCCTAAGGTTCTCTCCTAACAACTTGTTTTCTCCAATCAAATTTCCCTGCGCTAACCTATGCTATTTTAATTAGTCGGAGTCCAAAAGCAAAAGATCTTTCTTTTTTAGAAATCGGTAGAGCTTTGGTTGCCTGTAACAAGATAGAAATTTGTCTCGGAATATTTTAATGACGAATTAATGGAATCGCAGGTGAAAATCTGATCAGGACACCTGTTGGTTATTTTAGTCGAAAAGGTGAAAGAAATTTAAAGAAATTAAAAGGAACGAAAAATGTTTTTTGAAGCGCTTGAGAGGTCAAGTGTGGACAAAATAGTAGGGAGCGGCAGAAAACTCTCGACAGCTGACTTGTAAGCTAAAGCAGGGCGGTCAAAAGGGACATCAAAAATGCTCTCTGGGAAAATCGCTCATGTTCTATTCAAAATTAACTCGCCTTCGAGAGAGTTCTGACGTGAGTATCGAATAGGGGAATTATCGAATGTATTCTGTACGCGATATTCTTCAAACCCCCGCTCTTCCAAGTATAAGATTAATTTTAGAAGGTGAATAGAAGGGTAATAATCGGAGGAAGGGAGACTGCTTGATTAATTTTGAAGAGGCTAAGATGAGAGAGAAACAGGAAGGACCCGAAAAGTTTGGCGGAGAATTTATGATGAATTACTGACGTGAGATGGCGACAAAAATCACACACAATTGCCCACCATTGACCTTGACTCTCCAAAAAAGACCTTATTTTGAGTCAAGTAACTTGTAAAAGAAAGGCCACGTGGAGAAATAAAAGCACTCGTCTTCAACTCAATTTTCCAACGATTTCCGGTTTGTTAGATTTCGGGAACAAACAAAGTTAACGGCCTCCTCTTGGAAAAAAGAGAATTTCCTCTAAAGGTCAGGCCGGCATAATTGTCATTAACGGAAGTGGTTACGCTTGCACCTCATTTATCTCTTATCCTCTCATTGCTTAAAATAAGTTCGTCCAAAAAATAGAAATGTCGTGAAAAAGAAAAAGAGGAAAACAAGACTCCTTGAACACTGACAAGAACTTTCGGGGGAAACGTCCTTTACCAAATGATCGAAGTCCCCAGTTCCCTAATGCTTCTCGGCACGAAACGCTAGAAAATTGCCATGAATCAGCTACCAAATGCTGGTAGTATAAAGGATTTTTTTTTTTAGAAAAATAAAGATTTTAGTGTCATTCAGAGCCCCCTCAACGCGGCTGTTCCCACCTAAATTCCTTCGATTAATCACATTAAAACAAGCCATCAGAGAAAGAGAGAGAAATCTTCAATATGCTTTGCTCTCTCTCTCTCTCTTCGACGAGGAAGCCGATAAAAACGGTATTGTGAATTCTTGAAAGTGTGGAGGAGGTGCCAACACGCAATGAGGCAAATGGAGCAAAGAAGAGAGAAAATGAGTCCACTCTTTTTGGGATAGTCTTCGAAAGTGGATTAGAAGCAACGGATTGCAACGGGCGGAGCCCTACGACGACAATTGTCCTCAAGCAAGCCATCGGAGCCCTCAAAATAACAGCTGATAGGAAACTTCCCTCGGGAGGGAGTCCGGGTCAGCTTTTTGACAGAGCCAAGGATTGGTGTTTCTAGTGTCAAGACTTCCGGCCTCCGGAAGCCACACTGCCGGACCGAGTCTCTCTAAAGGACATGGAGGAAGGTGACGCGAACTTCTTTTTGGTTCAACCGAGTTCAAAAACAACCAAATTTTTCCACCTTTGGCTCTCTCACGAAAGTTTGTTTACGACCAGTCATGTCAATGGGCAGAGTTATCAGATAAAGCTGTTCTGAGCGTGAGAGACTTCCCCGGAGAGACGGAAACAATCGCTCCAAAGAGAAAGAAAAAGGAAGGGAGAGAGCGAGGGGGAGAACAATCAAAAAATAAGGTTTAGTCAACAAAAAGCCAAGAGATTTCAAGGCCCATTGCACATTCCCTCTGTTTGGATCAGAGTCCACCACCTGAAGAGCTTTTAGAAAGTAAGAGACAAGACCGCTCTCATTGTCTATTCATTGAAGCCATCCACTCATCTGCAATAGGAGAAGAAATGTCCATCAGAAAAGAAGAGTTCTTCCCAGAAAAGGCCAAGACTGTAGGAGACTGCACCCGAATAATCTCAAATGCAAGTCGGGTCGTCAGAAATTCATGGAAATTCGTTTTTGCAGCTGATTCTGGTTCTCCCAAGATTTCGCCAAGAGAAGAAGGAAAGGGGGTCGAGACAGGAAGTAAAAGATTGACGCAATGTTTTCCCATTTTTAGACCTGAGTCTTGTAGTCCATTGTCGAAGGCAAACTGCGTCGAGATACCATAGAGACTCTGGCAATGGGATGTGTCTAGACGTAGTGAAATTAGAAGAAAAAAAAGAGGGGTCACTCTAAAAATAATGAAATGTTTACGAATCAACACATAAGAACCGTCAGTGAGACTCATTCAAAGTGACAAGTTACAAACAAATCCGACAAGAAGGGCGAAAATAGCCAAAGCTACAAAATTCATTTGATCCTAGGCCCAGCCCACTCTAACGATCTTTAAAAGGTCCTCTAATCCAGGTCTCGACCATTACAGCCGGTGAGGATTAGATCAAAAATAGCCCAACAAAATGGACTAAAAATCACACATTAGGCATATCTTGGATTGGAGCTAAAAGGTCCATTAGCCGTTTGACACATAAAACTAAACGCTCCCTGAAGACAAAATTGATGGTTCATGGGGGTCTTTGAGGGAGAGCCAGACGACAAATCGTGAGGAATTGTCCCGAGGAAGTAGGGCTCTGTTTACTGCGTCAGTAGAGACTGAAATATGTGAGGACAGTGGGAGAAAAAGAACGACTTTTGAGAGGATCCTTCTCTTTCTTGCAAAAACAGGCGCTGCTCTTGGGTCGAGGACGTAAATCACTCATAGAACAAACGAGAGTAACACCTTGGGTTCTTCGAGGATTAATCTTTTTTTTCTGAGAAATCGCTCTCAAAGTATTTATTGAATTTGCGATGATGTGAGTCTATTTCTTGAGATTATTGCAATCAGACAATTTCTCGGCAACTCATTCCGTCTTGCGGCTTTGAGTCAAACCAATTCAATTTATTTTTGGCTTCAAGTTTTCCGTGAGGACATTGCTCATTCAGCTGGATGAAGACTGGCCGAGAAAAAGTTCACAAAAAAAAGAATCTGGAGGAGGAGCGCGAATTCGAGTGTCTCATGTCTGGAAACTTTGACGGATAAGGGCAGTGGGGATTACGAGAAATAGCAAATAACGGATGGGACGGACAACGGAGACAACTCGAAATGACTCAGAACATCGAACGGCATTGGTACATTTAGGGATGTTTTGTGTGTGAACAACGTGTCATTCAGGCTGATGGCAGGCGGAAAAAGTGTTAGATTTTCGGAGAATAAACATAAAATTTTTTGGAAAACATAATGTTTCAGCTTAATTTTAGTCTAATTGGACTTAATGTTTCGAGATTGAAGAGGAACCAGAAAAAATATTTCAAAAACAATACGGTAAGGCTTTCAGAAGGAAGACCAAAAAGCCAAAGTTAGCAGACTTGGATGAATTATTTGTTGTTTTTGGAAGAAAGAAGGAAAACTTCCAAGATCCAACTTCTCGTTTAAAAATTCACCCCGCTGGCGCTAAGTTTTCCAATTTTTTTCTGCTTGGCCGCTTCCTCCGAAAATAACAGAATCGGAAGTCAAAACCTTTTGGTTACATTTCGGATTTTCCTCAGATGAACTTTGGCATCTGAGCTTGGAAGCGAGTAGCTTTGTGTTTACTCATCCGTGCGAGTTTCTCAACGAACAACATCACGCCAAAATTCTCTTTGGAGGTCACCTTCGTGTAAACAACTTGAAGATGACATATTCAAGGGATTACGGGAAGGTGACGATATCCCATGGCTCTCTCTCCCCTTAATCTCTCGGGTAAATCTCAATCAAAGAAAGACTAGGAAGGATCTGATGGATTTTAAAGTTCAAGTGGACCCAAATAAAATGGGAGTTCTGGTAGAAAAAGGTTAGATGAAATATAGCCACCAGGGGAGATGAGTTAGCTCCAAAAATAACAAGACAGGGAAGGAGGAAGATTTTTGTTTTTCCAAGCCGATAACGCTATTATGTGTGTGTATGTGTGTGGTGATTGTCTTTTATAAAGAGAAAAGAGGACCGGAGGAGTAATTCTGTTTTGGAGCTGTTTTTACCCCTCTAGGACTATGCTCTCGCACAACAATTACCTTGAAAGCTAGGCCAGCCGACCGCCGCTCATCTTCCAATTATTGCGGAAGATTTTTCAACAAATTTTTCGAGTGAGAAAAACTGCAAAAATGGAAATTTGATCAGAAGGGAGAGTGTTCTCAAGTGAAGAGCGTTAAGAGTCTCTTTCTCTGGGGACGAAAACTACTGAAATGTGTATTTACACTGGAAGAATGGGATCTTTGTTTTGAGTTCTTCCAATTGGCCTGTGTGATAGCGAGACCAAAGAGAATCTTATCATAGTGAGCACGGGTAATAGGAATGAGCAATTATCTATTAGAGACGCTCGGGAAAACAACTGATTTGAATTGTATATTCGTATAAATACATGAGGAAGAATCCTTGTAGAGGCATTTCGAAAAGTCATTAGACCAGCAAGAAGGAAGTTCATAATCCTTGTTTAAAAACGCGGAGGAGCGTCCCTAACTCTAATGACTCCTGCCCTGGAAGTATAATCTTTTGGAAATTCGAGAAGTTGATTCACGAAGTGAGCTGACATTTCGGTTGCGGCAGTTGCATTTCGCTTTTTGAGTTCCCGAAGGAATTCTTCTCTCCTTCACGCAGGGTAATTAAGATATCCGCCAAGTTGTCGAGTCCCTTTCAGAGACCAAGGACACTATCTCCTTGTTAGGGAAGTGGGATGTCATTTCTGAGAAACTTGTGGAGAAAATGGGAGGAGAACGTGAGTCTCTGCATATTAATACCCTCTATTTACGCGGAAGGAAGCAATAATTCTCCCAAAAGTTTAAACATCTAAAAGCTCACAATTGCCAAAATTTAAGAGCCAAATTGTTTTTGGAAAAAGGGAGAGACAATAATGGGATTGGTTCAGTTCATAAAAAGTTGTGTTTAGTTTTGGCGGCTTTGGAAGTGTTGTAAACAAAAAAGACTCAAGAGCATTATAGATACAAAAAAACTAATCTTAGTAAAAGAATCTATAAAAAGAATTTGAATAATGCAAATTGGACATAATGTATCCGCCGACGTATCAAAAGCCTCCATTAGGGGGAGATTCATAGGTCGGGAGCCAGAAGGAATTATTCACTTCAGCCCGGATCTATTCTCGGAGGAATCCAGAGAGGGCTACTCAATCAAGATGAGTAAAATATCTCTCTCCAGAATATCCAATTACAAAATAATAGACGAGAAAGATCTATAAACATTTTGGCTCAGAGATTTTTGAGAGTCGAAGACAAAAACAGGAAAGGAACTTTTAGGCATCGGAACGCACAATTATGGCCCATACAAGCGATCCGGGTTGACTGGAGCGAATAGCCACATTTTTGTTTTGGGGATTTGTCTACACAAAGGCTTATCCTTTGAAGAACCTCATTTACACAACCAAAGCACCGGAGTTGATTAGATTTTGGACATAAACTTTGGCGGGAAAACACGAGGATAAAAAGTCCAGAACTCGTTAATCAACCCCAGCTGCAGGGCTGAGTTTTAGGTTGGAAAAAGGTCTTTGGAAAGCCTGAAGTTCAAAAATGAGATTCCATTCAACTTGAAAACTTGGAGAGAAATAGCAAAAATCGGTTTGAATGGAATCTCGCGAGATTCAATTCGCACGGCTCAATTTGATCCGACTACCGAACTAATCCAACTATCCAGGAATAGGGTTTGGGAGAACGAACACAACTTGGAGAGAGATCAGACGACATTAATTTTTGACCAGATGTTGTCTCTACTAACACTCTCACTACTCTTTGTTTTTCTCCCCAGAGCAAACTCACAATTTCTGAAGATGACGTCGACGCACGACAAGCTTCATCTTAGGCTGTTGATTCTGTCTGTAATTTCTAATAAATAAAAAGGTCAGAAAGTGCCAAGATGGAGGAGGGAAGGAAGTACAGCTGAAAACAGATGACTCTCTCCCCCAGGAGAATGTAGAGCTTGTGACATGTGAGACTGAAGGCCGTTAGAAGGAAGCCAGTCAGCCCGTTTTTTTCGTCATATGAGATTAGAAGGAGAAAGTTATGGAAATTTAGCTAATATCTGAAGAGGTTCTCCGGGAGAGAAAGCAATGTGAGAAAAACGATGAAAAATGAATCTTTTTCTCTCGGATCAACATGTTTCTATTCGGGAAAAAGTGCCGAACGGGGCAAATAAATTTCTCGTAATTGTTAGGCGCTCGTTAGCTTTACGACGCTTTTCGCGCCTACTGTGGAAAATAAAACGAAAGTATTTATTTGGGTTTCAGGAGCGAAGAAGTTGTGTAGTGAAGGAGAAGAATTAAGGAGGCCAAAAACAAAAGAAGACGCTTCCTTTTTCGGTTGTTTTTCGAGGAAAGAGCCCTGAAACACCCAGAAGTAAGTGACAGTTGATAATTAGAGAAGTGAGTGACGAAGACGGCGATTTCCTCAATCAGGCACTTGAATCTCGTTTCTTCGATTCCTACTTGTTTAGAGAGTCGGGACGGGAGTCGAGATAGGACTCAATGGAATTAGAAAAGGATCTTCTTCTGAAAAACAGCCATTCATAAGAATTGGATTAGTTAAAGAATTTCGTTCCAGACGGGGGGAATTTTTATTTCAGAAGAGAACACCAAGGACCAACCCTACTGGGAATTTATCTCAAAATTTAATTTCTTTTAATTTGTTTATTCATTGTTTGATCTCTGGCGAAGTCGTAGAATTCGTGACAATGAAGACTTTCGCACCGTCAGCTAAAATATTCTTTTCGATATTTTGACCGAAATTCTTACAGAGAAGTTTGCGAACTCCTCGACGATAGCATTTAATGACGAGAATAAGAATGATTGGATCGAGTGCTTTGGGAACAGTAGTGAAGACCGAGAAGAAGGAGAAAACATCCACGTCAAATTCAATCAGTGGAAACGACATCGCTACTAGGGATGGAAAATGACTGAATAGCACTGGAACCGTCGTCTAAAATGTTTATTCCTGAAGGTATTCCAAGCCAACCTGGAGTATAAGAGATTTGAAGAGTTGTCTTTCTAAACAAATATTGATTCCATTCTTTTTGACTCCTTGGATCTCTGACCACAACCTCCAACTACAGTACATCACAGTCAATATTGAGACTGTTATGATAAAATAATGGGTAAGCACAGCTACAGTACTTCCTGGAGAAAAATGACCCTCGGGATCCTACAAAATATATATTTTGCTTCAATTTCAAACAAACCGTAAATCGCATGACATAATTGGCTGGAACGGATTTGTTTACGTCGATTCCAAAGTGCTCATAAAGTTTAATGAGAAGCCCTTGATGTGGACTATTCCTCGTACAGGCATAATAAGCACAGAAGAAGGTGTAGAACACATAGGTGGCGATTAAAAGCCAAAGAAACGCTTGGATCTTTTTGCTTTGACTGATTGCGTCTCTCAATTCGCGACTAAACTTTGGGCTTCATGTGGAAGGAGAACTTACTGAGAGACGGTGATGAGACGATATAAAAACTGACATACAATGTGACCGAGCCATAACTCATAGAAGAAGCAGTAAGTTGTTGGGCCGAGGATTGCAATGGGTGTTTGTGCAATCAGGCCATAATATGTAAAAGCTATTAATGTTCGTTGCGAAATGAAAAAAATCTGAAGAGAATTGCTTCGGTCTTGTTCGAGGTTCGTACCGGACAGCTGAGCAGAACCACAATAGCATAAATTATCTCAAAAACTGCGAAACTCATCAAAATATATTTGTAAAATCCAAAACTTTTGGTTGTAAATCGACGAATTATATACAGTAAGAAGAGATTAAAGATGACGGCACAACTGGCCGCCAAGGTTTGAAAGGCGAGAGCAGCGACTATCAAAGGATTCATAGTTGACAGATTTCTGAAATAAAAATTATCAAATGACTGAAAAAACTGATGAACATAGGAGAAAGATACGAGATATTGATAAATATTTATCCCGCTAATTCCCCACCAGGATTCTGATTTCCCTAGAGTAGATGGGAACTATTAGATTGGTTCACTGAAGAAGAATTTAATGTGAGATACTATTCTATTGTGTATGCAAAGAAAGGAAATAAAATAACAAAAATCTTAAGAGTGTGAGGTTTTATTCAGCAAAAGACGAATGGATCTTACGGATCAACGGAGCCGAGTGGAAAGTACATTGATTGAAATAGAAGCTTTTAAAAGGAGGTCAGCCACCCACTCCAGCTCATCGTGAATAAGATTTTAAAATTCAATCAACATCCACTTGTATAATTATTCTGCTACGCATCTAGTGCACCTACATTAACGAGGTATTGAAGGAGAAGAAAAATGGAGCGATTCTCGGAAAATGATCGAATGACACAAGTTGCGAGGCTAACTTTCAGCATCAAAAATCAAGTACCTCGTGAAAATTACAATAAATTAGAGGCTGGCAATATATTAGTCGGGAAATCTTGTCAGCTGAACAACACGAAAGAAATATTTATAAAAATTGAAGGAGTAACAGAATCAATTAGTCAACGAAATTTAATCACAATGACAGGTGAAAAAGTTAATATGACAGAATGGGGGAAAACTTTTTATTATTAAAATGAGCTAATTTGAGGGAGAACAAGTCTCAGCATTTCCATCCAGAGATCGTTCAAAATTGGCAACTCGACGACTTTTGTATTTCGAATCATTCCGATGAATTTCGAAAAATACTTCCTCATCAGCCAGATTGTCTTAAAAATCGAATTAAAAGTGACAAATCCACCCCACGTCGAAGTATGTTGTCTGCAGAATTGTCTCTTTGACATCACTGAAACAAGAGACGAGGATATCGTTGACAACCATTCGTCCATTTTGAGTCAAAGGCGCATAGATGCCCTTTCTGATTATTCTGGCTATCCTTTTAATTTTCTCCTTTCTCCAAGTATTCTGAATCTTCAGCCATTCCTATTTTGATAGGTACAGTATACCTGACTGACGACAAAGAGACAGTCGTCCTCAGCCAATTCTGACGCGTAAATCTCGTATCCATTGGGAGGCAAAAGTTTGACGTTTTGTGTTTCTGACGGGTACTGAACTCATTTTTACTCAAGTTTACCGCTGCAAATGTTTTTGTAGATGAGATGTTTCCCTGTCAGTTCCAAGATACTTCCAGAAATTGTCGTAATTTGTAGAAATTCAACAACTTTTCCCGGATCTCTATGCATCCATTGGGTAATAGCGGCAAAATATGTCTACAATACTGGCTGAAAACAAGACTACAAATATCCCCACGTGGGTCATATTGGCGGTAAGAACGAAGTCTCCAAATTCAAGATCTGCCATTTTCTTTGGCCCAGCTGGCGTTTGTATGATACTGTCCCCAGTAAAGCAGTTCCCAGTTCCCGTATTTCCTCCTCCGCCTTGTTGTTGCTGATTGTTGTTCATACCGTATCCCTGCATTCCATATTGTCCGCCTTGTTGAGAACCGAATTGTCCTTGTTGGGGTCCAAATTGCCCTTGTTGAGGGCCGAACTGTCCCTGCTGTGGGCCGAACTGTCCCTGCTGTGGGCCGAACTGTCCCTGTTGCGGTCCGAATTGTTGTCCAAATTGCTGTGGACCAAACTGTTGAGGGCCAAATTGCATCGGCCCAAATTGACCAAATTGTTGGCCAAATGGAGCATTTTGAATCGGAGGTTGGAAAGGCAATTGAGGTGGTTCAATCAGTGGAGGCTGGATGATTGGTGCTGCCTCTATTGGCAGGACACTTGAAAGTTCAGCGTTTCCTAGAGCTCCTTCACCAAAGTCGTTTACCAAAAACTCATCAGGTTTTGGAATCTGAAGAAAGTCTGCCAAAGTAAAGAAACTAACTCCTGTTCCTGATTCAAAGGTCAAAATATGGAAGTTGAAAAGATCCAATTTACAAACATACGGAGATGTCTGACTGGCCACGCGGCCATCAGCTCTTCGCCACACAAAGTCTCCTCGCGAAACGATTGTATTCATCTGTGTATTGAAACGCTGCTGAGCTGCTCGAACAACTGCCTGGAAGTTCGCTTTCTAATCGGGGAGCAGTGGATTCACTCTGGCCACACCGTCGGTGTTCATCTTAGTGTGCTGGTGATTTGTAGACATATCAAAGGCTTTAGTCATTGAGTAGCGGAGCTCCTGGCTACAACAAGAAGCGCCTAAACGGATATAACATTTCTTGCTCCAATCCACCTTGTAGAGCAGATTCGTTCATACAAGGAACCATCGAAGTCAGTCCATTGTCAGCATATTGATCTTCGCCAACTTTATAGCCAGGAGCAGGAGTCTCATAAACCATGGCGTAATACTGTCCTCTGCGAAATTTACAAAAATTATCGTTTTTCTCGTGAGAAGCAAAGACAAAATCATCGTTGGAAACAATAACTTCTACTGGCATATTCAGTGCTTTTTCGCTAGCTGTTCGCAATTTCTAAAATCAGAGATGCATGTTCTATTAATTGCTACCATTGCAAGAGCTCTTCGAGCATTTCCTCCAAGATTTTCATGCTCTTTGATCTTTTGAAGTGTTGAATGCATTGCGTTGAAAAGTTCCAAATTACAACATCGAGACCCTTAAGCGTTTCGATAAGCTAACTAAAATTACCTAGTCGTTCGCCTTCAATGCAATGAGAGCCCTTTGGAAAGCCTTCTCTGCCTTCTTCATCCTCGACTTCCAGATCCATTGAGAATTTTTTCTGCTTTGGAAGTGAGAACTTTGTAGATCCTAGTGGCTCTCTAGCGGATATAAAGGAGAAACGGGCCTCTTCCTTATAGTTCATTGGATTATACTGAAATGTTTGTTTAATCATTAAAGGAGGTTACCTGACTTTGCTGGGGTGATTCGTAGGCCATTATAAAGAGACTATGAGTCTCAAATTTACAAGTCAGATCTCCAACTTGGTGCGTAGTGTGCTCGAAATCTCCTTTTGATACGACCACCTCGAATACTTTTCCAAATTTCATTTGGACTCGACGTTTTATTAACTGAAAACATTCAAAGAATAAAATAAAAGCTCACGTTGGCAGCGATTCCCGGAGTTTTCTCGTGGCCATCGAATTCTGGACTCGTCCTCAACTCTTTTATTACAGAATCCATTACTTGAAACACGGCTCCACTACAACATTTATTCCCTCCTCTCACATCTCGATCACAATGTGTTCCTTCCGGCAATAACGAGTTTTCGCCCTGTCGCAGATCAGTGTTATTTCCTAAAAGTTGAATTAAAAAGACAGATATACACCTCGTCTTGTGAGAACAGCTGCTCGAGATGCAGAAATTGAAGGCTGAACGTTGAGATCTTCTACAACATTGGCTAGAAACTTTGTTTCAAAAATTCGATTTTTATCATTTGAGGATTCAAGAAAATCTTGCGATGCCATCCTCTTCCTTCCTTTGAAAGACTCTTTTGTGTTCAGCTGAAGTTGTGAATTTCAATAAGAGAAAACTAACAGAATTCGGTGTTTGATAGGCGAGTAAATGTACGCCTCCAACTTGAGTCTTACATATCTTCTTGCCATGATAATGAGAACTAAGTACAAACTCTCCCCAGCTCACAATGACTTCATAGGATTCACCAAATCGCCGCTGAACGCGTTTCTGGATGGCCTGTAAGTTTGATTGGGGGCACTTAAGCCAACTAAAGACAGCGGAACATCTAGCAAAACTGGATTCAAAACTAATTTGTTAAGAAAATCTAATTAATCAACCCTGAAAACTTACTCGAGCCACATCACTGAGCTTATTATTAGGATTTATGGCAAATATACTTAGAATAGTTTGGAGACGAATATCACAGCAAAGACTCCCTTGGACATGGGAGGGAAAGAGTGTTTTATCTCGAAAAGACCATTCAACAACAAGATAAATAAAACCTTTTCTTCTTCTTTCAGTGCATTCTTTTCGGATACTGTCGTCAGTTAAAAGACGCGTTGTCTCTCCATCAATGAGTCGTTTAAGTCTTGGGCCAGTTAAAGAATGATTTCTAGCATTTGTAGAGAAAAATAATAAAGAAATAATTAAGACATCCGTAGGGCGCATCCGTAACCGGAGAGACGAGTGAAAGGCGGGGTCAAGTAGCCTCCGAAAAGCCCGAAAGTGAGAGGAGAAACGTTTGAATGGGAGTTATAAAATTCATTTCATCAGTGTTTTTTTTTCTACAATTTAGTGGTCTGTTCAACCTGGAAAGTCACACCAAAAGTAGCCAAATAGTCGTAAATCTTCGTATTTCCAAAAGCAGCAGCCGTTGTATAGGCTCCTCCGCTAAATTGTCTTGTTAAAAAGAAAAACAGTCAGGCTTACTCTTTAGGCAAATGGCTAGGATCCTTTAAAATAGCCAAAGCTGATGATAATATACAGCCGCTTGTGGCATTATAAGCGGGATCTGGTCCTTTACAAGTGACGAGAACTTTCTTGTTTGGCTTTCCGATATGCTCCTTTTCCAGAGGAAGTTTATCCTCGTATCCAGTACCAAAAAGCCAATAGGTAAAAGTTGTTCCCTCAATTTGATCTTCTGATGGTCCGTTACTCTAAAACAGATTTTAAATTAAGGGAGAGAAAATTACTTTGAACAGGTTGAAACTGCAAATTTCCGGATAGTTTTGAAGGAACTTTCGAGTGAAGGGAATAATTGCCAGGATGCTGAAGAAGGAAAGCCAAAGACTCAACAGACTGGCCACGAAGAGATTTGGAACTCGGAAGTATGTTTTGATCTGGATTGGTCGCTCCTTCCTCTCATGAAAATCAAAATGTTGAGATCTATTGACGATTGTGGGATCTGCTCCCGGAAAGGGTAAAGCCCAACCACCAAGCACTGGTTCCTTTACTTTAAATAGAAGTCCTCTGCAGATTCATTCGTTGTTTCAAAAGGTGCTGAATTACCTAAATGGCGGCGGGGTGCCTCCTGCTACCAAGGATTTGGGCCAGAAAGTCTCGGCGATTTTAGAGAGTCCATTCTTAGCAATTTGGCTGATCACGAGAATCAGACTCTGATATGTTCCGGTGTTTACAGCGTAGCCCTAGAGTCCTATAAAAGAGCCAAATAATATGAGCCCACTTTTGGTCCTGGCTTGAATTGAACGTAAGTTTCAACACTGTCAGCATCGCCTCCGAAATTCTTCTTGAGATAATTGACTCCCAAATCACAGGGTATCGAGTCCCAACCACAAGCGCCTACTACATAAACGCCATTTTTCCTGGCCAAATCTCCATACTTCGCTACCATTTTTTCCAAAAACTAACATTTCCAATTAAAAATAAATAAAACGAATTTACGCTATCTTCGCCAGAAATATCCAAATGACTCGCTCCATTTTCAACAGCTGCTTTGACGACTGGCTCTCCGTGAAGCTCGTACTGCAAAGCTATTTTGTTCTCTCTATCTTATCAGAGAAGCATTTGGCAAGCATAATGCAAAAGAGAAAAAAAACTCACAGGACCGACGGAGTTGACAATAACTTTGGCTTGTTTAGCCATTCTGGCCAGACTTTCCTTGTCGTCAGTACTCGCTATGATGATCGGCGTCGATCGGATATCTTTTCCTAATTATTTTTAGCTAATAGTAAAATTGAAATTAAAACCTGTCTTTTTAGAAACAACTTCCAATACTTGTTTCAATTTGGATTCATTTCTGCCGGCAATAGCGAAGGTGAGGTCCTTGAAATGGCTCGAGTTGACTATATGTTGGACTATGTAGTGTCCAGTGAAGCCAGTTGCTCCATAGACAACGACGTCGTAGCGACTCATCTGGAACAATAAATAAAAAGGATGACAAAGACAGGAAAGGAAGCGAGAAGGTTCTGAAATTTCTTATCGAAAAACAGCCTGACCGAAGTATCGACTGCAGTCTAGCACGATGACAATTGCGCCAACTGACTAGAAATACTTTTTTATGATGATCAAAAAACACAATCTACGAGGAATGAGACTAGATTCACACGCGTGGGCACATAATTACAAAGGGGAAAAAGCGCTTAGAACTTTTCGTTGAATTCGATCTTTTCTTCCTTGGGGTGATCGATGGCATATTTCAAAACAAGGTCTTGAACAGCTCCGCCAGCCAATTTTACAGTCCATTCGAGATTGTTCTTTGCATTGAGATAGGCTCCTTCTTTGTGAATTGCATTGTCGCCCACTGTTTTCTCTTGTTCATAAGAAGAGATGGCGGTCGGATTCAATAGGCGAATCTGAAGAGAGTATATGCTCAAAAAGAAAAAAAATAGACCTTGATCTTCTCGTCAGTAGAACGAGGCAAATGCTCCTTGACCAACAAAAGGACAGAAGTCTGACGAGTGTTTCTAACATGGACGACTTGCTCAGTGATGGCCGAAGAGCTCTTGTTGATGATTCCAGCTTGCTCGTGGTACTTTTTGACTGGTCTATATTCAACACGAATAGCGGTGTCAACGCCGAGAGAACAGCTGAATCTCTCGCCAGGAGAAACATTCTTCAACCAGGTCTATAATTTTCGTTTTCTCTCTTTTCCTAACAAGCCACTTACAGTAGCAATGAAGGAATTGTTGAGATAGACAGAAGCCTGTCCAACAATGATTGGATGACTGGAAGTATTGATGGCTGAAGCCGTAAGGAAGACCGAAGGATTTTTGGAAGGAACAGTCTCATAGATCAATTGAGGATGGAGTTCGAAGATTCCAATTGTCACCTGAAATAATTCTTCATTCGATCACTTGAGAGATACCTTTGTGGCCTCATTGCTGGATGGAACATTGGTTGGGCGGCCAATAGTAAACTCAGTACTCATGGCTTGTTCCTGGACTTGAGCTACGGATTTCTCCATTCTACACATCATTGGAGCAGCATCATAAACAGTTTCCATTATGGGAGCGGCACAGCTCTTCATCATTCTTACACTGCCACCGTAAGCATTGACTCTGAACAGTTCCTTACTGATCTTATGGAAAAACTCACTGAGTAGGGCATGGTGGAGGGGGAGGACGATAGAAGGAGACCTCCATGGTTCCCAATTCAGGGATATCTCCACCAAGACATGGCTGAGCGGTGGAGAGAGTCAATGGAACTTCGGACCAATCTTCCCCAGTTGTCTGATTGATCTCTCCGAAATAGGAAACTTGAATCGAAGGAGCTTCTCCCGTCGTATCCACACGGAAATCATAAGAGGGAGTCCAGTTGGCTTGATAGACTTGATAGGAAACTTCCAATTGAACCTTTCCTCCTGCCTGGCTCTCCAAAGTGACGGCAATAATTCTAAAAAATGTGTTTTAAAAAAATGCAAAAAGGTACTGTTGAGTGGCATGGTTTTGTTCAAATTCGGCATTATTCAGCTCATTCTGAATCTTGTTGCGATGCTCTTCCATTTTGGCATGAGCGGCTCGAAGATGACGGAGGTCTGTAAAATTTATAAAAGAAGTAAATCGAACAAACCTTTTCGAATGGAGGAAGATTGTTGATCGTAATAATTGTAGAACTGGCTGATATTTTCCAAAAGACCTTCTTTCAGATTAAGATTTCCATCTTTAGGAAGAAATCCAGTTCCCAACTAAAATTCTTTTTAAATTAGTAGTGATCCAAACGTACATCGACGATCAGCTTATCGAAACCTTCGATTTTTTTCGCTCCAATACTAATTTTGTCGGCAGTTTCATCGGTTTCCTTCGTAATTTTCTCCAATTGAGCACGGATCTCAGCCACCTTGGGTGAATCAGTTTCCCTCTTGAGTGCTGGGACGGTCTTTGTTCGAACGTCATGAATCACAGCATCGCCGCGGCCATCGACTCTCACGGAATTGAAGACTAGCGCTTGGGAAATGTTCTGCAATTTCTCTCTACATGTTTGACTCGAAAAAGTACTTGGATGTGGATCTCATTGGGTCCAGCAGCGAGTTCGGTCGAGATAAGACGCTTAACTTCGGCTCGGTCGTTGAAGACAATAACACGCTCAATGGGCTGAGCACGACAATCGAGAGTAACAACGTTGGCCATTCTGAAAGGTTTTTGTTTGATCTTTTGAATGAATCAGACAAGACGGAAGTTCAAGTGTTTCAGAGACAGACAAACGAACGACGGCAGGGCACAAACAGAGAACGACTGACACTTTCGCTCGGCCTTTTAAACCAAAGCGATTTCAATATCCGAGAAATGTGTTGTTGATGTGAACAAGGAAGTCGGGTGACTCATGTTTACGAGTTGCCATGGCGAAATTCCTTTTTTTTCGAATATGGAGAATTTTGCAATTCTCATTGATTTTAAAACTTTATTTCAAAATGAAAAAGAAAGGATTTGCTTATTTAATAGTTGAGTAGAGAAACCCATAACTTTACGAGAGTTAGATAAGATTTTGTAGCCTATGAACTAGACGTTTTCTCCTTCATTTTTGAGAAATGTTCATGTAAATAATGGATGTAAAGAAGAAAAAAACGAATTTTAAAAGGACAAACTGAAATTAAAAAAGGAAATCACCTGCAAACAAACAAAACTGCGTCTCCAGTCGTCTCTTTCAATGGCAGGCCCTGGACGCAGAGCGCACTAAACGAGCGATTGTGAGGCCCAAAAGATCAACGGCCGTCGTTTTTGTCGCCTGGCGACTGAATTGATTTGCCATTTTAAATGGAAAAAACACCAAGGTCGAAAGAAGCAAACAAGCCCTTCTCTTGCTAGAGAAAGGAGAACCGAGAGTCGAACATCTGGAACTAATAAAGAGAAACAGATGGGAGAAGAAATAAAACGAGGAGCAAAGGATGGTCGAGTTTTGCCTATTTTATACCAGCGGATGGGCAAATAATGAATCAGCAACTTGTAATCGCCATTATTGACACACCTGGAAAATAGAGGAAAAGATTTACAAATTTATGAGTATCAGTAAAGAGACAATACCAGTTCACTATAGTCGATCAAAATTAAAATGTTCCCAAATTTTGAAGGAAAATTAAGTTCTAATTAGAAGACGGAATGAAATTCAAAAATTGGAAACAAATGTGATATTTTTGAACAGACGAATTACAACTAACGGTGTAAATATTATAACTGAATTATTTGGATCTTTTAGACATCAGCCGTAACCGGGAAACGATCAGCATATCGCTCATCTCGCATATACTTTACAGTAATCAGATTGCCTAAACAAATTCCTGTTTTTAGGAATAAAAAGACAAACCATTGAACCACTTGGCATGAAGGGCAGAGAAGGCGTCCTTGGCGTCGTCCTTTGTGATGCATTTGATGTAAAGAATCATATCCTAAAACTAAATATTTTAGTCAGAAAGTCTTCTCCTACGTCGTCAAATTGCAAGTGAACTGGACGAACTGGCCAAAGTTTCTCCATGACTTTCATTTTCAGTCTAGCTGTATTGACTCTAAAACCGCAAAATCAGAAGATCCAAAAAGACTAACTCTTGGGGATTACTTTCTTCGTTTTCGTCTTTAATTCCACGAACTTTTAGACAACGAGTCAGACCTTCTTTCGGGATGTTAGGGGAGAGCGCGAGTTCTGCTTTGAGCATGGCTGCAGTCTTTTTTGGAGTTGAAGGATACGCTGAAACATAATGGAATAACAGAAGCTGTGAATTTTTATTATTTGGACTTAACAGAAACATAAAGTGGACACAATAACCAAATATAAATAAAGGGGATTAATAGTGCTCACCGCTTCCTTGCCATCCAGTCTTTTTGTAGGGAATCCAACGCCAAATCTGGCATTCCTGTCCACGAATCAGGACGCATTCGGTGGCAATTCGAGACTCATTCTCATTGATGAAATCAACAGCTCGTTCCCATCTCTTCAAATCTGCGGCGCTTCTGAATGGATTGTTTATGTCTTCTCTAAAAGCTACCTTTTGGCTGGAGGATACATCTTGTCGCGAATGTGAGGCACGGTTATGTTTTCATTTCCTTCGTCAGCAGACAACTGAACGGTATCTGGAATTATCTAGTGGAGTAAGAAGAAACAAAGTACCTATGATTCTTTCGACAAGTTCTTCGAAAGCTTCTTGGTCTTTCTGTTGTTGATCGCGGTACCGTCGATGAAGGAAATAGAGTGCAGTGATGAGGATCGATCCTCCGGTAATAATAGCAACTGGGAGTATGGCGTATCGATAAAAGAAGTCGATGGTGTCCTTGGCAGCCGTTTTCAAGACTGAAAATGTTCCAGCGACGGTTTCAGGACGAGAAGCCACGACGTAAGCGAGTCCCAACATTACGAAGAAAGAAACCAAAATGATCATTAGGATTCGAGGAACATCGCTGGAAGGATTATCATATTTTTAATTTTATAAAAGAAAACCTCCAGACGGACTTTTGTTTGATAGAAAGTCTTCCGCTTCGCGAATCCCTTATTACACTTGTACGCAGACTTCCTCGACGAAGATTGTAAGAATCTCCAGGATGAGCGCCGGCACTTAGCTGAAGTCGTTTTTGTCAAAGTCTAATTGGAGAAAAGCTTACATTATTTCCAAGCATACTGTCCATGGCTTTACGGAAAACACCGCGATTATCTTTGCCAGTTGAGACAATATTATGAACTGTTCGTTGAATTTCTTCTCCTCCGTCATCTGAATCATCCTCGTCTGTGGTTTGTCCAAGATTGGAGAGTCCTCTCTCTAAAAACATTTATAATTCTATTGATGAGAAAACTTACTGGAAATAGCTTCGTGGACAGTAAATTTGGGAGAATACGAAGTATCAGGAGAAATATATGAAGTGGTCACAGTAGCATTGGTATGAATGACAGATTTCGGAGTTGCTTGTCTTAGAATTCTTCTTGGAGGAGTGGATCCTGGATGGTCACCCGAAGTAGAATCAATCAATAGTCTTGAACTGGGTGACTTTGACGAACTGGTAGTGGTCGTATTCAAACCAGGAATAATCTTATTTGCAGGGCGACCACGATTCCTAAAAACAGTTTAAAAAAATAAATAACCTACTTCTTTGGAGTTGGAGTAGTTTCGTCTTTAGTAGGAGTTGAAGTGACTGGCTTGCTGGGAGTAGCTTTTGCGACAGGTTTCGGGGAGACGACATGAATCTCCTCATCAGAGCCATCTGGAAGACATAAAAATGTATTTTTAGTGAGGTTCTGAAGAGACTAACCATCAGTTTCGGATTTGTTTATTTTCTTGGTAGAAGGTCTTCCACTTCGAGAGGTTGATGCGGATTTTGAAGGTATGGCTGTTTTCTAAGCAATTATTTTGTTAAAATATAAAACTTTGCTGGTTATCCAATAACAGTATGTTAGGCTGACTATCAATACTTATACTCAATATACTGTAATTAATAATTGAATTTACGCACGGTGCGCATTGATAGTCAGCCTGGCATACTGTTATTGGATAGCCAGTGCAGCCATTCAAAGTATTAACAAATTATTATTTTAAAATTACCTTTGATTTCACGGCATCGGCTTCATTACGAAGTTTAAATAATTTTTTCTCATAAATTCCTCGACTTGTTCCAAGAACGGGACCAAGATTTTTAAAACCGCGATCTAGAAGCTCCTGACGAAGTTCAGCATCAGAAAGAGCTTGGATATCTTCCATCTTAAATTTAGACATAGAAAAATTAAAATTTTAAAATCAAAACGGGCATAAATGAGAAAGTATTCAAATTCGAAAAAAGACGCAGCGTCCAGGCGAAATTAGAGCGAGATTACCAATGATCGCGCTGTAGCATATAAGACTCAAAGCAGGTCGTCAAACAAATTAATCTTCTTTGCATACAAATGATATTCTAAGCGTGGGTTATAGATGAAAAAATGTTACGAGGAAAGGAATTTCGATAGTTTTTATTTTAAAAAGTTAAATCAAGCGAAAAATGACTAATTTTATTTTCTAAACTTTTTATGGCTTAGGTTCTGCTCACTCGCAGAAGATATAAAGAGAAATTTCGGCTTACGAAAGATTATAACGAAAATGAGTGCTGACGTAGACAAACGCGAAATGTCTCTATTATTGCGAAATAAACCATCTCTTGAAGGCTTATATGAAGAACTCAAAGGAAAGAAAAGCTTATTGGGCATATCAACGACAGACTTTTCTCAGTTGAATCTTCATATGCATCGTTTTGAGGTTCTGAACAAAACTGCTTTTGGCGATTGGCTGCATAACTTACACAAGTCATTTTATGGAATTCGAAGTAGTTTTTCTCTGGATATGCCAGCCATTTCATAATAAATTTGGCACCATTGTGAGACTTTAATTCTTTCCCATAGCTAAGTGCTACTATCTCGATTCCCTTGTTTCTCAGCTGAAATATTGAATTACACTCCGAGAAGAAATAAACCTTTTGTGTCACCTCTAAGGCCTCATGTTTATCTGTATTGTTAGTGCCCAGAACCGGGAGCCCGTCGGTAATCAAAACAGCCACCTGATTTCTACTATCACAAGTTTACCATCGGAGTCGGGGCCTTCGGCCCGACAAAGCTTGAGACCTCAAAGGATTTTGATAGGTCCTAAGAGACTTCACACAGACATACAGAGACGGACGCACTTTAGATAGATTAATCATTCTGGAATTTGTTTCAAATTTCTGCAAAACAAGCCACTTTAAACATCTGCTCAGCTTTAGCAAAAGCTACAGGAGTGTTGGTAAATTCTTGGTCGAAATCTTTCGGAACCACGCTTTTGTACTTCTTAGCGCTTCATCGATCCGGCAGCCATTCAGAATAAGTGACTTCACTCGAAGATTTGATAAATCCAACGTTGACAATATTGGGAATATATTTGACTCCAGATTCGATGAATTTAACTGGCTAGAAGAAGTTTTCAATCTAGAATTTTCAAACTTTCGGTCAACTGCTTTCTCTGATGGAGGCAGATGCATCGATTATGAACAATAGAGAGAGAGAGAGAGAGAGTTCCTGACTGATTTGCAGAGCTCTTGTGGAATACAACGTTCTCCCTTCAATTTTGAATTGAAACTTTGAAAGTTTGCAAACCGGCTGATATCTTTTCCTTTCTGGAACATCAGCTGAGGTTATTTCGATATAATCTGATTTGGAAATACATTTTCCATTGTTAGAATAACTATTGAGATCAGTACATGGAGGCGCTTGCAGCTTTTTACAAACATAGCGAGAGTAGCCCTGGATTCCGACTTAGTTAACTGTACAAAGGGTATCGTGATAGCAGAAATTACTATCATACGGCCAGGAACAATGTTGAATGTCTTTTAAAATAAGGCAAACGATTTACAATGAGGCAATACTCTTGACAAGGAGATGTATCAAATCCCATATTGGGCTCTGCTTCTTCATCTCGAGTACACCAATTGATCGGCTCGACCGTTTCATTTTTATCCACTGGTACCCACTCATTGAAAATGTCCTGGTAGATTCCAACCAGCAGATAATTCTACCAATCTTTGCCAAATTGAGTTATCGTTGGCCTGTTCAACTCTTAAAAAATGCATTCGACAAATAGAAGCAAACAAACGCTCTAAGATCCGTCTCTCTCCCATTTTGGCTGCTGTAGCCATACATCCTCCCAAATCCTGACATCTTTTCACTGGGAGCATGAGGCCTTGATTGGGCGTATAGAAGCGCTTATAGCAATAATTCTTATACGCCAGCCATCCATCCTCACATTGGCTAAAAGTTTTACTAAATCAAAAGAAGGGATCACCTCGAGCAGAAATAAAAAAAGAGGCTTGTTACTACCAAGAAGAACATTTAATCCGAACTGATACGCGCATCTTTTATAACGTCGTAAGACATCAAAGAATAAGTATCCTCATAATATAGTGAGAAGTTTTGCAACTTTATCTCGCAAAAGGAGCAAGATACAAACAATTTTTACTTTCACTTGTTGTAATTGTGGTAAACAATGGGAAAGGCTGTAGGCAGCATCATCATAAAAGACAATTTGCTACAGTATAAAACTTGCCTCAATGCAGGTTAAACCGCGATGTTCTTTATTTTCAGTAGTTTCCTCATATAAATGAGGTAATGTAATTGGTATCGTAAAGTTCCCGATAATATGATTAGCCAACATTACAAAAGCATTTCCTTCCCGTAATCTTAATACGAGATCTATCCCTTTGAAATGCATATAGCCTTGGAAATTTTGAATTATTTCCTAGCTGGTTTTGGTGTAATCTTCAACCTCACTCTTTTTCCAATCATCATTTATAGGTAATTCGATCAAGTTTTTTATTTTCTTTTTCTCAGATCAAGTGCGGAGATCGGAACTTATAAATATCTTTTGGCTCTTTATACAGCGATTGCTGGGTTATTTTCCATTTTTAATATCACAATGGCTCCTCTTTTCATCTCGAGTGAACTAGCTTGGATTGTAGTTGGAACAGGACTTGTCGGCATTCCTCAAGAAGCAGGGGGTGTCCTTCTGACAATCTACTGTACTTGTTATGCTGCTCTTCTTCAAACTCTCGTCATAAGCTATCTCTATCGATACATCTATGTGTGTCGGTTAGTTCTTTCTTCAACCTGAACCGAGAAACTTTAGACCAGAAATGAGAGATTGGTTCTCGGTTCGATGGAAAGTTGCAACCCTAATCATTGCTTATACAATCGTAGTTGGCCATTGGGGAGTCGTTTCCTTCTTCTCAATGAGACCAAATGCTGAAAAGAATGCTTTGTACAACAAATTATTGTTAAAATATGTAAATTCCACAGGAAATGAGACTTCCTATATCGGACACACTGCTTATGTAAGTTCCGAATCTTGTTGATACAAACGATAATCTAATCGGCAAGGAAGTTGTAAAAGAATTTGACCGGAGAGTTCTGCGGAAGTAGAATGTTCAATTAGGAACAAATCGGACAAAGATGAAAGTCAGAGATCTTTCAACTTTCAGCTCAACGGAAAGCACGAAACGACTATGATGGTGATTATCGGCGAGGTTGGAGTTTATATATTATTTATCATTGCGTACATTTAGAGATTTATCTTTATCGTACTCAGCAATGTGATCATTAATAAATTTGCCTTTTCCGTTGTGAGACAATTCAAAAAGGACATGTCGATGATCTCTCAGAAGAGCACCAAAATGATTCTCTTACAAAAGAGGCTCTTCACTCTGCTTCGGTTACAGGCAAGTTGTCATCGATTAGCACAATTTTGCTTTTAGACGTTCTGTCCAATTGCCTCTAACTATCTCCCTGCCTTGACGAGTATCGTGTTGACTTATTTGGCAGTCGAGTCAGAAGCCTTCAGTACTGCAGCAGCTCTCATGATGAGTTTAGGAACAACACTCGATCCAATTCTCATTTGTATTATGGTGACTGACTATCGAAATTTCATTCTCTCTTGGCTTCCCTGTAGAAAGAAGGAGACTTCGACAGTCGAAGTCTCAAATATTTCTAGCAGAATTAGCCATTAAATCATTGTTGTTATTCGACACTAATTTACTAGAGGACTATCTTTTGAGGGAGAATTCCTTGGGAATCTGTCAAATCCAGATGTATATTTGGGATTATCTGAGATGATTAGTGTCCGCATTGTATTGTGTGTGCGTGTGTCTAATAAAAGTGCCTACTTACTTCAACTTTTCTTTCATCAGACATATCCGACGAATCAAAACTTTATCAAGCTCAATGGATGCTAATTTGATTAATCAACTCTTCCTTCAGCTGACTCAGCAGCAAGAAGCAATCGCCCAGCTATTGCAAGCACAAGGAAGCTTAACAGCTGCTCAATCTGAATACGACAAGCTGGCAAGCTGTATTGAGAAGTTCAACTACAATCCCGACTCCGAAAATGCCTTCGCACTCTGGTTCAATCGCTATAAGAATGCATTCGACGGAACAACTCTAAAAGAAAAAGAAAAGGTGCGACTGCTTCTTTCTAAACTGAATGATCAAGCTCATACGCGGTTTGTTCAGCACATTCGTCCCAAGGAATTCTTCACTCTTTCTTGGAATGAAGTTACGAAGACACTCAAGAACTTCTTCGGGCCGCACAAAACTTTGTTTCGTCGGCGCTTCGACTTATTTTCTTCCCAGTTGTACGACAGCAACACGGAAAGCATTTACGAATTTGTACAGCGACTAAAAGCCAATTCTTTGAACGCCAATCTTCGCGACGTCACCTGCAATACTCTGGAATGCATCGCTCTAATACTCTCTATCAAAGAATCCGCTAATCTTCGTCTGCGACTATTACATGTTATGGAGGAAAAAGAAAACTGTACTGTAAATGATCTGGCCCGAGAATTCGACAACTGGAAGATTATAAAAGATGACGGAGACAGTCGTCCAGCCGCGGTTAAGAAGAACACTTTTCAAAAGAAAAAGAAATTGACAGAACCTCCTTCGCCGTGTCCTAATTGTCAAGGAAATCATTGGAAACGCGATTGTCAGGCTGGCTACAAGAAGAAACCATTTTTTTCTAAGAACAATTCGAGGAGCCACGCCGTCTCTCAATCTAATACTGTCCAAAAAGTCGGCCGACTAGGAAAGAAACTGCTCCTGCAGCCACGTGAGAGTCTGCTACCAACCGATGAAGCTTTACCTGGAATAGCCTATCTCCGACGTGCCTCCAACAGCAAGCGCCTGAGGTCTCACATGTCCCTCAACTGAGGAGATTTTTTATTCAACTCTTTGGAATTATTTCCAACTGGGTTATGTTATTCGTATTGTATTGTGTACCTAATAAATGGTAGCTTCAGCTCTCCTTTCCTTTTATTTTTTTTAATCTGAATCTCATTTTCGCCAGATGAAAAGTTAACGAAAGAGCGTATGAGAACGTCAGGAAATGAGCAGTTAGAAAGTAATTTAAGAAGTATTATTAGAGTTCCTCTTTTTACCGAAACGAGCGAGTCCACTGTGCAAAGAAACAACCAGCGGTGACAGCTCCTTCTTCTAAACATTTCTACAAATATTTTTTAAGTGCTACCTGGAAGATCTCTAAAATATGCTTCCTATAGGGTTGATATGTGATTATAAAAGTGAAAATGGCTAGTGGAATGACTCCTCCAGCAACTGCTATCATGAGATTGATTCGATCTTAACATTTCATCTTTTAGGTCAATTGACATACCTGATCTGGGTGAGTTGAATAGCAATACGTAGACGACAATAGGAATAACAACCACAGCAACTAGGCCGATGATAAACAACTGGAGATTGTCAAAAAGTATTTGAATTGAATTACCAATGCTAGGAGAGAGACCAACACAACTTGGTGATGTTTCCGAGTGTTTGTTGACATTTGGCTTGTCTTGCTTTTAATTGTCGAGTAGATGACATAAGTACAGCCAATGAGTACAAAAGAAGCCACAACGCAAAGAAACAAGGCAAAGATACATATTGTCAATGCCCATGGATTGGAATCGACGTAAATGGCCAACACATTTGGCTCGAAAAAATCATCAATATATACTTTAAATTCATCAAAAAGCCTATTTTTCACGACGTCTGGAGGTTCATAAATACAAGCCAAATAGAGGCAGGGGAAGACGAGAGAATAGCAGAGAAAATAAAAAACAAAATATATAAAAATTCGAAGATATCTGCTATTCAAAAGGTGATACGGAGGGATGACGATGTCCATTCGATAATAAAATAAAGGACAGAGAGTAGCAAAGGCGCCTTAACTATTATCACTGAATTCTTTTGATTTACTCAATAGAGTATTGATGAGAAGAGGAAGTTGAATTGAAAGTGGGACGCCAATGTAGCTAAATAACCCAGGGAATTTGGCAGAAGGATACGGTAGATAGAGTTGAGGAGGACACAGTATGGTCAAATGAAACTCGAAAACAACTGCTCTAAAAATTAGAAATTATCAATCGAAAATCTAAAGCACATTGTTATATGATAAAACATTAGATAGCGAAAGGCTTTGGCTATATAAGCTGGGGTTTTGAAAATAAGGAGATAATAGAAAAGAACCGAGATGGGAGCTGTGATGCATAGCCAAACCTGAAAATATTTGAAGATTCAAGAAGAAATACCCTTAAAGTAATGAACATCCATTGTGGATCGGGGTTGAAATAAGGATTTCTCGTATAATTCATCAAACAAGAAGTCAATCATCGAGTCTTTTATTCAACATGAGTAAAAGCAGGTGAACGCTGCGATTGGTATTTTATTGCAATTATTCATACTTCAGGAATTAGCCATCTGTTTTCTTCTGATCTTTTTATCTAGTCCACTATGAAACAACGCTGATTCGGGTTTCTGGAATAACCCAATTTATTGTCTTGTTAGATGTTCTACCCGAAGCGTTTTGAGCAGATATCTTCTATAGGGAGTATAGGTTAGGATATAAGAGATTAAAATACCAGGAACAGCTCCTCCCGCAAAGACAAGCAGCATATTGAATAAATCTAAAAAAATACCAGATAAATCTGCTATTCTCTACCTGATCTTGATCTGAAGGCAATAAAAATAGCAACAGTACATAGGAAAATAGCAACGTGAATCATAAATGGAGCTATTAGATTGTCTTTAAAGAAAATAGCAATCTCTTTTGGATCTCAGAAGTTTTCAAAATAGACGTGGACTCATTGATACACCTCTCCTTTATAATCAATTGAGGCTCATAAGTACAGGTTAAGTAAATAAGAGGAAAAATTGCTACAAACCCCAGGCATAGGATAATCCATAAACCATAAAACGAACAAAATTAGAATTTAGAATGTAATAAGAAGGAATCAAGAGGTCCATTTGATAGTAAAATAGCGGACACATCATGTCTGTAGTGCCTAAAACTGGACTTTAAAAGGAGAAGAAATCTGCCTACCCAGCAATAAAGTAAGAAAGACAACTGAACAGCTAACGGCACTCCAATTTGAGAATAAATTCCTTGAAATTCAGCTACTGCATACGGTAGATATACTATTGGTGTTGAGAAAAGGCATAAATGGAATTCAAATATGATGGCAACACCCGTTTGATAAACCATTAAGTAGCGAAAGGTTTTAGAGTTATAAGGCGGAGATTTAAAGATCAGAAGAAAAAAGAACATAGATCCTGTTATAACATTCACTACTAGCCATGTCTGCGAATCGAACTATTTTTTCCGAGTTTACTCACTTTGAACGTAATAAAAAGCCATTGAGGATTTGGGTCAAAATAAAGATTCAATGTCAAACTAAGCATTTGCGCACTGCCAGAGTCTGCTTTCTCATAATTATACAGACGAAATGTGAGTCGGAGAACAAAGTTCCCTACAAAGTCGTTTCTAGTCGAAAGTAGACACGTGAAATTGCTTGGATCTTTTTCGTTTCGCTAATTTTGTGAGATCTCTTTAGGTGGTGGAGGATATGATAAATTATTCTCTGTAGGAATGGTTCTTAGTATATTTCGTTGTGTAGTCGAGGCCCTTTTGATCCGGGAAGATGAAGAAATTTGTTATTGACAACATTTATCCAAATTATGGCATGCTGGACACAAAGATCTTGGAAATGACTCAGTAATCTATTTGTTCTCCCACTTGAACAAAATAATTTAAGATGTCATTTGATTTCTCAACGGCTTTTCATCGACCAACATCTGATTAGATATTATCGGCTGCTCAAGACAGCCTACCAGGATAATTCCCCCATTCACGGAATTATCATCCGTTTCCGTAACAACACAGAGCACTACATGGATCCTTATGTCGCTGGAGTTCGCATCTCTGCAGCTATTTTTGCCGTTTTGGGTGTCGTCGCCCATTGTACCGTAGCCTATTTGAGCAAACGCAAGGCAAAACATGACGATATCGCTTATGTCTGTCTCATGCAAATATATTCATTCACGGCTTCAATTCGAATTCTGTCTGGATGGTTCGTCACTAACAGGTAGTTCTTCCCTTTAAATTACCTCTCTCCCTAGAGCTGTGACGCTTGACAGCAATTCAATTCTAATTTTTGCCTATGGACCGGGTGGTCTTCTGCCGTCAGCTTATTCGCGAGTCGCCCTGTGCTTGTCAGCTCAATTCGGTCTAATGACAGTCGTCTTTATTCCGATTTGCATGGGGATCCGAGCCTTAATTATATTCAACAAGCCTGTCACCAGGAAAATTGTTTATTCCATTGTTGGAAGTTTATATTTTATTTCCTTCATCGTGCTCAGCATAATGATCACAATAATGAGCGACGCTCCAGTCGAATCTCTTCCAGATTATTTGCTAAAAAGAGCAGAAATCACACCAATTGTGGCAGAATTAACCAACATATTTGAGGTGGGATTGTTGTAATATTTTGAGAGAGATTTAGGTTCAATTCGTTTATGCTGGCTCAAATTCATCCTATTTTTGTGTTCCAATAACGTTCGTTTTGCGCTACATTATGGTCCGTAAATTGAACCAACTCGTCAAGACGGTTTCTGGCCGCCAGAGCAAATTGCATAAGTCATTTGTGACAGTGAGTCCACTCTAGTCAGAACTATGGTTTTACAGCTACTAACTCTCGAGGCCTCCGTTCTCCTCATTGGAGTTTTTGTCACAATAATGCGATACTTGGCCAATTCTAGTTTCCCTATTCCTCCAGAAGTCGGCAACTTTTTGAGTGAATTCTCCTTTCCAATACTTCTTTTTATGCACATGCTACAAGGAGTCTTCACTTTGATTCTTGTCCCCTATATCCGTCATGCTTTGCTAAAACCATTCCGTAAATGTTATTTGTTGAATGCTGTCATTCCTGCATCCGCAGAATATTCCACACAAATCAAGTAATTGTTGAAGAAATAAAGGGAATAAATCTTTCATGAAGTAGATTTTAGTTTGAATATGATTAAATGAGCTAGCTTTGTTTTGAATAGACGGAGCGCTGCGGCTGATATCAGTCAGCATTTATCGAGTCAATTCATTCGTGAAAGGATAGCGAAAAGGACGAAGATCTTCATCATGGAAGTTTATTCCACAGCTTTACGAATAGCTTCCTGTTTCACCGACTTTTTTGGTATTATTTCCCACGGTCTGGTTGTCATTTTGACTAGAAAAAGTCTGCAATTCGACCATATTGGATCCATTCTAGTTATTCGCGTTTATTCAACTTTAATAGTTATTCGCTTAATTTTTAGTTGGATGGTTATCTCAAGGTTATTTAGGATTTACAAATAAGAAATGATTTTAGGACTCAAACTCTTCCCACAGGAGAAACTATTTTCTTCAGCTATGGCATTTGTGGAATCATAGCTCGGCCAATATTTTGTTGTATTTGCGACTCAATTGCCTCTCATTTAGGACCTTATTTGATCCTTTTAATTCCTACTTTCATGGCTATTCGAGCTGCTGTTCTATTTGATATTAAATTAACGTATTTTCGGGCAAAAATATACTTAATCTCTCTCTATCTGCTAATTTTACCTCTGTGGGTAAGTCATTTTTCTAATAATTATCCTCAACTAAACGTTTTTGTTCACAATTCTTACCATATTTTCACAATCTACAATAATATTCTTTGTGCCTGAAAATCTCTACAATGAGACTCAAATAGCCGTGCCTTATGCAGAGCTCAATGAAATGTGGAAGGTGGGATTATTTTTAGCCGGCCAATCTTGTGGCTGGCACGAAAACGAGTTTTATGGCCGACCGGTGAATGTCTTAATTAATTGGATGAACTTCAGATTCAACTTTGGTTTATGTCGGGAAATATCTCTGTGATCAGCATTCCAATCACGTTGAGTCTTCGATATGTTATGATCAAAAAGCTGAATTCACAGCTTTTTGTCCTCTCTGCTAAAACCCATTTGCTTCACGACAGATTTATCAAAGTGAGTGAGGAGGCAATTCTCATTGGATTCTAGCTGGTGACTTTTGATGTTGGAGTTCTTCTTTTTGGAATTTTGGTCACTCTTTTACGATTTTTATCGAGGAAGGAATACATCAACTCAGCCTATTTTGCAACTCTTTTGGGTGCCTTTTCCCATCCAATTTTATCCTGCATGCCGACGATTCAAGGACTCGCAACGCTCTATTATGTTCCTTACCTTCGACATTCCATTTTGTCGTTTTTCACTTTATTAAAACTGAGGAGCGTAGAAAATACAAACTGAATCATATTTTAATCAACGAGTTAGTGGAAAACATTAAAAACTTTGAGCAAGTAATACCCCGAGGAATTAGATGGTTTTCTAATAAATATTTATTCTTTTGAGCTGAGACGGGTGCTGCCAAAATACTCATTTTTATTCTAACTAAAAAGGCAAAGTAATATTGGTCAAATCAACTCTCGGGATGTACTTGTCCGTACAAATTTTGTCTTCAAAGTTTACAAAAAATAATCTCAAATGATTTCCTTGAACCGGCTGGAAATATGCATATCTGAAAACGTTTCTCTTAAAAATGAGAATTCCCTACCGTTCATCATCTAGTGTTTTAAAAAGAAAGTCGTGAGTCAGTTTTCTCTTTCTTTCATCTGGAGAATGAATCTAAAAATATCTCAAGGAGAAGATCAAGAACATACTTCCAAATTCAATTGACAAATGACTATTTCATTCTCATCGAAGGCCCCACCCTTGTTAATAAAAGAAAATAATTCATATTCGGCTCCCTCAGCATCCATCCAGATTGTGTCGAAAAATTTCAATCCGATCAATTTAGTTAGGAAATAAATCGCATCCACATGAATTACCACCTTGTCGAGATAGTCATTTCCTGGGCAAAAATAGTATTCAAATGGGCGAGGACACCTTCAAGGACATTGGCTATGGAGAATCCTGGCTTGGCGCTGACCGCGAATGGGAAGAATTTTCCGAAGGCGGAATAGAGTTTCTGATTGATTTCGACCATCGGATCAGCCCCATAAAAATCGAGCGTCTCATTTCCAACGTCCTTGAGAAGCTTCTCTTCCGCCGCAGTGTCGTGTCCAACTCCCAATGTGATCACAACAGTTTTGTTGGGGGAATTCTGTCAAACTTCTTCAGACAAATAACGACTAACCTGGAGAGGTAAGATGTGTCGTTTAGTCTCATCGCTATTCGAGAAATCTTTCACATTCAGGATTTTTACGAAAGGCTGCTCACATTCTCGGACAACATTCCCAATCTTGCCCCAAGTCTGTAGTAGCCGATTTATATATCAAAAAATGAACTTACATCATTGTGGTTTCCTCTGAATTCTACTGTCTTGGCTGCCATGCATCTCTTCCAACTTTGATACAACTTCCTCACCGGATCAGTTGGACCAACTGTCGCAATTTGTATTTTATTCGCAGTATTCATATGGCCAAAAATCTAATGAGTTTGTTTGAGAAATTTAAAACAAACTTGGTCGCTTCTCACGGAAAGATAGAGAAGCCCAATTGTTAAAATTGTAAGTATTATTGCGGCTAATCGATTCGACATCATTGCTGAAAGTTAGGAAATTTCAGACTCGAAAATTTTGAACAGGGTTATTAGAAGAAATATCGTATGTTTTGGAGTATTGCTGACAAAGCAAACAGACAAAACTCAAAAGGTAAAGGTAGAGGTGATGTGGTTCAAGGACTACCTTCCACTAGAAAGGACAAATCAAGTTGGTGACCCTTTTAGCCGCACCTTTCTCTCGGCCAATTTATCATACAATTGGGATTCAAGGGCGCTAAATACTCGATTAATGCCTTTGGAGTTAGTGGAAGCTAGCCGACTTCCTGATTTTTCACCCCGCCTGCGGAGTCCTCGAACCGCCTTGATGGCCGTCTCCTGTGCCTCCACGCCTCGGTCAGGACACCAACAACAATGGTCAACGGCATTTCCAGGTGATCCGCATCTTCTCGGTATTCAATTCCAGTAGTAAATGTTGGTAATTTAGCGTCCTGTTCCTTGGTATTCCTCATCCCTTCACTGACAGTTGATGGAAAAGGGAAAAATCTTTTTAAAAAAAGCGACCGCCCGTGGAAAAGCTTTAATCCGAATTTTGACAGGATTTAGCAAAGCTTTAGACGGACGGACACAGATCAGATTTATTTGAAGTTAAGATTTGTCTAGGTTTCCCTTTGAGGATAATCTTGGATCTGAATAATAAATAGTTCTAATAGTTGTGTCTTTGTAAGCGGTTGTATTTACGTAACTTTTTTTTTCAGGGTCTGGCTCCAAATGTGAAGGTTTGACAGTCGCAAGAAGATGTTTTCGATATCAAGATAATCCCAGACTGAAATATTCAAAACAAAATTTCGGTGGGAGGACTTCTTTGGCTTATTTCCACGACTGGAGTTAATAAGTAGTAAGGAGTTTTCAAGCGAATTTTAGTACTTTGGACAGGATTTCCAACGTTCTGATAGAGCAGTAGCGTCTACAAACAACAATCTGAATTAATTTTTATTGTCTAATCTAATCACAACAACACGTCCTAATAACCCGTGATTATCGATGGAAGGACATTTAACCCGTAGATTTCTCCCCAAAAGTTCAATCTTATCCGGTTGGCGTCGGATTGGAAAGTAGGCATTCCACTGTTGTCAAGGTTAACGGTGGCGTCGCAGTTGCAACCCTACAAATTAAATCAAATCAATAATGAGGAAAACAAACCATTGGCCTGTAGCCGTGTTACACGTGGCTGGGAAGGTAACCGATGCTGCACCCACAGCCAAAAATGAATAACTGTTAGCATAAATCGCAGCGAAGAGATTGAATGCAGGATCTGATTGACTGAAAAACAACAACTTTTCGAGATATTCACACTACCTGCAGTTTATAACAACTGAAGTGAAACAAGTTGGACTGTTGTAAGTAAAACTCATCATTCCATCAGGAAATTCTGTTTGTGTGAGTGTTTGAGTCAGGGCGGGACAGCAACCTACAAAGCAAATTAATATGAGCGAACGTTTTGTTCTTCTGTGCTTCTGTGACTCCTTGAGTTTCAATATGAAGACGATCTACTTTATCCTCAATGGAAGCAGTATTGTAGAAGCTCGAAAGTTTTGATTGAAATGAATAAACTCGAGTCGAAAATGCAAGCAAGTTGCAGGAAGGCTGTATTGCAAGATAAACATGCGTTACATAGATCGCGGATTAATTAGTGGAAATTTCGACACGTTGCTGGTGCTGAACTTTCATAAAAAGATTACCAGGGACAGGCGGTGTTGTCGTAGCTGGATTGACGGGCGACGTAGGAAAACAAGAGTGGGCCATTTTTGCAAAAAGAACGAATAAAAATGGAAACATTCGTTCGTAAATGTCGAAGAGAAAGGTCGTAGAAATATCTCCAGGGTTCTAGGAAGAGAGGAAGAACACTTTCTCTGGGCGGAAGGAATTGGGTCCCCCCCGTCGGATAATCCCGTAATGAGGACCGAAAGGAGCAGTAAGCATTGGAGAAAGGCAGAGGTGAGTGCATGTGGCGGACAGATTAGGTCATCGAGGGTCATCAACAAGAATTTAGTCTGCTCAAGCGATCTACGTCGAGTCGTAATTTGACCCGGAAGGAGTGGGAAGTCGTAGTAAATGGGATCAGAAATTTAAAAATGCCACAGCTAAATAATCAGAAAATGTTACTCCTCACTATTCAACAGCTTGTTTAAACAACTGTGACCCATTTGAATCACTTTTCTATAAAAGAGGATATCTTCATTGAGCCAGCACTTTAGAAGGATCAGCAATGTGGTTTCTCCCAGTCATTGCTCTGATTGGTTCAGTCCAAGCCATTGCCGACATGAATTGCACGGTTGGCGGCGTTTATGCCCCAAATGCCGTGTCCTGCAGTAACACCTACTCTGACCAAGCTTGTCTTACTCTTTATCTCAACGCCACGGCTGTACAACCTGGAGGAAACAGCGAAAGACCACAGCCCTGCTTTAATGTGAGTTTTTCTTTATTTTTTCTTCTTTTTCTTTCTAGTTCAAACAATTCACTCATTTAGGGAACTAATGGACCCAGCCAAGATGTGAAGAATATGGCCATTGCTAATTGCCCTAAACTCTGCGGCTACTGTTGTCAGACTCCCGCCTATTCCTGTACAAACGCTCCATGTAAGCCATCCCATTTGACTATAAGTTCTCAGATCCCCGCGTGAATTGTGCGACTGTCACCCAATCGATGTGCATGAGTACTCAATGGAGATCGATTCTCGCCTCGGATTGTCCCAATGTCTGTGGCTTCTGTCTCCTTGGAGGATGCATCGACTCCGCTCCCGACTGTTCTACCCAGCCAACAATCTGTGTCACAAATGGCATGCAAGCCTTTGTTGCTGCCAATTGTCAACGCACTTGTGGGCTCTGCTCTGCTTCCACAACTGCTTCTTCTGTCGTCTCAGCTTCTTGTGCTAATACCAATGCCAAGTAAGTATGCTTCATATGCAAATATAAAGAAAATTCTAGCTGTGCCAACTGGGCGGCCAACGGATTCTGCACAAGGTGAGAATCGCTCCTCTTATCAATCAAGATGACAAATAATTTTCAGCACCTTCTACACCACCGCCCAAAAACAGCAATATTGCGGTGCAACATGTGGATTGTGCAGCGGAAAGAAATAAGCTTAAAATACGGGGGCACAATACGAGTAGAAGTAGATACAAAGCACGACGGGCAAAATAGAAAACTTATTAAACGGGGTCTGACCAACCACTTTAATAAATATTTATAAAATGTTTTAGAAGTCTTAAGAAGCGTTTTGATTTGAGCTGTAAATGACACGTCCTTCATGGTGTTGGAGAATACTGAAAAACTCTTCTTAGTGATAAGGGTGTGACTGACTTTTCTATGAGAAATGGCAATTGAATCGTGGGTTCGGCCTTTTTTTTCAAATGCCTACAGTATCGGGCATCGTGCTGATCAGCCGACCCAGGACAGGCGCACGACGCTGTTCGACATACCCTTGCCTCCACGAGGCCAGTCTCCTTGTACCTAAAACGAGCGTTTCATTATCTAAACCATCGGATCTCGTCTAAATTAGCATAATGACCTCGGGCCGGTCGGCACTGCTTCCGTTTTTTGAAGCAGATTTTTTGAGATTGTATCAGTTTGTCCATTGTGAGGAGCGCGAACAAGATAGCAAAGTTTGTTCTGATCATGCCCGATAAACGCGTTCTTTCCGTTAATTAGGGCTTTTTTTGTTTCTTTTTCAGGGTCGACGTGTCGAGATAAGGAGAAAAAAATCGGGTCCCCCAAATGGTCCGTTTTTTCTAGCCCACCACCAATAAAGGTGACTGTTAATATATATTTTACTTATAGCAACCGCGGCGAGCCAATGAATTTAAGAAAACGTGGACAAAACATGAAAGTAAAAAAGTTTCGGTATTTATTTTTGTTTAGTGGAGATGTTGTATAAATAAAAACAAAGATTGTTCAGTCAAAGGGATCAAAGTTGGAAGCTTCTTTGAGCAGGCTTCACTCGATTTGTATACGTCTATGATTCTACTATATGTGTGACTTTTCAAATATTCGTCCAAGCAGATGCACAATGAGACAAAAGTTGCATTTTCGACTATAGTTAATTACAAAAACTTCTTCAGAGGAGTCTGTGAAAAAAACATGAGTTTGGGGGTCGCTACAAATAGCAACGAACCGCCATATACCAAAAGTTATTGGTGGGGGGTCGAAAGTTATGAGTCTCTTGGAGGGTCCGATCGGAAGTGGTGGGTCCGTTGAAAATAAGGCCGAAAAAATCACCTTCGAAGAACTTTGCTGACACAGCTGTGAGTGATTCCAAGTCTTTTGGCAATGTTGATTTTCTTCATTCCCCCTTCGAAAAGATCGACAATCCTCTTCCTATCACACGTGAGAAGAGGCCGACCGGAAATATACGGTCTTCCATAGCGATTTTTGGATGGTTCGATGGCTGCAGCGAATTCGAAATTAATGGCAACGAGAGAGGGAACCTTTTGAAGCGGAGGAATGCAATTCTTGCTGAAGAACAGCCGAAAGCATGGGAGTTTTATCCACCGACTCAGTTAGCTTCTCCATGACTGTGAGAGGAGAAGATTGAAAGTAAACTTGGAGAGGAGCAGGAAATGGTACTGTACAACTTGGGACGAGCATACTAAAGAACTGAAAACTTCGTTGCGGTTTTTGGCGGAAAAACGAACCTGTTGCGGGAACAGACTCATCGCACCGTATTGGTCTGTTTCGAGGAGTATTAATGAGCTGACAGATTTTCCTTTGAAGGTCGTCGCGCATCTATCACGGTAGAAGAAAAAAAGCTAGCGCATGCAGTCTTTTACACAAGATGCTATCCGTCTATCGGGGTATATGGAAGTGTGAGGGTACTCATTTCAGAGGAAGATTTAGGCCAAAAGATAATTTCAAAAACCCACAGTGGATTCAAGAGAGATATTGTAGCTTTTAGAGAAGAGAGATTGAGTTGGACACAACAAGATAAACTTCTTAGAAATGCGTGGTTCTAATTTCAGCTGCTTTCTACAAGGATCACGTTTTTCAGAGAAACACCTGCCATTTCATACGTCCAGAGTGTCTAGAATCATTGGTTCTGATGGACTCTATTTTTCCCATGGATTCTTCTACAATCATTAATCCTTATTGGGCTGTAGATGGATTTCCGTTTAGAAAAATTATAAATATCGAACTATATGTCACATTTCTGTCCACGTTCATTGCAATTTTCCTTTTTGCTTTTCGAACTCCAAAACAGCTGACCAAATTTTTTCGGACCATGATGATTTTCCAATTATTCACGTAAGTTTTCCCGTTTGATAAACACTTGTTTTAAGGATGTTTGTGTTGATTCTCCATATCTCGACTCTTACAGTTCCACTTATTTATTTGCCGTATCTTGCAATTGAGTTCTTTGGAACTTATAGCGACCTGAGCGTTCCTTCACACATTTGTGCGGGCATCTTGATGATTATATTTTTACGTAATCTAATAAATAAGAAAAATTAAATTAATTTAGTTGTTGCGATCACAGTAGTGCCTCTGTTCTTTTATCGGATGTGTCTTCTACTTCCAATCAACCACTTTCTCAATGGCCGACTTTTCAATACGGGATTTTATGCGTTTATTTACGGAGCTGCTATTCTAGTTCCAATTCCTGCTGTAATAGCTGCGAATAATTTTCGAAATGTCACTGCAGTAAAAATGGAGATCTTCAGTTATTTTCGAGTGTATTACGAGAATTTTTTCTCTCCTAACGTTTTTGTTTTGGACCTTTGGGGTTTCCAAAATTATTGGATATTAGCTTATGGCGTATTTATAATTGTCGGCTGGATGTTTTGTACGGTAATTGTTCTGGGAAGCGTCTTCCGAATTTACCGTGTCCTTCATAAGAGCAGCCGTTTATCCCCGAAGAACAAACAACATCATCAGACTGTTTTTACGTCACTTTTAGCCCTGGTAATTACTGGCATTGGATGGTCAAAATTGCTTCAGGGAGTCATTATTCTGTTGGAATATATTGTTCTTTTACCTACAGCGACATATCTCGGAGTATTTCATTCTCCCAGAAATGGTTAGTTGAGAATCAAGAAGAAACTTGTTTAGATGTGTTCTATACACTCGGACTCATTGGATTTGCTTTTTTACCACTCGCTCAAATTGTTTTCGTTCTCAGTTATTCTCCATTTAGAAAGATTATTTGTCGATTAATTCTTGCTATTTTCTGTGTTGGTTTTTGATTTTAATCATCATCTAGCCACTTTTTAGAACCTGAAGATCAGACCGGAACTACCTCCCTTGTTGATGACTGAGCAAACGAAAAGAAAAATTATAGTAATTCATATATAGGAATCATGTACAAAGTGGTTCACAGACGAGTAAAACTTGTTGAAAAGTCTTCAAGTAGAGAGAGTAGAGACTGGTCGCATTGAATCCTGCGCCGTTGGAGGTTGAGCCGAGGAACTGGCGTAGCTCGAACCAACGGAGTTTCTTCTCCAACAGGCTAAAGAACATTTTGAAACTCTCAGTTAAACTTACTCAACATTCTCCAAAGAGTCTTGCGAAACTCCTTTATGCAGAGACTGCAGAGGGGATCAATCACTTTGGTGATGGTCAAGAAGAGTGGAAACATACTACTCAACGGTCCAATTGTCATATTGTCTTCCCATAATGGAAACGAAAGTACAAACATAGAGGGAATGTGACACATGAAGACAGGGACAATAGTCTGAGTCTATGTTCCAGACGGGAGGAAGTTCCTCTTACCTGAAAAAGAAGAGTCATGAAAAGCTGTCTCTCCAAAGAAATCTTCGACGACTGCTGCACTGCTTGAAGCTGCCGAATCGTTGTCCAAATGTCGTAACTGCAGAAGGCCACTACAAATGTTGAAGCCAGTACAGCCGTGTAATGGACCATCAGAGCAACCAATCCAATTGGAGAAAAGGTGCCATCCAAGGTCTAAAGCATTATTTTTCTCCGACAAAATGCTCACCGTCAATCTAATAACATAATATCCGATGCTCTCGTTCAGCGGAATATCAAAAAGCTCCCTAATTTCGGACAAAACTTTCTAAATTTTTCTTTTCTGTAGATTACGAAACCTACTTGAGAAGCTCTATCATATGGGCAAAGAAAAAGAGAGCATACAAAGCAGAGGCAAAGGTAATAGACAAGAACTGCGTAGATAAGAGTTCGAATCAAACCACTAGTTTTTATTTTATCTGCCCAATGTAATCTGGAACCAACTCCTCCAATTAATCGACGAATTCACTCACTTGCACAGAACAATCCAGCGATAGATAAAGTTCAAAATTATATAGCCGAGCCAAATTTCGTACATCATGCAGTATAGAATTGGTCCGATTCGAGCGAAACGCGTGTTGCCAAGAGCACCATAAGTCGTGAATTCAATCCAGGTTCGATCTGATATTGAATGCATCTATGGATAAGGTATTAAGAGCTAGTTGGGACTCTTACAGGCATTCCGATAAGACAAACAATCGCAAACAGAGCCTCGAAGATGCAAAAAGAGATCATCACGTATTTGTATTTGCCCATTTTGGCATTTGATTTCATAATGACTACTACGAGAGTAGCGTTAAAGATGACAGCAGTTCCAGTGAGGAAACATTGAGCTGTTAATAAAACGAGGAGAGGAGTCTTCATCTTGTATCTGTTGAAAGCAGATCTTTTGCGACTTGAGAGAAAAGATTCCGGCTCCGCCTTCTGGAAAACGTCAAATTCTCAGAGAATCTTCTTTTAGCGTTTTCTAAACATCAAATTAGAGGAAATTGTTGGTGAGAAGGGATTCTACGTGTAAGAAAGCATTCTGAAGAAGATGATGTGAAGGTGTATTCTGTTAATTGTACTTATCTTTATCTGCTTTTTAAGCATCAACTTGTACAACAACAAATATGATGTTGAAGTGTTCAAACTGTAGAGAGATTAGTTTAGTTGACCGGTTTACCTTCGATTGTACTTATTTGGCTATCATACAAACAATTATTATTGTACACATACTCTCTCTCTCTCTCTCTCCTCTACAAGCCTAATCAAGGATCAAAATCGATCGGAACTACGCTAAATATTCTCTCAATAGTTTTGCCAACATTTCGTCTTGACCCCAGAGCTATAAAGTCGGTCTGCTTGTCTAAAAATGGGTACGATGAACGTAAAACAAAAGTACTTTGATCTTTTTGAGATTCCAAACGAACTGATGAAATCAAAATTTTTTTTAAAACAGAAAAAATATCTTCTGTTTATGTTTCCAATTTCGTCGCATGAACCAATTTTGTGATTTGGAGTAAGAGTTGAAAACAACAGTACACAAGATGGTTGTTTGTCGTAGCCTTCAGGGTCAAAGGCTGATGTCATGAAAAGTCGGCAGAATTCTCTCCGTTTTCCATAGTCTTTTCAATCGGGCGACCGCCTCCTGCGGTATATAAGAGACAGATCTTCTGATCTCTCTATCAGTTCAAAAAATGAACTTTCTATTTGTCCTTCTTGTTGTAGGATTCGTCTCTTGTAAGGATGCTCTCTTCGAAAATGTCGACGAAGAGCTCAAAGGTTTTACTTTTCTTTCTCTTCAATTAGCTTCTAGAATATCTTCCAAATGAACTGCGCAAATTCATTGAAGAATTGTCCGATAAGGATAAGGAAGCTTTGAAGGAAACCGCTCAAATTATGGATGAGGAGAAGGTTTTTAGCAAATCCTTTCGATTTCGACGGTGAATTTCAGGCAATTGCCCATTTGAAGAAGACGGCCCCAGAACTTGGAGCAAAGGCTGAAGCTCTTTACAAGATCTACACAATCAAATTGGAGAGTCTCAGGGACGAAAAGGCCAAGAAATTCGCCATGGATGTGATCAGTGGATTAAAGAAAGTCCAGCAGAAATATGCCTCTGGAGAAGAGATCACGGAAGATTACATGAAGGGCGTTGCCAAACACGCTTTTGACCAATTTATTGCTCTTCCTGAGAACAGTAAGGCCGAATTAAACAAGACTTTCCCTAAGCTGGTTGCTTACTTCCAAAGTGAGTAAAGCATTTGCAGAAAAATGTCAATTTCCAGGCAAGAAGTTCGTGAAATTGGTCGGAGAAACGAAGGACTAGGTTCCAAGATCTTTCAATTTTGACATAATAAACTTTTATTGAAAATCTCAAATAGACAGCAGGATTCTTCAAAGATTTTATTCGGGCTGTGTGGCGCTATAATCGAGAGTATAGGGCCCAGTTCCCCTGAAATTTTCTTTGATTGTTTTCACTCGTGTTTACCGCGAAGTGGTCAAAGAGGCGCCAACTTTTCCCTTCTCCATTCCAATTAAACGCATCATGTTCTTTCTAATTGTCTTGTTCAACACAATGTATACATAAGCTGGGATTCCATGGGCCAGCATCCAACAGACTGAATCAAACCTATATACGCATAATGACAATTAGACCTTGAGTTCCGATGACGAGCCACTGTGGAGGAACGTAGAATTGCATGTAGACCTAAAATCGTTGATTTGCCTGGCAGACACAAAACATACACATCCCAAGTCGGCCATCAATGTAACAACGCAGATTACGGTAGATTGGAGAATGAACTGAAGCTTGTTTTGCCAGATGACGACATACAACTTACGGATTTTTGTCCTCGAGTCATTTTGCTTTCTTTGGTACGGTACTTTGTGACGAGAACGAAACAAAGGAAGACGTAAAGACAGGATGTGATAATAACAACACCCAGGTTGTTGAAGACATGCATTTCGGCGTGATATTCCGGACGCTCTCCATGACCTTCAGTGATAAAAGGATCAAAAAACCAGGACAATTTGGCCGAATGGAAGGCCAATGGTACGGAGAAAAATGCGACTCCAAGTGTGTAGCATAAGGTGATAGAAAGAATCAACCAACTCCGATATCCAGAGAAAAGCTATAGAGATTCGAAGATTACTTCAATTTTGCTTACAAATTCTCCGATATAAGGCTTCCAAAGATCCAGAATTCGATTTAAAACAAGCACAAGACAAGTCATGGAAGCTCCGCACCACATGCCGAAGCCAAAAGCTCCCATTATATACTGTAGATCGGGGTAGAGGCAGTAGACTCCTCCGACTAAATAGAAATAGCCAGAGCCAACAGCGTTCACCAAAAGCGCCAAAATATCATAAATTCCTTTGAAGAATGTCTTGCTTTTTGAATTTTCCTACCGAGAACAAACATTATTTTATATGCTGATTGGTTCATTACATCCGATTTGAGAATGGTCAGCATAGCCAGAAGGTAAAGTACCTATCGGCTAGACTTTTTTTTGACAAACATACTCACCTCGGTGACGATTCCGTAAGTCAAACAAGCGGCTCCAGCTGGATAACTGACCCAGCCTTCCTTCTTCCAATCTTCTTGAGTCAAATTAGAAACAGAACAGTCATAGAAGGGAACTTTTTGAGCACTACCTCCATAACGGATATATTGCTCCATCTTTCTAAGGAGAGAGAAAGAACCGGAAATGGGTTGATACAAGGTTTCTTCTCTTTATAAATCCTTGCACTCTGATTGATGGCTTTAGCTTATTTCATTTGTCATTTAATTTCTCCGTAATACTTAGAACTGATCAAATCATAAACTTTGTTAGTTTCCGCCCGGCGGATTATCTTGCACATGACTCGTTTCCCGAGCAAAGTATCTCCAAAGGATTACGGTAGAAGAGATCTTTGACTTTTCAAAAAAAAGCAATTTTTAAGGAAGCACACTTCCAGCCCATCTCTGCAAAAATCGGAATTTTTCCTGCCCTTGGTGACCCCTTTCTTGTAGTTACGACATGGACAAACAGATCGCTTGCTATCCTTGGCACGATAAATGTTGAAGTCTGAATCAATCCAGAAAAAAAATCACCAATTTCAGATACCTCTTAGATCTCATTCGAAGATCTAATAACTTTTCAAAGCAAACTCTATACGACCAGACTCTGATATCATCGCTGCAATTATCTCCAGTAGTCTTTAGTTGCTGTTGCGAGTTCAGCGCGACTGATGTCAGATTTGCTCTTCGTACATCCAAAGTCTGTGATTTGCTAATGAATCCGACCTGCAGATAATGGCACGAACCTCATAATCTTTGAAACTAGACAGAAGGTTTCCAAAATGTGAAGTCGTCATAGTCTGAGGAGGAACACATGTCTCTTTCACGTCAAAGATTATAAAATGGTAGCACAAATCAAACAGATCAACTTTTTGAACTACAGAAAGCCACACATTCAATCAAATACCGCACGTCGACCAAAATACTTTTAGGAAAACAGTAGATATCACTAGATGGAGTTCGTCTATCGTCCTCAATTTCGTTCATTAGATTGGGATTCAATTTGCGTAAGATGTAAACTATACGGTTGAAGTTCGGGTTTTGTTTCTTACCCCGCAGTCTTAAATCTAAAATACAAAAAGATTATTAAGGAAGAATTCGTCTACTTCGAGGAATCTGACTCAAACTTCTGCAAAGTTTCTGTTGCAAGACGTTCAACCAGGAATAGAAAGTGGCCGTCCATAAAATAGTTTTATTATCACTCTCGGTCCACAGAAGTGATCTACGGAATACCCTCCGGTCTGCACCTTGCTCTTTATAGTTGGAGAATTAATTTAAAGAAGTCTTCCTGGTTGAATTTTTTGATCGACCAGAAGAAAGCTTAGAGAGCTTCGCTAGCGATTAGTCTATGTTACAGAGTCTTTTGTCAATAGACTTACTTCCACGAGGTTTCTCTTGTACTCAGGACGTCTATTGGATGGCTTCACGTGAAATAGAAACGATAAAACTTCCCATACATATACAAATAATAAATTTTATCTCTGATCAAAAAGCATTTAAATTAGTACAGTAGCGGAGCTGAGAGCAATGACCTCCAACCTCAAACAAATGTTTCCATGTTCCTTCGTGCGTGAGTGCAGCCGTACGCGCAAACAGCCGGGACATAAGAACGGTCACTCAGGACTAGCTTTGTGTTTCAGACATAGATCACCTTCGTCGGAATGAGTACGCAGCATGAATTCGGCTGGTTTTTATGTAAGTTTTTCTTTTCTTTCAGATATTTATTGAATTTCCTAAAAACTCCCCACTTAATTATTCTTTGAGTAGCTTTTAAGAGAAAAGATTTTAAAAATTTCTGCTAAGACAAAGATCTTACTCAACAAAGGGCGATAATTGCGAGGTCATGACCAAGGTAGACAACCCGCTGTCAACCTTTTGATTCTGGAGGAATGCAGGCCTTTTTCCTTACGCTGGCCATTTGTGCCTATTGAACGATCATCTATCAGAGACGAACCCATTGACAAATGGCGTGTCCGCTTCTAAACCGATGCTCTGAACAAACTGAGGCTGATATCTACACGATGATATTTGTTTAGAGACCAGAGAAGACAGGGGCGTTGCGCCAGCGAATACCGTAACTTCTTCTACAAGTATAAATACCATCTGGGTCTGGCTTTTTGGACGCTATGAACCGCGCTATTTTTCCGAGAAATTTCTCTCAAGCTACCACAGTTCAGTTGATTTCAGTTCCAAGTCTCAACATGGCTGATGACCTTCTTGATTTTGATGAAAGAGGATGTTGTTGTCGAGCCTTCGGAACCCGTACCCGTTTTGTTCTTATGCCAATTGTGCTCTTATGTCTCAGTTTCATCTGGTTTGTTTTATTCTCCTCTTCTATTAATTTTAAATTCAAGGGCTAATATCCTAAGCTTTAATCTGGGAACTATTTGTCTGAATGACGCCTCGGGAGAATTTCGCAATGAAACTAATTATGGAGATCATTCCCTCCATATCACCTCAAGTGAGTCTTCTCTTACAGTAGAAAAACAATTTCAAATGTATTAGAAAAGAGAAAGTTTAGGTCAGACTACTTATGCTATCTCGGCCATGGCAGCCGGAGCTCTTGTTGGTAACTTCCCAGTCGTATTTCTAGTCAATCGGTTCGGAATGAGAACAGTTTTTGGAGTTCTTGGTCTCGTCAGTTCTGCCGCCACTCTCCTCATCCCCATCGCTATTCGAGTAATTTTATCATCGTTGTCCCATTAACAAGCTAATCCCAGGGTGGTTATGCCTATCTCATTGTCTGCCGTGTCTTCCAAGGAGTCGCCTTCGCAGCCAACTTCCCCGCGATCGGAGCCTTTTCTGCTCGGTGGATCTATCACAAACAGGTAAGGTCTCTTATTCTCGAATAGAAAGAATTTCAGTCCGGATTCATCATTTCCATCCTCGTCTCTTATGTCCAGATTGCTCCAATCTTCACCAATCCTGTCGCCGGTGCTCTCTGCGATTCCATGGGGTAAGAGGCCATTTTCGATTTTCCGATATCAGACGGTTTGTTTGCAAAACTGTAACCTCTGCTCCTAATGTAACATTAGTCCTGGCGCCATCTATCATTACAGCAAACAGAGGCTTTTCGGTACAGCTTGAACCGACATCCCTGGTCTAGAGAATTTTCTATTTGAATTGAAGATTATGGTGTATTTTTAGTTGGCAGTCTATTTTCTACGTGCATGGAATCATCTCTGCGTGTCTCTTCTGCACCTACCTCTTCATCTTCCGCAACAATCCAAGGAAGCATCCGTTTGTCGGCCCATTGGAAGCCGAAAAGGTGGCCAGAGGAAAACCTCCAGGGTAATATCTTATATTTAATTTTAGTAGTTGGCTTTAGAAAGGCACAAGCATCAATCCCCTACGCAGCCATCTTGAAGACTCCAGCCATTTGGGCTATTTGGATCGCCGCCGTTGGAAACTTCGTGATCATCAATGTCTTCTTCGTGTTCACTCCCACTTATCTTTCCAAAGGTATCTTAAAATATTTCTTCTTTTTTCAATTAAATTTCAAGTTCTTGGCTTCTCAGTTTCAAAGTCTGGCTTCTCAGCCATGTATCCTCCTTTAGCTCAGCTGATTACCAAAGTTTCTACCGGTAAGCGTCTGCCTAGCTCCCAAAACAACACGAATTTAGGCTTAATTTCTGACAAAATAAAATTCATCTCTGAGACCTGGAAGTACCGTATTTTCAACTCAATTTCATTCTTCGGTTCAGCCGCTACCGTAGTTGCTCTTGCCTTCATGGGCGATCACAATAGAGTGAGATTTCGAAAGTTATTTATTTATTTTTTCAGAATGCAAATTCTCCCGTTATGGCTGTCGCTTTGGCTATTCTTGGTCTCAATTGTGGTGGTTTTTATAAGGCCGCCCCCACTTTGTCGAAGCAATACGGAGCCTTTGTGACTGGCTACGTCTCTCAATGCAACTGTCTTGTCCTCCTCATCATTCCCTTCATCGTGCAAGCGATCACTCCTGACAACACAGTTGGCCAATGGATGATCGTTTTCTTCATTGTTGCTGGCTCTTTGGTAATTTCATTCGATTCAGCGGACAATGTGGTTCAGATTGTGACAAACATCGTCTTTGTTGTCTTCATTCAAGGAGAGCCATTCGAATGGACAAAAGCTGATTTCGGAAAGTCGCCAGCCTATACGGATACTCAAATTCCACCTTTGGATGGTTTAAAACGCAATTCGATGTGTTCTTCATCGGATAGCAACTCATCAAGAAGACCTTCAATCTCAATACAAGAAAGAGTTTAACCAAAAACTATCGTTCTTTCCTTTATTTCAAATAGTTAATCAAGCAAAAAATTGCTGAAATGATGCGGGCCATAAAGATTTTCACGGGCATATTATTTTTTATTGAAATTTTATAAACTGGAAGATTTTTTGTTTGACTTCATAATTTTCACTTGGTTTTAGCCAAGCACTTTGAGATTACAAGGGTTAAAGAAGAATTTTCTCCAATAAGAAAACCATGGAATGGCCTCCAGACAGCCGGGAAAACAAATATTGAAAGCTGAAGAAAGATAAAACTGTCTAGCTCTAGAAGAAGTGATTCATGATGAAACATAAATCTCCTCTAATATTATTTTCAAAATCTCGCTTAGTGTGAAAGCAGTTTTAAAATCGTGATAAATTTGGAATATCGAGGAATAAAAGCGACAATTTTTTTTACGATTGCTCTAGTTGGCTAGAACAACCAGGCTGAAAAAGGACAAAATAGGGGCTAGCCTTGCTTGATGGAAGCAATCATTGAGAAGAACCTAGAGAAAGAGAAACAACTGAAAATTGAAAAGGCTAGTAAGGAATAACCTTATTAGAAGATCCAAAGGCAGGAGAAGAGAGCGAAAATAGTTTTTTCCAGTGAAAGAAGCGGGAAAATAGTACAACAATGTGAGACATTTACACCCAGGGGGCGTACTACGCAGTCAGCGTGGAGCCATCATTGCTATCAGTGAACTCCTCTACATAAAAAGAAAGTTCAAAGAGAATAGTGATTTTGAGCCAAGTGATGGTGCCAGCCGCCACAGGAAGAACTCTCTTGCTCATCCTCCCCTTGTCTGACCGGTCAGAAGTTTCGTCAAGAAGCTCAAATATTTCTTGATAACACGGTCGGTTGCCCTCTGACATCTCCTCAGCTGAACCCTTTAGTGTCGAATGCGTCCCCACTTCTGAGGAACTTTCTCAATGTTTGCCAGTTGACACAGAGATTTCCTTCCAGTTCCTATTTATTCTTCTGTATTGGGTGCACTCTTCTTTTTCAGTTCAAAGCAACCACTCCCAACTTTTTTTTGAAAATTAACTCATTTCTATCGAATTAATTTCATAAAATAAGGTTTCAAAAGAGCTCTACCGTATCCCAGTTCAACGACTTCGAGTTTTTCTTTGTTTCTATGTGCTCATCTGGCCGCTATCTGTCCTTACTTCCTCCTTCCAACAACCAAAACACATTTATGTGAATAGCTACCAACAAAACACTATCTGAGCGGTCATGCAGAGCTCAAACACCGTATTCTTGAACAAGGAGATATGACTTTATTTCAGCCATAGCGCCGTTTCTTTTGACGTTTTCTTCTTCTGGAATGAAGAAGGCCAAAGGCTCTGAGGTTTGAGTGAGACTCCTTCATTCAAGATCGTTTAGGCTAGTCTAGTTTCGATGTATTCGAATCACAGTATCCGCATTAATATGGAACCTGACGCAGAGTAAGAGTTTTCGCATTTTATAATTCAAACAACAGAAGCATGACGACTGTCCACACATACAAAAAGAGACATTCAATAGCCCCAGTAGTCCATGATCAATTACAAAAGATCAAATCGACCCAAAGTGTTGGATCTATAACGCGTGAAACGAAGCATTTTTGTGGTAAACCGGTTCGCTAGTTGATGAGGATCATTTTTAAAGAGACGACCACCATGCATGGACCAAAACGGATTTTCGGAGGAAAAGGATGGGCTCGAATTCTCTGGCTGTTGGTTTACCTTGGATCTGCTACTTTTTTTATTGCTCAAATTGGCATTCTGGCCGCCGATTACATTGAGAAACCTACTGTATCCCAGGTATCTCCCCCTCTCTTCAATACAAGTTCTGACTTCAGGTGTCTTTTTTCGTTGACGAGGAAGGAATCCTCTTTCCTTCCATCACTATTTGCAATTTTAATCCTGTCAAGCGATCCAATATTGAAGCTTTGAACAAATCTGGAGATTTCCCATACGAGTTGTTCGACTACATGATGGAAAGCAATATGGATGCAGCAGCCTTGTTCAGTACGGCCGATAGGGCTGAATTACGAAGAGGTTTTTGAGTTTTATTCAGAAAATAATAGCTCTCTAAGGCGACAATTACTTGCAAATTTACCAACAAACTCATCAGAATTTCAGTGTGAATAACTTTTTCATGGATACTGGGTAATTTGCAAGATAAAATCAACCAAAGATTTAGATTCAACTGTAAGGATTTCATGATGACGTGCGCCTTTGCTGGGCGTGACTTCGACTGTTGCCAATACAGTACCTCGATCATCACAAACATGGGCAAATGCCAGAAACTCAATTTGAACAAAGGTCCCGATTGGATGAAAAAACAAATTTCTGCTGGATTGGACAATGGGTAGACTCTTTCTGTTGTGAAAATTGAGACAAATTCTCCAGACTCCAAGTGATTTTGGATGCGAGAGATGATGAAATTTTGTCGAAGGAAGACGATTCCGACAATTCGTTCTTCTCAACTATCTTTGAAACTGGCTTCCGCTTCTACGTGCACAACAACGATCGAGATCCAAATCCATCGATTGAAGGCATTTCTGTCAGTCCTAGCACTCGCGTTTATACCGCTCTTTCAATCATTGAGGTATTTCACGTATCAGATCCCACCTCTTCTCATTACAGTATCACCTTCTCTCAGCTGACCACTATGGAAATTGCACCAGCTCCTGGCCTGTTTCTTATGGATTTACGACGCTACCATATACCACGATGAATTGCGAGACACTCTGTAAAGCGAGATATTTCAACCAAACTTGTGGATGTAGTCCAGCTCCTTACAACATCGCTAGATGTAAGCAAACCTACAATATTCTCCTATATCTGATTCCAGCTTTTCGAGAGTGTACTCCATTGGAGACGGTGACTTGCATGGACAGCAGGATGAAAGTGGAAAATAATGGTCAGTTTGTCTTAAATACAGTGCCTTTTGCTCTTTTTTTGATCCGCAAAATGGACTCAAAATTTTATCAAAAAATTTATTACTGCTCATGGCAGTCATTTTGTAAAAACTGTCTGGATTGATAACAGATGTAAGCAAGGAATTTTAAAGAACAATTAAGAATAAAAGATTTCAGGAACGGTGTCTCTAGGATTTCCTTTATGTACTGAATGCAAAGTTGAATGTGACAGCACCGTCTACAACGCCTTCAACTCTTATGGACAAGAGTTCAATCCGGGATCTTTAAAATGGCTCTCTCATCAGAACTTTAATCGAACAGCTGAATATATAAAGTTAGTCAAACAAGTTAAAAATAGCCTGACCGGTCGCTATTTGAGTTTTTCTACGCGCTTTTATCAGCTCATTTGGGAGACTTATCACACCCATTTCAGGAAAAATTTTCTGACGATGAATGTTTTCTTCCGGGACTTGACCCATGTAGAATATACTCAGACAAAAGCCAGTTCAATCACTGAACTTCTCAGTGAGTTTATCCCTTCTTCCTCTTGAGATCAAGGAATAGGTAACATCGGTGGAAATATGGGAATGTTTTTGGGGATGAGCATCATCACCGTTGCCGAGGGGTTGATGTATTTGTTTAAGATTGCCTGGATTGCTATTTCCCGAAAACGTAGAGAATATATGTTCAAAAAGAAGGAAATGGAAAAGGTATTTCTATTTGTAAATATTACAGACCATTTCAGGAACAAAACAACGATATTGAGGAGACTGTAAGGAATTTCAAACTCTTCAAATCGAAGGTCTCGACTGTCCAACAGTCTGACCCAATGGAGCTGATGAAGTCGAAGATTAGAGCCATTAGCACCGACCAAGTCGAAGACGATGGGAAGACTCGACAGGCTTCCGAGGATTCCGGGGTCTTCCCCTTGTAATTTTAAGATTGTTTAGTCTGAATTAGTTGACGATCTCAGCTACGGGTTACAACGGGATCTAATACGTGTTGCTTTGTAGAATCTTTCCTTTCATAAATCTTTCATTTAGCTAGTAGGTTGTGGGGGCGGAGCCGCTTGACCAATATTTAGTAACAGACTGATCTGAATTATTTGTTCAGTTGTTATCCTCGAGTCTCATATTTCCAGAAGAACGACATACTTTCTCTCCTTCCTTATCCGTATATGTTGTGGGCTGTTAGCCTTTGGCGCATAATGATCCGGTCTCGCCACCTGCGATCTGGTTATCCTTTTGTCCCTTTAGCTTTGTCGTTGTTGTTTTCTTCAATGAAGCTCCTCACCTTTGGGATTACGTCTATCGTCTGCGGGGTAGCTCTTTCCCTTTGTTTGACTAACTCTTGCGAATGCAGTTTTTGCTTCCCCAGCCGAGAGAGGCCAATAATTCGGCACTGAATGGTTCAATGTTCCAGGCTGTCTCTCCAACTCTTTTCTCTGTTACTAAAAAGTTCCAATCGTTTCAGGGAGTTTCGAAGAGGCAAATAAGTTAGCAGGTCGACAAGCACTTTTGTCATTCCTTAGAGTCTTTTTAGTCTCCTTTCCTCATTAGCCTTTTTAGTGTCCATAAAGGCTCTCTTGCTCCAATTCATATTTCCAATCATTATTAAACATAGGGATAGATTACATAAATCAAGTCCTGTTTAATTTGTTCACGCGCCGACCATTCTCGGCTACAGATCGGTGCAAACACTCTCTTAGCTCACAATAGCCATTGATATCTGACCCCAAGTCAAAAAAGTCCCCCTAGAATCTTACTACAATGAGTCACGACTTGTTGTGGAAGTAACGAATTTCTGATGCATGAAGGTCGTATATAATCTTGATCTATCTTTCTCTCTACTTATACGATAAACTTTTTTCAAAATTTCTAGATATTGAATGGAAAGGAGATATCAGCCAATTAGTCTGTTCTAACCAAGTGAGTCTACACCACCAACCATTTATAGCTCCCAGAAACTGCTCGTTTTTCCTCCCGCGCTTCATTAAGAATTAACGAATCCATTTCTGACCATAAGTGGTCCATCCTAAAGCCCAAATGACCAGGGTTCATCCCAGAACTAAACCGTTTTAACGTCCAAACAATTGTTTAGTTATAAGCGGGTGGCCGTATAAACATCTGGTTTTGTTAGTCTGAGACTCCTTGGGTCTCCCTATACGATTTTTTTTTCGAGAGAACTTTTCAGTGCCGACCAAGTTGGAACGACTCTTCGTCAAGTCATGCGAACAGGATTGCGAAAAGGCGTTCGTTCATATGCTAGGTCGGTTTAAGGCTTATTTAAAAATTCACTTCCTCTCCTGAGACCTTAATGGATTTTTGAACTTCTTTTATTGTTCCAATTTGTGTTCAAAAACCTCTTATTTGAATAATTGGAGTGGATTCGTTCTTTTTTCATCTCAAACAAAAGAAGGATCCTCATAACCTCCTCGATGGCTATCAAATTTCAATAAGAAACTTGATGAGAGACCCCGAGCATCATCAATCCCATTGTCTCCTTTGAAATTTACACACTCCCTCGGAGTTCCATTTCCAGATGATATGAAGCGTCAGTTTCCTCCTCTCTCTTATGGGAAACGTCGTGCCTTAAAACTTACTGCTTCTATCTTTATTTCTATAGCTGTTCTTTCATTTTTAAACATCGTACAAAGGTATTTCTTTTTGAGGGAAAAAAATAAGAAAAAAATTCAGCTCCGGATCAGGTATTTCGGGTATTTTGAGATCTTCTAGTGAAACTCCTCCTTTGATTTTTATTGTAACACCTACGTACAAACGGACTACGCGGTTGGCTGACCTGACGAGGTGACAACTGCTTGTCTTCATAAATCAAAATTTAGGATGGCTAACACATTGATGCATATTAATGACATTCATTGGGTGATAGTCGAAGATGGCGAGAAAACGTATCCTTATATTCGAGAAATGTTTGAACGAACCAAAATCCCCTTCACTTACATGGCTCACAGGACTAAAGTCGGATATCCCAGTCTGCTTTTTAAACAATTTTGATGGAAGTTTTTAGGAAAAGGCTGGTGGCAGCGCAATATAGCCTTAAATTACATCAGAGACAATATCAATGAGCTCCTCGGCGGAAGAGAAGACGGAGTTTTATATTTTGGAGACGATGATAACTCTTATGACCTCAGACTCTTTAACGATTACATCCGAAAAGTCAAAAAACTTGGAATGTGGGCTGTTGGTTTGTCAGCGTCTTCGACAAAAACAATGTCTTAGGTCTGGTTGGAGGCGCTCCAGTAGAAACTCCAAAAGTCGTCGATGGGAAAGTCGTTGGATTCAATGTTCGATGGAATCCAAACCGCGTCTTTGCCATCGATATGGCTGGATTCGCCATCAATATGAAAATCGTAATAAAGTTAGTCTGAACTTTCTATTTATAACTTCTTTTTAGTACAACGACAGTCTTCAATACTGAATGTAAGAGAGGTTTGGGTGCACCTGAGACGTGTCTTTTGGAAGATATGGGTCTCACCAGAGCCGACATCGAACCCTTTGGTTGTGAAAAGACGGTACTCTTTATTTCTCCCTTTGTTTAAAAAATTTAGTTCAATAAGGATATCCTGGTGTGGCACACAAAGACGAAAACTCCCGAATATGATCGACGAAAAGTAGACAGTTTTGGATACGTTTTTGAATTTGGTCGAAATAACACGGCTAGTAGTTCCTCATCGAATTATAACAATATTTTCAGGTTGGAGTTCCAGTGAAGAAAAAACATTCCAAAGCGTAGATTCAATTCTTATTTTCCCTATCACGGTTCACAAATGATGCTCATTCCTTCTGCTAATAAAGAATTCTTGTTAATTCTCCTAGAGATTAGTGTCTGTCTAAGAATAATAGCTTTTTTTCGATAATCTGTACATTGAATTCTCTCGTCAAATCGTAGGTATTTGACTACAGTCTCCAAATGCTAATCCTAAAGACATAAAAGGAACAAAGCTGGTACGACAGGACATTCACTTTAAATAACACCTAAATCCCTCCTCCACCTACTGACGTCCGCTGTATTATTTGATTATAGATGAATTTTGTTTCTTTAATCCTTCATAAGCATGATTTGGCCCAGATCACTCCGATGTTCCCTGGCTTAACTTTTTCAAAAATCTGTCCAAAGTATGACTTATTTTCTACATATATAGGGTAGATTCTCGAGTTCAAAGCGATCACTTTCTTTTATTTCACAGATTCTCTTCAGAATGGAGCAGTGGCTTCGTTTTGGTTTGCGATCAGAGAATATCCCTGGCTACAACTGCGCTGTCGTGAACAAGACGGTGGAAGATTGGTATGCAGAAGGAGTCGTAAACTATCCATTAGGAATTGGCTTTCTCCTCTACGGAATATCCGTGCAGGTTCGTTGTTCTTCCCAATCGTTATGGTCTGTTTTTAAAGGTTTTGTACATCTTCATTCTATCTTCAATGTGGAGATTGAAGAAGACGAACGCTTGTTATAAGATTATGATTTTACTGGGACTCTTTGACATAAGCAACGTGGCTATTAACTCGGACGTTAGCGGCTACTTCTGGCTGCTCGGAGCCTCCTACTGTACTCATCCTAACTTGGATTACGTAGCTGGATGCATTGCAGTCGGTGAGGATTGATTTCGTTTTTTGGCAAGATATTCCAGCCGCTTGGTGTGGGGCATGTTTGTGCTGTTTAATTCTGGTTATCAATAGAACTGTCGATCTGTGGAATCAGCAATGGAGTGAACAAGTTTGTTTTAGAAGTTATTAATAGGAGAGTTCAGCTATTTGGTGGCAAGCTCATGTACATTTGGCTCTCAGCTCCAATCTTCTATACGATTTACTTTCTTTTCTTCACATATCCCGCAATGTTCAATTCCAAGCTGACTGCTTGGTTCTTCGCTCCTTTGATTCTAGGAACAGCTGAGGAGATGGGAGAGGTTTGCTCTTGAGAAGGATAGAATATGATTTAGTTCCACAATTACTCTCATACTCTCAACAATCTCGGAGTAGTCGTAATCACTTGCATACTTTATCTCACTCTTATCCCAATTCTTCGTTATAAATACGCTATTGGAGGAGCAAATATTAGCAGAGCTCAGCGATCGGTAAGGAAAAAGATTTTATAAAACCAAATGTTCAGATCATGATTCAGTCTCTTCTGATCTGCTCCGCTTCTCTTGCTGCTTCCATTATCTACGTAGGCTTTTTTACTGATTGATAGAAAATAAAAGCTTTAGGTCTATATGCAATTCTTCGCAATTCCAACTTGGGTAATCTTGGCCGGCCATATGTGTTGGCAGGCTAGTCATGGTGGATTAGGAGAAATCTAAGATAGAAAAAATATTTACAGGGATTCCGGCATTCGTCTATCTTGCCTTGAATGCTACAATCCGACGCGATATTTTGAAAATGCTGGGACTAACGCGTTTTGTACGGATTGATCCAAACACCAACTCGAAATCGGCAAGGGTTACCAGCCAGAACTCTCCAATACTGATTCTGTGAAATCTGAACGAATAAATCTGCAAAAAAAGAATTGTTTTTTAAACTAAAATGATCTTAAGATCTTTGAACCAGGGCACTGGGTGCTTTCTCACAACAACAACAATTAGTCAAGAGTTTAGTCTTTTAAGTCGGAAGGTGACTTTTGACTTCTTTATCTGCTTACGCATCGATCTCCAACTTTTTACGCTACTTACTCCCGTTTTGCAATCCTCATTTTCAGATGTTCCTCGCCATCTTGCTTCTTGCGGCCATCGCAGGATGCTCTCAGTCCTCAAAAAATAGTACAAAAGAATTCATAGAACACTTGCCATCCAAAGTCTCTCCTACCTCTGATCCTGTAAGAGCTTTCTGAGTCTCTAGCTTGATGATCACTCTAGCGTTATCTCCGTAGATGTGCCAAAAATGAGTTGTGTAAGAATCCTCCTTGTGGCTGTTGTGGCAAGTGCACCTATATGTTCGGGTAAGCAGGACCTGATGGCAAATGTTTTCAGCTGCGTTCATGATCTGGAAAGGAAATGTCCAGAGATTGGGAGCTTATATGACAGAGGTCCAGAGTCGTTCGCTTGGCGTGAAACCGCCATAGAATCTATTATGATAAAGATGATGGCAAGTGAGAACAGCTCTCGAGTCTCGAACGATACCAATTATTAGTTTTATTGAAATAAACATAGTTCTAAAGCCTTGTTCTCTATTTATTTGATAATACACGTATTGGGTGGTCCCGGAAGTTGGATCACAAAAGAATGCTGGAATGATTTATGCGGGTGGAAGGGTTGATGACAGGAGTGTTCGCAAGAGGTCGCCCTCATGATGATGCGAGTGGGAATGTGAGTGTCCTCCATGGTCGTGTCCTTCGTGTCTAAAGTACTTCATGCCACAATTGCCACAATCTCACCCAAAACTGAATTGAAGGAGAGCGATTGCACCAAATCCAATGGCAATCGCAACCAGTTGGAGTAAACTGTCGTGTTCGTTCTCTTTTTCTTGGGCTAGAACCTGAAATCGAGATTTTTCAGATTAAATTTTTGTTGCCTCGATGAAGGTTACGTAGATGAATGTTCCGGCCGCCATAGATTCCAAAACAAGAACGGCGCTGTCCTTGGTAATCATATCAATGTGAGACTCCTGAAAACCGGTACATTTTAGTCTGAAAGTGAAATACTTGAAGGAAGGCTCCCAGTACAGCTCCTACTGGCGTCATCAACGAGTAGATGAAAATCGTCGAGATGACGGCTTTCAATTTATCCGCATTTCCTTTGGAGACTTGTAATCCCACGGAGAATGCCTCGATGCATTTATGAAGTAGCAGGGAGAGGAACAGAGCCATAATTCCGGTGTAGGTGTCCTGGACTCCCAGCGCAAATCCCTCGAGGAGAGAATGGAACGAAATGGCCACCGCAAAGGTGATTGACTTTAGATAAGTCCCACGTTCCGAAGAAAGAGCATAGCTTGTGGTTCCTTCCATCACTTTGCTAAATAATCTTTAAAGGGAACTGATCATTTCCTACTCGAGAGTAGTGCGGGATGCATTGACCAATTCAAGAGGAGAATCGGGAGGACTGCTATGCAGAGGATGGATATCAGCATGGGAGAAGACCTAAGAGTTTGTTGTGATTTCGTTGCAAAAAAAAGCAGAGAAAAGATCATAAACTTCGCGCACCAATAAAAGTCCCTATCAGCGCCCGGGAATTTCTTGTTCGACTGTCGTCTAAAGATAGGGGAGACGCGCGACTTTTCGGGATCAATCTTTGGTAGAAGGATGCCCGTTTTGAATGTTTGGTTTTCGCTTACCCGAAGACAGATTTCTTCTACCAGATAGACCAGAAAGAAGCCAATACACGTGAAGAACTGAGGCCAGGGAAAGTCCGCATCTCGATTTGTTTCTTTGACGAACTTGTCGAATAGACCGCTGAATAAGGATGTTTTGCCAGAAGAAGGGCCTGTCTCACTTGATGTGAGGAATGACATCCAAAAAGCAGGTAGCAAGGAAGACTCCTCCAGAAAAGCAAGACAGGAGAGAAAGCCATTTTGCCCCTCGACTATCTCTTTTGCCGAGGACTCGAACCAACTAAAAAAGTTCTTATAAAATGACGACATTTATTACGTGTGGCCGATGAGAGAACGAAGATTCTCCGGCCAGTTTTGGCATTTCTTTTCGGCCGAAAACATCAAAAAATTTTGTCTTTAAAATGGAAGGAAAGAGGTTGAATTAGATCAAAAGGTCATGCTCAGACTACGGAGGCGGCTGATTCAACATCTTCGAATTACTCGTTTCTGACGTCTTTTCGTGTTGACCTTCAAGACTTTTGTTGAGCATCAAAGGTAATTTACGTCTACCAGTTATTGCTAAGGACCCGGTTTCAACGTCCAATAAAACTTCATGGAAAACTGACCTTAATTGGGAAAAATCCGGAAATAGCTGTTGTTAAAAACATGGCCAATGCCAAAATTAGCTGTAAGACGAAGATCTCCATTTTAGAATATTTTTTTCTTCTTCGATCTTATTAATCGATGACACAGCTAAGTTTACAGCTGCTGATGACGCGTGGGAACGGCTGGTAGGGGGAGAGAGAGAGAAGAAAACTGAAAACTCGCCCGGTCAAGAAGGAAGATTTTTGGAGAAGAAACTCCAAAGAGAGCGGAGGATAATCAATTTGCGAAAAATTAACAAGATGTTACGCAGAAAAATGGCAATCAAGTGCTGTAACAAGCGGAAGGTGCGGGAAGGGGATCACGCGCGGGTGAAAACCCGTGAACCGGTCAAAACTTTATTAATCCCTTTAGCCACTCCTCATTACTATGTGAGCAACTTGTTTTTTTTTGAGAAATTAGGACTTTTAAGTGGAAGATCGGCTGATGTTTTGTTGGAGAGAAAGTTGAAGAGCACTTTTAAAGGTTGGAAGTGGAGACAAAATGTGAAGTTATTCGGCCCTTTTAAGACCAAATTACCGTCTAATCAGATAAAAAAGAGTCCTTGAATTTTGATTTTGCGGAGATTCTCAGAGACGTCCAAAAAGTTCCAACGGAACGAATGCTGAGGGTAACCATCGTGTGTTCAACTAATGGCGCTCGGACAGGCGGGGCGCCAACTGATGTCACCACGACCTCGACAGAGAATGAGCCTCACGAGAATGTGATTCCCGTGGCTAGGAGGTGATGGTGGTTCTTTCCCTCCGCTGCTACGTGTGTGATTGGGATAAACATTTCCTGGGGCGGAAAGACTCGCTTTGGGCCTCCTGCAAACACTCACGCGTTTGTTACAACCACAATTCGAAGGTATCGGGAACATGCTAGAGAGACCCAAATTTATCACAAGATCTACTTTTCCTCGAAATGTTTTTGCAACCAAAACAGACAAATTAACTGCAGGAAAAAAGCGGAAGTTCCTTCTTCCAAGCATCTTTAAAACTACCAAACAGGCTCTCGTATTTTCCGTTTTTCTTGGATTACACTCTTGAAAAAACTTGGCCTAAATGGATATGGTAGGGCCCATAGAGATTCCAGAAAAGAAGACAAAGAAAAAGTAGAACAATGAAAGAAAGGAACAAGAGACGAAGAGTTATGTTTCATTGAAACCGTTTTGAAGTCTTCGACCCAGCTCTAGAAGAAGAAATCTCTCGGAATATCCCAGAAGAAATGAACTGTTCGGGATGTCAGGCGTAGTTTATATACTCGGCATAGGACTAGACACTATTTGGACCAAACGACGTGACTTTGTCTCTTTTCGAATGACATAAAAAGTGTAAGATATTCTGCAAAACAATCACGTCATTTCTTTTAGCTTCTTCTGTAAAAAAATCTTCAACGACCTACTTTGAAGGCTAACTTCAATTTCAAAAAAGGTCAAAAAGTTTGTAAATATTTTGAACTGATAGCAATTTGATCTTCGCTAGGACAGGAAAGACCCTATTTTTCATTTCTGAACATTTGGTCAGACCCCACGTGGTCATAAACTTGGTACCACCAGTTTTTTCGTCTTTCGTTGCGTTACTGACCAGCTCTGTAAAAGTCACGCCACTCCCATTAGGGGGGACTGAAAAGTCGGATGGGAGAGCCTTTTGCGCGATGATGATAAAAAGTGAGACGACCGTTGGCCGGCGTGACTTGGAACTTTTTAAGAGAGAGACGCCCCGTCATTTAATGTTTTAATCATGTTAGACCTGCAACTCAACAATATATCCCAATCGACACCATGAATCAAATTTCGAGATCTTCACGTGAACGAAAGCTTACAATAGAGGCTACAACCTCAACGACCCGAGGTATAATGTGATTTGGTCTTCCGTCAAATGCTCGAAATAGCCTCGTGAATGACGTTCAAAAAGAGAGAGTTGGCTGTGAATAATTGTTGGAAGAAAGGCGATCCGCAGGACAATTGGGGAGCAGGCCTTAGTAACAAGGATTTGGAGGTTTATTCAGCACGTATGCGTCCCGAGCTTTGGGCTCGACAAATGCCAATGACATTTATGAAGTGTCGCCTGGCTCATACATTTGGAAGAAATCTTTCGATAGCGTTTCTCGAATTTTATAGCAGAAGACAGAAAGGAGCATCATTAATTTGCAAACTCTTTTGATTTTTAATACAAAACACACCACAGTTCACAACTCCCACAGTTAAATTTGACCCACAAACTTCCTAATTGATTCCAAATATCAAATGATTTCAATAGAATTTCTTCTTTTCCCGTGCACATCTCATGCACAAAGGAGAACACCAAAATTGTACCTTGATTCCGAGTTCTAACAAAAGAAGACTGCAGTTTATTAACAATACGTACACGTAAGAAAAAGGTAATTGCATCTCCCAACTAGACACTATTCTTCAACAAGTACTTGAGTGTCCCGTCTGTCGTAATAATATTTTGTCCACCCAGCTGATGACTGAGTCGTTTGACCTAAAGAGAGAAAGGCTACACAACAATTTCTGCAATTACTTCTCGTTTCTTCGCCATCCGTTCACACCACCAGTAGATAAAACACATCGGAACGAGGGATAGAGCTCCAAGTGGCCCGACCATATACATCTAGAGATTTCATTTTTTCAAACGAGGAAATGATACCTTATTGTTGTAGTATGAATAAATACGTGTGGTAGTAAGATTTGTACAAAATGTGCCGATAAATGGAGCTTCACAGACACAATCGGTTCCTCTCGCGTTCAATGTCCCATGAACGCATTCGATGTCTTCACAGTATTCGCCCGTGTAGCCGGGAACGCATCCGGTGCAACTGAAAGACGTCTAAAAGATCTCCTTGGAAACGAACGTTCCATTAGTGTATCGTCTATAGCTTGAACAGTGCATTTTCTTTTCGCAAAATTCGCCGACATATTCCACTTCACATTGACATCTTCCATTGATTACTTCGCCGTGAATACAACTAAAAAGTCTCTTTTTGTTCGAATTTAATTGAGTCAAACGCGGAAGCAGCGGGGGTTTTCCTCGCGAACACATGCATTAGAGTGAATTAGCCGAGTTTTGTTTGGCACTCTTTCTTGTGAAAATGGGACTCGAACTGTTCCTAATCTATTTAATTCAGAAATGTTCATCAGACGACCTCGAAAAATCTCTCATGTCAGGTCTCTCTTCATTAGCTTTTGATTGTTCCGATCAAAATAGCAGGTTCAATAGCTGACCGACTGGTTCGACGGCTCTTTTTGTCGACCTTCATCAATGACCCTTGATTAAGTTTACACATAATCAGTCATCCGTGATTCTCCAAACAAAAAACTATGACGATTTTGGAAAATATTTGAATTGGTTCTGGAGGTTAGTCGAAAGGAAGAAAACGTACACAATAATATAGCCTTTGCGTGGTTCGGCCTGATCTCCTTCGTTTGGCAATCTCGTGTTGGCTACAGTAAGAAGAGTTGAAATAAATAAAAATATCCGATAGTCAAGCATATTTCTGAAAGAAGTACAGATGAAATGATTGAATTGGAAGAATGAAAATATTTTACACAACGAGAGGGGGTCACCAATGTTCTCTTCGTAACGAAATTTACCTGTTAGTTAGAGCGAATGTGAGTCAGATTGAAAAGAGAAGAGGACAGCTCGTCGTCGCAAGTCAAGGACGCCAATCGTCTGTAAAGCCTATTTTGTCGGAGAACATGGGATGAGGAGGCGGCATGGTATTGTGACGTCATTTTTCGACCGTAAACAAACAATTGAAATTAGAAGGGGGTCTTTAAGAATCACGTTAGGGGTTCGTCGAGTAATTCAGCGAAGAGAAAGTTCAATTGACGAACTGATCGAAGGTGGCTCTGTATTTTGTGTCTGATCAGTTCATCAACTACCCCAACCAGCTAGTAATCGAATCTTCTTTTTCTTCACCTGATTGTGATCTTTGTATGGCAAATTGTCAATCGACGCTTTGAGAATTAAAGCGAAGAATCCACTCTCCATCTTCTCTTTTCTTCATAAAGTGTCGAAAGAATCTTTCAGACTGACCAGTTCATCGACTAATCCAAACTAGCTAGTAATTGAATGATCTTTTTGTCTCCTTCTCTTTACGGGACCGAATCCATTGCAAATCACCAGGAGGACTTCTGTCTGAATTAAGTAAAGCTAATGCAATTCGTCTTCAACTTGTTAACAATAAACAAATTGTTTCACCCGCCTTGTGGAGTGTCAATTGGGGTATTTAAAACGTCGTGTCCAAGGTGTTGGTTCCCCTCTCAGTCACATTGTCTTTCCACTAAGGACAAATGGGCGTCGATTCATCAACCTACTGTTGTTCTGATAATCAACCTTCTATTGGATAATATCTGACTGTCAGCTGATTGGATCGACAAAGGCCATTCTTCAATCCCGGAATGAAATTTCTTTTTGACGTTCAGGGACTCATTAGGGTGTTTGAGGAAGATCCTGAAAAGGGGAGGAGTCTCAGTTCAGACTGGACTCATTCGTATTCATCTGGTGGTCGTACTTATCCTCGGAATTTCAGATGCTCCGTATCTTCCTTCTCGTTCTGATTGTCTGTGCCATTGGCCTCTTCGCCATGCCATCTTCCAACCTCCGTGGATACGGTAAGTCTTTTTTCTGTAATTCAAAACAGCTGTGCCACCTTCAAAAGTCTTGACGAAACCTATAGATATTTAAGCAATGAGTAATGAAATTCTGCAAAAATTCAGTGCTAAATTGGGTCTGAAAATCACAGCACGCAATCGGGCAATCAAACCAGCTGAAAAAAAAACTTCCGGCCATGGAACTCCCGGATCCTTGTTAGAGAGTCAAAAGAATCAAAAACCTCGCCAAATCCAAAATATTTTTCCAACTCATAACGTCTGCTTGCTAACTACGCAGAATTGGTTTTTCATTCCTTTCGATTAGACTCATAAAATATTAGTCAGCTCTTGGTAAAAGCTAATGGAATAAGCCCACGATTCCGGCGATCTAGTCGAAAGTCTTTTTAGGGAACTACGGCCCAGCCTGGCTTCGTCGCATCTACAAGCCCGACGGAACTCTTGCCTTTGAGAATGGAGCATCTTCTCTCCTTATGGATGAATAAAACGATTAAAAGATCCAAATAAAACATTGTTGACAGTTCTTTGAAAAGATCTGTACATATTCAGCACACATTTTATAAAAATAGTGATACTTCTTTGATTAGCATTTCGAGGAGAAAGAAATGAACAGTTGCAGTGCCTGGCATGGAGATTATTTTCGTTTAGGGTCAACAAAACCAAAACTCGAAGGTCTTAATGAGCTTTCTAAAACCTGAATCTCGTTCATCGAAAAGACTAGAAGCCTTCGTAATTTTGTCCTCTGGTTCTCCGTACGTTCCCACCATAATTTTACAGCTGTCTGAAAACATAATTTACTCATTTCTAGTTCCGGCTCAGGGCCAAAGATATGTTTTGAGAAAAAAGAGTTTTTGAACTCTCTAATGACCTCACAATCTGAGTTAAAATTTTCCGTAAATACAATTTGATAAAATAATTTTTATCAGTTCATTGAGCATGCCTTCTCGAACTATGTCCACTTTTTCCTCCTCCCTCGTCAAATGAACTGAGGGTTTATTTTATTAATTTTTGTTCACGTTGGCCTGAGAAAAGTCGTGTGAATTTTCACATCAATCGTCTCATTTGATTCTATCAGGTGGCCATGGACGACACGATTCGTGTGATTCTCCGTGGGCACGATGTCTTCGCCTGTACTCTGTCGCTCATCAGCAACGGTTTTCTCATTTTTGCTTCGACTTTGAAAGCAAGAAAATCGGATACTTACCGCCATTATGTGATTGTGTGTTCGATCGTCAACATTCTTTACTCGACGAGTCTTTTCATAACTGATCCAGTGAGTTGATTGCCTTCCCTAAAAATCTTTCAGGACTTCCATGCTGAAGCAGAAGTTATTTTGTTGGTTTCATTACAAACGGTCTTTCCTGTAAGTATCGGTGAATTCTTCCTGCTTTTGTTTTGGACCATATCACCGATCCTACTGTTGCTAACAACTGCCCAGTTTATTTATAGATATTTCATCATCTGCAAGTAAGTAATTTGTGAATAAGCCTAGCTTCTTCTCAGAGGTACTATTTCAAAGAAGAAGTTCATCGCTCTGCCTATTGCGACAGCGCTTCTTTCGATCGCTTACGCAGTTACGAGCATCGTCTTTATGAAAAAAAATCCTTTGTTGGTCAAATTGGTAGCCATTCACATGGAGGAGGAACACAATATTGACGTCTATAAATCCTCCATTATTGGGCTCGCAATTGTGGTAATACCCCCTTTGAGAAACTGGCAATTTTCAGGATGAAGGGGCATTGGTGAAGCCGAATCTAATTTATGTTTTGTGGCTTTCCATTCTGTATGCAATCCTGATAGCCACAATCATCATCTGTGCGATCGCCATCTATCTCAAATGGCGAAGTAATTACAGTACCTCCTTAAATATCCAAAGACAAATAGTCAAAACTCTAATCGTTCAGGTTCTCTTCATTAAGTAGTCTAAGAATGCAGTGTTTAGGCAATAGCCCCATTGATCTTTGATATCATCCCAGTAATGCTGTTCGTAATTTTACCAATTATCGGAATGCACCTCTCAGACTACATCAGTCTTCTCCTCTCAAGTATATTTTTAGTTTTCTTGAACTTCGACTATTCTGCACATTTATGGTCAATGAAGCAAGTAATCTTATGAAGAAATTTTCCGCTAAAACGTTAAGGACGATCATTTTCAGTTCTCGCTTGGTTTCCAATAATAAATGCAACAGCGACGATCATGCTCATCAGACATTACAAGCGACTTTTCTATAAATTCTTCTTGTGCAAGAAAATCTCGTCAGCTTCGAAGTAATTATTTTAAAGGAAATCAAAATATTTTTCAGCAGCGAGTCGAGGAATTTATCGTCGAGGAACATTCAACATGTAACGGTCACACGTTAGATGATGAAAGTAATCAAATCCTGGAAAATTGGTAGCTTCCTCCTGCTTCGACCACGCAATATTCTTTTCAAATCAAACGATGAAATGATTGTGTTGTTTGTGTCCATAAATTTTTTGATTTTTCACATTGAAACGGGAAAAACAGCTTCTCGTCATCTTAAGCCTAATAAAATCAAAGCAACAATGAAATTAGACGTAAGGGTCAGTGATTGTTTTGTCGAAGGACCTCAGTTGGCGAGAGTCAGAGAGAGGTTAGACTCGCAGAGGAACTCCTATATACTAGGTCTCTGGGACGCATCAATTTGCATTCGGCCCTTTTTAGGACAACAAAAATCAATTTTTGAGAGAATCCCTCCATTCAAATGACTGCCCAAACCAGATTTATCATCTCTCACCTTCGACTCATCATTTATTCTGTGAAAGTTGAATTTTCTTCTCGTTTTACTGCTCGTTTCCCACGAGTATAGCTTCAATCCAAGAACTTTCGTTGAATTTCCCAAAAATCTTTGCCTTTTTGCAAATCTCAAGTCTTCCTAGCTTCTCAAGAGAGTCCAACATCGAGGTAAAAAGTCTTATCTCTCGACTGGGATGTCAGAAAGTTTAATGATTTTCCACTACTCTCTTGAAATTCCTCCCGGTCTGTCTGGTATTTCTGTTATTGTTTATCGCCTTTGATCGCCATCGTTTTGGCGATGTGTGGCAGTGATCGAAGTGCCGCTCAGCGGCCCTAATTAAGACCGCGCCGTGCCTCTCTTCATCTCTATTAATTCTTTGTTTTTGGAGGGCTAATTGAATGTTTTAGATCTCATTTGGGAGAGAGTTCGATTCACATTTAACACCATTGGAAACAGCTAGCTATGTAACTAGAGTCTACATTCATTAATGTGAGTCTCAGTCTTAGAGCCGATTTTGTTTCAGAATGGCTGACCGAAGCGAGCGAACTTTATCACTTTTACATCTGAGGAAGACATTCTCCGAGTATGCCAAAGCTCCACTTAGCGGACAAAAGGAAATGGATCCTTCGCGGATTCTTCCCTTATTCACCAAGGTAAGCCCTTTTTGGATGATTTTTTTACCTTTCAGGTGATGTCGATGTTCACGTCAAGTGAGTTGTGTGGCGAATTTCAAGAGATCGTCCCGTTCACAACATTTCTTTGTAGTTTTTTGGTTCGAGAAATTCGTCAAAGGTTTTTTCCCCTTTTATTCGAAGCAAAGCATCTTCAGAGCTGCTAGCCAAGGAACACAGGAAGCGGCTTCCTCAATCGCTGAATTCTTCCATCCAAACTCGCCATCAAAGGGTTGGCTGCTTCTCAGCTCCATTCATTTTCTCATTTCTTCGTGAGTTCCACCTGTCTTTTTGAGAAACTTTGATTCAGGGGTGAATTATCAATAATTAAAGCCGCGTGCAAAATGACATTGCCGAGCACTTTAGTGAAGACAATTTATTTATTTTTTGATCTCCCTCCAGGCGACGAGGACCAACGAAAATCTTTAAATAATCTCATTACGGATACTTTGGAACGTCTTGCGGGTCATACGTGAGTCGTTTCTTCTGTTTATTTCTTTCTCTCCAGAAGTGTAGCTGAAGAATTAACTAGAAAAGATGATCTCATGCTGGTATTTGTCGGTGCTTCGTCCATCGTCCCCGGCTCGAATGTCATTTGGCGGAGGACTATGGCTAGGATTTTAGAAGCTTTATCTAGCAAGGTGGAGAGTCCTTTCTGCGTCACCGAACTATTCCAGGCTCTAACCACCAATGCTTTGAAATTTATTCATAATAAGGAGTGTATTGCCACTTATGTGAAGACGCTGAGTTCCAAAAATTTGAGTGGACAAGATGGAGCAGAAATGATCATCTCGTTGCTTTGTGTCTTGAAGGATTCGGGAAAAGTGACCAACCAACTGCTCGACGACTTTTTTGCGGTCGATGGTTACCAAGCAATCAAAGACTTCCTCCTGCGACATCAAGGAGACATCGAACTTGTCAGAAACACCCTTCTGATGCTGGTCTCTGTGATCACAACCGGGGCATTCGAACTCAGACCTCAATACAGTTCTGGACTCATCCAACTCAACACTTTCTCTCTTCCCGTACCAACTGGAGCTGGATTGAGTGTGAGGAATATCAATGCTTTTAGTCTCCTCTATCAAATGTATCTAGAGGTAAGAATTTCCCTTTTTTTCTAATCTTTCAGAGTGAAAGTGCTGATGTATCAGCTACCGTAATCGATGTGATTCATTCAATCTATACATGTGATCCAGCCAATTATTTCATCCTCGACAGAGACTATCCATTATCAATTTTCATTGAGCAAATGCACCAGAAGAACGAAAATGTCCATGTAAGAATCTTTTTTTGTTGAAAATTAGCACTATTTAAAGAGCAAAATTCTGGATCTCGTAGAGTTCTGCGTATTCCAATTGAATCATATTCCATGTAAGGAGCTGATCAGCATTTGTGTCCTGATCAAAACCGAGTTATGCCAAGGGAAGCCGGAGATTTGTGCAGCAGCTGTACAATCCGCCTTTCGACTTCTAACAGTTGACAACATCATGAAGGTTTGACCTTTCTCTGAGAAAGAAACTTTTTTAGGATGCTTTTCGAGAAGTTGGACTCTTAGACACACTCTGCTACACGGTTAATAGCCTTTTCAGTAAATCACAACGTAAGATCTCTTGGTTTATAAAGAAACAGATTTTCAGATAAAGAACTCTCTGCTAGTGAAAGGAAATTGACATTGCTGGCCACAGATCTCCTAACAGTCATTATTAAAGGAAATATTGAAAATGCGAGTGAGTCAATTCGACTTCTTTCATAACTTTTCCAGAAATGTTCACTGAATGTTTCACATCGAAGCAGCTTTTGACAGTAATCACCGGAGTTGATGGGGAATGGAGGAGTAGTGCTCTCCAATTACTGAAACAGCTGCTTCTCTTGGCCATCACCGACCAATATATGGCAGGAGTTGTTCAAGTGATCAGTATGAATAGCCCGCAACAACAACTGGAACTGAACAATGATCTGCTCAAGGTATTACACAAATATTTCAAGAGCAACAAAGATTTAGATGGTCTTGGGCGTTTTGAGGGAATCTCATAAGGTTCGAGTTCATTTCCGGAAAACTGGTGGATATCTTTCTTTCATTTCGATGTTACTCAGTTTGGAAGGAGTTTTTGGAAATTTGGAAAACATCCAAGGGGCAGTTCCACAAGAAGAAACAGCTCTTTTGGACTTTATTCATCTCATCTTCAAGGTTTTATCCATCAGTATGAGATACGAACCGTCCAATGCAAAATATTTCTTCAATGAGGTCAGAATTATTTCTCTTTTCTAATAGCAAATTCAGGTGACTTGGGATAGCATCACGACAGTTTTGAGACTAACTGGAGCATTCACGGATACAGGGGTTATTGATGTAGATCATCCAGAGTGGAAAATGTCTGGGTCGGAAGTCAAACACGAGTTATCCATTTGTCATTATGTTTTCAAAATGGACGAAAATGTCAAATTGGGTTCAATTCCGGACAAAATGCCACCTTCAATCTTCTTCTCTTGCTATGTTATTCGACTCCTCTTCAATCTGGCTCTAGATAACTATGAGAAGTAAGTGTGATCTTATTCATTTGGATGATTCTCTTTAGAATTTCAACAGATGTGACCTGGTCCGAAGATGATTCTTTGGAAGATTCTATCGTCTCTTGGACGTCTTCAGTCTTGGTTCATCCTGGAGCAGTCCTTTCCATTTTGAATCTTCTACCATCAATCCATGCTCACGACAATCGCTGGACAGTCGCAGCCCAATTTTATTGTAGTCTTCTATTGAAAGCTCTGCTCAAGCCAGAAAGAAACCAACAAATGATGTGTCAGGTGGAAATGCCTCGTCATTTGATGCAAATTTCCTCCAAACTTTTCCTTTGTGAAAATCATCTCCTCCTACACACTTTCTATTATCTTTTGGAGAGACTTTCCTACCAAGCAATGCAGCCAAATCAGCTCAGGTAGAAGAAGAGAAATTCATTTCCAAGCAGTCAACTTTAGGCATTTCCTTCGATTGGATTTGCCATTGTGTTGTAGGAATTTGGACGAGGGGGAAGGAGAAGAGCCAATTCGACCGAACGAGGGAGGGCCAGTCCCATTACAGCGGTAATTATTCTCTTTTATTTTTTGTACTTTTTAACAGAGTTCGAGCCCTTGTTTCAATGATGACGCCGAGAGATCAACGGCTGTCTCAAGCGCCGTCCTTTATCGAGATGGACATGGCTATGGAGGGATTTGGAGCACTTTTTGTGCCTTCTCTTTCCCCTCTTTTCTCAAGTAATCGAACTGAGAGAATCTTCCCACCACTCAACGGACTCACGTTCTCAACGTAAGTAGTAATCAGGAAGTGATTCATCTCCCAGATGGCTGTATGTTGATGCCTTCTCGGACAAGAAAGCAGATGCTCATCCCTTGAGGTTATTGACAATAACGAGGACGGTATCTTGGCAAGACGAGCGAAGGAAACAAACACCATCGAATTTGGCTTGTCTTACCATTCAAGTCAGTGCAATCGACCATAGTCTGTTGATTTCGACGGAAGAATTGGATAATGGGGGAGTCGATCTGGAGAAAGAAGCCAAATTCCCATCAGATAAGGTTGTTCGAATTCCGTTGGTGGAAGTTCTTCGGCCGATGGAATGGAATAACTTCTGTGTTATTCTCACTCGATCAGTCCTTAAGCCCAGCACTGTGACCGTCTATTTAAACGGGAAAATAGTGGCTCATCAAAAGATGCAATACATCGTTCAAACGGCTGGTGGAGCAGCTACTCAATTGGCCCACACACATGCGATTAACGCAGTAATTGGAACCCTTCCAGCACATCGGAGACCAAGTCGATTGAGGTAATTTGGATTGAGGATTCAAAAAGGAGAAATAGGTACCGAATAGCTTCGACGTTTTTGGTAGAAGAGCCTCTCCCACAGGAGATTATTCGATCTATTTATCAACTGCAGCCTCATTATGTTGGAAATCTTCAAGCGGCTGCACCCGATGGAACAGCTCTCGTTCAAGAGGAAAAGGTACTCTTCATTTTGGATTCAATGTATTCATTTTAGATCGTACTTTCACTGAATGGTCTATCCACAACAGAACTCACTTTGGCCAAAATCAGAAGTATGCACAGCAAGCTTGACGCGGAGATGTTGGCTCCTCATGTAAAATTCAAAGTTAACTCGTTATTCATATTATTTCAGCTTGGAATTTCGCCTATGGATAACAGTACTCAACTGAAAATACATCTGAATACCTCTGATGCTTCGGCTGGAGCTGGAAGATCCTTTGGAGGAGTTGTAGTCGGATATCTGGGAATGAGATCTTTCTGTCCACGGCCAGTACCTCGACTATTGGACTCAATGGGTGGATTCGCCTGTTTGTATGGATTAGTTGCAATGGCCACGGATGCTGAGGGACTCTATGCTTCCTTGAAGGCTGTTGTGTCGGCTGTGAGATCTAATAGCAATCTGCAGAATACCCTACTAGCTAACAGAGCATATCAGGCATACTCGATTCTTTTCTTTTATTATTTTTTACAGACTTTGGCTGTTCTTTTGGAAGATAAGGCACACTTATTGAACTCTCATATCATGCATATGGTCTTCAGTATGACCGGGACATTGGATACCTCAAAGGAGACTGCGACCATTCCTTGCACTCAGGCTTTTGATGATCTTCTTTGTGATCCAGACGTTTGGTCAAAGGCTCCTCCAGATCTACACCGAATGCTTTATGAACATTTCTATGAACTGATTACGGAGTAAGACGCTTGATTTTAGAAGTATTTATGGATTCAGCCATCAACGAGAAAATCTCCAAATTGTGAGGCGATCGCCACTTCTCTCGAGGATGCTATTCGCTATTTTTGATCATCCAGAGCTTCTTCCAATCACTAATGAGATTGTTTTTAATCTCCTCTCAGCAATAGCTCAGCCGCCGTGTGACAATAGAACTATGTTGAAGTTGGGACAAGCCATTGCAGCCACTCTCTTCACGTCGTTTGTTTTAATTCTGACATTGGATTCAAAATAAATTCAGAGATGAAGAGTTGGATCAGGAAGCCAAGCTGCCTTTCCATATCGCAGAGTTGCAAACAAAACTTTTGGCTAATTCAAGTATTGAAGAGGGAAAACCAAGTGTTCTTTATCTGGTTTATGTCAGAAATAGACTCTTGAATATGATTGCTAATTGCCTTTCCCACTCAAATCCTGAAATCAACAAGCAGTTGGTTTATTTGTTAATTCTTTGACTTAGTTATAGTATGTCCGAACAAATGGTCCGAGTTCTTGGCTTCGACTGGGTTCTCGCTCTTCTTTCGCCTCGAGTTCATTCGGCCACAGTATTCCTAGCTTTGAGAATTCTGTTGGCTCTATTGGCTCATCCCAATTTGTTGAATAAATTCCGAGAAGGCAGTGGTCATGGAGGCTGGCTATCCGATGCTGATTCAGTAGTCAGAAATAGAGCAGCAGTCAGTTTCTTTTCCCTATAATATTGGAAAAGAACTTTAGGTTGTTCTGGGATTCTCAGTCTCTGCTCATGGCGGTTCAGTTGGATCCAAAATCGACATGAATCCTGAGTTGAAGAACTGTGCTGGATTCGCAGCTCTTGAACATGTAATGGCATCCCATGCGGAGAAGCCTCATGCTTATCTTGCCATGCTGTCTCTTTTGGTCGGTCAACCCATCAAGGATCTTCGTTTCTGTGAAAATTTTAATGTAGATCAAGTGTGGACTCATGTCTTTGGACTATCGTTGAGCAGGTATCAACAGTCTGGATTCTATTTTTCTTTTCTAGTTCTGTTTATGATGCAATCACAAACGCTGAGTTCTGTTATGAGGCTCTCCTTCCCCTCTTCTCAATGCTCCGGGCAGCTATTTATTGTGGAAATGATGCTCTAGAGGGATGGCATGTATCCTATCCTCAAGCGGTCATTCAAATGATCTCCTTCTTGTATCAAAACTCCCACAATTTCTTCGTTATTTCCCACTCAGAAGATTTTTTTTTGGCTCTGTTCTCGTGTCTAATCCAAGTGAGAATATTTGATTTCTTTAAACTTTTCAGGATACAAATGCTATGGGAGTTAAAAGTGAGGCGGCCGATAGGAGAGATTCGGGCTCCCCAGACATCGAAAGTACAAAAGAATGTATGATTTTGCTATTTTCAAACTTACAAAAGTTCAGTTTTGCTCGGAAATCCTACGGTTAGAGGGGTGCTTGACATTCTGAAAAGAATATTCTGTGATGATTTCCAAATAGCCTCAGGGGCGAGGGCGGACAGCTTGATTGATGTGGTCATTGAGAGCATAGCAGAAGGAGGATCAACCAGAAAATTACAGACTATTTCCTTGAGTGCTTTAGTTCATACGGTGAGGAATCGGATTTATTTTGCGAAAGAGGAAATTCCAGTCGTTGGAACATCTGGTTAGCACAGACTTGTTGATATCTTCTGCGTTACCTCCAAACGTTCCACCGCAGTCCTTAGCTCAAGTAAGGGTTTATTCTTTTAAAAAATAAATATCAGGTCGGAATAAATATTTCCTACTCGGTGTCAAGGATAGTCGATTCTCTTTGGAATGGTCTGATTATCGACGATCCTCTTCGACTGCTTAACTCTTCGTACCATATACATGCGATAGCTAGCAGGAAGGAGAATAGAGCCATCAATCTGGAAAGCTTGACGACTTCCATCATGCGAACTGTCTTGTATATATTGAGTAGACCGATTGATAGTGTTTCAGGTATTTTTCCTCTTTTTGTTTTTAGCCTAATTTCAGTCCAAATGACTGTTCTGGACACTCTTTCCTCTCTAGTCATCAAGAAGATGATTTTCCTTTCCACTAATGAGGCCTGGTTCTTCACTTGTCTGACCCATCTCGTCTTTATGTTGTCTGTGACGCCAGACATTTTGGAAAAAGAAACTCAAGCCTTGGAAAGAGCCAGTGCACAAGTTGCTCTTTGTGCTTCCAGGGTTTGGACAGATCTGATTATCAACAAGAAGGCTCTCTTGGAAGAAGCCTTCAAGAAACAAACTGTCAGCGAACTCAACGCTGCTCGAGCCCTCTTAGCCCATTCGTCTGGCATTGCTTGGAGTCAATTTGTAGACGCTCAACTCCATCCAAACACCCAGCCTTCTGCCAAAGATTTACAACAACAAATTAGTTCTGTAAGGCCTAGTTATTTTCTTTCATAAAAGACTTTAAGAGAATCACTCGAGTAGCGTCTGGATTGAGTAAATTGGCTGGAAAACGATCACTTACAGCTCACTCATCTCTGACTGGAATGTCTCCCTGGAAAAACTCTAGCATTGACAAGGAAATCGTCTATATGTGGCTTCGAGTGCATATCAGTCTGTTGAAAGAACTGGTTGCCACACAAGCTTCGAGATATCACGAGTGGCATGCTCATGTGAGAAAATGGTCGCTTCACGAATGGCATCAACTGGAAGCAGAGCTAACAAGAGAACGAGGAATATGGGGACCAGAACAGGTTATTTGATTTTTCTTTAAGTATTCCAAATATTTTTAGGCTTCAAAATTCGACAAATACAGGTTGGATACGTCGGAAGGACCATCTAGGATACGAAGGAAACTTGTTCCCAATCGATTCTTCTATCACATGTATCCATACAGACCTCACTTGGATGAGCCAACAGCCGTAAGATTTTAGACTTACCTTTGGATGTTATTCTTTTAGAAAGCAATGAGAGCAAAGGTAGCAATTTCAAAAGACAGCTCTTTATACTACGAGGCTTGTCGGAGACGAAGACCGAGAACAATGGATACCCGAATCATCGATACAGCAGCAGCTATAGCGACTCCATCTGATGAAAAACCGGCTTTTACTTTTGGAGATCTAGCCCGTATGCATTTTCTTTGGATATTAGTAGATTTTTTCAGAACTGAGCACTTCTCTTATACGAAGATTATCAATCCATCCTGTGTCGGATGATTCCGAGCCACCATCAGAACAACCGAATTCTGACTCATTTGAAAAGGAGAATGGAGTGGAGGATGAAAAGAACAATGAAGTGAATGAAGATGAACAAGAAGAAGAGAATTCTGTCTCCTCTGAAAAGCCAAAAATGGAAAAAGAGGAATCTGTTACGAAAGAAGAGAAGAAGGAAGAAGAACAAAAGAAAAGAGGACCGGACAATCAGACTCTTCTTCGACTCCTCGAGCAGGGAGAGCAACTGCATAGTATGTTTCGATGCGCTCGAATTCAAGGACTCGAGACAGCTGAAGGACTTCTTCTCTTTGGAAAAGATCACTATTACGTTGTGGATGGATTCACTTTGCTCAAGACGAGGGAGATTCGAGATTTGGACTTTTTGAGCCAAGAATTGCATGATCCGATTGTACCATACCAGGCCACTGGCTGTACTCGGCCGCCAAGAACTTCTCGACTTTGCAGCAAATTTAGCTATGAAGACATCAAGGAGGTACACAAGAGGAGATATCTGCTACAGCCAATTGCCTTGGAAGTGTTCAGTGGAGATGGAAGAAATTATCTTCTAGCGTTCCCAAAGAAGATTAGAGACAGAGTCTATGAGAAATTTATGTCGATGGCGAAAAGTCGAATGGATGCGGGAGCGGAGTCTATCAGCGGACAGAAGGCAAACATGGCTATTGAGCAGAGTGGAAGAGCAAGTTTGATCAACTCGATCATCTTGGGACAACAATCTGTAACTCAGCGATGGATTAGCGGTCAGATTACAAACTTTCAATACCTCATGCATCTGAACACATTAGCTGGTAGATCCTACAACGATCTCTCACAATATCCAATATTCCCGTGGGTTCTGGCTGATTACACTTCAATCTCGCTGAATTTCCATCAGCCATCGACTTTTCGAGACTTCTCCAAGCCAATGGGAGCTCAAAATAGTACACGATTGGAGCAATTCCTCAAAAGATATCGGGAATGGGATGATCCAACAGGAGAAACTCCTCCTTACATGTATGGAACGCATTATTCCAGCGCAATGATTGTAGTCTCTTATCTCGTTCGACTCGAGCCTTTTACTCAACAGTTTCTTAATCTACAGGTAACTTTGTAACTCAAAAGACTAAAAATAACGTTTTAGGGAGGACATTTCGACTTAGCTGATAGAATGTTCCACAGCGTTGGGGATGCTTGGCTAAGTGCGAGTCGAAACAATATGGCCGATGTGAAAGAACTTATTCCGGAGTTCTTCACTCTTCCCGAACTCTTTCAAAATAAAAATCATTTCGATCTGGGAACGAAGCAAAATGGAATCATGCTGGACGACGTCGTTCTTCCTCCGTGGTGTCATGGAGATCCCAGAGAGTTTATTCGTCTACATCGACAAGCGCTAGAATGTGATTATGTGTCCTCCCATCTTCACGAATGGATCGACTTGGTGTTTGGCTATAAGCAGAATGGCGAAGAAGCTGTCAATGTAAATTTGCTTATCAACTTTTTATAAAGATCATTTTTAGGCAAACAACTTGTTCCACCACCTATTTTATGAGGGCAGTGTTGATTTTGAGTCGATTGATGATCCTCTCACACGAAATGCCACCATTGGATTTGTGAATAACTTCGGCCAAATTCCATCTCAACTCTTCAAGAAGCCCCATCCTCAGAAGAAGGTCAGTCCGGTGGATGGCTATCAGAACACCTCTGGAGTCACAACACAGCGTCTTTTCTACCACTCTCTGCATTCTCTCAAACCTCCAGCCGTCCCTGTGAAAGGTAAACAAGTTCCCAGTGTTTTCTAAGTTTTATTTTTCAGTTTTGCGGTCCGCCATAGGTTCGATTCATCTATCTGAACGAACAGGATTAACTGCCCTGGAACAGAACAAAGTTCTCCTCGGGAACAACAAATATCTCGCTTGGGGATTTGCAGATCGATCCATTCGAATGGGCCAACTTGACTCTGATAAGGTTAGAAATAACAAATCAAATATGGAATCTTTTAGTCATCTTGCATTCACGAAATGTGTGACTCTGAAGAACTGACTTGTGTAGCCAGTGGCGATGACCGAACTCTTTTCTGTGGAAGTAGTACTGGCTGTGTCAGGTAGGGAAAGGTCATCATTCTTACCTCTTCCCTTTCTAGTGTCTGGTCGATATCGAAGAAGCCGGCTGGATTAAAAAGAAGAAAAGTTCTGGATGGCCATTCAGACGCCGTGACTTGTCTAGTCGTCTGCAGTGCTCACGCTTTCGTAGTCTCTGCTAGTCGTGACCGAACTGTCATAATGTGGCATCAATCCGAGCTCAATTTGATTCGCCAACTTCCAAAACATCCTTCTCCAGTCTCAGCTGTCTCCATCAACGACACAACGGGAGACATAGCCACAGCTTGCAACACTCTTCTTCATCTGTGGTCCATAAACGGAGACTTATTAGCTTGTATCAACACCTGCGACCACAGTTACAACTTGGACAGTGCCCAGATGATTCTCTCCCTCTCATTTTCAACTGTAGGTTTTGAACAAAAACTCGAATGCGAATTTCAGATGAACGAGTGGGACACGGATAATGTGATAATGTGTGGAACAGCTGATGGAGTAGTCAAGATCTATTCGTGTATTATGGTAGAAAACGATGGATCTGTTGAGAAGCCAAGAATCGAAAGCAAAAAGTATTTCCCGTCTCTCCTAATAAAATCTTTTAGTCTGGAACAAACTTCTGCTTCGATTGTACAAGCTCGTCTTGAAAGACAAAGAAGACGGCTAAAAGTGGCCGCTAGTCAAGACACTTCCACCTCATCAACTGTCTCAAATGCCCATTCACCCGAACCACCACAATCACCGGCTATTTTACGAGCAGAGTCTTGTACAACCGACGAGAATCATCCTCATTTTGTCCGTGTGCTTGTACAACGAGCCGCATTGACTATGCATACGGCATTCAATCGACCAGACAATACACATCCAGCTCCGGTGACGGCCATCTCTCCCAGCAAGTGAGTACTTCCCTTTCGCTTTTTTAAAATTTGAATCTGCAGAGATCATCGCGCTTTGTTTATTGGAGACGGAATTGGTCGAGTCTGGTGCTGGCAACCCGGAGAGGATGGCGGCAGGGCCGATCACTGGGTCCAAGATATGTCCCGTCAGCGTTGCACCCAATGTCAGCAGAAGTTCTCAATAGCTGATAGAAAGCACCATTGTCGAAATTGTGGGCAAATCTTCTGCGCCAAATGTAGTCGTTTCGAGTCGGATATCACCCATATGAAAATTTCTCGGCCAGTCCGTGTCTGTCAAAATTGTTTCCTCCGTCTTCGGGCACAAAATTAGCCCTTTTTTTATGTACAGTTTTTAATAATTTATTATCTCTTCACCATATTTCGAGATTCTCACATCCGGTAATAACTTATCTCAATAGCCATTATCTGCCCCAAATATTGAATCCATTAATCGGGTCCTTTTGTTGTGGCTTTTATGTGATGCTTACTTATACAAGATTCTAGTCCATAAATCTATATTTTTCTCGTTTGATCGTCTTGTTTTTTGGGGATTACATATCAGGTCAAGCCGCAGCTACGACTCGTAAAAATGATTTGTATAAAGGGACTCAAAACAGAAAAATGTCAAAAATGTTCATTCAGGTCATAATTCTCTCCATTTTCCTCTTGTCTTCCAATGGTGAGTCAAATATAAATTGAGATTTAAGTATCAGGTCGTACTATTTCCAAGCAGTCGAAATGTAACAAAGAACTCTCATCTGGTTCATTGACAAATTTAACTCTCTTTACAAATAACCGTACTGGCATTGGATTGGATCATTATTTAACGACATTTTCGCCTGAAGACAAGGAGATGGAGGGATACAATGCAGAGAAAGTTCTTGGGAAAGTGCTATTGGATCCATCGGGATGTGACTGTTCAGTGCGATTGATTCAAATGTATGACAATGGCACTGCGATATTGGGTAAATTTCTTCTATTCAAATCAATACAATATTCTAGGAAGTCGAAATGACCATAAGCTGGTTCGAGATGGAGAAGAGGCGGATAGATTTGGAGAAAATTACCAGGAAGGAGATGAAGTCTTCTATTGCGCACAGAAGAAAGGCGGCTGTGGGGCTTCTGTGCCTCTTTACAAGGAATGGAATGTCGCTAGCTTTGATTCTTCCTATTCAACGAACGATATTCCGACAATTTTCATGGAAAGATATCCCACCAAGCCGCTTTGCTATCTCTGGCCTTTGACCGCCCCGATCACATCAACACCAAGTTTTTTACAAACCCATTAATCTATGAGAGTGACCAGCATCAACCATGTTCGTATCAAAGACTATTTTTTAAATTTGTTCAGCCATTGTTCAATACACCTTGTTTGCTTTTATTGTTTTCGACCGGAACTCAATTTATTTTTCAAACTGTCTGGACACAACAGATTACCGATTCGTCTTCGACGAGTTTTGAGTATTTTTTCAGCTGGGAATAGAATATTGCCGTCACTATTGTAAGCATTCCACGCATAAAAATTACACAAACAATTACGAGCAATCCATTGAATCCTGGTTATCTTGAAGAAAAGAGATATTCTGACTTACCTTTTGGAAATAAATTAGCCAATAAATCTGTATTAGAGCAAAGGGACAAGGCTAATAAAAGCATTGGAGTTACTATATTTAAAATCTAAAAGAAATTATTCAACGTTTTGAATTACCTGATGGTAAAATATAAAATCGAAGACTTCTACAGTATCTTCTCGGTGGAGAACCAAAGTGATTGAAAGAAGACTTGCGAAGCCTATAAACAGCCAGAAGACTGGTACGCACCAGCCTGTTTTTCTTTTTTTTAATGCCAAACGAAGGAACTAGCCAATATTGGGATTCATTAGTTTGTGAGCTAGGAAGATACAAGCTATGGCCAGGAGGAATTCGACGATTAAACAACCATGGAACAGTTGGGTCCAACACTCCAATCTAGACGGCCTCATCTTGGATGGATTCAATTGTAGCGATGAAATTTCAACAGGGAAGATCATGAGTGAACGAATGATTGTACAGAGAGGATTATTTTGAATCCTACATGTCGGCGCAGCTGTCCGTTTTCACTACAGACCCTAGTGGATGTAGGCGAACTTATTGTATCGTATATTCCCGGCTACGCAAATCACACAAGTTGGACTACACTCCCATGGAAAGACATTCATCTGCCAGTTATTTGCCGTAATGTGTCATAAACGTCGAACCGGTTAAAGAGACGCCGAAGATGATAAGCGGCATTAGCCATGCGCAACTGCCTAATCATTTTTGTTACTTTTATTGCTGCCAACTCCGCTCCTCCTTCTTCTTCCTATATCTGGTGTAAGCACATTTTCTCAAGAATTTCTAAAGTCTTTAGCACCAAGAATGTTATCTTGCCAGCATTATGAAGGAACAGGCACGCGTTGTGTCATAAAAACGTCGAAAGATTCCGTTGAAATGAATCCTGGCTGCTTTGAGGAGACCAATGAAGTTTGAGAAAAGTTACGCAAAAAAAACTTTGTAGATCACAAATGTCACTCGAGTGTATTGTAGTCTGGGATGTGAAGAGTCGGATGAAACTACAATTCTTAAGAAAACTCCTCAATATAAACACGAATGTAACCAATTTTATTCCTATAATTTGGAGAGAAGAAGACTCGATTGGTAAGCCAATTTCAGCTCTCTTAAAGGTTCAGGTATCTCTGGAGAAGTGGGCGATGCTTAAATACTTCCATAGATTTCGATGTTCTTTGCGGCACTACCACCAATCCAAAGGAATTTTATTTCAAAAACGAACATCTCTTTGAGTATGAAGATTCCAATTAACTTTTATTAAAATATTAGGTTCCAAGAAAGTTCGTGTGGTTTTTAATCTTTAATTTTAGAGGAGAATATCTCGGCTTTAACAATACTTTGTTAATCAAAATAAAAAGCAGTAGAATCACAACAATTTTAAGTTTTTAGTAGCTGAAGAGGTTAGTAGAGGACACGCAGATGAGTCCTGAAAATTTTCATTTAGATTTAACCTCTCTACTAGATGCCCCTATAGTCACACACTACAACTAGATTTAACTTCCATCTGTTACATGAATGTCTTACTCTTTCTCGCATTTCTAAGCTATTGCCAATGGCTAGCTAGATTGTCTCATGATTAGTGTAAACCCCTATTTTAGGATACCCTTGAATCCCTGTTGGCTAAAACTAGAGGGATCCTATCTAAGGGTGAGGAATAGCTGAAAATCACGCTAAAGCCATAATTCGGCAGATTGACCAGGATTGATTTTAGCCATTTACCAGCAAGTTTTCTAGTCAACAAAAAAATAAAAATAGATTAACCTTGTTAATAGAAGTTAGAAGATGACGTGGCCCGGTATTAAGTCGGGAATCCACGTCGGGTTAGTCTGAAAGTCAAGTTTATTTAAATAAAGTATTAAAAACTAACATTACTTCGGCCGCAGATGCCGGGTCTGGGCCGAGAGTACAGCCGCTTCGGGTGCCAAGTCCTCAGCGGCTTCTATAAAAGTTAATATGATTTTAGTAAATAAACTAACCATTAGCTCCAAATCTCTTCTGCAACCGCCTCCGGATAATAACTGTCCTTCGGCGGTCTTCGCCACAGCTTAGAAAGTAAATTTTTTTCTACAAACCAATAATAAGCAACAAATAAATATATTTAAAAAAGAAAAGGCATGCATAAATGCTTTATATGATAATTAAAACGGAGTTAAATGTCACGCGCACGTAATTTTTCGCCACCCTGTATTGGTAAGCCAATTTTAGCTCTCTTAAAGGTTCAGGTATCTCTGGAGAAGTGGGCGATGCTTAAATACTTCCATAGATTTTGATGTTCTTTGTGGCACTGCCAGAGCTAGTTTTTAGTTCTTCTTGGCAGACTATTTACATGTGAAACTATCAGACTGGCCTATGATTACGTGAACAGACTTTGACTCTGCACTGCTGCTATTTTCTGACCATAAATCCTCAAAATTGACGGTCTGGCTTCAGTTGATTACCTGCCTAATTGATTACTTGCCTGGTTGATTACCTTAGACTTAGCATTGATTCAGAAGTTCATTAGGGAGTACAGATTTATGACTTGAACTTTATTGTTTGTCTTGAAATATAAGACAATAGATGAATGAAGTACAAAGGCAAAATTGTGTCGATAACAAGTGTACAAATTCACATTTGAACGTACTCCCCGAATAATATCCTTACTTGGAATTCTTCCTCTCTTTCTTTAGGTCAAGTACAGCTTATCTTCTTACTATATATCAAGAGATCTATCAGATGTTGGACATAAAACGAAGTAACCAACTGTTTAACTTCAGCATTTTGCTCATCTGATGCTTGTTGCTTGTCCGACGGGAACTCCTTTTGAATTAAACTCTTGGCCTTTTTTACTTTTATGTTTTAAAAAACGTGTCTTGAACTTCATTCCAGCTCAATACTAATGCCAGATTCTTATTTCTGGAGACTTGATTTCTGTTTTGAAGTTTTTCCTATTTCCAGATGGAATTTGCCGAAATTCTTGCCACCAGTTGTCATCTTATTTTCGATTCAATTGGCCTTTTGGGCAACGGATTGTTGATTTATCTAGCCATTTTTAAATCACCCTCAAGTCTAAAGATATATTCTATTCTTCTTATTAATTTCGGCATTACTGATTTTTGTAGTTCACTTTTTGCTTTTTTTGTTGGGGAGAGGTGAGTCAACCGAGTTTTTAGCTATTTGCAGAGTTGTTCCAATTGGTCTTACATTAGCTTTTATTTCTAACGGACCGTGCAAATATTTTGGTTCAACCATTTGCTATCTAGGGTAACTTTTCAAAAAGGCTTCTAAGATTTCAGTTTAACAACGATGTCTCACTTCTACAGCCATTCGATGTGGAGTTTATTCCTCTCATTTCTCTATAGATATTGCGTTTTACTCACAAGAACTCCTCAGAAACGACTATTGATTCTCTCCATCGTTCTCATCTATATTCCATCTCTAATCCAATTGGTAGATTTCTTCTTTTTCTAATCCTCTGACATAGATTACTTTTTCATGTGCTGCTGATCCTCCAGAATTAATTCAGAAAATAGTTGAAACTAATTTCCCGGAGTATAATATAACCTCTGGAGTCTATTCAGGAATCGTCAATATCCTGAAATTTACAGCGATGTTTACAGTAATTCACATGACTGTTCCGCTAACCGCTATGTACGTGATAATTATTATTGTGAGGAGAGCGATCATCCGATGCTTAGAGAGCAGTGTGATGTCTCAATCGACTAAAGCAATGCACAAACAACTTCTCAGAGTTGGTTTTCTCTCAATTCTTGGCTATACCTTTAGGCGCTGACATTTCAAGCACTACTCCCAGTTGTTTATTTCTTCGCCGTAGTCACATATCTTCTGGAGCAATTCGGGCTTTGCCACAGTTCTTTCCTGGAATTTTCGACTTTTACTGTAGTCGGTAAGTCCTGTAAAAATTCAAAGAAATTCTCAGCATTACATCCTTGCATTAGTCCATTTGGGACTTTATATTTTGTAAAGCCATACAACACGTGGATTCGCAGAAAATTCAAAAAAAATCAAGTTGCGGACCTCACAGTTGCCAGTTCAGAACTGCATGGATCTAATCGTTTCTAGAAAAAAGTTTATTAAATTCTTTTAATATGAAGTGACAGTACGAGCTTCGAACCATTTTTTGAGTTCAGCATTACTGTGGATTTTTTCCTTGTGAGCTCTAAGAGTTGGATAGCGATCTATCATTTTTTGAGACTTCTCATCCAAATGGGCAATAAAATCAGCAACTCGCAGGTCAACATGTGTTAGGGAATTACCTACGAGATAGCCCGTGCCGTTCGTTTTCAGAGCTGTTTCGAAAAAGGGAAGATGACGACGACAAGACGGCTTAAAGACTTCTTGCTTCAATTTAGCGACGTTCCCTTCTTCGAATCCGCGACGAACAGCGGCATAAGGAGTCAACTCACACATAAAATCGTTCCACTGATCAGAAAGTTCATCGACTCGAGCCATTTCCCATGGAGTTTGGCCAGCCAAGCCTAAAAAGATAGGATCATTGACCTCAAATGATCTACCGAACTTTCGAGCCAAGTAGCGAATAATGGCCATAGATTGTGCCAATTGTCTCCCGTCTTCTTCTAAGACAGGCATTTGGTTGAAAGGAAATGAGCTCTTCAACTGACACCACTCACTATCATTAGCTACACGATAGTCTTCGTAGTTCTGTCCAACCACTGCAAAGATCTGACGAATTGGCTCAGCAGTTCCTCGACAGGCAAAATAGTATAGCTTGTATTGGACCATTGGTTTCCAGAAAATAAAGAAAGCGGCAATCCAAAGCTGTGACGAAGGAGTGGCGAAATTATTGACCGTGAACTCTGCTGCTGGCTGCATGTTTACCCGTGGTCAGATAACAGAACAAAATGTGTGGCAAAAAATGGAATCTCAAGACTTCTTGGTTCACCGCCTTAGATCTCTCATGGGTGAAGCTGTCCGTGTGAAATCGTCGACCACATAATACGTTGTTCACCTACGTTGAATCAGTTGGTTAATTTGAACTTTCTCCCATCTTGACATTGAGAGTATGAGTTTTCCAAATGAGACCGCATATCTGCCTTCTCTTCGAATTTTTGTTGATATTATTGAAGATACTGTAAGTTCTTTTTCCCCAATTATCCATTAAAGATCTCGACTTGGGGCGAATGTCACATTTGGGCCATCACGGATTGGGCTATCGAGATTGTTTTCTACATGAGCATCTTCTTCATAGTCCTTTATCTCTACGTAATCATTCAAATAGCTTATCATCGACTCTTCAAACGACTTTTCAAAGGACCATTTTATAACAGCGTTATTCTACTCTCAATTGGAGACATTGGAACTCTCATCACCTGTGCCAGAGGTTATTCTGATTCCTATTTTTAAAGTCTTTCTGTCTTACAGTAACCATCCCAGCCTGTTCATTGCGAGATATTCCTGCCCGATATCTAGCTTTCGAATCAGTCTGTGTTTTTTGTGTTGATTTTATTTATGGAGTGAATTTGATTATAGCTCTAATTCGTCTAAACGCAGTAGTAACTATAAACTCCCATCATCTAAAAAAGCTGGTATTGGCGTTGAACATTCCAAATGGTCGAAGTTTAGACTGATAAAGTGTTGAATATTTTACTTATTGTCCAATTATTTTGGTCTCTTTCCATGGGAGTTCTCTATTTTAATGGGGTGATCAAGAAAATTTGGTTTGTTGGAACTGCATATTATGGAGAATTTCTATTCCCATTTTCATTTTTTCGAACTCCCTTCAATCTGACAGAGCTTGCTTTAACTTTTATAGCTTATTTTCTTGCCTTCATTCAACTCCGAAGGGTATCCCAACAAAATGCAAAATATGAGATCCAGATGACAACTTCACCAACTTTACTTGGCCAGCAATGGCGGCTACTCATCTTGGCTTTGCTTATTTTTCTCTGTGAGCTGCTCTTTATCTACAGCTCTGATTGGCTCGGATCAGTTTGGGGGATTGGTGACGATATTTTCAATGCCCATGTCAGTTACTTTGGGAGACCAATTGCTACAGGAATCACTCCGGTTCGGATTTCGTTTGGTGTTGAAGATGAAGTTTAAGATTCTCTATTTGATCTTTTCCTCCGAAATCCGACAAGCTTGCTTCTCTTTTTGGAAGAGGAAGACTCAGCCCACTACAATTACGGTCTTGTCTCAATCGTAGCCTCTTATTCAGTTGTTCCCACTTCCCGAATCGTCGAGAGATTCCAACAGACTTTAACGATCAGCCGTGTTTTCTGTCAAAGTGCAATCTAAGCACCTCGCGAGCCTCGTTCGTGTCCAATGTAACCAAAGGTCGCGCGATCCCCGAGCCAGACAACTGGCAGTTAAACTCATTCATGTCCTCCTTATTACGAACTTCCCTCCTCATCTTCACCGATTTCCCCTTATCAAAAGAGAAAGTCCACCGATAAAGTTTGTGATTCCTTCTTCAAATAATCTTTTGTTTTACGAAAGCTCCTCAACCCAAGCTGCTGTCAATAAACATCATTTGTTCCGTGACAACCTCTACTTCCCATTTCAAGTCTTTTTAGTTTGATTTTCTCCCAGGAAAAACTCTTAACTTTTCACGTAATTAGGTTAAAAGCTAAACTCGATACTCTCGAAACGATGCAAGAATGAAAATGATAATTCCGCTTGTGATAAGGGAGTCAATCGATATTCAGTTAGTTCTTTCAGACAACAATGAGACATCTTTTGCGCAGCGCTCGTCTTCTCACCGCCAGCCACGTGTTGGCCTTGGAAGGACAAAGTCGTAATTTCCATCTTCAACGTTTTCAATTACTCATCAAATCAACGGACTCCAGATGTCGTATTTCCTATCGAACCGTAAGACCAAAAGTAAACCAAGAAATAAAGTAATTTTTTTTAGAAAGTCTGGACCTCCGCTTGGCCATCAATTGGCTCAATTGACAGTTGTATTTATGGCCACCTGACCGCCGCAATCAAAAAACACGGCGACCAGGGGAAGATAGCACTGGTAAATATTGGGTGCTTTCAACAACAAAAAATTAATTAAGATAAGTGCGGAGAATCCAGAACATAAATATTCGTTCAAAGGCATGCTGGAGGTCATCAAATCAGTGGAAGGATATCTTCATGAAAAGTAGATTTTATTCGATAACTTGTACGAAATCTTTAGTGATTTCCAAGCAGGAGATGTTGTGACCTCAGTTTTGAGTAATTGCATTGAATTCCCTGTTGTTTTCATTGCAACAATTGGACGAGGAGGAGCTTTTTCTGGTGCTTCTGCCCAATTTAGTCCAGGCAAGACTCATCTCAATTAGATATTTCTTTTTAGAGGAAATTGCTCGCCAACTTAACGACAATAAGACAAAAATTGTCGTAACGAATGAGAAATACCTAGAGAAGGTCATCGAAACAGTCAAGGAAGTGCCATTAGTCACAGTATGCTACCTTTTTTTATCCACTCTTTTAGAAAATAATTTGTATTCGAGAGCCTGGAGCGACAGGAAGCTTGCCTTCTCATCCAAATGTTGTTGATTGGGCCGATATTATCAAAAACAAGACACCTCTGCCCAAACCAACGCACAAATTGGAAGAGATTGCAGTCCTGCCATATTCTAGTGGGACAACGGGCGTTCCAAAAGGGGTTCAGTTGTCCCATATCAACTTCTTAACAGCAGTGATTGGATACACAAAGTGAGAATTCTTTCCTTTCTCTCTATTTATAGTCATTCTATCAATGTGATTCGACCAAAGGTCAAAGAAGTTATGGGAGATTTTGAGGAAAGTTCTAATCTCGTTCTCTACCTTCCATTCTATCACGTCTATGGCAAAGTGACCCTCATGGCGGCCATTTTGAAAGGAGAAACTTGCATTGTTATGAAGAGGATGGATCCCACAATATTCTATCAGTCCATCGAGAAATACAGAGTAATTTATATAATTTTCACGTAAACTTTTCAGCCCTGGAGTCTTTACATGGTTCCTCCGATTACGCTGATGTTGGTAAAAGATCCGAATGCGGCTAAATATGATTTGAGCTCCATTCGCTATGCAGTTTCCGGAGCTGCTCCTCTGGGAAAAGATCTAGCTGGCGAATTCCAAAAGAAATATCCCAAGATCTTCCTTACTCAAGGCAAGAGATTTCACTATTCTAAAAATAATTTAGCCTATGGAATGTCCGAAACAGCTCTTTGCTCTTTCCTTCCTACTTGTGAGGTTTACGGTAATTATGAACATGTTGGACGAGTTGCACCCGAATTCGAAGCTAAAATTATCGATTTGTCAACTGGAGCCGAGTTGGAAGAAAATCAAACAGGCGAACTTTGTTTGAGAGGTCAAGCCCTTATGAAGGGATATTTAAACAGACCTGAGGCAACAAAGGATGTTATTGACGAGGACGGATGGTTCCACACTGGTTGGGAGGCAGACGTTTAAAAATCAAAATATTTTAGGCGATGTTGGATTTTTCAATGAGAAGGGAGAAATGCATATTGTGGATCGAATAAAAGAGTTGATCAAAGTTAAAGGACTCCAAGTAGCCCCAGCTGAGTTAGAAAGTCTTTTGAGCAGTTGTCCTCGCATCCTCGATGTGGCTGTTATCGGTGTTCCAAATGAAGAGAGTGGAGAGGTTCCTCGAGCCTTTGTGGTAAGGGTTTGTCCAACTTTAAATAAACTTTCTAGGTAAAACGAGATCCAACTCTCACTGAAGCCGAGGTCAAGAAACTTGTGGCTGACAAGCTGGCCAAGTATAAACGACTAGAAGGAGGAGTCTTTTTCATCGATCAAATCCCGAAGTCTCCAGCTGGAAAGATTCTTAGAAGAGAACTTCGATCTTTTACAGTTTAATCTTTCAATTTGTACAATCGTTATGGGTATGCAAAATAAATACGAGTAAACTCAAAATGCTTTTAAAAAAGTGCAGAAAGCGAACTCCTTGAACTTGCGTTGATCAATAAACAACGTATAAGCCAGTGTTAAAGAAGAGTTGTGTCAAACGTGCGTACATGTGCGCTCGCTGTGTCGATAACCGAAAACTATAAAAAGAAGACGATAGATCCAAAAATTATACTCGAGTTCCGATGGTTGTCCCTATTCTTATTGCTATCATACTTGGCTACTTTCTATTTGATCTTTATTCAAAACGACAAAAGCTTCCTCCAGGTTTTATTTGGTAAAACACTCGAACTTTTTATTTATAAAGGGCCCATTCCTTTGCCTGGCATTGGCAACCTTCATCAATTCTACTTTTATAAACTACGATATGGTGATATTGTTAAAGCCCTCGACGCCTTTAAAAAAGTCTGATTTTTAGTCCAAAAAATGAATTACTAATCTTAGGAATACGGCCCAGTATACACTCTGTGGCTCGGAAGTCAACCTACAGTTCACATTTGTTCGATGGATTTGGCTCAAGAAACGATGGTCAAACAAGGCCAAAACTACGTTGACCGTTTTATGCCACTCGTTTTCAATCTGGAGCATTGTACGTAGCGATGAAATAATCGACTCTTTTAGCTCCTTATGGAATAACTTCAAACAGTGGAGAGATCTGGCAAACGCAGCGTCGATTCAGCCTGCATGTTTTTCGAAATTTTGGATTTGGAAAAAGTGTGATGGAGGAACGCATCATGGCTGAGTTCAACATCCGGTTGGTAAAATTGAGGAACAAAATTAGCTGTTTAGAGCAGAGAATCTGGATCAATCATTGAAAAATGGACGTGGTGTGGTCCAAGCTTATCAGTTTATTAATCTATTGGTTGGAAGCATCATCAATCGCATTCTATTTTCTGTCCGATTCGAAAAAGTTATCCAGCGCCTGTCTTTGGTTGAATTTAGTTTAGAAAGATGAAGAAGAGTTCTTCAAAACGAAGGGACTCGTTGATAAATTCAGTGATATCATCAGTCCTATTGATTTCCTTTTGACTCGCAACTGGATGATATTCACTCCATTCTTCTATGTTAGATGGCAATTTTTGGCAGATGCCCCAGACGCGTTGAAAAAGTTCTTCAAAAAACAAGTACAAGAAAGGTACTTGGATAAGACCGCCAAAAAGTGTCCTATAGAGTGGATTCAATTGAAAAGGGAGCCCATGTGATTGATGAAGAACCAAATGATTATGTTGATGCTTACATCCAGAAGATAAGGGAGGAAGAAGGAAAGACGACTACCTCCTTCAAGTAGAAAACCGCTTAACTCACATAATTTTGGTTTAGCTGTGAGAGTCTCGTTCAGAATATTGCTGATATTTGGATAGCCGGTCAAGCTACCACCTCAGCCACTTTAACCTTTGGGTTGGCTCATCTCCTTCACAATCCGAAGGTTGAGTGAAGCTTATATAATAGTTGGGGCAAATTAAGGTTCTTCGTCGGGTCCAAGATGAGTTACGAAAGAAAACAAATGGAGGGTCTTTATCTCTGACCGATAAGCTACAGACTCCTTATTTTATTGCGACTCTCCACGTGAGTTTGATCTAATTACCCATAACAGATTTCTTAGGAAATCCAAAGACTCTCCTCCCTGTTGAATCTAAATTTTTTTCGAACTCATCGAGTAGACACAGTGATTGGAGGTTACCAAGTAGCTGCTGGGACTCCAATAACATCCGAATTGTCTCTGATCATGAGAGACGAAAAATATTTCAAAGATCCTGATACTGTAATAAGCAGATTCTTCCTAAAGTCTAGAAATATTTTAGTTCAATCCAGATCGCTTTATTGAAAATCGGAAATTAGAGCAGCAAATGGTTCCATTCGGAATGGGGAAGCGAATTTGTGTCGGAGAATCGCTGGCTCGAGCTGAACTCTATCTGGTACTCATAAAAGTTAAATGCAAATATTATATTTTAGCTACTGGGCAACTTCCTCGTTCGATATGATATTCAGCCAACAGAACAGATGCCTCGAAGGGAGAGAAGCAACGACTTTGGTGTTTTCAGCATCCCAGTCGATTTCAATTTCTTTGTCAACAAAATTTATTAATAAAAGAGAAACTTTACAAGGTAGTTTGAATGGAAGAGGCTTGAGTGATCGCTGTGTGTTGTCTTCCTCGTCTAGTTCTTCCCATTACCGTATTCCTCACATTATTATTGACAAAGAGAATAAACCAAGGAAGAGGAAGATACGAGATGTCAGAAACCACAGCTGAAGCATTTCTTCATTTGTGGAGGAAAGTACTCACTTCGATAACTGTAGACCATCTCCAGAATCGAATAATCGTAGCTAAAGAAGTTCGAACAATAAATTAGTATCTATCAAAGTATTTGAAAATAAATAAATTCAACCTGATAGAGGATGAAGATGGTAGTCGAGAGACAAATGTACAAATTGACGATGAAGAGGCGAACCTTGATACTCCTGCTGTTGTGAATTCCGATCTGACAAAATCGAACAATTGCCGTGACGGATGAGACCAAAATGATGAGGAGGCAGACACATCCGACGATGGAATTGACCAAAGAAAGAGTTATCTAAAAAGAGTGGAAAGAGTAGAAAATGACGAACGAAATTTAATGATTCAGTGAAGTGTGATATGTAAATGTACATTCTCGAGTGGCTTAGAGGTATCATAAATAGCTTAGAATAAAGAATATGGCAGCAAGAAATGACGGGAAGAAGAGAGATTGCTCCATAGATCAGTAGAGTATGGTTTTTAAAAGTCTGCAATTTGTACATTAGTTTTGACAAAACAAGGAAGCACCTGTTCGGCTACTGTAGGAAACAGGATCCCAGACATCTGATAGATGGAAATCGCTGTTGTACAAAAGAAAGAGGCAATAGGAAAACAGGCGTATGCAAAATAGATGATCGAGAACCAATATTGGCCAGAAAAGGTCTTCCAGAAGGAGCAAAACGGAACAAAACCCATCACTTGATTGAATATAAAATCCAGCCACCAGCACAAGATATTCTGAGAGTTTGATGGTAGAAAAGGAAGAAAACTTGCCAAGGAGACACAGAGAGTGAAGAGACGAGTATAAATGACAGAATAGTAAGTTGAATGTCTTCTGATAGCAAAGAGGACAGAAACGTATAAAACGCAAGAGGGAATCGCATAGAACAATGGAAAGAATTGACGGAATGCTGTGTCGAAGAGCGATTCGGTTACGATACTACACGAATTATTTGCTCCCCAACCAGCCATCTGAAATTTCTGTCGATAGAATAATACAAATCACAGCTGAAAATGTGAAAAGGTGGAAAAAGTGTACAACGATCACAGCGACCACAAGACACTTCCCTCCTCCCCCTCGCGAGTTATCTCACGAACCTGAGAATCTCACATCTGACTGGGAATGTTTTTGTAATGCGCAGCTTTGATTTAAATTTCCTGCTTCAATGACTTTCGCCAAAAGAGCATTTACATGATAAAATCAAAAAGGGCAAGTTCAGCAGAAAGAAAATTGAAACGAAATCCAACGTCAAAACGTTCGAGAAAATAGAATTTTTTATCTCCTGAAATTCGCACAAACTACGCAATAAATTATTCTAAATTGGCCACTCCTCCAATGTGAAAATTAAAGAGATTGAAGTCCAAACTGGTGAATGATCCTCAAGAGTTTTTAATAGCTACCGATTTCATAAAATGTTCATTTTGGAAGATCATTAAAAATATTTAAAAAAGTGTTGTTATCGACGACTTCCGTAAAATTTAATAAGTGGTAGACGCAGTTGGGCAGGTCCAACTATTATCCACAACTCCTTCAAAGTTTTTAAAAATTCTATGATTCATTTGAATCTCTCAGGAGATTTCGCATTTAATGAGGATGCTTTTAACTGTGGATTGCTCTTGTCTCAGACCATTGGAACTTCTATAAATTTCTTCACTTTGTGGGTGATTTATGCTTATAAAGGCGTGGAAATGGGGAGCTACAAATGGCATTTATTTCTGTATCAGGTAGATGAGAGTCACGGTAGAATCAATTGAAAGGTAGATTGCCTCTTTACTTCTTGATTTTGGAATGGATACACTTGCTCAGCCAGTCTTCTTCTTTCCCTATATGGCCGGTACAGCACAAGGATGGCTAAGAAAGATCTTTGGAGTCAGCACTTTCCAAGTTTATGTACGTGGGAACTTGTAGAAGAAATCTCTTTAGCTAATTATGATGACGTCTGGAGGATTCTGCTTGCATTTCATTTGTTTCAGTCCTTTATACTATCGATGGCAAATCGTCCTTCCATCCGAGTCAACTTTTAAATTTTCTGTTAGTTTAGCTCATAAGTAATAAGAAGAATTTAGACAGAAAAGAATCGTCTGACCTTCCAAGGGATCATGATAGCAGCTACTCCAACGCTCTATTTCGCGCTGTGGTTGCCTTATGAAGAACCAAGCGCAGCATTTAAAAATTTTAAAGAAGTTTTTTTAAAATCTTTTCCAGTTTTAAGAAATTCTTCAGCACAATCCAAATGATGCCATTCTGGCTAATATTGACGGCTTTTATGTCCTCAACACTTGGAAGAACAAACTGATTCTCCCAACCAATCTCTACGTTCTCGCTTGGCTCTGTATGTTCACACTACATATTAAGAAAAGAAAAATTACAGTATATCTGATTATTTTCGTCATAGTGATTACAATCAGTTGTTTCCGATCGTTGAGCGACTCCAAAGCTCATATGAGCCAAAAGACGAAAGAAATGCATATCAAATTTCTGAAGAACATCTTTCTTCAAGTTCGTTGCACTTTCTGCATTAAAGCTATTCTAGTCGAGTGTGCCTATGCTTCTCTTGGAACTTCCAGTCCTATCGTGGTTCTTGATGATGATTTTGGATATTCGATTCAAAGGTCAACAAGGTATTTCTGGAGTTTAGAGATCATAAACTCATTAGATTTTACTAATCTTACGGTATTTTTTACGTGTGTCCACGGAGCGTTTGGTTCTCTGCTCATCTTCTATCTCAATCAGTCTTATAGAACATTTGTCGTCGTTAGATTCAAGAGGTTGGGAAAGATCTTGAGTGAATTTAATATTTCAGGATAATTCTTGGAACTCAATCGAATTTTCAACTCTCACGATCTTCAATCGCTCCCTCCTCAAGCGCCTTTTCCTCGTCATAAATCAAATAAAAGTCTTTTACCTCGCATTTTTTCATTTGAATTGTCCGTTAATTTGGTCTAGTTAGCAAGTGAACTGCCCATTTGAGTGAACAAATCGACTCTGGTGTCTATGATACATCTGAATATTTCGGGTAAATTTGGTTTCAATGAGAATCTCTTCAATTATGCTCTTTTGCTCTCTCAAACGGTTGGATCGACTCTTAATTTGTTTATTCTTTGGGTTATTTATGCCTGCAAAGGACCTGAAATATCCAACTATCGATGGCATCTTTTCATTTATCAGGTTTGCGACTATTTTCTCAGAGAATTTGGGAGAAGTTATGCCCAACTTTACTAGATTTTGGAATGGATACACTCGCCAAGCCAGTCTTCTTCTTTCCCTTTATGGCGGGTATAACACAAGGATGGCTTAGAACAGTCTTTGTAATGGAAAATTTCTATGTCTATGTAAGGAAATTTCTCAAGGAAAAAGGTTTAGGTTTATATGTTTTTATTTGGAGGCGTTTGTCTGCATTTCATCTGCTATAGTCCTTTGTATCACAGATGGCAGATTTTGTTGTCAGAAGAGTCTACATTCAAATTCAAGGTTGGCAAGACTGTAAGAAGACGGCTTGATTTAGACAAATGCTAGGGGATTTGGCTTCCAAGCATTTCAACAAATTACCAGCTTAACTCAATATGTCACATTGGCAATGCCTTACGAGGATCCATCAGAGGCAATTTCTGCCTTTCAAGTGGTAAGAGAGATTCCTCATTAAAATAGAAATAGCACAACCCAAACGATGCACATTTGAGAGAAATTCCTGGATTTTATGTCTTTAATCCATGGAGAAATGGACTAATAATTCAATCCCTTCTCTATACGCTAGCCTGGCTTAGTGAGTCTTCTTTAATTTGATCAAAAAACCTTTAGTATATTTGATGGGATTAGTCGTTTTTGTGGCTGTTGGTTGTAGTCAATGCTTGAATAGTTCTAAAATTCATATGAGTAAAAAGACGAGAGAAATGCATCTCCGTTTTCTGAAAAATATTTTCTATCAGGTGAGGAAGTTAACTTTTTCTTTGAACTTCCCTATTTAGTCATCAGTTCCCATGCTTTTATTAGAAATTCCTGTTCTTACCTGGTTTATTATTGTCTTTTTTGAGATCCGCTTTCTCTATCATCAGGGTGAGAGTTAATTGAAGAAATTCGATGCTTTCAGATTTCATCAATCTTACTGTAGTTTGTAGTTGTGTTCATGGAGTGTTCGGCTTCTTTTTTGTCTTTCATTTGAATCCTTCTTATAGGAAATTTGTAAAAAGGAAATACAAAGAGATTGTCAAGTAAGAACAAAAACAAAACAACAAATTAGATACTTTAGAAAACTTGTTGAAGCAAGAACAATGAGATCGGAGATAGGTCGAAATCGCACCTCTTCCATGGTTGGCCCATCCATATCTGGTTTAATGAGTATCCAACAATAATACGGATATTTCCTGATTATATTATTTGCTCAACTCGTAATTTGTTTTACCTCATTGATTTCTGATCTGCCATTATTCTTAGAATCGGTACGGGGGAGACTTATTGAATTTCTACTGGGAGCATGTTGACCTAGGAGAAACAAAAGCCTTCCGGATATTTCTATTTCCCAAACTGCAAGTTATTTGAAATATTTAATTTATTACCAGTAGAGAATCCATTTAGACGAGTTTGAAAATCGAGAAAGAATGAAAATAATCATCAAGAAAGGGCTTCGAGTTCTTGAAGAGCAGATTATTGTAGGAATAAAAACTAACCCCAGCAGGAAGTTGTAAGTGAGTGTTGATGCAAGAAAACAGGCGCTCAACATAAAGAAACTAAGGGCTAATCGAAATTCGATCGTTGCGCTTATCTAGATTCGCAGTTATTTGCCAAGCAAAAGAAATGCCTTTGGTCTTTGTCCTCCCACTTCAGTCTTCGTTATATTTGTATCCGCAGCAGAAACCATCTCGATTCTTACTGTAGTGTTCATTCTGATCCTATACAACTTCCACACAACGGCCACCGTACCCAATATCATAGTCACAAAACAAACGGACTAAGACTATGAGTAAGTTTTTAAGAATTCAAACCTGGGTTGTCACATTGAATACTCTAAAATAATACGTCCATGGCTTACTGTAGTCCGCCGCCCAGAAATATCGTTCCGGGTCGTACAAAAATCCTGTGTATGGAGTAAATAGTAAGCCGGCCATGATGAACGATAGAACATAGAGAGTAATCACAATATAGCAGGAGGCTTTTAGCTGTATTCTTTGGAAAACAAACGGCTTGTAAACAGCGAAGAAATGAAAAGTCGTAATTACTGGGAGGAAAAACAGGGAAAAATACCACTGAACTGTTAGAATAATTACGCAAAAATCCATTAAAAAATCCACTAAATTTTGGGTTTAAATTAGTTTAAAAAGACTACCGTTTTGGAAAAAACTTTGGTGTAAAAAATAGCTTGGAATATCATGGAAAATACCAACCCAACCTCCGAAAAGATCATTAATGATGAGAAAGTAAACCATGAAAAATGAATAGAATTTTTTAGTCTAACAGATGGTTTTCGCTTTGAAAGACCTACCTCTCCTGACTTATAAAGGGAGATGAATAGCCAGATGTTTGCTAAGAATATAATTACCCGGCCTGACCAATCAGAAATTGTTAAAATTGTGAGAAACATCTGAGACACAGAAGAGAGAGATATACGAATAGATCTCTGACGAATCTGCACTCTATGTGTGATTGAAAGACTTGACAAACCTTCTGATGAGGAAAGAAAAGTTGTCTTCTTAATTGACTCGAGTACTTTAATGTTTACGGAAATTCCTTGGTCTTTTTTCCTGAAATGTTCACGCTTTGTATGGAGAAAAACTGTTTGTCCTCCACATCTATTTGAGCTTTGAGCCAATGAGATCACTCGACGAGCGAGGTAAAAATTTGGGTGACAACTGAACAAGCAAAACTTCTCAAAAGAATCACACTTTCCTATTAGTTCAGCTGTGTCTGCTCGTAATGACACAAAGATAGTGCGGTCAACATGAGGAACTATAAATCATCGAAGTCTTCTAGAGACTGCACTTTAGGTCCTTCATCGGTACAATGTGGCTCATTATCTCTTCTGTTCTCATTGGATCTGCCTTTGCGATCCAAGATATGAATTGCACGGTTGGCGGCGTTTATGCCCCAAATGCCGTGTCCTGCAGTAACACCTACTCCGACCAAGCTTGTCTTACTCTCTATCTCAATGCCACGGCTGTGACACCTGGAGGAAGCAGCGAAAGACCACAGCCTTGCTTTAATGTGAGTTTTTCTTTATTTTTTCTTCTTTTTCTTTCTAGTTCAAACAATTCACTCATTTAGGGAACTAATGGACCCAGCCAAGATGTGAAGAACATGGCTATTGCCAGCTGCCCCAAACTTTGTGGTTACTGTTGTCAGACTCCCGCTTATTCCTGTACAAACGCTCCATGTAAGCCATCCCATTTGACTATAAGTTCTCAGATCCTCGCGTGAATTGCGCCACAGTTACCCAGTCAATGTGCATGAGTACTCAATGGAGGTCTATTCTCGCCTCAGATTGTCCCAACGTCTGTGGTTTTTGTCTACTCGGAGGCTGTATCGACTCCGCTCCCGACTGTGCTTCCCAGCCAACAATTTGCGTCACAACTGGCATGGAGGCCTTTGTCGCTGCTAATTGCCAACGCACCTGCGGAAAATGCACTTCTTCGAGCAGCACAACAGCCTCATCCATTGGAACTACTTGTCAAAACACTAACTCGAAGTAATTTCGGCCAATTTTTGTTTAAAATCTTTTGCAGCTGTGCCAATTGGGTTAAAAATGGATTCTGTACGAGCACTTTCTACACAACAGCTCAGAAACAACAAATGTGTGGAGCAAGCTGTGGCCTTTGTACAGGAAAATAAAACTTCTCCTGTACAATGTGGTACCTACTCATGTATTCAAAACGGGGCGAATATCAAATATTTTAGCAGTTAAAGACGACGAGCAGAGAATTAAAGCAGACTGACCAATCTCTTAAATAAAATTTTAGCTAATTGTACCATTTAACGGGGGAGTGAAGGAAACATTGCGATCAGAACATTTAAAATGCATTGAAAAGTGTCGTGCGGGAATATACATAACTCAATACTTCTTTTCTTTTTAATTGGCGTTAAAGATCTCATCTTAAATGGATGACCTTTTAATGTGGGCAACTGTCCAATTAAAAATTTTCCAAAGAATAATGGCTGAGATTCAGCCAGTGTTTATTCAACTGTTCTGGTATTGTTAATGCGAGCTTTGCTCTCCTAAAAAGTTGCTATAAAACTGTTCCATTTCTCGAGTTTATCACTTCTAGGGCCGCCATACCTTCAACTATGTGGTTTCTCCCAGTCATTGCTCTGATTGGTTCAGTCCAAGCTATTGCCGACATGAATTGCACGGTTGGCGGCGTTTATGCCCCAAATGCCGTGTCCTGCAGTAACACCTACTCCGACCAAGCTTGTCTTACTCTTTATCTCAACGCCACGGCTGTACAACCTGGAGGAAGTGACGAAAGACCACAGCCTTGCTTTAATGTGAGTTTTTCTTTATTTTTTCTTCTTTTTCTTTCTAGTTCAAACAATTCACTCATTTAGGGAACTAATGGACCCAGCCAAGATGTGAAGAATATGGCCATTGCTAATTGCCCTAAACTCTGCGGCTACTGTTGTCAGACTCCCGCCTATTCCTGTACAAACGCTCCATGTAAGCCATCCCATTTGACTATAAGTTCTCAGATCCCCGCGTGAATTGTGCGACTGTCACCCAATCGATGTGCATGAGTACTCAATGGAGATCGATTCTCGCCTCGGATTGTCCCAATGTCTGTGGCTTCTGTCTCCTTGGAGGATGCATCGACTCCGCTCCCGACTGTTCTACCCAGCCAACAATCTGTGTCACAAATGGCATGCAAGCCTTTGTTGCTGCCAATTGTCAACGCACTTGTGGGCTCTGCTCTGCTTCCACAACTGCTTCTTCTGTCGTCTCAGCTTCTTGTGCTAATACCAATGCCAAGTAAGTATGCTTCATATGCAAATATAAAGAAAATTCTAGCTGTGCCAACTGGGCGGCCAACGGATTCTGCACAAGGTGAGAATCGCTCCTCTTATCAATCAAGATGACAAATAATTTTCAGCACCTTCTACACCACCGCCCAAAAACAGCAATATTGCGGTGCAACATGTGGATTGTGCAGCGGAAAGAAATAAGCTTAAAATACGGGGGCACAATACGAGTAGAAGTAGATACAAAGCACGACGGGCAAAATAGAAAACTTATTAAACGGGGTCTGACCAACCTCTCGAATAAAAGTTTATATTTGAACCGCCAACAAATTGAACCCGTGAAAGAATGAGATCGTTAAAAAGGAAAAGTAATATTACTCAAGTCTATCTTTGGAATATACTTGTCCGTACAAATTTTGTCTTCAAAGTTTACAAAAAATAATCTCAAATGGTTTGCTTGAACCGGCAGGAAGTAGGCATATCTAAAAATAAAAGAATATATTCCTAGCTCTTACCTCTCGTCGTCTAATGTTTCAAAGAGGAAGTCATGAGTCAATTTTTTCTTTTTATCATCAGGCAAATGAATCTAAATTTATGTTTTTAGTTCATAGAAATAGTTAAACCTCTAAGTTCATTTGACAAATGACTATTTCATTCTCATCGAAGGCCCCACCCTTGTTAATAAAAGGAAATAATTCATATTCGGCTCCCTCAGCATCCATCCAGATTGTGTCGAAAAATTTCAATCCAACCAATTTAGTTAGAAAATAAATCACATCCACATGAATCACCAGCTTGTCAAGATAGGCGTTTCCTGGGCAAAAATAGTATTCAAATGGACGAGGACACCTTCAAGGACATTGGCTATGGAGAATCCTGGCTTGGCGCTGATCGCGAATGGGAAGAATTTTCCGAAGGCGGAATAGAGTTTTTGATTGATTTCGACCATCGGATCAGCCCCATAGAAATCGAGTGTCTCATTTCCAACGTCCTTGAGAAGCTTCTCTTCCGCCGCAGTGTCGTGTCCAACTCCCAATGTGATCACAACAGTTTTGTTGGGGGAATTCTGTCAAACTTCTTCAGACAAATAACGACCAACCTGGAAAGGTAAGATGTGTCGTTTAGTCTCATCGCTATTCGAGAAATCTTTCACATTCAGGATTTTTACGAAGGGCTGCTCACATTCTCGGACAACATTCCCTATCTTGCCCCAAGTCTAAAGGATTTTTGTGATCAGCATGAAATCTTACATCTTTGTGATTTCCTCTGAAGGGGGTTGTTTTTGCTACCATGCATCTCTTCCAACTTTGGTACATTTTTCTCACTGGGTCACTTGAATCCACCTTTAAACTTTCTGAAGACTTCTCTGAGCCCATATAGACATAAATCTACAATAATTGATTGCTAGTGCCAATAATAAAGCTAACTTGATCTTTGGGTTTTGTAGAAATATAGAGGAGCCCAATTGTAATAGTTGTGATTACAATTGCTGCCAACTGATTCGATCTCATTTCTGAAAAAGTAAACTGTCAGGCGATCGTGCGGTGGGGAGGATGAGGTATGAATATGCATCGCTTGAATGGTCGAAGTGAGTAAACAATTGGGAGATAGGAAAGTCTCCTCTAGTGCAAATGATCGATCTAATCAACAGCTTATCAGTGAGACGAAACCCAAGGGCAAAAATCGATTGTTGGGGGTGATTTGGGATGTGGTTCCCAGTAGGCTCGTCAGAGATAATCCCGGCGGAAGTGGTGTTAAAATAATGGGGTGCCGATCAAAAACAAACAAAAAGTTACTAGTTTGACGAATTTACATGGCAGAGTAATGCATTAAAAGTGTAAATCAATCAGAATTCCCAGCTCTCTTTGTCATGGAAACTCTCACATTGTTACTGGGAAAATGAAACGCCCATTCGTAGTAGTACTAACGTAGGACGAAGGCTGTTTTCAATGCTTTGAATTTATTACGTGGGAATTTCTGTGAAATAAAATCTATTAAGAAATATTGGAGCATAATCTTCAGTTATTGTAGTGTGTCTCCCAGCCTTCACTTTCCAGCCTACATCCATACTCCAATTGCATCAGGTTTCTTATATCACATTCGCAACACAGTTCAAATAGAAGAGAAGAAGTCAGCAAATGAATGTCTCCGTGTTGTTTCTTTTTCGAAAAGAGATTAGCACGCCATCAGGATGACTTAGGTCTTTGGACGATATCATTCGATTATTTATTCAGAATATCTGCCTGTCTGAGGACTCTTCTGTCATTTCTCTAAATGGTTGTTCCCAAGTGCCGAGATTTTCGACCAACTGATATTTATAGAGCGGAAATCCATTTTGTCAATGTGAGTCGTGTTGTTCTTCTTTCAAAAACATGAACTGTCAGACTGAGAAAAACGAAAAGAATGTTTTTTATGACGACAACTGCTGCAAAAGAGAGAGTATTTATAGCAGATCTAGTGAGAAAATGCGTAGGTTAGTCATGATGGCCTTTAAAAGGGGGTTTTTTTTTTCGCGAGTTCAACATACGAACGTTTAGGATGACTACTGTAGAGGAATACACTGGTAGGATAGCCAAGCCAGCCAATTCATTTTTTCGCTGGAATTTACTTTTTACTTTTGTCATTCTATTATTTCTTACTTTCCCCTTTTGGGTTGTCTTCATTCCAATAATTCAAGTTTGTTTTTTTCTTTCTGGCTTTTTATTTCCAGGACATTTCACTAGATCTAGTCATTCTGATTCTAATAGGTTTGAATATATTTTGGCTGATTGCCGTCTTCAATGTAACACGGTATACTCTAAAGTTACGAGCATTTAAATATCACAAAATAGACTTACAAAAAGTGAGATGGTTCTTTGATTCGAATGAATTTCCAGGTAAATCCCGCCAAAAGACCAATAAAGCATTTGGTCGGGATCTGTCTGTACAAGGAACCACTAGAGCTAATGGTAGAGACATTGGATAGTGTAGCTCGACAATCTAATGCAAAGAAGAAGATTTCAGCTGTTGTTGGGCTAGAAGAAGGAACTCCTGATAGAGAAGAGGTTGGCAAATCCCTTCAGAAATTAGAAATCTATAGAAAGCTAGAAATCTTCGATTACGATATGAGTCTTTGTTTGAGAAGTTTATGATTACAGTACATCCAAGAGGTTTGGTGGGAGATATTCCTGGAAAATGCTCCAATTTGAATTATGCGATGCGGGAAGCTGTCTCTTTGTTGAAGAAGGATAAGGTTTGTATGGATGGATGTAAGAAATAATATTTAGGGTTTTGTGGTAGAGGGTAGCTTCCCAGAGCTTTTAGTCACTACCGGAGATTGTGATTCAATCTTTGGCGAACGCTACTTTGACGCCCTTGAAGAAGACTATTGTCAGTTAAACGATAAGGTTTGTCGGCAAGAATGTGGAAGATTTCGTTTGATCTCAGCAAAAAGACTCTACAGTATGGCAATCTCCCTTATTCTATACTATGGGGAAGAAACATCTTCCATTCTTCGTGAGAGTTACTGGAATCTTACGGTAAGAAACAGAAAGATCGAAACCCTGTCTAGCTCTTTCTTTATGATGGGCTATCTGATTCCTTTTAACATCAACACGATGAGCATCTTCAGTTTGGGATTAAATCTTCTCGAAAAAGGAGACTTTACTCATCCTGGCTATCAGGTATCCTTTTTGCTAAAAAAACAGACTTGAAACAGATGGAAGATATCATCGCCGTTATTCGCTGGTCATTAGCTATCCGCAAAAAATGTCAAATGCGTTGTATTCCAGTCGCCACATTAAGTGGCCCAACTAGTGGTATTTCATTGTGACAAATTGTAAAGAAAGTTTAGGCGAATCCTACAACCAAGAATTATACGAATGGGCTCGACAAATCAGGCGATGGACCATCGGCGCTGCTGAAGTTTTTCATTATTTTGTGATCAAATCTCTACGTCTTCCATTTGGTGCTGCTGTCTCCTTTGCGTGTATTTTTATCTTTTACTACGGGTTTATACTTTGTATCTCAACTCTTTTCGGTCTCATCGCCCCCATCTTTGTAAGTTCTCTCTCAAAATGTATCCATTTTTAGGTCCCTTTGATGCTCAAAATAGCTGATCATCCAGTCTCTGGCATTCTGATTCCAAATCAGAAAACATTTACATTTGTCACTTTATCCTTCTTTATTCTTCAGTACTTTTGGTTCTTTATGGTCTTTTTCTTACACAGTTTATGTGAATTAGTAAGGGAATCTACAAAAATAACTTTAAGATCTAGACGTTCCCTGATCGAAGAAGAGATAATATTGGATTTTTCTATAATTTTATTCACTATTTGATGTGTTTGCCAACTCTGATAATGTATTCATTAGTAGAATTATTTGCCTTTTTGGAGGTTTTTTGATTTCTTCGTTGTTTCCTCATCTTTCAGGTGACAATCCGAGGGAAATCAGTTTGCTCCCATAATGCTTCAAAGAAGGAGAATCTCATCAAAGGAATCGACAACACATTATTTTTTGTCTAGAGATAAATATTCAAAACTGTTATGGTCCGACAGTAAACGGAATGTTGCTCTCCTTGGTCCGTTCGATGACTAAACATGAGCTTTTCCGGTTGACATTTACTGACTTCTCAACTCAAACAAGCCATTAAAACCAGTCTTCTGCCATCCTCTATGAGCAATGACAGCATTTTTTACTGTTTCTTTTTCGCACTGACAGAACGACCGAAGGGTAAACAAGGTCTGAAATACGGCAAACAAAAGTGTAATAGATCGCAATAAATACAACAAAATCCTTTTTCATCCAAAAAGCTACAATAAAAGCTATCGAAATTTTTACAGTAGCCAAACAGTCGAAAGATCAAAAGAACGAATACAGGAAATAGAGGATGAGCCGTTGATCCCCGATCTGGGTGTTTCGTTTTTGTTTCGCTGTACCTCAAAAAATAATCTTCACAAGCTGTACACAGGCGAAAGACTAATATTATTCTTTTCTGGAGGCTAATCCTTTCTTTGCCCCCAGGCTCTTCCGCCATCCATTGGCGCCTTCCGGAATTTAACTCCATACCTCACACGCATTGTTTGCCATTTGCGCATTCCGGGTTGCAACCGATTGCGCCTCCGGCAAGTTTGCCAGTCTGGGCGGTACCGTTCCAGGACACTATAAAATGTTCTGAGAAAGTTCAACGACCATCAACTCACCGAGCTTACGAACATGCAATCCTTGTAAGTTCCTCCTTTTCCTCGTCGAATAATTCAGCGCCCTCCTTTCCGCTCTTTTCGCCGTCGCTTCTGCCCAACTTGCTGCTTGGCCAGCCAGCAGTTATTCTCCCTTCTACCAGGCTCTTTTGGGAGCTCGTTCCGCACCTGTCTTGAGCTATCCTGCCGCTACTGTCGCCGAATCGGCTGTTCCTTTCGCTGCTGCTCCAGTCGCCCCAGCCTTTGCCGCTCCAGGTAAAATTACTCAAAAGTATTTCCCTAATTCTCAATTTTAGCTTATGCTGCTGCTCCAGTCGCCCCAGCATTCGCTGCTCCAGGTAATATCAATTTCCCTAATTTCCAACCATCTCGTTTTATCAATCAACCTTCTTTTTCAGCTTACGCTCCAGCCCCAGCTTACGCTCCAGCCCCAGCTTACGCCCCAGCTGTCGCTGCTGCTCCAGGTAATTATTCCTTCTCTCTAATTAGTGCCCTTCCTTTTCAGCCTACGCTGCCCCAGTTGCCCCAGTCGTTCGTGCTCCAGTTGCTTATGCTGCTGCCCCAGCTTATGCTCCAGTTGCTGCTAGCCCGGCTTTCGCCCCTGCCGTTCCCGCTGTAGCTCCAGCTGTCGTCCCAGCCTATGCTCCCTTCGCCACTTCTGCTGTCTTCATCGGCTCCAACAAGGCCAAGTAAGTTTTTTCCTTGAAGCCTTCATATTCTCAATTTTCAGGACCGCCTAAGCATTAACTGGATCTCCGGTTTCTGTATATACGGTTGAACTCGAATAAACTTTTTGCTCAAATCCTTTTTTTCTCTCCCCGTTTCCCAAAAGCCCAGAATCCGAGGCCAACTAATAGCTGACATGGCTGAGGTCTAATTATAAAGGAGATTTATGGTGTCACCCACATGGCAACCGAAAATAAACAATGGGTTTGACGCGAGCAAGGGCTAGCTACTTTCACAACTGCCCCAAATGGCTCAAGTCTTTTTTGTTTTTTCTTTGTGGCTTTTCGTGACAAAACGAAGAGAATAACAGAAGTTTTTGATTGTTTTCTTCTTGGTTCAAAGGACTCCTTTATTAAAACTCACCAAAGACTGCAATTGACAGCTGAAAGTCCATAAAAAGTGACTGCACTCAAGTTTCTCACGGGGAGTCGCCTCCCTCCACAATTTAGTTCAAAGACTAAAACGTATTCATCTCCGATGTGTACAGCTCGCTCTTTTTTTCAAATTTATTTGGCTGCATAAGCCTCTCAAGCAAAGCAATACGATACATTCCTTGGACGATAGGAATCCTTCCAATTAGCTGCCCCTCCATCCCCTTTTAGTCTCGAAACTTATTAGCTGTCTACTCATTGGCAATGCCTGCACTTAAAGGCTCTTTCCTCGTCTCGCGATTGCTCCTCCGTGAGAATGGCCACATTATCTGAGTCAAAACAGTGGTCTCCTTTTCTTTCTCGTCGATAAGTGTTTACACAACCTTTTTTCTGAAATTTTCAGATTTTCAGAAGAGCCAATGTGATTCTTAGATGGTTCCTTTTCTTCTAATTTTTAGCTATTTTCCATCAGTTTATGGGGCGAGTTGGCATATTTAATTGAATGAATAATTCAGGCTTTTGTCCGCTGTGGAAACCTTACTTATCCCGTCAAATCAAACATCCATCATCATGAGGACACCTCAGGTGAAGATCATTTCCATCTCAATCATCGAAAAAAGAAACTTTGTCCTCTAAATAAGGCCAAAATTCAGGGATTTTGGTCACGTGGGACCTGCTGAGTGCGAGTGATGTGTGTACGGACCCTCCAAAACTTCCCACATTTATTCATAGAAGATTACATGAAGTAGCTGTAATTGCTAGTTGTCTTCAATGTCCAAAGTTTGTTTTTGAGTCTAAAAAATTCTTTAAAAAAAGTTCAGATGCACTGTGAGATTGCCAGAAAAATATCAATTGCCACTTGGAATCTCAATAACTACCCTCTACATCTTAACAAAACAGGTTTGTTTGCAGAATGAACGCTACAAATGAGAGACTTTTCCAGGTTCCTAATTATAAATTCTATACCGATCTCGATGTTCGCTATGTTCTTGTCGATAAAATTCCTCCTTCACTTCGTAATTGCGAGATTGTCTTCCGTGAGAAATCCTCTCGCGAAGAGTTCTCCTTCTCCCGAGCTCTCCTATTTATCTGTGTTTTCATATCCGTTTTCTTGTGTGTCTGTGGAGCCAGATGTTGCTTTGCCAAGCTTATATAAATCTTTTTTTCTCTGGGAAATTACTAGACGACGCGTTAGCCAGCCATATCGCTATCAATCATAAAGCCTGTATAACTTGACAGACTGTCAAAAGCAGTTCTGGCTATCCATCGCTAATGCGCATCCGATTGGCAGAAGACGTCAAAAACTAGAAGTGATCTCTCCGGAATGAATTTTGTAAACTTCCTGCTCTACCGGATTGCAGTTTTTTCAACGCGAAAACCATTAGCAGACCCAACGTGAAAGGGAAGCCGGTTGTCATTCCTGTCGCCCCCCGTGACGTGTCTCTCTATGTGAATCTGCGGCAGTGAAGTTGTCGTCATGCTCGAAAGGAAAGACACTATTTGACTAATACGGAAGACAACGGACATGGTCGGCCTTTCTGATTTGGTTCTCACTGTGTGTACATTCGGGAGCTCGAAAGAGCCGATTCGGACCAACTATTGGAAAATAAAACTTTTATTAAGACACTTTGTACATAAATATACTCGTGGAAGTACCTCCGTTTCAATTCACCGGACTCGTTATATTAAGCATTGGACTCATCGTGGAAGCGGGTGACTCGGTAGCCCTAAATGCACCTCGTTGGCTCACCCTTCTGTCAAATAAACTCACATAAAAACAATTTGGAGACAAGTAATCAGAGCAAATCCTACCATAATAGCAGCCAATTGGATAAGACTGTTGTGTTCATTTTCCTTTTCTGGAGCCAGTACCTGGAGCAGATAAATTTAAAAAATTAAAAAAAGTTTAAAACCTCCAAGAAAGTGACATAAATGAATGTTCCTCCAGCTAGAGACTCTAAAAAGAGGATAATTCCATCCTTAGTGACTGGTTGGATATTCGAAATTTGAAGGATCAGACCTCCGATTGAGCCAATTGGAGTCATTAGGGAGTAAATAACGATGGTCACAATGACGGCTTTGACCTAAAATGATTAATAAAAGATGGAAAAGAGTTTACCTTGTCTGGGTTTCCTTTACAAATCTGCAATCCGACAGAAAAGGCTTCAATTGCTTTGTGAATGAGAAGCGAGAGAAAAAGGGTAATAATACCCGAAGCTGTGTCCTGAATTTTGACCGGTTGAAAAAGGAATGTCTTTGACAGACCTGGACACCAAGAGCGAAGCCTTCCAAAAGAGAATGAAAGGAAATGGCGATGGCAAATGTGATAGATTTGAGCATGGTTCCATCCTCTGGCTCGGCGATGGCATAATTCAGACTTCCCTCCATTACAAGTTCTCGTTTGTTTTTAATTCCTTCGTCTTCCTCCTCGTCGCTACCATGCGAATGGCCGTGCTCATGGCCGAACACCCGGGCGCAAAATTCTTCGAGCAAATAAATAAGGAAGAATCCAATGCAAATGCACAGCTGAGGGAAGGGAAAGGAAATCGAAATTCCCGCGTCGATCTTGAACTGATCATAAATATGACTGAAAGATTTCTTGGCTTTTGGTCAATAAAGACTTACTTAATATGTGGAAATATATCGAGAAAGCAAGTGGCCATAAAAACTCCTCCGGAAAAACATGACAACAAGGAAATGATGAACTTTCCTCTAGCTTTCTTTTCCTTCTTATCTAAAACACGCACCAGCTGAAAAATATTCTATCAATAACAGTTCTTTCCTACTTTCAGAGGGATTAGCCCTGATATCATCGTCGTTATCAGCATGGCACCTGCCAGGACTAATTGTAAAACTGTGGAGTTCATCCTCTGAAAATATAACTTTTTGAATCTGCAATGCAGAGACAAAATGCCGACCGACTGATGGAACGGGAAATAAAAATGGGCATAGGTCTGGCCGAGAACGGTGACTCAGATGATGAAATGAATATTAAACAGTTCACAACTCATAGGGCGAGCGGATAATTATAAACAAACTTGCAATTATTTTTACGAAAGAGTTGTTAGAGAGATTGCAGACCTGTGAAAAGAGACAGAAAAAACTGTCCTGAAGGTGTCTCCAAAGATAAGAAGGGTTTAACACGGCAGAAGTTGACACGAAAAATAGAGTACAGCTACCTCTGGTCACTCTCAAACTGAGTGGACATGCGTGAAAGGTCAATAGAAACAGAGGCAAAGCATTCCCGTATGGTAAACAAATCTTATCTTTGAGGTCGGTTAATCGCGCTCCCCTCGTGCCCAAAATGGTCCAAATGTTTTCTTTTCCGCCTAGGTGAGACGTGAGAAGGGACAAGAGAGTGCTCATCGCCAAGGTGCGAAAATGACCGGCCAAATTTAAAAGGTTCACTATCTGATTACAACGTAGGCACTTATCATAAGCCGGGGCGGAAAGCGACCTACTGAACCACTGTACACTCGGATCTCTACCTTATAGTTTATGAAGAAACAAGATTCTAATTTATCCAGCTCCAGTACCAGCAAGGCTAGAGGTTCAGCTCTTGCTTTAGACTTTCATCTGCACGGTCTTCTCACACTAATGATTTGTTCCGAATTTTTTCTCACGGTCTCAAGTTATAAGTAGTACGTAAATATAGGCTATTTCTTCATCAGAAACCTGGGATTATCTGCATATCTGTTGCCCGAATCTGATGAAGTTCTTTTTAAATCAAGTTCAAAGGATGCCATTTGTCTACCCGGAGGGATTAGCTGACTATCAATCTAGTATGGACATTCTTCTGAGGCCAGTCAGTATTTCCCTCCATATTGTTATTAATTTCGTCGGGCTACTTCTCAATGGTGTTCTATTGTATTTGGTTCTAAAGCATTCTCCAAAAAACATCAAAACGTATTCAATTCTTTTGCTAAACTTTGCTGCTACTGACTTTCTTGCATGCGCTTCAGGTATTTTTGTCGCCCAACGGTAAAGAGGTTTATATAAGTTGACGTCCGTTTATAGAATCATACCATGTGGAACTGTTTTAGCCTTCACATCTGGTGGTCTTTGCAAATTTTTCAACCGAGAAACTTGCTTCGTCGGGTAATTAAGGTCAAAAGTTCAAAGCTGTTCAGACATTGCTTCAATTTGATGTTTTACTCTCATACTTTGTGGAGTACACTTCTCTCGTTCACTTATCGCCATTATGTTCTTTTTCACACCCACATTCCAAGAAGCAAAGATTTAATTCTTATTGTTTTTCTCATCCTCTTGCCCTCTTTGTTTCAAAGTTCCACTTGTGTAAGTCCTTTTCACTTCGAAAATACATAACATCATAGAGTTGGTATGCCTTGGTGGTAGATCCGTTGCCTAGTCGATTAGAAAGCATAATCCATGAAAGAATGCCTGATTATTCTTTTGTCGATGAGACTCTTTATGGAATAACCAACATACTCGACTGGCGTATCATGGTTCCAATTTTGCATATGTGTCTGCCGATTACTCCGGTTTATATAATTATTATCTATCTGAGGAAGAGCATTATCCAGCATTTGTCGGCGACAAACTTATCTGAAAAATCAAGGCGTCTCCACCATCAACTGCTTGGGGTAAGAGACTTTGTTGTTTCATTTTGGAGCATTTATAGGCTCTAACAGCACAAGCCTCGCTACCAGCTTTATATTTTGTAGCCGTTTTGACATATGCCCCGGGTCAGTTGGGCATTTTCAACCATCCACTTCTCGAATATCTTACTTTCATCTGTTTTGCCTTCGTGCCAATGCTGAGTCCTTTGATTAATTTTTATTTTATCGATCCCTATCGAAGAACTCTGTTGAGAGTAGTCTGCAGAAAGCAAATTCAACCAAAAAGAATGGAAATATGGAATGCCACTTCACATTTTGAACCAAGTTTTCAGCAAAACTTGCCTCTTTCTTCGCTACGTCAAGAAGGATGTACTTGATAATAATAATGAGATCAGAGATCCATTGTGCAGATTTGTAGATGAAATTTACAAGCATCTAAAGATGTGGAAATGTTTTATGATAATCGTTTCACCATCTATCCTAGTCGTCTATCAGTCGCGGTAATCGGGAGACCCAGTTTATTACCGACGATACCTAATTGTTCTCGCTGCTTTCCCAGTTGTTCCCAACGGGAACATATCGGCAGACCAGTTTTTTGGTCCGCCCCAAGTAAGAGCTTTATAAGAGACCCTGGTTCGAGAAGAATTCGCGGCTCAAGTCAGCTACCAATATGGAGTCCGACGGGCGCCTAAAAGCGTATAAATTTGTCGCCTACGCGGCAGTTTCATTCTCTATTGTTGCAGTTCTTTCTGTTGTCATGGCTCTGCCTATGGTTTATAACTATGTCAGCCATGTCAGAAGGCAGATGCAACAGGAAATTTCTTTCTGCAAGGTTTGTGCCCTTTCTCTTTCTTTATTAGATGCTTAGGGATCCGCTAAAGACATTTTTGCCGAAGTCAATTTCATGAAAGAGCATGCTAGCGCTCCTCCAAGGAACAGAACAGCTCGTCAAACTTATGGAAGTGGAGCATCAAGTGGTGGATACAATCAAGGAATCCACGGCGGTGGAGGTGGAGGTGATGCCAATGCTGGCTCTAATCTCCAATGTGAGGGCTGTTGTCTACCTGGACCTCCAGGAGCAGCTGGACCTCCTGGTAGACCTGGAAAGCCTGGACGACCTGGAGCTCCTGGAACTCCCGGAACACCTGGCAAACCACCAAACAGTCCTTGCGAGCCCACCACTCCACCACCCTGCAAGCCTTGCCCTCAAGGACCACCCGGACCACCCGGGCCTCCTGGAAGTCCTGGAGATCCCGGAGAGGCTGGAACCCCTGGACGACCAGGAAACGATGGCTCCAATGGACTTCCTGGACCACGTGGACCCCCTGGACCTCCTGGAGATGCTGGCCAGCCTGGTCCTCAAGGAGATCCTGGAGCCCCTGCCAACAGCGAGCCTCTTATTCCTGGAGAGCCCGGAGAGCCTGGAGACCCTGGTAAGTCCTAGTTTAGATTTAGACAGAAGACATTTTCAGGACCGGCTGGACCTCCTGGAGCACCTGGAGCCCCTGGAAACGATGGACCACCTGGACCTTCAGGACCCAAGGGAGCTGCTGGACCAGACGGACCTCCCGGAGCCGATGGAACTGCTGGACCTCCCGGACCTCCTGGACCTCAAGGAGTTTCTGGAGAGAAAGGAATCTGTCCCAAATATTGCGCCATCGATGGAGGAGTCTTCTTCGAGGATGGAACTCGCCGTTAACAAGCCTAATAAGCCATCAGCTCGGTTACAATGTGCTCATGTTCAGTGCAATTTGTCAGGCACTAGTAAAACTGGTTTCTCAACATTTATTACAAGACATTTTCTGACAAAATACCCGTTTTAATTGAGTAGTAGATTCTTCCTTATTTTCCCCAATAGTTCGTTCCACCGTAACTGTAGCCTCCTCCTGGATAGCTACCACCGTATCCACCAGAATATCCTCCTGCATATCCACCTCCAGGATAGCCTCCATATCCTGGCCCTCCAAATCTAGAAGCTGAGAATGGTGAGCCACTTCCGAATCCAGATCCACTGAAGTAGGATCCAGAGGATCCAAAGGGTCCACCGAAAGGACTGCCAAATCCAGTGTTGAAACTGCTGTAGCTGCCCATTTTGTTGTGATAATGTTGATGGTGATTGCTAAAATGTCTCCAATTTACCAATTGAATCATCAACTTACAAGTGGCTGGCATGACTGGCACTTGAACTGTAGCTCCTTCGCTTTCTCGTATGTCGATCGGCCATACAGAAGGTCAACACTAAAATGTTGAAGGTAAAGAGAAAAGAAAGAACAAACCAGCAAGAAGGACTAAAATAGAGACGAATCGCATTTTGTGACGCTGGTTGTGGCTAGTTGACTGACCCTTTTATAGTGTACAAAAATACTTTGGGTCATTAGCTTCATTGTTTTGCCACAAAGGGAACGAGAGGTGTAAAGGCGATGACGCACTTAATTGGGCGACTTGAAGCTTTTAATTTTAATAAACTCGTTGTCTTTCGAGGAATGTCCCTGTCGAATCTAGGCGTTTCAGTTCCAGAGAAATCGTCCTTTTTGGGAACCAGTTTCTTGGGAAAAAGCATTTCAGATTTTTGACAAGTCGACCTTTTGGGATTCCCTTCTCCGGAGCTGTTAATGAGCGCGATCTTGTTTGGAGGATCTAGTTGTCCGTCGACTAATAGATTGGACAGTGTAAGACCTGACTGACCCATTTTGCAATCCGCACGCACTTTCTGAGAGTCGTGAGGATTACCTATCGGCCTTATACTGGTTCTCACACCTCACTTCGAGACCACATCCGTCTCACTCTTTGTCGTTGTAATTTTAAAGGCAGTTGGTTGTCTACGAACTCCGCTCCTCGTCTTTCCACCTGAAAAAAATTGTTCTCGACAAAAGGTATCAAATGTTCGGAACTGCCTTGAGGCGAGCATACGTGACGTCCTTCCTGAACTTATTGCCAATTGTTATGCCAAGCATAAACTATTGTCCCGGCTGTCCGCCATCTGTCGTAAATCGCACTCTCGTTTCCCACGTTCACCTTGCTCGTGCGCGTCTTTCCCGATTCTCTGGAATTCATAAAACTTTTATTTCTTTCCATCGTTATGATCTCTAAGCCCTTAGAGAAACTTCGAGAATCGGCAGGAAACTGCGCAATTTCAGAGAACGATCTTGTTTTTCGTTTTCTCTTTCGGTTTAAAGTTATTGCAAAAAAGACCTTGATCAAGAGATATCTCACCCCATCTGGGACCACTTCCTCTGTATTTAGTCGCACGTTGACCTTGAGAGAGCGACGTCCATTGCGCATTAGGAGACGTGGCCTCAAGTGTTTTTGATCGAAGATCTGGCTTTCATGAGGACTTCGCTAATTTTTATTGTGAAAATCTCTTTGAGGTTCGCTCCTTTAAATATGGGTTCCGCGGCTGTTCTTTTTTAACCGAAGACAGTGCTTATAACGGGGAGGCGCAGCTAGTTGGAAGACCAGTTGGAACGAGTTCCCGGAGACGCTGGTTACGAAATCTACGACGCGGCTTCTTCTGTTTTCCTCGTACGCATCGCTATAAGATAGGCCGGGTGTCCTCTACGCCGGCACGTAGGCCTCCGCTTGGCCCGGTCTCGCAACACTCGTATCTTTGACTTGAATCTTTCCCCTAGTTTTCTCATTGAGACTTCCAGAGAGAAAGACCGCAATGATTTGGCGATTTCTCGCCCTCATAGCGACTGTCCAATGTGACCTCTTCACCTCAATCGCCGATATGCAGGCTATGATGGAATCCGATTTGTATTTGCCCAATGTACTCGACCAATTTGTGAGGGAACAAGAAAATAGACTTGACCGACTCAAAGGGTAGGCGTTCTCTCCTTCAACCAATCGTTTCAGTCTTGCATTGGAGTATAAAAAGAAGGAAACGCCGAGATCTAAGGAATCGGACGTGACAAATCCAATCAACGCTTTTTTGATCATCAAAGAAAAGGTACATCTATCTTTTACACTCGAACAGCCCATTTAGCTTCGTCAATGGAGAGGAATCCAAGAGAGAATGAGGGAGAATAACGCCCAAGAGCTGATCGCTCGAATTGAAAATGGGAATTATGGCGTGATGTATCCATCTCCAGAAGATCTCAAAGGAGCTGCAATTGCTCTCCTTCGTCTTCAAGACACCTACCGCTTGGATCCACACGAGTTGGCTGAAGGAAGGATCTACCATGACCAACTCAACAGAACTCTTGATTGTAAATCCATTATTATGATTTTTGATTTTTTTTTCTTTCAGCTGGAGACTGTTTTGAAATTGGAAAAGCTGCTTACAACGACGAGGATTATTACCATACCGTACAATGGATGCTCGAGGCTGAGACTCAGCTAGAAAAAGAAGGAGAAAATGCAATCGCTGATAAGGAGGATATCTTTGAATATTTATCCTTCTCTCTGTATAAGCAAGGCAATTTGAAGCATGCTCTGAAATATACAGAAGATCTCCACAAAATGAGTAAGTCTTTCGCCTGTTTCTTTTCTATTTTTAGATCCAAACCACCCAAGAGCCAAGGGTAACGTCAAGTGGTACGAGGATCTTTTGGAAGAGGAGGGAGTCAAGAAGGCTGAGATGAGACGCAGCCTTGGAAAAATTGAAAACCGTCGACCAAGTAGTGTTTTGGGAAATAAGGAGAGAACCATGTACGAGGCACTTTGCAGAAACGAAGTTTCAGTGGTAGGGACTTTGCGAGTTTTGAAAGAAATCTCTTTAGAGTCCTAAGGACACATCGAAACTTTATTGCTATTACAAAAGAGATCGCCCGTTTCTGATCTATGCGCCAGTCAAAGTCGAAATCATGAGGTACAGTCCTCTCGCTGTCAAATTCAAAGATGTAATCAGCGATGAAGAGATCGCAGTCATCCAAAGTCTCGCCAAACCTAGGGTATTCCCTTTTTATTTCATTCGAATTATTTTTACTATAGCTAGCCAGAGCCACAGTTCATGACTCCACAACTGGGAAACTCGTTCACGCTTCGTATAGAATTAGTAAGAGCGCTTGGTTGAAAGGATGGGAACACGAAGTCGTTGAGCGTGTCAACAAAAGAATCGAATTGCTGACTAATTTGGACATGGAAACCGCCGAAGAACTCCAAATCGCTAACTATGGCATTGGCGGTCATTACGGTAAGTGCTCCCTATTTTGTAATCGAGTTTTAGATCCTCACTTTGATCATTCCCGTAAGGAAGAAACTAAATCTTTTGAGAGTCTTGGAACTGGCAACAGGATTGCAACTGTGCTCTTCTATGTATGTTCTCTTTTGTATATTTATGTGGTTTGATAGATGAGCCAGCCCAAATTCGGCGGAGGAACTGTCTTCACGGACGCTAAATCAACAATCATGCCCTCGAAAAATGACGCTTTGTTCTGGTATAACTTGTACAAGCAAGGAGATGGAAATCCCCAAACGAGACACGCCGCCTGTCCCGTTTTGGTCGGGGTCAAATGGGTAAGTCTTTGTCTTTGGAAATGTTATCTCCAGGTGTCAAACAAATGGATTCACACGAAGAATCAGGAATTCCGTCGTCCTTGTGGTTTGAAATCGTCGGATGAGGAGCGATTCGTGGGAGATCTTGGCTTCGGTCCAGAGCCGCGTAATGCTCCTAATCTTAGTCCCATTCTTTCAAAGAACATCTGGGAAACCATCTAATTTCCTCCCTTTTCTAGTCTAATTTCCTGTCTGTTCATTAATGCTTTCGAGTTCAAAGAATTCATACAACTACGGTACGACAATATGGGTGATTTCTCGCTAATAAAATTTGTTTTTTCAAAGGCTGTCTTGGGGACGATAAACATTTTTTGAAGCCGCTGTAATTGCCCGTAGACAAATCAAAACAGGATGGACATCGTGCACATCGGTCTGAGAATAGCCTTTACAGTAACCTCAATTTTGGGCTTCATTCCCAACTTCGCTATTCTATTCCTTTTCTTCAAAAGCACTCCAAAAGAACTTCACTCCTACAGCGTTTTTCTCCTCAATTTTGCACTCACTGAAATCATCGCCAGCCTTTCTTCTTTGTTATCCATGAATAGGTGATCTTTTTCATCGCGAAAACATGCCTTCTTGTAGGCTCTATTTCATCGAGGTGATCAATTTTTGGTTCGTCCCAATCGGACCATGTAGTCTGATTTCTGGAACAATTTGTGAAGTTAGCACGGCTCTGATCAACGCCTGTTTGATAAATATCACAACAATAATTCCGATGTCTTTCGTCTACAGATATTACGCTGTAACTCACGGATCACCCAAGCTGAAATATATTTTGATAGTTACCGGAATCTCTCTTGTTCCTCCTTTGGTAGCTGTGGTAAGGCTTGTAGAGATTGAAGACAATTTTTAGCCGTTGTTGGTCAGTTCGGTAATTTATGCGGATTATTATCAATTTCCTCCTGCCATTTATAACTATCATCACTACCAATTCGACAGAAACTCACTAAAAGTAAGTGGTTCAAAATAAGAATTTATGCATTTGTAGGTGAGTTTGGTACAGATCTATCTTACTGGGGGATCTCTTATGTTTTTGATTAGTACAATCTTTGGTTTTCTTACTTTGAGACGACTGGCAAAGTTTTCGAATATTCTGGCTGAAAACACAATCAAGATGCACAGGATGCTGACTAAAGTATTTTTCATGTTGAAATTGAACTGTTTTAGGCATTGGCATATCAGACACTCGTTCATTTTCTCGTGGCTTTGAGCACAATTTTATTCCTATTGGAATCGGTGAAGATCTTCTCTTTCCCTTATAGCGACGTCCTCCCTGGACTGATCTACAGCATAATTCCTTCGCTAAATGGACTTGTCTGTCTTATTTATGTCCCTCATTATCGAAAGATCATCTCTCTTTGGCTATCTCAGAGATCCAACACCCTATTCGGCTCAAAGTCTAATGACTCTGGTAGAATTTGAATGAGCTACGTCAAAAATGTTTTTCGCGAAGATAGATACAGTATCGAAATTTAGCGTACAGAAAAAGGAAAAGTATGCGCAAGTGCAGGAGAGGAAAAAGCAAATGCGTCTATTTAGTTTGATTGGCGAGCTCACCACGTGCCCAGAAAATAAAGAGCTGATTACTCGTTGCGAATGGATTCCTTACCGGCTCAAATCGGTATAAAAACGGTCTTCACGACGGTTTCCTTCTTAGGAATTGCCCCAAACGCTCTGATAGGTCACACATTGGTCCATTTTATGATTATAGTCACCTCCGTCTTGATGGTTTTGATAGGTTCCGGAAAAATAAATTTTCCATACTGCGATGTTTTACCTTTTCTTGTTTATGGACTGATTCCTTTTATGAATGGCGTTATCTGTCTCTACTATGTGCCTCATTACAGAAGAGTTTTGAAGACTTGGCTTGTTCGAAAATCTAATTCCAATCATCGGCACATCATGTTTCATTCGGATAACTCGGGTGGTGCAAGGTATTGAATGCGGGGTTTGCAATAAATTGTTCCATTCATCTAAGAACTTTTTTTAAAATGAAAACGTATGGACCCTTCTTTGATCTCTCTCCACTGTTTATTCGAGTATTCAATCCTATGGAAGAAGGTCATGCGTACTCCAATTCCAATAATATATCATGTGAGGTCTCTCAAAAACAACACGGTCATGACATTTTATTTCAGTTCGTTATGTTGTAATTTATGGGTTATTTGTGGCGTCATTCGGTTTTTGCTTTTACTGGTCGGAGTATGAGATCAACCAGTTTTTTGGTTAAAGAAAGAATTGCTATAAAAGCTAGGAGGATAACAAGAATAACGTCGATACAGTAATAAGTGAAAATGCTCTGACTAGCCTCCATTAGATTATATTGCTGAAAATAAATAAAGCAAAAAATATCAAAACAAACTTTATGAACGTTATTGTGAGTAGCGACGAACTCTACCCATTTAACGAAACGATCTCTTGGTGGCTCTGGGTGCTTAGCAAGAAGAGAAGCCAGATGCTTCGACTCGTTTATTATTCTTAGCTTTGAGAAAATCGAAGGAACAGCTTACTTTTCATTATAAAGGATCTCCCTCAAGGCAGAAGTCAGCATCTTCTCGTCCATTTTTAATTTGTTTACAGTAATCCCAATGCCCAGTCTCTCCACTATAAGAACTGATCGCAAAGGGGGTAAAATCTACCATTTCTAGAGTTATAAGGCTGATCTCCAAAGAGAGGAATACTGACAACTGGCACTCCGGCATGAGTATATTCGTGAAGAGAGTTCAATCCAGAATGAGTTATGAATCCAACTACTCGAGAATCATCTGAAATCATTGCTCTGGAAACAGCTAAAAAAAAACTAACATAAGAGGTCCGTTTGAGGAAGCCAATCAACTGTTCTGACGTTGGTAATTCCTTTAAAAAGCTCTTCATCTCCCGGCTGCAATGTGTATTTCCAGATGAAAATATGTTCTGGGAAATTTTTAAACGAATTCAGAAGGGCTTTCTTCACTCGAATATTGTAATTCTGTGAGGGAACTTGAGTTCCGAAGGAGATGATCACGGCTCCTTTTCCCGATTTCCTCAAAATATCGTCAAATTCCTGAAGCTTTTGCTCTTTTCAAATTAGCACAAAAGTCACCTTTGCCAACGTCTTTGGCTTCCTTAGACCGAGACCGCCAATATATTTTATCTTGTGCGATAAGGTTCGAGGGATTTCAGTTAATTCGTGACCATTTGTGAAAACCATATCGCAATTTCTGGTCAGTTCGCGGATTGGCGGAAAATCTTCTCCCAAATACTTTTGAACAATGCGATCCGTTGTGCTGAAACATTTTAAAAAGAAATATATCTCACTCGAATAGTTTTGAGAGAGTATGATGATATTTCGCGGATTTATAAAGATGGACAATTTTATACCACAAAGACCAGTCCGGCTCGTCATTATCAAACAAATCTAATCGATGACTTTTTAAAAAATGATAACAAATTCTTACTGGCTGTACAACTCACAGGATTCGGCAATCCGGCGATGGTCGTTTGTCCGATCATCACAGCTGTTGAAGTGAAGGACATGACTCGTTCGATTCCAGCCGCTTTGGCAAAGGCATAGCCGTAATAGTCGTAGTCAGAGACGATTATTGCATCGTATTTACTCGCTTTCAAGAAGTTTATTGGAATTCCATTACTCAATCCAACTGAAAGTCGCAGTTTGCCAGAGAAAGAGTCCCACCTTCGACCAACATCTCAATAGCTCCGTAGAAGAAGCTCATGTCGACATTGGAAGTCATATCGAAAGGGTCATTGAGGTGGGTCGCCTTGCCCCAAGGATTCTTTCCCTCCTCAAAAGTGAAGGTCTTAACATTTCTGGCTGATTTAATATCTGGCTCCAATTTGCCCAGCAAACCCACAAGAACGTCCTATCAAAGAATCCGATAAGGCTAAGAAGAGACTTACAACATTATGCCCCTTTTCTGTCAACGCGTCTACCATCGAATTTACAAAATCCAGATGACTTTTGCCTACCAAAGTTACATAAATGGCAAGATCGAGGGAAAGCACTTGTGGTATTATGAGCAGTAAGAGAGATAGCTTCATCTCTAAATTTTTATTTAATTTTTTTGAAAAGACTAAAAATCAAAGAACAGACTGGAGAGGTTCTGATATCTTGGTCTCCGACAAAAGTGGAAGATAATCGGCGATTCTGAAGGCGGGGAATGGTAGCAGAAAAACACGATGACGGTCTTATCTTCTCTGATTACGGCTCTATACAAGTATTTATTTCATTGGCTTTTGATTTTCTTAGTTCTTGATCCTCCGAAAATTGTTCGAAGAATCTTGAAAATTACATAAATCGCAAAAATGGCAATCAGAACGATCACTGCAATCACATCTAAGCAATAATAGGTGATGAATCCCAAATTCGCTTCCATCAGATTGTATTGCTGAAAATATCTGGAACCAAAAAGAGAAAAACAAACTTTGTGGATATTTTCATGAGTGGCGACGAACTCGGCCCATTTGCGGAAACTCTGCTTGGCTTCGTCCGGATGATCGGCAAGCATTTTGGCTACATGTTTAGATTGTTTTATGTATCTGAAAATGGCAGTTGAGACTTTCTATTCTTGTACTTTTTATCGTTGAGAATGGCATTTAATCCGGCTACCACTGTCTTATCAGTTAGGGTCAATTTGTCTAACATCACTCCGATTCCAAGGCGCTCCACTAAACCTCTTTGTCTCTGGATCTCTCTGATTACCGTTTTTGCCGTTATGCATTTGGTCCGAGACTAGAGGAATCGCGATGACTGGAACGCCAGCATGAGTTAACTCAGTTAGAGAGTTCAATCCAACATGGGAAATGAATCCAACAACTCGTTTGTCATCTGAAGAGAGATGAGGGCAACTTCCAACTAACTTAAGAGATCATTTTGTGGGAGCCAGTCAATCGTTATCAGATTTGCGGCAGTGCTGAAAAGTTGTTCGTCGTCCTTTTGTTGGACATATTTCCAGATAAAAGTGTAGTCGGGGAATTGTTTGAAAGCATTTATCAGAGCCTCTTTCACATATCTTGGAGTTGTATCTGAGGCTACCAAAGTTCCAAATGAAACCAAAACCACTCCTTTCTTACTTTTGCTCAGGATATTTTCGAATTCCTAGACAATAAGAATTCGTTTAAAAATCTCACTTCCGTCAGAGGATTGGCTTCTCTTCGAGCAATTCCTCCAATATATTTGACTTTGTGGGTGATCGTCCTCGGCACTTCGATAAGTTCATTCGAATTGATAAAGATAATGTCGCTCTCTTTGGCAATGTCATCAGCTGATGGAAAGTCCAGTCCATAATGATCTTTTGATACTTTGTTCTGAACTCATTTTTTCGAATAAACTCTCGAAGCAAACGTATTTCTCCGCTAACTCAGGGAAATAAAAATTGTGTTGATATCCCAAATGGAAAAGTCTCTTTATCTTTCCAATCATTGAAATATCGCCGTAGTATAAATCAAGGTTTCCTATTTGTAATCGTCATAATAAGAGTCTCCTACCTCCTCTCAAACTGGCTGGGCTTGGAAGACCCAAAAGGAAACTATCCAACGGCATCATCGCCGTAGAAGTGAAGCTCATAACCTTTCGAATCCCGGCTGCTCTTGAGTAAATAAATCCAGAATAGTCTATAATTTAAAAATACTTCTATTCACACAGCAAATAACCATAGTCGGAGATAATCGCCGCGTCGTAAGTGTTGTTTTTCATAAATTCGAGAGGGATTCCAGATTCCATCCCAACTGAACTTTTCTTTAAATATTTTCCAAAAATTAGACAAACCCTTCCCCAGCTCGAAGCAGATTTGATAAAAATGGTGGAAGTCAGCTGGAGTTCTTGTTTCAAAAGGATTCTCTAAGTGCGCTGTTTTGATCCACGGACTACCCCCATCAAATCCAAACGCCACAACTTTGTCTCCTTTTACCTTTCCTTCCCATTTGACGGCGGAATTAAGAACTCCTATGATAACATCCTGGAGAGATCCTTGGCAAAAATGTCAACAAACCACAGTGTGTCCTTTTTCCAAAAGCGAATCAATCATAGAATTGATAAATCCAAGGTGGCTACTTCCAATCAGAGTCAAATAAAGTACAAAATTTAATGAAGAGCATGTTGAAATCAGCAACAAGAAAGGCAATATCCGCATTTTCTGAAAGAAGGAAGTTGCCAGAAACAAATAAAAAAGAGTCAATATTTTGGACCAAAGAGTATCAGAAAGCAGAGAAGGATCTTATCTTACGCAACGCAAATGACCCATGTTCAGAATTAGAACTGATACGAGGGTATTTGTCCGCTTTCTGCGACACAATAGAAAGTCCTTTTCTTACAGTTTAGTTTAGTCTCTCTTCGACCGTCGAGGTTTTGACCAATTTCGTGATCAGTTCGGCAAATTGATTTCAAGTTCTTTGCTGCAGAAAACCCTGTATTCTTAATTATTTTTGAATGATTATTAAAAAATCAGACTTTGATTCTTTTCTTCACTTAAGGTTCCCTCATTATATTTCAGTGCTCTTTTTGAACCTTCCGGCTTATATATCGTTGAATCAGGCTGCTATAGCGATGGCTAATGAAGCTGCCCAAATAGTCAAATAGTAGGCTCTTTTGATTAGGCATTAATGAATGCCCGTCAAACAGATCGAGATTCTCTAAACAAAAGACCTTTCTAGTTTGGGCTTTTATCTTCCACGCAGTCTACAGGATTTGGTAGGCCAAATTGCTGCCTTCCAAAAAGAATTAGTAGTCATAATTGAATACTATGATTTGCGAGAAAATACTTCTCCCAATTTCCTTTTCTTCCTAAATCTGATTTTCTGTCTTTAACGGTGCTGAACCTGTAATTAAACGAGTTCTAATCATCTGAACAGCGTCATAATACTAATTTACACACGAAGATCGATCTCGAATGATTCTTAGAGAAGATTGCCTTTCAAACAAAACTTCGTCCCGAAAACTGTTGTGAGCTCTTGAAAGCTTCTTCCAGTCAAGGGATTTATTCAACACCAATGAGCAAGTCCTGCAACAAATTATAAACAAACAAAAAACGACTGTGCTCATTCAACTAATCGATCAATGTATTCGCAATAGCTCAGGCTATTACAGCAGTGTCAACTGAACGGAAAATTGGATTTCTTTCCATTAACAATAGGAAAACGAGTTCATCGAGTCCTGTTAGAGACATGGATTAGACATTTTTGATGATCCAAACCGCAAAACTTCTTTTATTTTTCAGAAAGTGAACATCACAAGTAGAACAAAGAGCAAATAAAAAGATACTACAGTAGCTCAAAGGAATATCTACTTATTTTCACATTATCCATCGGGCACTTTCTTCGTTGTACTGGCTTTTCCTGGAGACAAAGCGAATAACAGATTATATGAAGTTTAGATTTAATTGTAGGTTATCCGTGCGCCGGTCATGTCTCTGTCAAACCGAATATTAGACGTCAATTATATTTGACTAAAAGCTTCATTTGTTATCAAAGTCTGATGTTGAGTAGACTCTTTTGTTTTAAAGGAAAGGTTCAAATTCGGGTTCTAATCTCTGTACTTTGGAAGCTAAAGGTAAGCCTGTTAGAAGAAGAGATTTTGCCATCTGCAAATATCAGAGCCCCAAATCCTAATCTCGTTTTTCTCCTTGTACCTTCCTGTGTCTTCAACTATTTATGTACGTATTCAAGATGAATGCAGTAGTTGTGCTTGAAAAAATCTACGGAGTTCTGCCATTCGTTGCCGTGCCCTTGAATCTGCTTTGTATTGCCATAGCCACCCGTTCCGTCTCCAAAAGATTCAGCTACATGATGCCTATGAATTGTCTCTTATTTCTCAGCAATATCTTCATAACACTTCTGATCTTCTTCCTGGTTCCAGTAAAATTCACTTATTTTCCAAAGCCCCCTTCCAGATGCAAGTTATTTATCGAGGAAATATGATCACAACCTTCCTCACGTTCTATTCGGAGCACTTGCGCTTTGTGTTTTATGTTTTCGCCGTTGTTCGCTCCTACGCAATCTTTTCAACGCTGATCACATATGTTGTTCTTACGATTCGGTACATGAAGTAAGTAGAAGAAGATCCTGTTAAGAGTTTTGTGGACAGAGCAATCCAAAAAGCTCAAAGACCGAATGATCAAATTCGGTGGTCATGAGCTTAGCTTTAACGTCAACTTGGCTCTATTTATCTGCGAGAGAGGGAGTTTGGACTTTATTTATCGAACTTTTCGATCAAAAACTGTAAAACAGAGGAAAATAAAGAGGAGATTAGCTGAAATGGGAGACACACACGTCGTTTTCGATATTCATAAAGTACAACTTTTACAGATCAACTTCTACAACAAAAGTCCTCCTTCTATCGACATTCGCCTTTCTTCCTATTCTGATTGTGGATTGTTACAAGAATTCTGCCAATTTCGATGAATGGAATAAGAGTCCAACTTCTTTGAGACACCAAATCCTCACATCTGCTATGCGACTATTCAATATGAGCGTCAATGAGCATTATATGTTTGTCGAAATTGTGGTATTTCTCTTGTAGAAAGGAATCCAAAATTTAGGAAAATAATCGACATTTTTATTATTTAGACCTTGGATATCTGATTGTTTCTTTCTTTGCTTACATCCTCAGCTTCTCTTTATTTTTATTCGTGGAGAAATTTTTGTCTCATGAGAAGGTTCTCAACGCGAAAATTCTCTTTTCCAAGGAGCTTAGAAGAGCAACGAAAGCATCGGTAGGTGGGTGGTCGGTCCCTCTAGTTGAATTGTTGCGAACTATGCTAACAAATAGTGTCTAAATCAAAAGAACATCAGCTCCGAAATGAGCTCTCCTGTTTGCGGATAGATCTGTTTCATTCGTATTATGATGGCTAGATTCATTATTTTAGTCTCTAACTGGACTCATTGGGAAAATAAAACAAAAAAAGTCAAAGAGCTATTTCAGATTTTATTGATTCTTGGTGGAATTGCTGTGCCAAAGACAATTAAAATTATTCTTCTTCTCTTCTTCCCGCATCTCACCACGGTCTATATAATGCCGAGCTTTTTAGGAGATCTTCTTGCAGCCACTGTGATCCCAATAGTTTTCCTCAACGGATTCTATTACCGCTACTTGAAGAGACTTGTGAGACAGATAATTCCATCCCTTTGTTTGTCTTCCATTTCCCCTTTAGAAACAGTCGAAGATCGAATCAACGAACCTCCCATAACCTCGTGAATCTTTCAAGTTTTTGCACCACAGACCATCAGCCCTATTTTCCAATCAGTTTGCATCAATTTCTCCGATAAGCGATCGCACTGAACGGGAAGCTTACTCTCCGCTCAAGTATAAAGATTAACTTTTTCATTTATTTTGAAAGTCCCTGGTGAGAAGATCGAAAAGTGCTCAGCCAGTGTGTACATTAGGTATGGGAGGAGAGTCGGGCGCAAGCTGCTGGACTCAGAGACCAGTGAGCACAGACACACACAACACTTTGAACGGAAAAGGAGAGGGAACCTTAAAATTATTTCGAGCTGTGTTTTGTGTTCGCCATGTTATCTGGAATATGCTGGTTGCGTTGATCGCAAAGAGTCAGTAAAATGGTCCCTTTATCTGGCCGTGTTTCGCCCAAATTGTACAAATTTTGTGTCTGAACTCGATCGTTGGCTGAGTCTAGTTTGACAATCTGCTTACCTACAAAATTTTTCGAACAAAATAGTTCCGAGGGCCTCTTTGTTGACGCGAATTGTGAAAAGAGCTTTTGTAACTTTTCGGTCGAACAGTGATGCCGTTTTTTAGGCCCCCTACTATTCCAATAAGACGCAGAGATCGGGATTTTGGTCCCTTCGTTTGCCGACCCCTTGACACAAACTATAAGGAGGTTCGGTGTGGCTCTTATGTCGCAAAAAAGACAAACAAAGGAGTGACTTCAGATTTATAGTCATTTGGATTCGATTCAGTACCTGCTTGTGTGATAAAATGCTACAATTTGGTCACTGCAGAAATCACAGCTACTAAAGGATGACTGTGCTCTTTGTGCAGAGAAGAAAGGGTCATGTTTGATCTTTTGAAATGTAAAGTCAGCTCTTTTTAGCTTTTTGAGACTCTTATCTTAATCAATAATCTCGTAGATGACATCCGATCGACTATGATGACTACAGACCGCTTTTGGAAACATTTTAAACGAGTTCTTTTGTCTCCTTTCTCCCCTTTTAGACAGATCATTCTACGGAGAGAAATAGAAAAAATTCCCAAGCAATTTGCAAAACCAATTGAAAATTTAAAAGAGGAAAAGGCTATTGTCTTCTTCTTTTTTTCTCCCAATCGTCTCGACCAATCAGTTCCTCGTCGCCTCTAGACTGCTTGTCTCTCTTTGCCAAAGAACAATCAGGTCGTTTTAAAAATAATCGGACCGAAGACAAGTTCGAGAGAAAGAATTTGTCCTCCGTCTGATAGAATATTCTCGTTTTCTCCAATGTACATTGATACTCTAAGTTCGTCAAAGCTATTAACAAATTTTCGCAACCAGCTGAAACGAGGTTCGAAGCGAGCACAGACTTTTCATAAAATGTCCCAATCAACTGGCGCCGTCCGACATCTCGTCACCTTTAGTCCTAAAAAAGCTGCAGCCTGTTTATCGCTCCACTTTGCTCTTTCCTGGAAGCCAATTCCCCGACTGCTATCTTGCAGCGGCGCGCTAAGGGAACCCCCGCTCATTGGACCCCAGACCAGGAAGTGTCCAAGAAGCGTTTTAAAAATCCTCGCTATGTGCACATCTGGAACAGGACCCTCATATTTCTTGTGTACATACAAGCAAACTAGAAAGATTGCGAGATTTCCCAGACGACGAGAAAGTCATAAAATCGGAGAAATCAAAAGAGGCTCCATTTTTATTGCTAATAAAGCCCTGTCCGTAGTGGCTAAAAATCCCCCTTTTCGCCCCTTCTTTAACCGGACTTTTTCAACGGTTTTTCTCCCCGAAATGGGTGGTCTGCACGCTCTTTTTGGACGGCGAAACACGTCGGGGAAGACTTTGCTCTCACTCTTTGCAACTGCAGGACGCTCAATGGAGGTCCCGCTGCAAATAACTAACTATGCGCGGAGCGCTGTTGTCACGCGAGTGCACCCCTCCCCGTCCTTGCAAACACAGCGCACTAAGATCGCAAGTACAATGGCCATGGGCCACGTTGCACGAACGACTAGGAAATGTTGATCCCCGAGGAGAGTTTTAGTTCGTCGTCATGAGGACAAACAGGACCAGGTGCTTGCAACAGAAATCAGTGGGCGGGTGGGAAGGAGACACTCCCTTCAAGAGATACTTATAGAGAGGTGGTGAAGGTGTCTTCGAACAGGCCGGGTCAACAAAAGTCAAGAGCCGATGTTTGAATATCACGTGCGCTGATCGAACCGATTGATACTTGGCTCTTTTCCACTTAGACATTCTCATTGGAAATTGAAGACTCGGCCCGTTCTTTGGATTCGGACTTCGTCCACCACGCTCTCTTCGCAGAGCCTTGTTTACGTCATGAAACCTTGCAACACCAGCTGGACTATTTCTCCCTTTTTGATTTAAAAAGGGGTGTGACCAAAGCACAAAAGAAGGAAAAAACCCATTCCAAAGGACAAAACAGACTCTGTTTCGATGCTCATTTTATCAGCTAACACACAAACTGTTTGCTGGGTCCGTCGTCTATTCTGTCCAAACATTATGCCAGCAACATTCACTATCTCTTTCTAACCTTAGATGCGACGACAAATTGAACCACTTAGCCGAACACCTGCTAAATGTTCTCTGAAATATTCCCTCCTTATCCCTTGTCTGATAATCCGTACCAGGCACATCCTGCCTTCCTTGGTTTCTCTGATAAATACCTTACAGTAATCCAGAAAAACAACTTAAATTTGGTTTAAGAGGTGTCTCTCTTTAGCTATTTTGGCAATCTTTGGTTATTTCTCTTTCTCACCCTCCTTCTTCCTTATTAAATATTTCCAGACTCTCACTTCGGAAGACAACTCTCCCTCGACCTTTTACAGACAGCCTTTCGGTGAGTAATTTAAGTACGAATTTGCTTTACTGGACGATAGTTATAGGACGCGTCTGCGCAGACAAGAAAGGTCATTGCTTAGATCAGACTGTCTCAGACTCCGAGCGAGAGCGATAGTCCCTTTCGAATTAGACTTTTGTTCAAATCTCTGTCCATTAATCTATAGAAACCAATGATCTGCTTTGTACTACGATCGAAAAGATTGGGGCAAATAGACCATCGCCGAATATCAAAAATGTGGCTACCAAACGACCCAGTCTGGTCGCAATGGCCCCGCGCAAAGACAACGATGAAAAGCTCCAAAGATCAAAACGCATGCAGCCCCATTGCAGAATTCCCTCCTCCTCTTTCACGCTACTCTAAAAATATCATGTCTCTGCTACTCGTTCCATGACCTTCTGAACGTCGAGTGCAAAGTGTCTTCATCGTCTATTTGATAAGACACTAGTCTCTTGCCCGCAACAGTCTATCGAAGTTCACAATGAGGTTCCGGTTGACTGTAGCTAGCGCAGATAAGTCTCTTCTGAAGACACAAAGCACGCCGTGACCCTCGGAGCGTAAAGTTTCGCCGAACGTCCGGCTGGTTTGAACCTGTCCCCAACTGATAGCTGACAGATAGATCTGAACCGGGTAAGAGAGTGAGAGAATGTCCCCCGAATCAAATAATTTTACGATCAGTTCTATTTCGAACTCTTTCTCTCTCTCTCTCTCTCTCTCTCTCTCTCTTTGAGTCATTCGTCATAGAACAGAAGATCAACATTGTCAGTTCTCTTCGCGTGGGCTCCCGCCAGCTGGCAGTACATATCAGAGGGCACTTGTTGACCTCCTTGGCCTCCTTTTAGTGCTAATATTTCTTCTCGTTCTTCTATCCAGTTTTTGATGGTGTATCTCTGGAATGACCGATAAAAATCTGCTTTCTCTGTCAATCTTTTGATTCGAAGTCTATCCGACGATCCCCCGTCATCAAAAGCTGTTTTGTCAGCTTTTGTCAACGAAGGGCGTCTGTTGGAAATTATTGGAATTTGATTCGGCATTAGTCACGTCAAACCGGTTGTCAGTTTTATTTTGGGTTTGACTAGTTTGAACTCTCGATACTGATTACATCTATGGTGGCGATCTCCTCATCGACCCCCATTCTCCATGTGTAATTATGGAGGTCTCGACAATGTCGTTCGCCGCGCGGACTGTCTACTAGTCATTGACCAACGAAACAAACGGGACCTCAGTTCCTCTCGCGCTACACTACGGAAACATCCTCACACATAGCACTTCCCTCTCTCTCTCTTGCGCTCTCCGGGCAGTGTATTCAGCTGCCTGGGCTGTTTGCTGGTTTTGCAGCCGCGGTTCCCCCCGAATGCGCCTGGTCTTTGAGGGTGCGTGTAGTTTGGACGAATTGTGCCTCCCTTCGCCCTTTTCGTTGTCGAAGGGATGCCTCTAGACTCCACGTGTATTCAATTTATGTGGGACAAGAACAGATCTCTTTTTCCTTTCTCAGTCGAGTGTGTCCTTGATATTCCGTCCTAAACTTACCCTCCGATTGGCCGCTCTCCCCCCGCCGAAAAGCGTCTCTTTTACAAAAGTAGCCTATAAACACAACCATCACGTGGACGGTTTTCGTAGATCATCGTGCCCTCGCATCTGCACAAACAGTCTTTTCGCCTACCGATGGAGTTAGTCTGTCTTTTGAACTTGAGTGTTTAATCTCAGACATTTTTCTCCTTGGAAATTTTTTAATGTTGCCCAAACTAGTCTAGAAGGAAGTTGTTGTTTGAGCTTTGGAAAGAACTACTCTAGACGTTGCAAAAAAGATCCAATTAGACGGCTGCTGTTAGCAAATCCTGGTCTCGCGCTTGCTTATTACTTTTGCACTTGGGATCTCGCCTGCCACGGAGCACAAAACACAGCTTGTTCAACGTCGTGTCGTGCGCCTGTTTGCTATCTTACTCTCTTTTTTGCTGACTTTACAAGATTATTTACTGGAATCCCATTGGGCCAGATCATCATTCTATTTTGGACCATCCGACTGTCGAAGTTGAACCTGTTTTCTTTTAAAGTCAGAGATCATTATGTAAAACGAGGAGGTTATCCGCCAAAATGCTAATATTTTCCGTAACCAACCACCATACACAGGAGGAGAGGAGGAGCCTCTTTCTGCAGGATGTGCACTTTGCTCACACTGTTGGCCACCTTTTGGTCTTCAAAGAAAACCCAGCTCCCCGCTTTACACGTCATTTGTGTGCTGGAAGCCAGTTTAGGATATCGTAGTGATGACTAATATCTGTCTTTTGTACTTCCTGTGGTTCTTCTCTCCGTTGTTCTTGCGATCGTTACTATCGCTTATCAGTTCAGACAGACCTTTGATCTCCTATTCCCATCCAAGATAGTATTTCAATCAATTGCACGATAAGAATTCTGGCTTCAACGGTCCTTCTTTTGAAAGATTCTTCCTCCTTCGTTTTCTAGGGATCCTACGTGAGAATTTTACATGAGCACGAAGCACATAGACAGTGACCAGCAATCTCTCCCACTGACTCATTTGATTTTCGGAGTTTTGCTTTCGAATACTTTTAGAACTTTTCTTGGAGCCAATTAGAGACTCATAAAAGGTACGAGAAGCGTGTCTCGAACCAAAAGAACCTCTAATTTGCTCGGAGTCTGAGCTCAGTTATGTTTCCTTCCTAGGTTGTATGCATAGGCAGAGTAGACAAAAGAGTTTGAGGAGGTCGCTCGGACACAAAGCACAATGTTAATTACCTCCGAACTAGTCGGGACGATCTCTTTCGATTCTTCTGACTACGGTAGCATCCAAAAACCAGGAATAATCTGCTGCCTCAGTCTCACGAGGAAATCCCTATCTGGTAGAAGCTGAAGCGCTCATCCTGTCACAGTTTTGCAGAATCTCTTCTAATCTTTGTAGTGGCTCTCTCAGTCTTCCTCTTACATGTGTCAGCTTGTAAGCTGCAAATCCTGGCTGAGCCTACTGTAGGGCGGAGATCACACGCCTTCCTTGTAAAAATAACGGTGTCAAAATTGCCAGCTGCTTACGCTCCAGACTACACTAGATATTCTGTAGTGCATTTGGCGATTTATTTGTGCCGAAAACCACGTGTCCTTCTTGCATTTGTTGGTCGCCATGGTCGGCAGCAGGGAGGGGAGTCCCGAAGATCACAAAATCAAACACGCAAACGGCGAGCGCCAGCGCTCGTCACTATTTGGTCGCCACAACCCCACATGCGGCCGTCTCCAACAGTCCCTCTCTGTCCGACTCCTCAATCGCTCTTTGATCCTCTCCTCGTCGAGTTATAAGCTTATCTACCAATCTCTGCTATGCTCTGTTTTTCCAGCGCAATAGTACAGTTCTGCATCTGGCGCTCCTATCACCTGCCACGGACTAAAATGTATCCAATTACGCAGTACAGACATATGTATATTACGAGAACTCTGCAACTCCGCCCTTTCGAATGATCAAAATACAAAAATGACAGTATCAACTACACCACAGACCAAGCTCATTCACTACAAAATCTTTTTCAAACCCGACTTCCGTCCTTGCCGAACGAGAGTATACCGAATCAACACGTCACAGCCACGCGTACTTTGGTATTGTTAACAGTCTTATCACGTTTGTTTTGAAGACTTCTAAATATTCCATTTGTGTCTCTAGTCTGCTTCCAGAGACTAATTGCTTATGATGAAGTGTGAAGACGTGGTGACCTCGTTGTCTTCCTTTCTCTCCTGTTGACACTTCTTTTGTCTGAGACTCGGTGCGCAAGTTCAAGTCGCAACTTTCAAAGTTCCCACAACTCTCGCAAATAACTGTTCTCTCTCTGATAACATGAGTTTTGCGCGCCAAGAGTTTACGGTACAGTTGGCGAAAATTTTTCAACTAAATCACGTAACATTTCTCTCTGAATGGACTTTGGTTTGAAATCTCTTTGTGGAAGAATCTTGAGTCACTTGTTTGCTCGAGTTAGAAATTCATTTCAACCAATGAAACGTTTATGATTTCCGGTCCTACGTGACAAGGGACAGACAAAAGATGCAAAATGATCTTTTTGCTGCGTGTTTTTGACCCACAAATTGACTTGATTCACTGGTCGATGCTTCCCATCTACACCTATATATAGCTCTTTTTGTTTAAAGTCGTTCGGTTCGCAGCAATTTTTCATCCCGAGAGGTGCCCTTTTCTCACTAGTCTGCTCCCTCCCTTCTCACCTTGAGTCATCCACTAATCGTTCTGAGAACAAAAAATTTCCCAATTAGACTAGGGTAATCTCCTCATAGCCTATTATGTTTTCCGTCCAATGGCCGCGCACCTAATCCCTCTACCGTACACCGCCTGAGAAAGGTCTTTTGATATTTTGAGTTTGACACGAAGCACACAACCTGAAACCTAGTTTCGCTTTTTTGTTCCTTCCAGACGTCCGGTCTGTTTGAGGCGATCCCTTGTTCCGATGCTCTAGGATCAAAGGGCTACGGTAGCCGATGAGTTTTCCAAGTCGCAAAGTCAAAAGGCAACTTTTACCGTCAACAACTTTCTCCCTTCCCAAAACGAAGTACTGTGAAAGATGGAATGTACATGGCAAGGGTTTCCGAAAAACATAGCAGAAAACAGGAAGAGACACATTTCCCGAAGATCCTCTTTATATTTCGATGATGCTTTCCAAACACCGAAACAATTCACTCTCTCTATGACTGTTAGCACAAGCTCTTTGTAGTCTCAGCAGCCAACATTTGCGCCCCAAAAATGCTCATATTAGTTCTAAAAATTGACTGATTTAGATGTTTACCTCTACTGAAACTGTCGAAAACATTCGAGGGGTTCCCCAAGAAAGTGCAAAAGGGTCTTTCCCGCATGTGATGGACCTGTTTTCAGTAAGAATACCTCTACCAAATTGTGCACAAAAACGACACTTTTTGTTTCCTTTTCTCAGTTCAAATGTCCAGTCGAAACCAGTTTGAAAAGAAACTTCGAATTCTTGATTACAAAGACATTTTTTCTTGTCAAAAT